>CM040128.1:20619661-21219661 GCA_022559845.1 Amorphophallus konjac
CCGCCGACCCTGAAAATGGGTTCTTAATGGGGCGTCCAGGCCCCTGGACGCCCCCATTCTTTTCTCTTATTTTATTCTTTTCTCAGGGCCCAAAACCAAATAAAAAATATATATATAAATTAATGGAGGCGTCCAGGCCCCTGGACGCCTCCATAAAAAACAAAAAATAATAAAAAAGGTTTGTAAAATGCCAGTTGGCATAAAATAAAACAAAAAATAAATAAAAATATACATTAATGGAGGCGTCCAGGCCCCTGGACGCCTCCATAAAAAAAAATCTAAAAAAATCAAAATGCCAGCCCTGGCATAAAAGACAAAAAATAATATATATATATATATTGGAGGCGTCCATGCCCCTGGACGCCTCCATAAAAACCCTCACGGGCGACGGCCACCGAACGACGGTTTATCGTGTGTGAAAAAATCCAAAATATAGAGACGTCCGGTCAGCTGGACGCGCCTATTTCTGAATCACGAGGCGCCGCTCACAAAACCACGCGTTGTGCCGAACCGCGTGCGGCCGTCGTCGGTTTTCGGTGGACCTGCTTGAGGCGTCCGGGACCCTGGACGCCTCCACAAAAGTATTCCAAAAAAATCAATAAAAATAGAATAAAATATTATTTCGGCCCTGATGGAGGTGTCCAGGGTCATGGACGCCTCCACCTTCCGGAGCTCTATAAATAGAGGCCCACCCCCTCAGTTCTAGGGGAGCGAGGCAGTGATCCGATAGGCTGCCGAAGCCCAGAGGCTACGGAGTCGTTTTCTA
This sequence comes from Amorphophallus konjac, assembly GCA_022559845.1. Classification (NCBI taxonomy): domain Eukaryota; kingdom Viridiplantae; phylum Streptophyta; class Magnoliopsida; order Alismatales; family Araceae; genus Amorphophallus; species Amorphophallus konjac. Next base: position 20,620,428 of record CM040128.1, read on the forward strand.
ACCCGCGGGTTCTTTTGTAGGTGGAGGTTCTGCCGGCTTCTCGGGTGTTCACGCTCGCGAGAGGAAGGCCGTCTTCATCCACCGCGCTTCCCCGTCGTCCCCACGCTACCGGAGCTCCGCCGGATTTCACCCTCGGCTCATCCAATAAGCCTTTTCTTCCCCTTTTTCTCCATAGTTCTTTACATTCATCATATTGCATCCTCTATCCCCCTTCACAAGGGCGCCTCTTCTCTTATACTTCTTGCATCCATCATCTCATTTTCCTCCTACTCGAGTCCGAGAGGGGTTTAAAAGATAACACCAACCAGGTGTGTGTCTTGCCATCATTTCGTTATTTTTACCGCAAGGATTTGAATACTACACCTCCATCTTTCTAATCCACTTGTCATTTATTTGTCGTTGTTTTGCAAGGGTACCCGAGGAAAGCCCTCTCCATCGGCCGGCCGGAAGGAGAGGAAGAAGCAACCAGCCATCTCCCGCTCTTGAGGTAGGCGCGATCACTTTCTTATTTTGGGGTCTTTCGGCCCCTGACGATCACATCTTTTCATCGAGGCCGCGGCGAGTCACTTCCCCAATGGCCGTTTAAATTTCTGTTCTCATATTCTCTTTATATCATGTTATATTTTGCTCATATCATCGAGGCCGCGGCGAGTCACTTCCCCAATGGCCGTTTAAATTTCCGTTCCTATATTCTTTCTATGTTCTATTATATTTTGCTCATATCATCGAGGCCGCGGCGAGTCACTTCCCCAATGGCCGTTTAAATTTCCGTTCTTATATTCTCTCTATATTCTGTTATATTCTACTCATATCATCGAGGCCGCGGCGAGTCACTTCCCCAATGGCCGTTTAAATCTCTGTTCTTATATTCTCTTTTATATTCTGCTATATTCTGCTCATATTCTCGAGGCCGCGGCGAGTCACTTCCCCAATGGCCGTTTCAATTCTTATTATTTAATTTCTGCACCATTCCCGTCCCCCCGAGGTCGCGGCGAGTCACTTCCCGCTATGGCCGTTTGAACCCCATATCTTGCTATATTATACTTGTCCCGCTCGCCCCGCCGGAGCAATCTCCCGTGGTGGCCCCTTCTCTCTTCTCTCTCATCTCTGTGTTGCAGCAAAACAACAAAACCAAACAAACAAAAAAGAAGGAGCCCGCGCGCTCTCCGCATCCTCTTCCCCGCTCCATCGAACTCCGAACCGCGTGACGTCGCTCACAGATTGGCGATCACGGTGGGACGTCTACTGGTTCCTCCCGGCTACCCTTGCAAGTTCGGCACCACCCGTGCCTCTCCACCTTGGCGCCCACGCGCGCCCCCGTTGTGCTCACGGCAGCACCGTCAGTTCTGATTGGTTCTTTGTTTATTATATGTTTGTTATTTCTGTTGTTTTCTCACTCCATATATCTGTCAGCATTCCATTGCATACATCCATTCCTCTTTTCTATCCTTTTTTCATTTTTTTTGAGGATCACCCTTTCCCGGTGAAGGAAGGACTCTCCGTTTGGGAATTCCTCTCAACGGACTAGAATCTCCTACACTGGGACCTCCGTAAGTCCCCGACATCGAAGAATCTCCTCTTCGTTCACTGGGCTGGTTGTACCATTGAAGTTCCCCGGAGTTAGTCATTTCATTCGTGGTGAGACGAGAGACCCTAGCTGACACGGCGGTGAAACAAAAAAATAAACTAGGGTCCCCACTTTGTGTGAACTTCGGATCTCGCTAAAAATAAAAAAAATCATCAAAATCAAAATAAAAAAAGGGCGTAAAGGCATCCACTTGTTTGATAATCTCTGCTTCCTACTTGCTAGTGTATGTTTTTACGTTCTGGGAGAACTGTGAGCATGTCTCACGAGTCTTCTGAGGAGAACCACCCTAGCCGTGGTTTGACAGCCGACCCGCGAGTCTATGCTATGGACTCGGGTCCTTCTCATGACCCCTCGCATGAGGTGCAGGTTATTGCCAGGGACACGTCCCCGCCACAGGATATCACTTCCTTACTGGGCGTCCTCGCCAACACGGAGCTTACCTCTGAACAGCTCCGGGCCTTCCAGGCCATTCTAAAGGGGAAATCTGTTTCCCCCACGCCCCAGGAGTCAACTCCGGCTATCGCACCTCTCCACGAGTCCGTGCAGGCCATTCCATCTCCTTCATTGGCGCAAGCCATCCAGTCTCCCTCGCTTCAAGGACAAGCGAGCCAACAACCTCCCTCATTCCAATTCCCGTCACAATCTCAAACTCCCGGTGTTCCTCACACACCGTTTCAGCCAGGGCCAACTGTCGGTGGTCCGACAGTTCCCTCTCATTCCGGGTTTCCCCCTCAAGTCTCCGGGAGACAGTTTCTCCCCCAATGGCAAGTGCCACCTTCACCCCCAGAGGAGCTCGCCCAATCGCTCCTCAATAGGTTCAATCGCATGGACGAGCAGTTTCAAAATCTGAGAAGAATGGTGGACGTGAAAGCCACCCCGGAGGTTGCTTTGCCAATCCTCCCCGTCATTCATCTTCCTCCCTCCGAAATGCCCACGTACCGCAGATACAATGGTACCGGCAACCCCTTCATTCACCTCAAGGACTTCATGTATGAGTCCTCCTATTGGCAAAACGATCAGAGGTCCCTGGCATACCTCTTTCGGAGATCATTGGATGGTCCCGCGCTTGAGTGGTTCTATTCTCTGGAGCCCCGCGAGGCCGAGAATTTTGAAATAGTGCAGAGAAGGTTATTGCAGAAATATAGGGATAGGGTCGGTCCCTCACTCTCCATTACCGACCTAGTGGCCGAAAAGATGAAACCCGACGAGGATTTTGTCCGATATACTGATAGATGGAGGTCTCTGGCGGAAAGAATAAGGGATACCCTCTCCGAGCCCGAACAAGTGAAAATGATTGTGTCTAATGCAACCCCGCAGTTCAGACACGTCCTCGCCATGAATAAACTTACTACAATGGAGGAACTCTATGAAAGGGCCCGATACATCCAAACCCAGCTAAAAGACTCCCCCATCATGAACATGTTTGAGTCGCCAAAGCCCAAAGTGGTCAGAAAGACAGGCGCTGGTGTCCCGGGCGGAGCCACAGAAGGGGTCGTGACAAATGAGCAAGTCAGTGCGGTCAACAATGCCAACTATGCAGTCAACCCAAGGCCTCAACAAATGTCCCGACTACCCCTTCAATCAGGTCCTTTCCCTCTCCGTCCTCCACCCCAAAATAATCCACCCCAGGATAATATGCCTCCATTACGCCAACCCCAGCAACAACAACCACAACCTCAGCAACAACAACCACCGCTTCAGTACAACCAAGTTCCACCCCCGGGGAACTATGGTCCCCAACAGCAACAAAGGAGGCCGCTCGGTCCTATGAGAGCCTACTATCCACCATTGCCAGAAACCTTAGCAGATATTTTTAATGCCCTCATGGCATCAAACCAACTCGCCCTACCCAGAGAAAGGCCCGCGTGGCCCCCCAATGTTGATACCTCCAAATACTGCGTCTACCACAGGCAGCCGGGACACACAGTGGATTACTGCTTCCATTTCAAAGATTACATCCATGATATGAATGATGAACATCAAATAGATTGGGATGAGATGAGACGGTACGTCGCGGCTCTCAAGGCTAGGAGACCTCCTCAGAGGCCACAGCAGCAGTTACAACAGCAGCAGCAGCATCAACCACAACAACAACAGCAGCCTCAGCAGGCCCCACAACAACAGCCCGACATGGGCATAATCCAGAATCCACTACCGGAGCACCAACAGCCCAATCATCAGGTTAACCCCATCTCCTCCTTCCCGGAAGTCGGGAGAGAGTAGGTGTGGCACCAGGAAAGTACCTCCATTCTTTCTACCTCCAACCCTATCGTCATGCAACCCCCTCACCTTGCCCGGGTAGCACCTCTCTCTCATCAACCCGCATCGGTATCACCTTCACCATTTCCACTACCATTACGCCCTCTCATCCGCACCCCGACCTCCTATCAACCGACACTTTCTACTACGCCTTCACACCCTCTCACCTTCTCCCACTCCCCCACTTTACCATTCACCTCTACCACATTTACCCCTACGCCTTCTAAACCCCTTATCATCCGTCCACCATACATAACCCCGTCTTTCTCCACCACATCACCACTAATGCCTTCAAAACCACTCATCACCCACCATCCACCTCAAAACCTTTACCCGTTTCAAACCTTACCTCCACCTCCACCTTCCAAACCCCTTATCCTTCATAATCCGCGCGATATCCCCTCTACCTCCGCCATGCCTCCACCTAACAAACCCCTCATCAGAATCCCTGCTCCCGTCATCACCCCTGCTTCATCAACCATTCCTCCACTACTACCCCTCAAACCCCTGTTAAAACCCACTGCTACCCCCACAGAGGTACAAAAGCCGCAGGCAATGGTGCTCCGGAGTGGAAGGATTTTCCACAGGGTTTTCCCCCACAACAGTCAGAATCCCGAGCAATCTCAGCCAGAGAAGGATGATGCAGAACAACCAGAAAGAGCTATCCCTGGAACACAGTATGATCTACTGAAACACTTGGACAAGACGCCTGCCCGGATCTCCATCCTAGAGCTACTTCAAAGATCCACATCCCACCAGGCGGCCTTGATGGAATATCTTCAAAAGGTCATGGTTAATGAAGACCTCCCCGTGGAGAAGATTTCGACCGTCCTGACCCCAACAGACACACAACCGGCCATCATGTTCCACAACTACGAGCTCGCTCCCAAGGAAGCTCGGAAATATGCATTGTGCATTTCAATAAAAATTAATGGGGTATCCATAAACCCGTGTCTTGTCGACACGGGTGCGTCCATAAATGTGATCTCCATGAGCACTCTTCAGTTGTGTGGGGTTGACGTGGAACAAATAAGACCTTCCTCGATCACGGTCACGGCTTATGACAATAGCAAAAGGCCGCCGCAGGGGATGATTATTCTGAAGGCAGAACTAGGCCCCATGGCAATTCCCACGGAATTCCATGTCCTCGACATGGACCCCACATTTAAGGCTATACTGGGTCGCCCTTACATCGAAGCCATGGACGCTGTGCCTTCCACCAACCATCAGTGCCTGAAGTTTCCTTACAATGGGAGAATTATTAAAGTGGTCAGTACACCTGTCCTTCACACAGTGGATGCTATCAACACCTCTCTGCCTTCTGTTTGGCCGTCTCATCGGCCCATATTGTCACTGCTGGACGTACGTGATCCATCTCATGTTCCACTAGCACCAAAGGAGCCGGTCAGGGCAACCGCAACATCCTGTCTCCCTTTTCACTCCAAAGGTTGGGAGATTATGAGGAACATCGGCTATCAACTGGGAAAAGGTCTGGGCGCACAGTTACAGGGTATGCTCAAGCCGCCAAAAGAAATTAGGCCGAACCGTAGGTTTGGCCTAGGCTTCAAAGGACCGTTCAAGGCAGATTGGAAGCCCCTCACGTAGACTCTATCAAACCACTTCAACAGAGGGCCCGTTGTTCAGATGGGAGATCACCCACGAGAAGCATATGGAGGATCACATGCTGTATATTTGGCTGAAAAATGTCCGAGGATCACCAAAAGAGGCAAGATCAAAGATCCGGAATGCGAGTGGGACAAATGGTTCGACATACGGGACATTTCCGTTGCACTGGAAAGGATGTTCTCATCTCCACAGCTTGAAGGACCACCATTGATCTCCGAAATATCAGAAAATATTACCACTCTTGCCAAGGTTCCAAACTATCCTCGTCCTCGCCAGAAGGACTCTATCATCGACGGATCTTCATCCGTCCTCAACATTGCCGTCGACGGCTCATTAGCCGCCATCCTCTCCATCCACTCGTCTCAGCCTTTGCTGATATCTTCTTCCTGAGCCAGACAATTGTCTGATGATCTTCCCAGGTCCCCTTCTTTGCTTACATACCTACGCGGGCTTTTCAACCCGCGCCAGGTCTTCAACCATGATCTGCTCTATGAGCCCCACAATCCTCTAGCCATAACCACTTTCCTCTCTCCTCCAATCTCTTTTCACTGCTTTGTCATTAAAAATGAAAACGAAAAAAAAACGTCAATTTTCAAACTCTCCAACAACACATCTTCGTTGAGGAAACCTCCTACATCTCCCACGGGTGCGTACCGCCTTGCGGACCACCCGTCCAAGGTCCGATGAGCGACCTTTTCTACCCCTCCTCTGAGGGGTCTTCTCCTGTACATTCTACACCATCCTCCTCATCTTCCTCTTCTTCTGTAAATATTGTCAGTCAATCTAGGAATGATAGGCCAAGGGTAGTACCTAGGAAGAAATCCAAGGGTAGGCAGATCCCTCGTCGATTCCTTCTGGATTTGGCCGCCAGGTGTCAGGCCCTTCTTGCCATCCCCCAGTTGTTAGAAAATCCCATCCAGCTACCCGAAATAGAATGCGAGGGCGACTGTGCATCTGATGAAGGGTATGGAGTCTACGAGATCACGAATGAAGAATGCCCCACTGAAGATGAGGGTGAAGAATATGAGGATGCGGCGGGCGCATACGCTAGCGGAATGAGGAGATTCGACGAGCCATCAACCGCCGTAGAAGAATCCACCAAAGGAGTCAACTTGGGAACTGAGGAAGACCCTAGGATCATCCTCATAAGTGACAACCTACCACCCTCTGAAGAAGAGGCATTAATTGAGGTTCTCAAGGAATATAAGGACACATTTGCATGGAGCTACGAGGATATGCCGGGTCTGGATTCAACCTTGGTCGAACACCGTTTAACCCTAAAACCAGGGTCCATCTCGGTAAAACAAAGGTTAAGGCGTTTCCACCCTCAGATGGCTTTGAAAATGAAGGAAGAGGTCGATAAGCTCCACAAAGTCAGGTTCATTAGAGTCGTCCTTTATCCTCAATGGGTGGCGAACATTGTCCCGGTCATGAAAAAAGATGGGAAAGTCAGGATTTGCATCGACTTCCGGGACCTTAACCGCACGTGTCCAAAGGATGATTTTCCCTTGCCTCACATTGATGTGTTGATTGATAACACGGCAGGCTATGAAACCCTCTCGTTCATGGATGAATTTTCAGGATACAATCAAATTCGTTTGGCAGAAGAGGATCAGGAAAAGACGTCATTCACTACCCCTTGGGGAACATATTATTACGTGGTCATGCCATTCGGATTAAAGAATGCTGGAGCTACTTACCAAAGAGCGATGATGGCCATATTTCATGACATGATGCACATATATCTGGAAGTGTATGTGGATGACTTATTGGTGAAATCGAGGACCAGGATGGAACATCCAGAAGTTTTGGCTAAGGTCTTGCAAAGGTCAAGAGAGTTCCAATTGAAAATGAACCCGAAAAAGTGTGTGTTTGGTGTGTCGTCGGATAAATTGCTGGGGTTCATTGTGAGTAAAAGAGGGATCGAGATAGATCCCGACAAAGCCAAGGCTATCAGGGATATGCCGCCTCCCAAGAATTTGAGGGAAGTCCGAGGTTTAATCGGCAGGCTGCAGTTTATTCATCGGTTTGTGTCTCAACATTCACAAAGGTGTAGACCTCTCTACGAGTTGACCAAGTCAGGAGTAGAATTCCACTGGAATTCTAAATGTCAGAAAGCTTTTGAAGGGTTGAAGGAATATCTGGCTAGTCCACCCGTTCTCATTCCACCTAAACCAGAAAAACCTCTGATCCTTTACATCTCAGTCTTGGATGACTCCGTGGGAGCCGTCCTCGCACAAGCTGATGAAGAAGGCAAGGAACGGGCAACCTATTACTTGTCCAAACTTCTCAATCCCTGTGAGCAGAAGTACACCGGCATGGAGAAAATCTGTGCTGCCCTCGTTTGGGTAGTGCAGAAATTGAAGCACTACTTTTTGGCTCACGAAGTCCACTTGATTGCTCGAATGAATCCTATCAAATTCCTTCTGGAGAAAGCCGTCCTTACGGATAGGCTAGCACGCTGGCAAAGTTTTCTCTCTCAGTTCGACATCACCTACATCCAGCAAAAGGCGATTAAAGGCTATGCCATAGCCGAGCATCTCGCTCACCATCCTCTTCCCAAGTTCGACCCCGTCCAATCAGAGTTTCCAGATGAGGAACTAATGTCCGTCAACCAATCAGATGAGCCAATGTGGACACTATATTTTGATGGAGCTCTGAATTCTCAAGGGAGAGGAATCGGCATCGCCCTCCTGTCGCCTGAAGGCCTCACATTCCCATTGGCATACCAGCTCAAATTTTCAGTCACCAACAATATAGCCGAATATGAAGCTCTTCTAGCTGGCCTAGGACTCGCTCATTCTTTTCGTATCACTGAGTTGCGAGTCGTAGGTGATAGTCAACTCATCCTTCGCCAGGTGCTCACTAAGTATCGCACTCGCGATCCCAAACTCAAGCCATACCAAGAACTCACTGCTGCCTTTGCCAAACTGTTCGCCAAACTGATCTTTGTTCATATCCCTCGTCATCAGAATATTCTCGCCGATGCCCTCGCCTCGTTGGCATCATCCATAAGGTTCCCTCTAGGAAGATGGTTTAAGTCTATTTCCATCTACAAACTTCACGCCCCTGCAATCGATGATGCTTCCTACGTAAACATCAAAGACAGGATAGCAAGGAAGATCCTGCAGGAAGATATCCTTGAGAAGAGGGAGCTCATGTTGGCAGAGGTTGAAGAAGAACTGGCTGATGAAGAGAAATCATGGTTCTATGAAATTGTCAAATACTGCCAAGATCAGTCTTATCCTGAAGGGGCCACCGCAGAGGACAAGAAAGCCATAAGAAGGGTGGCTCAGAAATATACATTGGTTGGAGGTCTACTCTATAGGAGGAGCCTTACTGGTATTCTGTTAAGATGTCTTGGTGACGATGAGGTTTGGAAATGTGTAGAAGAGACGCACTCGGGTGTGTGCGGTGGCCACGTGAATAGTCAGATGCTTGCCAAGAAGATCATTCGGCAAGGTTTTTATTGGCCCACCATGGAGGAAGATTGTGCCGTCTATGTCCGTATGTGTGTCAAATGTCAACTTCACGCCGATAAGATCCATTCCCCATCTTCCTCTCTCCATCCAGTATCCTCCCCATGGTCTTTCTCCATGTGGGCATTCGACATCATTGGTCCTCTCGGTGATCCTAACTCCCTTACTAAACAAAAATCCTTCATCCTTACTGCAACGGAGTACTTCACCAAATGGGCCGAAGCTGAAGCCTATGCAGAAATCAAGGCATCAACAGTTTGCAAGTTCATTATGAAGAACATCATCGCTAGATTCGGCATCCCGAGAACCATCGTCACCGACAATGGGCCACAATTCATTTCTCAGGACCTTCAGGACCTCTGCAGAAGGTATAAAATTGCATTGCATCATTCATCGCCATATTATCCACAAGGCAATGGCCAAGCGGAGGCCACTAATAAAACACTGATCAAAATTATAAAGAAAACTTGTGAGTCTAGCAGATTCTCGGATTGGCCAGAGAAGCTTATCGAAGCTCTATGGGCCTATCGCACTTCAATCCGAACTCCTACTGGGCAAACTCCGTTCGCCCTCACTTACGGGATGGAGGCGGTAGTTCCGTATGAGATTCTGATTCCCTCTCTGAGAGTACAATTGGACAAGGACCTTCCCCTCGATGAACGTCGCGATTCTCTCCTTGCCCAGTTGGAACTCTTAGACGAGAAACGTTTGGTTGCTGCCGAGCATGCTCGCGTCTACCAAAATAGACTCGCACGTTTTTACCAGAAGAAGGTTATTGAGAGAAAGTTCAAAGTTGGTGAAATGGTAGTGAAAAGAATTTTTGTAAAACCTGGCGGGCCGCGTTCTAAGCTCCAACCCAATTGGGAAGGACCATACGTGGTTCAGGCTGTACATCCTGGCAACGCCTACATGCTAGTCAATGCTGAAGGAGTTGAGTTATCCCACCTTTGGAATGGGCTCTACCTTAAGAAGTATTACCCTTAGATAGGTGTACATATTGTCAAAGATAAAAAATTGAAAACAAAAACAATAAAAATGAAAAATAATGAAAACCACAAAAATTTGTACATGAAAACAAAAAAGAAAAGACCAAAAAAAAATATATAGAAAATTCAAAATGCTAATGTTTGGAGACCACCATGGAATCAAGTTACTGCATCTTACCTCCATGTCAAGATAGGGCCCATTAAGGCTTGGTAGGTCTCAGGTCTTGGTTTGCCAGAACCGTGGAGACCCCTGTCCGGCCAGTTCGGCCTATGCCCCCTCAAAAGAAGACAACATATATACACATCTGTGTTATAAAAAAAAATTGATAGCATCGCTTATGGTGAGGCCTCACCCCGAAGGTCTCCACGAAAGCTCAAATCTTTATTCTCTTCTCCTCGACCGAATGAGACAGCCGACGCCCTTAAAACGCTGAGCATGGGAAACACGAACACAACCCCTCAGGGTAAGAGTAGGATCCAATTCCTCGAGCATGGATCAGAGCACGAGAAGAGGGCAGTGTCCCCGCAGGCATCCAAGAGGGATTCCATAATGTCAAAATACTATGTCCCTCGCAAAAAATTGTCAAGAAAAAAAAATCAATCAGAAAGAAATACAAAATCAAAATCAAGAGAAAAGCCTGGTCGTGACCGTGCCTGGTGCGATAAACCAAACCCCTCAAAGCAAAAGTATGAATCCACAAAGGGGGGCCGTGGAATGTAAATGCTCGAGATTTGGTCCGAAGTTGTCCGAAAGGAAAGAGTTAATGGGCCCTTATTCGCTCGCCGGGTTAACGGCTTTGCCGGTCCTCTCAGGAGGTTTATCCCCTACACTCTTCCTTCTCCCTCTAAAGATGAAGGTTCGATGGAGTTTCTGAAAGGTGAAAACTGCCCAGGGTCTGCGACCTTATTTTAATATACACATTTTGGTTGCCTACTTTAAAAAAGCAAAAGCTATCGCTGCGAAGGAGTCTCCGTGTTTCTGGCTGGTCAAGACCCCTGTTTACCACCTTGATGTCTTCTTGTTTAACCTCGGGCTTTAGGCCAATGCAAGCGCGTCACCTATGGGTGCGACGGCGTCTGATTCCGGGTCAGCGTCGCGCGGTTGGTCGTTAGGGTTCCAGGGTGTTCCATCTTATACCATCTAGAGTTGTGAGGAAACAGACCCGGGTCGGGCAAAACATCTACCTCAAACACCTTTTGGGTGAATCCCTGTGGTCGGAAGCAACTGGGAGCCTAAGCATGGCATGACGGTATTGTCATCAGGGTAAGTCTTAGCCGGCGGGATCGTCATTCGAGGGGTCTAGAGGCCCAAATCAACCTAGATGTGCACTTAGGATACCTGGGAGGTTAGTAAGAAACCCCTGTCTCACGTAGGTTAGGTGCCATTTGGGTGCTTGCCGGGCGTTAGCAATAAAAAAATTGAAATGATAAAAGCAAAAAAAAATGGAAAAGAGAAAATGTACATATTTGCAAACAAAAAAAATCTTTTTATGATAAACAAAAAAAATATCAAATATAAAAAAGAAAACAAATCAATTTTGCATGATTACATTTGCGTGCAGCATCTCACTTTAATACCGCTTGCATTCGTGTGCTTGCCTGTCGCATTTATCATCACCGCATCTTTCCCTTGCCTTCGTTAAATAAAGGCTTGGCCCCTTGACTAGTTATCAAGGACAGTCACAGTGACCATTTGCTTATTGAGCAAGGGGCCAAGTCAGAACAGAAATTCTGATTTGTTTGTTTCAGTGATATGTGCAGGGATTCAGGTAACTGAAGCAAAGGTGAAAAACAAACAAACCAAACCTTGTGTTTTATTCCAAAAAACCAAAAAATTACATCAAGTTCCGCCCTCTCTCTATGCATTACTCGTCCCACTACTCTCCGGGCAAAACACTCTCAGAGGTGCTACCCAACTACGATAAGCGGTACTCCTGCCGCTCTGTACTCCTCTTCCTATTCCCACATCCCGGCGTTGATCCACGGAAGTAGCAGAGAAGCTACCAACACGAAAGCCACGCTCTCGTGCTTTTCGGTAGCGCTCCTCACCATCTCTCAGCCACTGTTCAGCAAGACCAAGGCCGATTCGGAGTTCGAATAGTTGGGCCTCCATGGCCCTTCGCTCCTCCCTTTCAGCCAAACTGTTGGCTCTTTCTCTCTCTACGTCTCTTTCTCTCTCTGCCCGTTCTCTCTCACGGTCTTCCCTCTCCAACTGGAGAGTGATCCTCAGTTCCATAGCATCCCTGGATGAGTCGTCATCAGGATGACGCCGCAGTTCCCTCTCCAGTTCTGCTATCCTAGCCTCCTTCTGCGCAGCTTGGGCAAGCGCTTCTTCCGTCTCCTTTTCCTGCCGAGTGTACCATCTCAGATACGCGATAAGGCGTAAACAAAGAGAACTCAACATTGAAACTTTTACCTGTATACGGAGCATCCCTTCTGCCTCCGCAGCACGCTGCGTGGCGTGAGCAAGTTGCTCATGAAGCGAGTCAAGTTCTGAGGTGGGAATCCACAAGCTGGAAGAGGCACCACCTACTCCCATCGCTGGGGAGGCCGCGCCAATCTGGGCATGCTACGACCATGTGAATTAACAACCAACATCTGGAATCTGGGGATTTAATTAGGAATGTACTATACACCTACCAAGGCGCTCGTAGCTCCGCGGGCATCACCCAACTGTTGTTCCATCTCTGCCAAGCGAGTTCGTAAATTCGGTATCATGGCATCTCGGACATCCTGCAGCCTTACAAGTCAGCATTTTTTACTAGAAAAACCAAGAAAAGGAGAAAGAAGAGAAGAGAAAAAGGGGAAACCTACCTCCACAAGTCCCCGGGGTTGGAACCGTTCTGCGTACTTTGTCCTATATAGACGCAAGTAGTCCTCGCTGTTCCGCGCCTGTGATTCTACAATCGTGCCACCCCGTTGCCAGTCCTCATACTGTTCGGGGAATCGCACGCGCCAGTCAATGCAACTCGCCGGTCCCCGCGTCTTTCTCCCGACACGAGGTGGCGCAGCTGAATCCACCCATTCTTGAGCCAGTCCTAAAGCCCTCATAACTAATCGTAGCCGAAGCGGTTCGATTTCATTCAGGCAGTGCATCCATAGTTCCCGTCCGAACCGGGCACGACTTGCTAGAACCCACGGCTGGTTGGCATCGACCATGTCTGAGTAGGGTCTCCAGTTTACCATCGCTGTCGGGAACTCCTGTAGCTCCCGCCTTAACACCATCAGTTGGTAGGTTAGGGGTGCCGCACTCATGACGGGTTCCCACCGCCTGGCTAGCGGCACCATCACGGGTCGCCAATGTCGAGCTCTCCCCATAGGGAGGTAATAATAACTCCATAGCTGCTCGGCGCAGGTCATCAGCACCTTGCAAAAATAACAAAAAAATACAAAACAAGTAAAACCAAAAAATACCTGGATGAATGGTGTGAAACCACTCACAGTCATCTCATGATCCGTTCCTTGGAATAGGCCTGCAAACAAGTGCGCCAGCATAGCAGCTCCCCAGGCATAGTACCCTACTCTTTCAAGGTTTGAGAGCAGCTCTAGAAAGCAACATTGGATACCGTCCCCTTTCGAGCTCAGTACCAATCTCCCCAAAAGGAAGAGGAGAAATCTCCTCAAATCTATGTTACATCTTTCCCAGTTGCCGAAATCTGTGCAATACACGGCACGGCATCCTGTTTCTATCCTTTCCATGAACTCTTCTGAGGATTCGTCATCCCGCCGACGAGTGTCGGTGAGCCCTAATGCATCCATGAGGGACGCCCTAGATACCGACCTGTTTTTCCGACCATCTAGGTCCAAACCCAGTAACTTCTGGGCACCTTCTCGGTAGTCCGCGTAAGTGACTCCGGTCACTGCCTCGCCATCCACCTTGAGACTCGTAATTCGGACCACATCTTCCAAGCTGGGCACCATGTGCCCCCAGGGCATCAGAAATGCCCGGCTCACTGGGTCCCATCTCTCACACAAGGCTTGGATCAGGACTAGGTCAAGCTGGATCGGCTCGATCCGAAGGAAGGTACCAAATCCCATCACGTCTAGCCTCGCCTTCTGAAAATCTGGGAGGCCCCTGTACGCTGCTACTACCAACTCCCATAAGATTTGTGATTTCATCACAACCTACACATACCAGGAATGGGGGTGAGGTTTGGTCAGAAGAAAGGAAGAAAAAATGAGAAAAGGGCAAGAAAACTTGGCTTACGAGTTGTGATTGGGCCCTTTCGCTGAAGTGCCCTTCAAAGTCTGAAAGCCTCCTGGAACTACTACCACTGGACCTGCTTCTCTTCGAGGAATGGGAAGATTCGCCCTCCATCCAACTCTCAGAATTTTGAACTCCTCCTCTCCCGTGAGAACTTGTGCTCCTCGAGTTATTCCTCGATATACCTGGGAAGATAAAAGGGACAAGAATTTATAGAAATGGAAGGAGTGCGGGCCAAGATTGCCTCCATCACCTGTCGATGATAGCCCTCGCAATAAGACACCGGCCAAGCGGCCCCATGTGTCGCTTCACCACTCGCACAGGGTGATTGACTGGACGAAGAATATGACGAATAGCCCCTATGTTGTCTAGGGATACCCTATCATGTTTTGGAGGACGCCCGCAAAATTTGGCACAACATCCGGGGAAAGGAACTAGGGCCGTCAGTATTACTTCGACGGCAGATTCCCGTGGAAAATGGTCACAACAAGACGTGATTCTCCGCTCGAGGCGGAGTCTCGACAGATCCGTCACATGGGAACAGTGCAAAGGAGAAGAAGTGTAGGGAAGAAGGAACGCACAAGAGGACAAACAAGCATCAGAAAATCAAATCACTCCATTCATAATTCTACATAAGCTGTCAAAAACATCATAAACATAAAGAGGTGACGGGTCCACTAGCCCGCCAATCCTCACCATCACTCATCTCTCCGGGCACTCTCCTCCTCTCCCCCGAGGTGAGGGTCCCTCAGAAGCCTCCGGGATCCCCGTGCAGTAGCACCTGCCTCGCCTCTGGGCGCCTGCTCCGCAGCAGTGACTCGCTGCTCCTCCCCTGGCGTGGCGAAGAAGCCACTGGCGGCAAAGCGACCGGACTGGCGGAGTCGCTCCCCGAACTCTCGCGCTCTCTCGTAGCGCGTCTCCATCCCTCCTAGCCTCTGCACGACGGCCTGAAGGCCCAGCTGGAGCTCCCTCACTTGGGCCTCCAAGGCCCTCCTCTCGGTCAGATCCCGCTGTCGCTCGGACCTTCTCTCGGCTTTCTCTCTCTCTACCTCTCTCCTCATCATCTGCAGAAGAACCCTTAACTCCAGGATGTCTGGAGAAGGTCTCTCCTCACCACGATGCCGCAGCTCCGCTACAGTCGCCACCCAGGCGTCACGCTCCTCTTCCGCCCGGGTCGCACGGGCCACCGCACCGGCAAGTTGCTCCCGGAGGGAAGCAATCTCGAGAAAAGGGGCCGAGGAGCTAGAAGATCCGCCAGCCGCTCCCACCGTCGCTGTCTGCTGGGCACGCTGGAACAAAATAAACAACGGCCGTCAGTGAAACTCCAAAATCTGAAGTTAAAAGGGCGGCACGTAACTTACCAGGAGCGACAGCTCATGTTGAGCGACGGCCAGTTGCCGCCTAGTCTCTGACAGCTGGGCGCGCGAGCCGCCGATGCCACGCGTGTCCCCAGCTTGGGGAAGCCCCGCGTAACTCTCTCTCTGCCGCCGCAGGAAGTCGGCACTGTCCTGCACCAGTACACCCCCTTGCTGTCCAGGGAGACGTACGGGCCAGTCCTCGAGCCTCGCCTTGCCGCGACTCTCCCTCCTGACGCGGCTCGGCTCGTCCGCACTCGCCCACTCATCGGCCAGGCCCAGGGTCCTTGCCATGTCCTGCACCAAGAAAGGGGTCCCATATCAGTCAAAAGGAACGCGTCCCCTGTCTAGGACGCGTCCATCATTTGAGTGCAACACTCGCCGAACCCTTTCCTCCTCGCGCGGCTCGCTTCAAAACCCAAAATGAATTAAAAGAGGAAGAGATCGGAGGACCTACCGGACCGTGTTCACCTCCTCCCACGCCATCGGGCCCCTCGGGTCCCTCGGGGGCCCGAAGCGGCCCTTCCTCCTCCATGGACGCCGTTCCGTGCTCGGGCGCGTCCCTCCTTGGGCGAGGAGTTCCTCGTCCCTCTCCACCTTCACCATGGTCGGGCCCACCGAACTCCATCGATCAAAAGAAGAGGAAGACGGAAAGGGGGGCAAGCGAGTTTTGGCAGAAGGCGGGCTCGTTTGCGGGTAAGGCACGGGAGAAGAAGGACCACCCGTCGCTTTAAATTTGAAATCAAGGATTAAGACGCGTCCTCGCGCCTGGACGCGCCCAAAAGGGAGAAAAGGGAACAAAATCTCCCCGTGCAAAGCGTAGTTCCCCGCTGTTCAGGGCAAGGTCTCGCGAAGCATGCCTCAAAGGATAACTCAGTGCAAAGAAGAAAGTATGAGAGAGAGAGAAAAGTACACACAACACAAGAAAGCCATTTTCATTTCATATAATAGCCGAAAGTACATCATACAGCGAGAAAGGTGATGTGCACAAACAACTCTCTAACTCTCACCATCACCCTCCTGGTCATCTCTCTCCTCCCTCCTCCGCCGGGGATCCCTAGGGGGCCTCTGCGAAACCTGAGAAGCCGTGCTCGCCTCGCCCTGCGGTGGCACTCCAGCCTCGAAGGCGCGACGACGCTCCTCGGCCGAAGAGACCAGATAGCTGCCCATGGAAAAAGAACCAGACTGACGAAGTCGCGCCCCGCGTTCCTTCGCCCTCTGGTACCGCTCCTCACTCTCCCGAAGCCTCCCCTCCGCCGTGCCGAGACTCAATCGGAGCTCCAACAGCTGGGCTTCCAGAGCCCTCCTCTCGGTCTGATCCCGCTGTCGCTCCTCCCTCTCTCTCTCTCCCTCTCCTCTCTCTCTCTCATCGCCTCCCTCTTCGACAGCTCGAGGGCGATCCGCAGATCCAGCACGTCACGAGGGAGCTCCTCACCCTCCCGTCGACGCTCCTCCTCCAGCTCCGCAATCCGGGCGTCACGCTCCGCCACCCAAGCGTCGCGCTCCTGCTCAGCACGAACAGCACGGGCCAGGGCCCCCCGAATATCGGCCACCTGTCAAAGCACGCATGGCACCATAAGAGAACAGTGATAGAAGGAAAGCAACCAGAAGGAGAGTCAGGGCCAAGCAAGCACTCACTTGAGCCTCGCGGTCACGCTCGACCTCCTCAGCCCGAGCCACCGCATACGCCAGCTGCTCCTGGAGGGCAGAAACCTCCGGAGGAGGGCCCCGCGAACTGGAACCCGCTCCGCCAGCCATCCCGGCTGTCGCTGTCTGGTGGGCCCGCTGAAACACGGGGCAAACGTCAGTCAAAGGCTAAGCATCAAAAATCCAGGTCACAAAAAAAATGCATTGCATAAACTCACCAGGATCTCCAACTCCTGTCGGATGGCCACCAACTGTCGCCTGGCGTCCGCCAACTGGGCCCGCAGGTCGGCGATCATGGTATCACGAGCATCCTGCATTACACATAAGTTAGTGTCCCATGCATATACATATAGAAAGGTGGAGCAATTTCATTTCACTTACCCCTGCCATACCACCCAAGGAGAGGCGGTCCCCGTACGTAGCTCGGTACCGTCTCATGTAGTCTGTGCTGTCCTGTACGTGGGACACTACTGGGACCCCGCCCTGCTGCCAGTCCTGGTACTGTGCTGGGAAGCGCGTACGCCAGTCCACGATCTTCGCCTTCCCCTTGGTCTTCCGCCCAATGCGGGCCGGCGCATCTACGTCAACCCACTCCTGGGCCAGCCCCAACGTCCTCATGACCAGTCTAAGCCGCAGCGGCTCAATCTCGTTCAGGCAATGGACCCACACGTCCCGCCTGAAACGAGGAAGACCCGCTACAACCCAGGGCTGGCCAGCATCGCCCATGCCCAGGTAGGGCCTCCACACCACCTGCATCACCATACATACATCATGTTAGTTACCATTCAGTCACATGCATAAACACAAAAAAATCATACGCATCATACCATGGCCTCGGGATACTCGCTCAGCTCCCGACGAAGTGACGCCAGCTGATAGCCGTGGGGTGCTGCAACCACGACCGGCCTCCACCGCCGCGCCAGAGGCACGGCCCTCCTGTTCCCATGCCTAGCCCTCCCCATCGGGAAATAGTAATAGCTCCACACCTGCATCCATCATACATCATTAGTACAATAATTGCATATTTAACTGTGGGAATGCATAAATAAAATGTTTACCTGGAGGAAAGGTGCGAAGCCGCTGACTGTCGTCTCCTTCTCCGAAGTCTGGGAGAGATCAGCAATCAAATGGGCAAGCAGAGCCGCCCCCCACGCATAGTGTCCCACTCTGTCCAGATCCGCCAAGATCCCGAGGAAACGGCAGTGGATGCCATCCCCCTTCGTCCCCAGCAGAAGGCGGCCCAGGAAGAAGAAAAGAAACCTCCGAAGGTCTAGATCCACCAGCTCCCTCTCGCTCGGATCCTGGGTGAAAGCTGCACGAGCATCCCCCTCCAGTCGAGCCAAGAACTCCGCTCCAGTCTCGCTAACCCGCTGACGCGGGTCGACGAATCCGAGCGCCTCCATGATCTCCACTCGGCCGACTACCCTGCTGTCTCTATCAGTCACGCTCGTCTCTAACCACAGCAGGTCCAGGGCACTCTCTCGGTAGTCGGGGTAGGTGACCCCGCTGACTGCCTCTCCGTCAACTCGTAGCCCGGTGATCCGAGCCACGTCCTCCAGCGTCGGCACCATGTGCCCCCAGGGCATCAGAAACGCCCGGCTCGGTGCGTGCCACCGCTCCCTCAGTGCCTGGATAAGAGGAAGGTCGAGCCGGAAGGGCTCGATCCTAAGGAAAGCTCCAAAGCCCATGGCGTCCACACGCGCCCTCTGGAAATCCGGCAGCCCACGGTATGCTGCCACCACCAAGGACCAGCTGATCCGGCCCTTCATCACGCCCTGCAAACCACAAAACCAACAAAGAACACATCAGCATCATGAACAGTCATAAACAATAACACTGTATATATACTACTTATTCTTTTATTTTTACTTTTTTAAAAAAATATTTATATTTTCTTGTGGAGGCGTCCAGGCCCCTGGACGCCTCCTCTTCTTTTCCTTTATTTTTTGTTTTTTTAAGAAAAAAGAAAAAATAAAGTCAAACCAAAAAAAAATATATATTAATTATAATGGAGGCGTCCTAGAGCCACGCCTCCTTATTTTTATTATATTTCTATTACTTTTCGTAAATAAATATATAACCAAAAATAAAAAGAAAACGTGGAGGCGTCCAGGCCCCTGGACGCCTCCTTCTCTCACTACCCGCCTTTCTCTCACAGCCTCTCGCACACCCGTTTTAGCCTATTGAACCACAGAGTGAGGATTCCGAGGTACTTACCGGGTCGTGATCGTCCTCTCCCGCGTCACCAGCATCCGCAGCAGCCTCCGCGGCCAGGAGAGGCACCTCCATCCCCTCCTCCGCAGCAATCTCCTCTGCTGCAGCCTCCTCGGCATCATCCCTCAACCTCCTCGCACGACGAGCCAGTCGTTTTCGCTTCCCTGGACCCTGGCTCGATCCTCCTCGCTCCATGGGGACTAAGAATAGGTCGTCTAGGGTGACTGGGTCGTCAGATTGAACAGTAAATGAGCAAAAGGGGGGGGGCAGCCCTTATAAATAGGAATTAGCTTCTTTGGGGCGTCCAGGCGCCTGGACGCCCCCATAATTTTTATTTATTTCAAAATTCAAAAAATTTTGGGGCGTCCAGGCGCCTGGACGCCCCCAAAACAAAAAATCAAACAAAATAAAAAAAATAAAAGTTGGGGCGTCCAGGACCCTGGACGCCCCCAAAACAAAAAAATAAAATAAAAATAAAATAAAAATTAGGGGCGTCCAGGCCCCTGGACGCCCCCAAAACAAAAAATCAAACAAAACAAAAAAAAATAAAAGTTGGGGCGTCCAGGACCCTGGACGCCCCCAAAACAAAAAATCAAATAAAAATAAAATAAAAATTAGGCGCGTCCAGGCCCCTGGACGCCCCCATAATAAAACATTTTCGAAAAAAATATTTATATATAATAAAAGTAAAAAAAAGGCAAGAATATGTATATAATCCAAACAAAATAATAAAAAAAACATAAAGAAAAAGAAAAACCATAAAAAAGATAATAATTAAGGGGACGAGGGTCTAAAACATCCAAATGCCAAATTTTATTCCATCAGAAAAGCAGAGTGAACTGCATCAGGGGTTTAGGCACCTTAGGCCTTAACTTCCCCAGTTCGGTTATATAAGCCCTCCACGGCTCGCATTCTTCCACCACATGCGCTAACGCCTTTCCCGCAACACTTGTCTTCCAGGGTGCTTTAATGGCCTTCGCTTGCTTCGCGTCCGCTTCAGTGCCCAACTCCCTCTTCTTCAAAGGAACGATGCCAGTCGGTGGCGGGAACGAATGGCGTGGGATGCCAATCTGCAGGCAGCACCGATGCGCGTTGTAAAGAACAAACTCGGTCGCGCCGATCAGTTGAAGATCAACTTCGGGAGAAGGCCTAATGAGGAGATCAAGCGAAAGCAAACATGCCGGTGCGCAAGTGAAGAAGCCTTGTGTCACGGTGCGGAAGTGAGACCGCCAGTCCTCACGTTTCTTCAGCCACGGAACGCGGTTCACTACAGTACCACCGAAGCCTAACACGTCGGCTATGTGGTGAAGCGGGCTTTGTTGGAAGAGCTTCGAAGCGGTTGGCATTCCCTCGCGGTGGTCGAATTTGAAATGCAAATCCAGCCAGCAATTCAAGACAAGTGCACAACCAAATGGAGGCTTACCCATGCTCGAGGCAGTAAGGCCACTATACAGGTAGGCGAGGACAGCGGGTCCCACCCTCTTTCCACGCCAAATCCCGCAGATAGCACTCAGTTGGTCTTCCTCCACTATGTTGTCGGTATAAGGAAACAATAGAGCACCCGCCAGACAGATAGTGAACCCCTTCATGATTCCCTCCAAATAGTCATCGTCTGGTGACCCTCTCAGGGCATCCGTGACCCACTCCGCAAGCTTTTGGAGATCGATCCCGTTTTGAGTACGGACCTTTCTGGCTGCGTCGGGCGGCATGAAGCTTCCAAGGACGCTTTCAGAAGTCCCCCGTGTCAGCATCCGCATAGCCTTCACCTTCCCGTCACTCTTGAATTTCTTCAATCCAAGCAGAAGTTCCACCTCCTCGAGGAGGATGGTCACCTCGAAGGTCGGGAAGATAAAAGTGTGGGTCTGGGGATGCCAGACCTCCACTAGCGCGCCCATAGCCGCCCAGTCCATACGAATCTTCTCGTAATGTTTGGCATGAATAAGGAGCCCCTGCAAATGCCACTTCGAGAGTATGGCCCTCATGCCAATGGAGATATTGGAAGTTAGCTTTGAAAGCCATGGCAGTTTGGAAAACTTCCTCGGGCCTGGGAAGAGTGGATATGGCTGGGAGAGGAAAGAAGAAGAAATGAAGGAAGTAAGAAGAAGGTTCACGTGCAGAAATTTGAAAAGAGTCGGCTTACCATATGCGACATGATCGTCCCACTCAGATGACCCTCGAGGTCGGAAAGTCGCCTAATCTCGCTGCTAGGCTTGCTCCTCTTCATAACGCGGGAAGACTCTCCTTCCATCCTGAAATCTCTAAATTCTCCTCTCCTTCCTCTCCTGAGCTTCCAAAACCCACCTTGGTGCATTTGAATGAGCTAGCCTAAGGGGAGTTCTTATAGGAAGGGGAGGGTGCTACAAGACAGAACATGTCACATCAGTGGTCATTGTCAAGATTTTGTCTGGATCTCCTTTGAACTGTGGTGCGATTCTGCTACCTTTTGATGTTGCTAACCTTTGCTGGCCTGTGCAGGTTTTACTAACGGACGTCTTTGTCCTATCTCCTGTCCCACCTTTCATTGGTTGGTCCCACCATGTCATGCATCATAGTATATGATACCTACGCTACTAGAACATGTCAAGGACCTTGCGGCCCGAACGAATCTGGGATTGGAGTTCCCCTTCAACAAAAACGGTGATGATCCCGGAAGAGTTTGGGTTGTACGGATAGGCCGTCAATTTGTGATAGAATGGGGACGACGGTTCCGTTCAGTGAGTTGGTGCGTGGCTAAACGGGCCCCAGCCCAGTATCAGCTCACCGAATCGTTATCCTGACCCGTTCTTCACAAGTTAACAATATTATCCTTGGCTATTTTCTATTTTAGTTTGTTTTGAATTTTTCTTTAAACCCGGCATGCATTCATATAGGACTTGATTTATTGCGAAAGATCATTCAAGTGATTCGATTGTGAAAGCCATTGTGTTTCAATTCCCACAAATATGAGATATTCCACTCCGAATGAAATACCGAGTTTCCTAGAGACGGCCCCGACGCTGCTTTTCCAAAGGAGACCCTTGTTTGGACCGACCCTCAGATATTCCTTTACCTTTTTTGACCCACCTTGGCCGCAGCACTTCCACATTGGCAGGTAACCGCTCCCCAAAGGTGAAACCTCCGGTTTATGACCCAGGTACTTCCACACCGAGAAGTTGGTCCCTTTTTGTTTCGTGCCTGAGCGCACATCTCACCCTCCCTTATTTGATCTCCGTCCAAGCAATCACCAATATTTGAAAGACCTTCTTCAAGGTCGCCTCATTGAAACTCCAGGAAAGATTCCAAGCAGTAACGTCAAAAGCGTGTCTCATCACACCTTAGCATCGACTTATCAGTCCGCTCCCACTCCATTTCACTCCACTTCGATACCATTCCACTACGTATCGCTCCCTTGCAAAGCAGACGCCAAAGCGGGGCAGTTGTAGACACGCCATTCCTGACGTCTCCTGAGAAAGTTTCATATTACTATACAACGCCCCGCGACGGCTGACGCGTTTTGAATCACTTGAGTGCTTCCTTTTCTTGAGTCTTCTTCCGCCCTTTTCGGCATCCGGAATCGTCTCGTCACGGCATTCGGGCGACATCAACACCAGTCGAACGCATCGGGAGGTTCCGGAATCAAGAAGGGGGTCTACCGGGCGACCGCCGACGCCTGATCCAAGGACCCGGGTGGGTCTTAATGGGGGCGTCCAGGCCCCTGGACGCCCCCATTCTTTTCTCTTATTTTATTCTTTTCTCAGGGCCCAAAACCAAATAAAAAATATAAAAATATATATATAAATTAATGGAGGCGTCCAGGCCCCCGGACGCCTCCATAAAAAACAAAAATAATAAAAAATGTTTGTAAAATGCCAGTTGGCATAAAATAAAACAAAAAATAAATAAAAATATACATTAATGGAGGCGTCCAGGCCCCTGGACGCCTCCATAAAAACAAATCTAAAAAAAATCAAAATGCCAGCCCTGGCATAAAAGACAAAAAATAATATATATATATATATATTGGAGGCGTCCATGCCCCTGGACGCCTCCATAAAAACCCTCACGGGCGCCGGCCACCGAACGACGGTTTGTCGTGTGTGAAAAAATTCAAAATATAGAGACGTCCGGTCAGCTGGACGCGCCCATTTCTGAATCACGAGGCGCCGCTCACAAAACCACGCGTTGTGCCGAACCGCGTGCGGCCGTCGTCGGTTTTCGGTGGACCTGCTTGAGGCGTCCGGGACCCTGGACGCCTCCACAAAAGTATTCCAAAAAAATCAATAAAAATAGAATAAAATATTATTTCGGCCCTGATGGAGGTGTCCAGGGTCCTGGACGCCTCCACCTTCCGGAGCTCTATAAATAGAGGCCCACCCCCTCAGTTCTAGGGGAGCGAGGCAGTGATCCGATAGGCTGCCGAAGCCTAGAGGCCACGGAGTCATTTTCTAACCCGCGGGTTCTTTTGTAGGTGGAGGTTCTGCCGGCTTCTCGGGTGTTCACGCTCGCGAGAGGAAGGCCGTCTTCATCCACCGCGCTTCCCCGTCGTCCCCACGCTGCCGAAGCTCCGCCAGATTTCACCCTCGGCTCATCCAATAAGCCTTTTCTTCCCCTTTTTCTCCATAGTTCTTTACATTCATCATATTGCATCCTCTATCCCCCTTCACAAGGGCGCCTCTTCTCTTATACTTCTTGCATCCATCATCTCATTTTCCTCCTACTCGAGTCCGAGAGGGGTTTAAAAGATAACACCAACCAGGTGTGTGTCTTGCCATCATTTCGTTATTTTTACCGCAAGGATTTGAATACTACACCTCCATCTTTCTAATCCACTTGTCATTTATTTGTCGTTGTTTTGCAAGGGTACCCGAGGAAAGCCCTCTCCGTCGGCCGGCCGGAAGGAGAGGAAGAAGCAACCCGCCATCTCCCGCTCTTGAGGTAGGCGCGATCACTTTCTTATTTTGGGGTCTTTCGGCCCCTGGCGATCACATCTTTTCATCGAGGCCGCGGCGAGTCACTTCCCCAATGGCCGTTTAAATTTCTGTTCTCATATTCTCTTTATATCCTGTTATATTTTGCTCATATCATCGAGGCCGCGGCGAGTCACTTCCCTAATGGCCGTTTAAATTTCCGTTCCTATATTCTTTCTATATTCTATTATATTTTGCTCATATCATCGAGGCCGCGGCGAGTCACTTCCCCAATGGCCGTTTAAATTTCCGTTCTTATATTCTCTCTATATTCTGTTATATTCTGCTCATATCATCGAGGCCGCGGCGAGTCACTTCCCCAATGGCCGTTTAAATCTCTGTTCTTATATTCTCTTTTATATTCTGCTATATTCTACTCATATTCTCGAGGCCGCGGCGAGTCACTTCCCCAATGGCCGTTTCAATTCTTGTTATTTAATTTCTGCACCATTCCCGTCCCCCCGAGGTCGCGGCGAGTCACTTCCCGCTATGGCCGTTTGAACCCCATATCTTGCTATATTATACTTGTCCCGCTCGCCCCGCCGGAGCAATCTCCCGTGGTGGCCCCTTCTCTCTTCTCTCTCATCTCTGTGTTGCAGCAAAACAACAAAACCAAACAAACAAAAAAGAAGGAGCCCGCGCGCTCTCCGCATCCTCTTCCCCGCTCCATCGAACTCCGAACCGCGTGACGTCGCTCACACTAGATAGCACTCTATCTTATTCATGTTGAAATTCACTATGAATTGGGAGAATGAACATGGGAGAGACTACAAGATTAGGTCGATGCACAAATCCTTATTCAATTCAAAACCTAATTCTTTCAGCCTCTCAATCCACTCTATCATTTTGAGAACATGTGTCTGCACAGATGTTCCCTCAGACATTTTGGCCCCGAACAGATTCTTAGATATCTCATATCTCTCTGTTCTACTCTGAGCTCCAAAGAGCTCCTCCAGGTGGAATAGGATGGATCTAGCATCCATCTTTTCATGCTGCCTTTGTAACTCATTAGTCATGGAGGCTAGCATATAACATTGGGCCAGAGTGGCATCTTCCTTATGCTTCTCATAAAGAATCACCTCAGCCTCATCGGCATCATCGGCAGGAACAGGAGGAACAGGCTGCTCAAGGACATAGGCTATTTTCTCAACCGTGAGAACAATTCTCAGATTCCTGAGCCAATCGACATAATTTGGACCAGTCAGCCTGTCGGCATCCAATATGCCTCTCAATGGGTGGTTCGTCATTGCGGTCTACAAGAGGAAATAACAGAATTTAGAACAACATTGCAGACATTCATGATATTAAATTAAGACATGGACTTTTATCCTAACTTAATACTCTCACTAACTTTCGACGATTTTGCATAACCCCTAATATGCAAAGACGGGACACAACGACTGTGTCCTAGTGGGTACTAGGATCCCATTAACATTATGGAAGTAGTCTTGTGATAGCACAACAAACTACCCCATACTTAATGGGTAGGTAACTATTGCCAATTACAACTCCTTGTAACTCCCAGTAATTTAGCCTCCAAACGCTTCGTGATCTTGTGGTAGCACAACAAACCACGAGCGTTGGTTAGGTCCAACCCGTTGTTACGTTATGAGAGTGGCTTTATAACATAACTCTTGTGGTAGCACAACAAAGCCATGCCAGCCCCCATCCCAAGGTTCGGCCCAAGCCCTAGCCTAAGTCTCCGTCTCCTTGCTGTGATAGTCTTGTGGTAGCACAACAAACTCCCACAGTCTAAGGACGGCTCATTTTGACTATAACAACGGAAGGCTACGTGGAGCATTCTTAATGTCTCACTTTTATCGACCTAATATTTGATTGAAGGGGATTTGAATATTTTGGTCTCGTCAATATAGGTGCTACATATATATATAATAATTTGGAGTATCGAATATACTCTAAAAATATGTATATATATATATAATTAGTAGCACAACCACATATATCGAATATATGCTGTAACACCGATGGATGATCATGGACTTTAAACCTAGCAACATTACCAGAGCCAGTTGGTAATGTACACACAACATGGTAAATTCTCAAAGACTTGGAGCATCCAATGCTCCCACAAGATGTGAAGATTCTCCCGAGCCACCGAAGTCGGTCTCCTTCTTAGTCTCCATCCGCTTCTCATTATTACAAGTAAATTTGAAATTTGGGCACGCAGGCCCATAAATATACATCAGATAATAATAAGAAACCTTGAACCAGTGAAGGGAAGTACAACACAGGTGGGAGATAGAATGTACAACCCGGATTAATAAGAGAGAGAGAAGGAGGCACGCAGGCCCCAATAATCACATCATGATCCATTCACCACAAACCATACCATCACATGATATCTAAGTCCATGACCATCCATCCACACACATGACACATCACATGCATCATCAAGTAATTATCATATAATTACAGCGAGATATAACGTTGATTTCAAAATAATAGTAATTAGTTTTGAAATCACGCAACAAAAATTAACTAAACAATTTAGTTAAAACAAACAAGTCTAAACAACTTTAGACAATCGCCATTCACATTCACTGTATGGGCTCAATAATAATATAATGTTAATTAACCTCATAAGAATCACATTCTTATAGTAATTAACATCTTTTAATTAGATAATGGGAAATACTTAAAACTATTTTAAAATTCCCATTAACCAATTAACCAAAAGCAATATAATGAAAAATACATTAATAAGTTGCTAAAACTATTTCAGAACTTATCAATATAATTTTCAAAAATTTTCTGGCATTTTTATGAATTTCCATGCATTTTAAACACTTTAAAATGCTCAAAAAATAAAAAAAATAATAATAGGGGGGGCTTATCGGGCGGAGATCCGGCGCGGGCCGGATCCGCCCGCGGGAGACCCGCGGGGGGGTCGTCTCCCCCGCCCGATCGCGAAGGGGAGGGGGGCGGGGTAAAACCCTAGCCCCCCCTGGTGGCCACCGCAGGGGGCCCGGCCACCGACCCCGGCCACAGCGGACCGCCGCAGGGACCCCGACGGCAGGCCCGCCGGCCACCGCCCCCTTCGCCGTCGCCGGAGAAGAAGCCCGCGAAGAAAACGGCGCCGCCCCGCCATGTTCGCCGCCAACCTCATCGGAGCCCCAAATCCGGCCACCACACGCCAGAGGACGCCGTGGGACGCCATGGGGAATCATCCAACAACTCTTGCTAGCCCCATGGACATCCCCAATCGGAGATTAGCAGCCTAATATGGCCACCATCTCCTTGTGCGAACGACGACCGTGGCCGCGAAGACATGTTCGATTCGCCCTCACCGTAGGGTCAATCAACGCACCAAAGCGTGCGTTTTGATCCTCTTACTACCAAGAACAATTCCACAAGATCAATTGACCGAGATCCCTCCGTGAGAGACTCAATCGAACATCCTAACATTGAGCCCTATACACGAATGTGAAGAACGAAAAATAATATAATAATCTCAATTTTGATCAAACCAGCAACCTGTCTCTGATACCACTGTAAGGTTTCGATCAGAGGAGCAGCGGAAACAACGAAACCCTAAGAGGCGGATCGTTGCTGGCGATCAAAATCAAAAACTATTTCATCGAAGAACCCGCTTAGGAAGAACAGTTCTATACCTTTGCGGGATTAATTAATTCCCAGATGCCCGAAGACGGTCGAGTAGAGGCTCGTCGGGCTGCTAGCCGTCCAAGTGTCCGGCCTCTAGATGTATCCACACGAGCAGCAGGAACAGATGGGGTCTCCTTCTCGATCTCCACACGTCGGCCACTCCTCAGTACCACCATCCACCACCGTAGGAGGAGGAGAGAGAGAGGGGTGCGCCCAGGTCAGGGAGGAGGGAGAAAGAGGGGGCGGCCAGATCAGGAGGAACCCTAATGCTTGGCTAGGGTTTCTCTCCTCAGCGTGTATTTATAGACTCTGACATTTTTCACAAAAACCCAGAAATAGTCTATAATTACCGTCCTAATCCATCTTATCCACTACTCTATTGTGTGTGACCATCTAGGCCCAATAGTCTGTTTAGTTTTCTGGCCCATTAAGCTAAGAACTCTTCTTAACTTAATTAATTATAATCCAATAACTCTTAATAGATTTAACAGGCTTTCTGACCACGAACGGCACCAAGCAACACCTCGTGATCCCAAATGACTTTGGGAGGGATGCAACCCATATTGAATCTTTCCGTCATCAGATTCCACACAGTTATAGATCCTCATTCATACAATGCTCCAATCAGAATTAGGGTACGGTCAAACTGTCAAACCCTAAAGCATCCTGATCTTATGGACCCTTGTACTCTTAAGTACAGTTCACTAGAAAACTCCTTTTCTCAGTGAACCCCCATACCCTGGCCAGGGATTTCTAAGTACATGTCCATATAGAGCATTCTCTTTCTTAATCCATGCAGAGCGAGAATGATCCCTTTTGTCCACCAAAGTATTTTCACATGAATCCCACTAAGTCCGAATAGCTAACTATTAAGAACCACAAGATTGAAGTTCATAAGTCAGCAATCAAATGCTCAGTGGAGTCCATGCAAAACCTCTTTAGTGACTCAGGTCAAAGATCCAACTATGCTACTGTGGCACTAGAATCTCCTGATTGACAGTCAGCATGATTACCATTCAAGAATTCTAGATCGGGTCAGTTCAGTGAACTCATTCCACTAACGAGCACATGCACGTGTATCTTGATGTCACCACACCGGTGATTATGAGATCGACCACCCTCATCACATGAGTGAGCACCACGTGCACCGGTCTATCCGGATCTTCAATGTCCCTTCTTGAAGATCCTACGACCAGGAACATTTAGAATATAAACATCTAGATGACTAATCTCATTATCACAATCTCATCATGATCTAGTCATCATAGCTCATATTCAAGGACTTCATCATATTACAACAAACATACTATAACGTGCTAAGAATATAATGAAGAAAACACCATTAGCATATTGAATGAAATTGTACAAGAAATGTCACCATCACAACACTTGTGATTGGTTTGAAGGGCATATATCTCTAACATATGCAACGCTTAAATTTCATGTACGAATGACATAAATGTAAATGAAAACATATGATGAATCGTCACATAATTTCCCCTGCAATAGGGTATATATATATGTATGAAAAAGAAAAAAGAAAAACTTTACAAAATATAGAAACTTCTCATTTTAACCTGAAGGGAGAAGAAGGCAGGGAAAGCCGTAGGTGGGGGAAGTAATGTTAGTGTGGACATACTTGACATTTAACTTTAGATCAAGAAACGGAAGCGGACCAGAAGTTTGGAATGTGTTTGGCACACACTGCAATCGAAATACTTTTAGACTCAAATTTTTCAAAAACTGACAGGAAATATCATTAATTTTTGGGTTTTTTGTAAAAATATCCTCTTTACTTATTTTTCTGCAAAATTATCTCTCTTATTTTAATGTTATTTTTAATAAACTTATTCTTATGTTAATATAGTGTCAAAAATACCCCTATAATTAATATCCGTCGAACATTTAAAGAATGTTCTATTTTTTTTTATATAATTAAATTATTAGATAAAAATATCTTTATAAAAAAAGAGTTATTTTGATTCACGTAATGTGCCAAAAAGGAGAGGAGAGATAAAGAGACATTCATGATAGATTAGTGATACTTTTGATCTTCCCTCAAATTTTGTTAAAGATTAATTAATCAAGATTAAATAAGAGACTCTAACGAAACACTAATGTTTGGTGACCGGTAAAGACATTTTTACAAGTATTGCAACCTAGCGAGATTATTAAAAATAATATAAAAATAAAAAGATATCTCTCCAAATAAATTTGTAAGGGGATATTTTACAGAAGAAATCCCTTCATTTTTATCTCTGGATGGAATAATACAGTGATTCCTATAACGTGAATATTAATCACTGTTCATTTTCACACATTACTCATGCAACAGAGAGAAGAGAAAGGAGATGGCGGATTGATGTTTTACATGCCTGACAGGAGGGATTTCAAATTGCAGAACGATAGTCTCACACGCGATTATGCCGTGTTTGAATTATTATTATTTTTTCAAATCTCCCCCTTGTCGGACGATGTACGATCTAAAGATCTTTTGGAACGGATGCAGCATTCGCTCCGAAGGAAAATTATAGTGGGAGACAGAATGAGATGTAGAATACTTGGAGTTTACGTTTCCAAAACTCGGAGGTCACAATAGAACGGCTATAAGAGTCGTTCTTGCATAACCACGCTCCAAATCTCGGCCTTGTGGTGACGAGTCCGTAGAGTGAGAACTTAGAGAAAGAATACTTGAGATATCACACTTGTGTAACTCGTGCGTTTTCCGCCCTCGATATCCCCTTTTATAGGTGCCGCAACAAGGGCCGGTGTATGCATAACCGCATGCACCACCCGTTCGTTAACGGACGGACGCGTCCGTTCGTGAACAAGCGTGTGCTGCCCCTTCGTGGACAGCAGCGCATGTTAACATCTCCCACTTGTCCACGAAGGGCAACTATAAAGTTCTCTCTCTATTCTTAATTCTCTTACTCTGTCATACAGGAAATGAAGCGTGCGACCTCACGAGAAAATTGGTAATCACAAGACTAGTGAACTGTTAATTAAGTTATCATCAAAACTAACAGAACACTTTAACATCATATATCTCGTAGTACCCTAGACAATCTCATATTCACCTGATTAAACACTCCGGATCTCTCAAACATCAAGCATTGTTAAATATCATATGTCATGTGGTCATGACTCTATCATCACAAAGTTAATAGAGTCCCTCGGGATATGAGCCATAAAACTTGGTGTAATATGCAGAAGTCTTTCCTGAATTCTTATGTCAATCTAATTGGTCTTGGCTGCTTTCCTAGACATGTCCCGCTAGACTGTATCAACTATAGTCTTAAGGAGCATGCTAAAGTAGCGACGCCAAGCTTCCTTTTCATGACACAGTCCTTAAGTCACAAAGGGTACAAATGGGATCAACATAAATATGATCCAGGAGCTCACACAATGATGAAACAGAGACCCATTCATCATTCTCACTTATGGTCATATATAGCATATGCGGTATGAGACGCATGCTATGGTGTTCTCCCATCGACATAGATAAGAAAGGATTGTGACAAAATTGCGATCAAATCAACTAGATATAAAATCTAAGTTAATTATAAGAGTATATGATTTTGGTATGAAATTAACATAGGTTTAAAATAAGTCCCAAGTGCATAAAGAACATGAAATCTGCTAGAATGATCAATAATATACCAAAGTGTATGAAAACAACACTTAATACGGGAATAAAACATAGTTAATTAGGCTTAGTATATGATAATTAGCTAGGGTTAATCTACATTATATTTTGGGTTAACACAATACAGACTCAGAAACTCAAGCGATCACTTGAGGACCATTTGACGGGGCTTAGCGGTCTATCGTGGGACCGCAAGGATACTCAGGCGGTCTCAGGAAGACCGTTTCTTCCTGTCTACTGAAAACAGTAATAAAACCGAAATATATACTAAGCTAAGGCTATTAGATGCATAGTAAAATATGACAATAGATAAATATGACCTAATAACACCATATTAAGACATGGAGATACATGGGTTGAATTAAATAAACTGAAATTTTCATTATCTCATTTTAAGGTAAGGTTCATGCATGCTATGTAATCTTAGATGCATAGTCAAGATAAAACATCAAATACTCTGTGTAGAAAACATGAAATTGACTATAAGAAGAGTGCTTTTATTCCTAACATCAAGTTTAAGCCGTTCATGAGATAACCTACCTGTAGACTAGGGTTTAGACTTTCAATTTTGAGCTGGAATGTGACCCTAGTTCTGCTCGTCCTGAACTGGAACAGTAACTTCGTGGCCTTTTAACTCTTGATCCTCTTCACCTATGACTAGAAAATTTTGAGGGTAAGAAGTTGGTACTAAAAGGAATAATTTGTTCTAAAGAACCCTTATCTAATTACCTCGTTTAGGACTTCTATTTGGCAGATCAATCTGGCCCGATCGCACAATTTTTTGAGATCCTTGTGCCAAACCAACAACTTTGAACGCCTCTATCTTTCTGGTGGCTTGATCTCCTAGAACGAATATTTGAGGGTAGTTAGACCTTAGTATTATGAACAAAATACTATGAAGAACATACATGAAATAATGCTTCCTTACCTTAGTTCCACGCGAGCCAAAAGTAGGGATCGTGTAGGTTGGTTTTGGGTCTATTTATAGGTGTAGATAGGGTTTTAGGGATTTGCACAAACTTATAGTCCTAATTAGGGTTTCAATTTGATCCAAATACGTTCTAGACTTTTCTACCTAAGGGATAACATCGATCCTAGGCGATTAGGATGTCAAAGTTTCCATATTTTCACGCCTTCTTCCATTCACGGAATCTGCAGAGCCTTGCGGTCTAGTGGAGACCGTTTCTTTCCTCAAACGGTCGCTCGATAGACCGTTTTGTTGTCTCCGACGATCGCCCGATGGACCATTTTTAATCTTTGGGCGCCGAGTTTGATCGAATTCAAACTCTTTCTATTATTTATCCGTTTATTTATCTATTTAAGGAGTAATTATCCCCCTAAATTTCGTAAATATACTAATTTAAGCTTCTAGAATATGGGCCAAATCTTATGGCCTTGATTTTAAGTCTCATGGGCTTATGTAAATGGGCCAAGTCAATTTATTACCATTTTTACTTCCGTAATAATTCATTTAACCCAAATAAATCTATTTTAAATTCTGATTAATTTCATTAATCTCTAAAAAATCTCAAAAAATGTATATATAAAATGTTGGAGTGTTACAATAAACTTCTCCATGTTGATATTGTAACAGATGTATACCTTTGTTGTAACACTCTGTTTCTATATATAGTGGATTTATTCCGAAGGTCTCGCACACAGTGAGGTCAGCCCTCCTTTCTCTGTTTTCGTTCTTGGTATATATAGGATTTGTCCATTCTCTAATTAGTGTGACCTTAATTGGTTGGACATTAGATCAATTCCTATCCGATCGATTTAATCTGGGCCATACCAACCCACGGATATTGACATTTCAATTTAGATCACCATTGAAATTAAAGAAGAAAGGGACCATAAGCTAAGATGAGATTGGCACGACTTCAATCGGAAGCAATTTTTTAATTTTTCAATATTTTAACTCGATTATTTTCACAGAAAATTCCAATCAATCAGCTGACTTTTTAATCCCCAAGAGACGAACTTCGCAATTAGAGCATCTTACTACGTTGGAGAAGAATGAGGTTAATTAGAGGGAGGAGAGTATATATATATATTGTGGCTGATGCACAACATTAACTAGTCAAACCTAGTTTGTGCGTTCGATGGCGCAAACGTGGAGAATCACACACTTACCATAGAGTCTTGCCACTTGTGAGAACATTCAAACGGAGACTCGTATGATATATTTGAAACCCCCAATATATTTTATAGACCCATATAAAAACCATGGGTAAATCTCCTCTTTTGCCCAACTTATAGGAAGGTGAGATTTAACGTGAGACCACCACTAAAGGAAGCTCGTACGACTGAACCACAGATTCGTTGACCCATGGCCTACGATTAAGTCAAATCTGCTACTTTCTTAAATTTATTTGGTGAAGTACGTATTTGCAAGTCTTCTGTCATGGAGAAAAATCAATGCCAAGGATATATATCCTCAACTTTCGGACATCGTGATTAATTTAGAGGGTGCAAACGCGAAGAATGATCGTCCAACACAGCCATAGACTTGCAAGGTGCGTATGCAAAACCTGGTATTGGCCCACCCAAGCCATGGGATCGATGGCAAATCTCCTCTTTTGCCCAACCACAGAAAGGTGAAATCTATCGTACGACCACCAACAAGCCCCCGTACGACTGGACCACTCATTGGTGCGTTGACATTGCCCTTCTTGATGGGCAGGAATGGTTGAACGCCGCCTGACCTTGATATTTCTCGCAGGTAAAATCACAGACGTACATGATATGACGGGGAGCGTATGCATGTGTCATCACCAAAGACGTCACAAATTACAAGTAATTAAACGAGGAATACATAAAATATCCAGAATATGTTATAGGACCACCAGCTATCAGAACTTCTAGAGTACTTTTCGATCGTCCTCTTTCATGTTTCCTTACGTTTAAACTTCCTGTGAAGGTCAACATGCATGCACAAAAACAGTCTAATTAATTCTTCCACGTCCCCGAGTGCAACCTAACCTGAGGATGTCCTTCGCCATCTCGCCGGTCCTGCTTCCACGGTCGACCGGCAACAGTAGGCAAAGCTTGGAGACGATGCCCACTTGCATCATCTTCTGCAGGACGACCGGCCGGCGTTCCCGAGAACCTGGAGACGCAGTGAATCACCCTCACCGCCCACTCCGTCGCCAGTGGTGAAACCTTAAGTATCTTCTTTGACACCACGTACGGCCAGCACCCCGCGGGGTGACACAGTAATTCTGCTCGACCCTCGGCGCAACCGCACAGCTGCTCGAGCACCCCCAGCACCATCTCAGAGGCAGTACTTTTCCGCGGTTCATCCAGGAGGAGCTCCACCAGGACCGGCACGCCCCCGGCCTCAGCCGCCTTGATCCGGGCAAGGGCCTGCAGTGCTTCCTTGGCGACCTTGTAAGAGATCCGGTCATGCATCGACAACATTTACGAGCTCCTCGAACATTCATAATCTCTCTAGTGAACTCAAATTTGACCAGTATTTGATTCCAAACTCAATGTGTATAAGAACTGTTTGAAAAATCTCACGGGGATATATACAACAAATATATATAATCAAACGAATTCAGAGTCAAAAATGAATAGGATTTTATACATAATAACATACCTGTTCAAAAACAACGAAAGAACAGATGATCCATATTTTTCTCAGTCCTATGACAAAGAACACAACCGATATTTGACGGAAATCATATGCATGAAGTTGTCAAGGAAGAAAGTTCCGAAAATCTATCAATGTTTCATACTTATCACAAACTATGTTCACATTAGGAGGTTAGTGACTTTTGTTAAGGAGAATAAAACTTTTCATCGATCAATAATCATAAAAGAGGAGAATTTTTCCATTTTTTCATGATAAGTAGAAAGCCTACCTAGCTACCTTAGATCTCATCCTATGTAGAACATCGTGTTTGCATCCTTCATTCAGCGAATGTATAGTTCTTCAAGGAAGCCATAAGGCAAGTGCATGGCCGAGAAAAATTAAACTTTTCATTCACCATTAATAATCATAAAAGAGAACTTTTCCATTTTTTTATGGTAAGCAGAAAGCTTACCTATCTTAGATCTCATCATATGCATAACATCCTATCTGCATACTTCATTCAGTGAATCTATAGTTTTTCAGGGAAGCCATCGAGGCAAGTGCATGTCCGCATCTGTCTACTATCTTCTTGCTTTTATGGCCCGCCAATCAACTGCTGCATTTGTTTCTCTCTCTTGTACCTACATTTAATCGACTTGTGATAACAATCTTCTGATGTCTTCTACCGACATTTATAATGTCTTTGGAATTTAATCTCTTTCTTTTTACTTGCTAACTAGTGTACTAGGGTCTCCCACAATGACAATTACTCATCGTAGAGTCAAGGAGTTGAGTGGAGATGACTCTATAATTATTAGCTCATTATATTTTTGTCTGTTTCTAATATGTGACCATCCTAACAGCCCGTTCTTTGGGGCCCACTTTGATAATAGGTTAGGATAACTCATATGAGATGAGTTAGATTGAGTTATTCTTTAACTTTTCTCTTTTTCAGTTTGATAATTTGTTCTTACCTTCCAGAATAACTCATTCCTAAGAAATGGTGAAATGAGTCATTCCTAGAATAAGCGCTTTTATCCTAACCGACCCCTGGTAACTTAACACTGCTATCAAACTCGAACAATGGTGAAAAGATAGAATAACTCATTCTACCCGGGACTTATTCCGTTAACAAAGCGACCCTGGATGTTTAGAGGAAGCTTTCAATCCTTCCCATGTACATTAATTACCCACCGCTTCACTTCAACGGTTGATTTGTCTCCTAATCAAGAACTGAGTTAGGCGGTCGTCATATTTCCCACATACATCCACTCCTATTGCTGTTGCCTCGCCTCCATTTTTGACAAGGTATCTAGTCGATGGCAGGTACAGGAAGATCACAGTCGCTAATGTTGAGTGTACACTTCTGCATTGGTGCAAGGCAGTATCAAAGACCTATTGCCACCCTACTTTTATTCCCTTATTTATTCCTTTTTCTTTCCATCTCTCCTAAAGAGCTGATCCCACAAAAGCTGCTACGCATGTCTTCACCATTGTGCTCTTCTTCTTCCTCATGGCAACCATTGCGCACAGCTAACGTGGGTCAGTTGCCGTAGCACTCCATCCAAACCATTCTCTCGTGCATAGCCTTCCATAGTCGTCTCTTTGTTGTTGAAGCAGTCGCAGGAAGCCATCGGTAGAGATATGTACTAGAGAATGCATGACATGAACTCAAATTACGTGGTGAGTAATAGAGATGGGAATTGTCAACACAGCGAATTTGGCATCCCTTTCACCCATTAAATCACGGTCGGCGAACGTATGACCACACCGCCCTTGCACTTCATAGTGAGACGAATTCTGGAGAGTCGAAGGGAGAAGTAGATGGGGGAGAGTGTGCATATACAACCTTCATTTGACATTAGAATTCCAATCAGGTTCAATCAAATGCCCTAACAACCCGCGAGTTAACATAGACGGCTCTTGACACATTTGAATTTGAATCACCATTGAAACAAAAGAAGGCAAGAGACTAAAAGTTTATATATGATGAGCTTAGCACCACCTCAATTGGAAGCATTTTTAAGTTCTTATATATATATATATCCTTAATTCAATTGGGTTCACATAAAATATCCGTCATATAGCTAAACTTTTAGTTTGCAGGGAGAAGCTCAAAATTAGGAGTATTAATTAGTTCTTCTGATCTTGAGCGGCTCAAATGGGCATTTAATCGTTAAATATTTAAGACTGCTTTCAGAGTTCGAGCCCAAGCAGGAGTCAGTTTTTGCCTTTGGCAATTATCTGTTTAAAATTCGAATCGAATTTGAAATCGTATTCGTTTGATCGAATAATTATTCGAATAAAATATCCGACGGATAATTTAATCGGATATCAGATAATCTTATTATTAATCTAATACGAATTCGGATATTGGGATATCCGTGTTGGATATTATCTGACCGAATATGAACCCTTACATGAATATCTAAGGATCTACATATTCGATATATAATTAACTCAAATCTTAATATGTTATTTAGTTGTTATTTTTATATTTTTTGTCTCAAAATATAATTTAGAAATAAGAACTTCACTTATACCTAACTATTTGGTAAGTCCTCTTTTACTTTTTAGGATGAAGTCCAATCTTTTGATAACTTCTCCCAAAATAAAAGTAACTTTCACCCTTTCATTTTTTTGAGAAAACAATCCATGATGCTCCTGCACGGCTCGCACGACTCACCTTCAAGTAGACTTGTCAATTATCCGTTTAAAATTCGAACCGAATTCGAATCGCTATTGATCGGATAATTATCCGAGTAAAATATTCGACAGATAATTTAATCAGATATTGAATAATTTGATTATTAATTGAATACGAATTTAAACTCCGGCGTATTCGATCGGTTTATAGGTCCATGTCTCTGTTCACCGAGGCAGAGGGCCTTAAAAAAAAAGAAAAAGAAGTGGAAACTTAACATTAATTAGAGCCGCTTACTTTGCAGAAGAATAAATTGAGTTGCACAGGGATGAGATTGGCCATTGTGGCTGCCCCATTATTATTTATGTTATAATTATTAGTTAGGATATCCTTTATAATAAAATTTTGCAGTGAGGTGCGAACCCATATTGACCATGAATTTGTCATTGTAATATTTTTTTCTGGTCAAGTTATACATAGACATTTGGTGTCTTGTTTAGCTCTTTGATCAAGAAAAGTTTATTTTCACTTTCACTAGATACACCATATGATCAAATGCAACTCTCCGTTTTGCATGTACTCCCATCTGTGCTACCATACGAAAGGGATTGGAAACGAACATTTCACATAATTTCATCTGTCCAGCTATATGAACTCGTAAAAGAGGCCGGTCGTCTTTTCTGTTTGCCTTTCTCATTCGAAAATGGATGTCATAATATGTATGTGCACAAGACTTTCATGCTACGCACGCACACTCTCATTTGGTTGAATTTATTTGATGAAGGTTTTGCAAAGTCATCACGATCTCAGGGAGACAATTCAATGCCAAGCATCCTGCCAATGAAGTATCTACGTGCGCAAGCATCCAATGAAGTATTTACGACCTCACAATTATCTTCCTTCTCTCAGACACCATATGAGTTCGAAGGTGCAAACGCGGAGGCTCATATGGTCTCATAGCCCTTGCCCTTGAGCCTGAGCAGATTGAGCACCGAAGATGGGCCTCAACAGGAAGGTGGCGTAGGCACGGGGCTGGCAGTTGCCTCTCTTCAGCACCGGCCGTCAGAAAGTCAACACCGTCGCAGTTGCGCCGCACCATAAGCGCGTAGAAGCCCTGCGGGGTGATCCGAAGGGAACGCAGGCCGCCGAGGGCCTCCTGACATTCGCCGGCGCGTCGTCAGGTCACCCTTCCTCCAGTCTCTAAAATTTAAGCCGTTGAGTGTAGAGGTTAAAATTATTATAAATATATTATATTTTAATTTGTTCCTAATGTGAGACTATTTTAATACGTTCCCTCCTCTCCAGATCGATTTAAAATTTGTCATGCCACTATTACAAATGTGAGATGTGCAACTTAGATCATAATTATAAATTTTGATATCATATTAAAAATCTTTAAATTAAATTTTTTAATTTAAAATTTTAATATATTATTTTGAGAGGACATTAATATTATAACCATATTAATTACATTCTAATCCGTTTTTAATAGAATACTATTCCAACACTTCCTATCCGAGAACCAGACGAAGTTGCTCGTCCTGACGGCGGATACGAGGAAGCCGGGGGCGCCGCCGGCCTCCTTGGCACCCTCTGTTCCTCTCGCTCGCCTCTACGATCCTTCGGAGTCTACCGAGGGTAGTCAGCTGCGACTGCATCTCCCGGGCCTCGTTACGAAGCTTGGCAATCTGAGCCTTGTCGAGGGGAGGGCGCGGAGTGGGGGAAACACTCCACGCCGTGGGAGGCGTGCGCGACGCACCAAGCCTGGATGAGCCGCCGGAGCGTCTGGTAGGGGGTAAGCTCGGTGTCGGCGAGGGGCTGCTAATTGTCAGGAGCGTGCGTGTATGCATGCATGTCATCACCAAGGACGCCATAAAACAGTTTTAACTAAAACAGAAAACCCCATAACTACATCCAGTATTATCCCCCAGGTATATCAGAGCCTCTAGACTTTCCGTCTTCGTTCATGTTTCCTTACGTTTAAACTTCCAAAGCAAGTTAGCATGCACGCACAAATGATAGTCTCACGTTGATTAAATTAAAGATAAATGAAATGTAAATTAGATGAGCAAGTCACGTCAATAACATATATAGGGCAATTTAAGAATTACAGTTGCATTCTTGAGTCGAACATCAAATGTTTATTCATGCACGCTTCAACAACGATACAAAATGAAAGACTACGTAGTAATTATTAATACCCCGAGAGTGTACCATTTGATCCTTACGTGGCAATCATGCATGCAAACACTCAAGGAGATCTAAACTTTCAGCTAGTATCCGACCATTCAAATGGCTGCGTTGAACGACCTTCTTCATCAATC
The DNA here is from genome assembly GCA_022559845.1 of Amorphophallus konjac. Lineage (NCBI taxonomy): Eukaryota > Viridiplantae > Streptophyta > Magnoliopsida > Alismatales > Araceae > Amorphophallus > Amorphophallus konjac. Next base: position 20,660,547 of record CM040128.1, read on the forward strand.
CAGCACCTTCTTCATCGATCCAGCACTACATCAGAGAAACGGGTATCATCTACGCCAATTAGATGTGCGTACGAACGAAGCAAAATGGTGCTGGTGCAACCTACAGATTTTTCGCTTCGGAAACTCGTCAGGTCTCTTTCTGACGACAGGATCATCCGAATGAGCTGTAAAAGGTATACGAACCCAGCAACTGTGGAGGGATGCAAGGGGAATCCTTCCACGTCCCCCAGTGCAACCTGAGAATGTCCTTGGCCTTCTCCCGGGTCTTGCTGCCAAGGGCAACCTGCAGTAGTAGGCAAAGCTTGGAGACGATGCCCACCTGCATCATCTCCTGGAGAACGGCGGGCGTTGCCGAGAACCTGGAGACAGAGTGAAGCACCATCACCGCCCGCTCCGTCGCCAGCGGCGAAACCTTGAGTATCTTCTTAGAGACAAGGGAAAGCCCCGCGGGGTGACCCAGCAGTTCTGCCCGGCCCTCGGCACAGCCGCACAGCTGCTCCAGCACCACCAGCGCCATCTCACAAATACTCTTCTGGGGATCATCCAGGAGGAGCTCCACCAGCACCGGTACTCCCCCGGCCTCGGCCGCCTTGATCCGGTTCGACCACCATGGGCACAGCCGGGCGAGGGCCTGCAGTGCTTCCTTGGTGACCTTGTAGGAGATACGGTCGCGCACGACATTCACCAGCTCCTCGAACAGATCTTCCTTGAGACTCAGCAGATTGACAGGGGCGAGTTCTTCGAAGATGGACCTCAACAGGAAGGTGGCGTAGGCGCGGGACTGGTAGTTGCCGCTCTTCAGCGCAGCCGTGAGCAACTCAACAAGGTCACGGTTCCGCAGCATAAGTTCGCAGAAGCCCCGCGGGGAGATCTGAAGGGAATGCAGGACGCGAAGGGCCTCCTCACGGGCACAGGCGCTGGCCCTGCTAGTCGTCTCTTCCATGCAGCCGCCGGTAGCGGACTCATCGTCATAGGAGCTGCTCACCCGGATGACGGATACGAGGAAGTCGGGGACGCCGGCCGCCTCGGCGCACCGTCTGTTCCTCTCACTCTCGTCGACGATCCTTCGGAGCTTCCTGAGGGTGGTCAGATGAGACTGCATCTCCCGGGCCCCGTCAAGAAGCAGCTTTGCAATCTGCTCCTTGTCGAGGGGAGGACGCGGGGTGGGGAAACGCTCCACGCCGTGGGAGGCGTGCACGACGCACCAAGCCTGGATGAGCCGGCGGAGGGTGTGGTTGGGGGTGAGTTCGGCGTCCGCGAGGGGCTGCATGGTGACCGGGCAGGTGGGGCGCTGCTTCTTGCAGGAGATCCACTTCTCGATGCTGTCCCGGTCGTAGGTGATGCCGGTGGGAAGGGTGACGGGGTCCCTCATGATCTGGAGGGAGATGGGGCAGAGGAAGTAGGACGGGACGTCGATCCCCTGCCCAGCCACGGATGAAGGCCGAGACGTGGACATGGAGCTAGATCACTTGCAGTTCGAGGTGCCCCTTCTCTAATGACAAAGTGTGGGTCGAGAGCAATATATATATATTGTACAGAAGAAGTCGATCGAATTACCAGAAAAGCGGCGATCCTTTCTGCAGATCGATCAACGCACCCTTATCGGCTGTGTTAGTGTTGGGTTTGACAATAAGAGAGTGGGACGAGGAGATGGGGGCTGGCTGGGGCTTAATATGTGGAGAACTTGAACAGGTAGAGGATTAGGAAAGCCGAAGAAAGAGATCTAGTCAGGAGGGACGGGATCAAATCTGAGAACGCGAAAAGGTCCACGCCAGGAATATATGCCTGTTTCTGACGAAAAGTAGCGGGGATCCATCCTAGATCTATATATCTCGCGAGCGCAGAATTTAGAATCTCCTGGAAGGTAGGGTGCTTAACTAAGTTGTCGTCAACGTTGATGATGCTCTTAGCCTTTTTCTTTTTTTCCCGCTCCTCATCCCGGTCTGGTCCTGGCGGTTGGGCGCGTTGGCGGCGCTGCCTGGCCGCGACGGTCGAGCAAGTAGTCCCTACCTCCTCCTCTGACTAACCCCTCCTCCTTCCCGTTCATCATCAGAGGTGGGCATCTGCAGACCACCCATGGAGGAGGGCACGTACGTAAATGCATTCCGGATGGCTGGGTCGTCTACACAGTTTTTGACGGATCAGCCATGTGGTCGGTATCAGAAGTTTATCATTTAATAAGGGGTCATGTTACTTTTCTGAGTGCATATTGATCACATTCAATCCACCCACAGATCACAAATGGTTTAAGGGTGGATTGGAAGCCTAGAAAAATAGTTTTAAAAAAAGGTCAACTTTTCTAAGAAGAAGCTGATTTTTCTGAAGGATATAAACTTGAAAAAATATTCAACTCTGGAGTTTTTTTCTCTTCGGGGTGAAAAGATTATCTCAAAACTTAATTTTTCTAACCTCTAGACTCAGGAAAAATTAAGTATCCATTTTCCCAAAAACAAACTGGACCTTGGAGTTTTACATTTTAATTATGGGTCAAATGAACTATCCATTTTTTATTACATGCATCTCGTAAGATTTCAGTTTTGACTCTCATGTCGAATAATTAAATGAAATGTTAATGATGAAGTCGATCATTAAGTTATTATATGTTAACCAATCGGATGCTTAATTAGGTGGAAGGGGGAGTCCATCCCAGCCCTAGACCGAGTAACTTAAAACCAAAAACAAAAAAAAAACAAAAAAAAAATCTTCTTAGGTAGCCTAAAATTCAAGTGTCAAATTAACTTCCTAATCTAGACATGTTAATTAGGAAATAGACCATGTACCTTATACAGTAGACTTGTAAACGGTCGGATATGGAGCAGATAATATGATATCCGAATTCGTATCCGATTAATAATCGAATTATCCATCAGATATTTTATTCGAATAACGACCGAATAATTACGAATTTGAATTTGGTTCAAATTTTAAACGAATAATTATTATATCTACTTAGGTGTGAGTTGTGTTAGCCGTGTGAGAGCATCATATATTGTTTTCTCAGAAAAATAAAGAAAGTGTGAAAGTTTTTTTTATTTTGAGAGATGTTGTCAAAAGATTAGACTTCATCCTAAAAAATAGGAGATAACTTACCAGTGGGTGTAAGTTAATTTCATATTTTTAAATTATATTTTGAGATAAAAAAAGATAAAAAAGAATAATCAAACAATATCTTAAATTGTGAGAGAATGTGCTCTTTAATTTATATTTATACGTATACCCTTCTTACACGAACTAAGCAACTAAGCGTCATAGAAGCCATTGTTGGCATTTTGGCATTTTCCAAATAAATCGTTACAATATCTTAAAGAGATTAATTTAAAGAATAAGAAAGAATATTTTAAAATTTTGACAGAAGCTTATCACATAGGTATATGCAACGCTTAAATTTCATGTACGAATGACATAAATGTAAATGAAAACATATGATGAATCGTCACATAATTTCCCCTGTAACCGGGTATATATGTATGCAAAAGAAAAAAGAAAAACTTTACAAAATATATCTGCTTCTCATTTTAACCTGAAGGGAGAAGAAGGCAGGGGAAGTAATGTTAGTGTGGACATACTTGACATTTAAATTTAGATCAAGAAACGGAAGCGGACCAGAAGTTTGGAATGTGTTTGGCATACACTGCAATCGAAATACTTTTAGACTCAAATTTTTCAATAACTGACAGGAAATATCATTAATTTTGGGTTTTTTTGTAAAAATATCCTCTTTACTTATTTTTCTGCAAAATTATCTCTCTTATTTTAATGTTATTTTTAATAAACTTATTCTTATGTTAATATAGTGTCAAAATACCCCTATAATTGATCTCCGTCGAACATTTAAAAAATGTTCTATTTTTTCTATATAATTAAATTATTAGATAAAAATATCTTTATAAAAAAGATTATTTTGATTCACCTAATGTGCCAAAAAGGAGAGGAGAGATAAAGAGACATTCATGATAGATTAGTGATACTTTTGATCTTCCCTCAAATTTTGTTAAAGATTAATTAATCAAGATTAAATAAGAGATTCTAACGAAACACTAATGTTTGGTGACCGGTAAAGACATTTTTACAAGTATTGCAACTTAGCGAGATTATTAAAAATAATATAAAAATAAAAAGATATCTCTCCAAATAAACTTGTAAGGGATATTTTACAGAAGAAATCTCTTCATTTTTATCTCAGGATGGAATAATACAGTTATTCCTATAACGTGAATATTAATCACTGTTCATTTTCACACACTACTCATGCAACAGAGAGAAGAGAAAGGAGATGGCGGATTGATGTTTTACATGCCTGACAGGAGGGATTTCAAATTGCAGAACGATAGTCTCACACGCGATTATGCCGTGTTTGATTATTTTTTTTTTCAAATCTCCCTCTTGTCAGACGATGTACGATCTTAAGATCTTTTGGAACGGATGCAGCATTCACTGTGGAGGAAAATTATAGTGGGAGACAGAATGAGATGGAGAATATTTGGAGTTTATGTTTCCAAAATTCGGAGGTCACAATAGAACGGCTACAAGAGTCATTCTTGCAGAACCACGCTCCAAATCTCGACCTTGCGGTGATGAGTCCGTAGAGTGAGAACTTAGAGAAAGAATACTTGAGATATCACACTTGTGTAACCCGTGCGTTTTCCGCCCTCGATACCCCCTTTTATAGGAGCCGCAACAAGGGCCGGTGTTTGCTTAACCGCATGCACCACCCGTTCATTAACGGACGGACGCGTCCGTTCGTGAACAAGAGCGTGCTGCCCCTTCATGGGCAGCAGCGCATGTTAACATCTTCCACTTGTCCATGAAGGGCAGCTATAAAGTTCTCTCTCTATTCTTAATTCTCTTACTCTGTCATACAGGAAATGAAGCGTGCGACCTCACGAGAAAATTCGTAATCACAAGAGTAGTGAACTGTTAAGTTATCACCAAAACTAACAGAACACTTTAACATCATATATCTCGTAGTACCCTAGACAATCTCATATTCACCTGATTTAACACTCTGGATCTCTCAAACATCAAGCAGTGTTAAATATCATATGTCATGTGGTCATGACTCTATCATCACAAAGTTAACAGAGTCCCTCGGGATATGAGCCACAAAATTTGGTGTAATATGCAGAAGTCTTCCCTGAGTTCTTATGTCAATCTAATTGGTCTTGGCTGCTTAATTTCCTAGACATGTCCCGCTAGACTGTAGCAACTATAGTCTTAAGAGCATGCTAAAGTAGCGACGCCGAGCTTCCTTTTCATGACACAGTCCTTAAGTCACAAAGGGTACAAATGGGATCAACATAAATATGATCCAGGAGCTCACACAATGATGAAACAGAGATCCATTCATCATTCTCACTTATGGTCGTATATAGCACATGCGGTATGAGACGCATGCTATGGTGTTCTCCCATCGACATAGATAAGAAAGGATTGTGACAAAATTGTGATCAAATCAACTAGATATAGAATCTAAGTTAATTATAAGAGTATATGATTTTGGTATGAAATTAACATAAGTTTAAAATAAGTCTTAAGTGCATAAAGAACATAAAATCTGCTAGAATGATCAATAATATACCAAAGTGTATGAAAACAACACTTAATACGGAAATAAAACATAATTAATTAGGCTTAGTATATGATAATTAGGGCTAATCTGCATTTTATTTTGGGTTAACACAATACAGACTCATAAACTCAAGCGGTCACTTGAGGACCATTTGACAGGGCCTAGCGGTCTATCGTTGGACCGCAAGGATGCTCAGGCGGTCTCAGGAAAACCATTTCTTCCTGTCTACTGAAAACAGTAATAAAACGAAATATATACTAAGCTAAGGCTATTAGATGCATAGTAAAACATGACAATAGATAAATATGGCCTAATAACACCATATTAAGACATGGAGATACATGGGTTGAATTAAATAAATTGAAATTTTCGTTATCTCATTTAAAGGTAAGGTTCATGCATGCTATGTAATCTTAGATGCATAGTCAAGATAAAACATCAAATACTCTGTGTAGAAAACATGAAATTGACTGCAAGAAGAGTACTTTTATTCCTAACATCAAGTTTAAGCCGTTCATGAGATAACCTACATGTAGACTAGGCTTTAGACTTTCAATTTTGAGCTGGAACGTGACCCTAGTTCTGCTCGTCTGAATTGGAACAGTAACTTCGTGGCCTTTTAACTCTTGATCCTCTTCACCTATGACCAGAAAATTTTGAGGGTAAGAAGTTGGTACTAAAAGGAACAATTTGTTCTAAAGAACCCTTATCTAATTACCTCGTTTAGGACTTCTATTTGGCTGATCAATCTGGCCCGATCGCACAATTTTTTGAGATCCTTGTGCCGAACCAACAACTTTGAACGCGTCTATCTTCCTAGTGGCTTGATCTCCTATAACGAAATTTTGAGGGTAGTTAGACCTTAGTATTATGAACAAAATACTCTGAAAACATACATGAAATAATGCTTCCTTACCTTAGTTCCACGCGAGCCAAAAGTAGGGATCGTGTAGGTTGGTTCTGGGTCTATTTATAGGTTTAGATAGGGTTTTAGGGATTTGCACAAACTTATAGTCCTAATTAGGGTTTCAATTTGATCCAAATACGTTCTAGACTTTTCTACCTAAGGGATAACATCGATCCTAGGCGATTAGGATGTCAAAGTTTCCATCTTTTCACGCCTTCTTCCATTCACGGAATTTGCAGAGCCTTGCGATCTAGTAGAGACCATTTCTCTCCTCAAACGGTCGCTCGATAGACCATTTTGTTGCCTCAGGTGATCGGCCGATGGATCATTTTTATCCTTGGGCGCCGAGTTTGATCGAATTCAAACTCTTTCTATTATTTATCTGTTTATTTATCTATTTAAAGAGTAATTATCTCCCTAAATTTCATAAATATACTAATTTAAGCTTCTAGAATATGGGCCAAACCTTATGGACTTGATTTTAGGTCTCATGGACTTATTTAAATGGGCCAAATCAATTTATTACCATTTTTACTTCCATAATAATTCATTTAACCCGAATAAATCTATTTTAAATTCTGATTAATTTCATTAATCTCTAAAAAATCTCAAAAAATGTATATATAAAATGTTGGAGTGTTACAATAAACTTCTCACTGTTGATATTGTAACAGATGTATACCTCTGTTGTAACACTCTGTTTTTATATGTAGTGGATTTATTCCGAAGGTCTCGCACACAGTGAGGTTAGCCTTCATTTCTCTGTTTTCGTCCTTGGTATATATAGGATTTGTTCATTCTCTAATTAGTGTGACCTTAATTGGTTTAATCTGGGCCATACCCACCCACGGATATTGACATTTGAATTTAGATCACCATTGAAATTAAAGAAGAAAGGGACCATGAGTTAAGATGAGATTGGCACGACTTCGATCGGAAGCAATTTTTTAATATTTTAAAATTTTAAACTCGATTATTTTCACAGAAAATTCCAATCAATTAGCTGAATTTTTAATCCCCAAGAGATGAACTTCGCAATTAGAGCATCTTACTAAGTTGGAGAAGAATAAGGTTAATTAGAGGGAGGAGAGTATATATATATATATATATATATATATATATGTGGCTGATGCCCGACATTAACTAGTCAAACCTAGTTTGTGCGTTCGATGGCGCAAACGTGGAGAATCACACACTTACCATAGAGTCTTGCCACTTGTGAGAACATTCAAACGGAGACTCGTATGATATATTTGAAACCCCCAATATATTTTATAGACCCATATAAAAACCATGGGTAAATCTCCTCTTTTGCCCAACTTATAGGAAGGTGAGATTTAACGTGAGACCACCACTAAAGGAAGCTCGTACGACTGAACCACAGATTCGTTGACCCATGGCCTACGATTAAGTCAAATCTGCTACTTTCTTAAATTTATTTGGTGAAGTACGTATTTGCAAGTCTTCTGTCATGGAGAAAAATCAATGCCAAGGATATATATCCTCAACTTTCGGACATCGTGATTAATTTAGAGGGTGCAAACGCGAAGAATGATCGTCCAACACAGCCATAGACTTGCAAGGTGCGTATGCAAAACCTGGTATTGGCCCACCCAAGCCATGGGATCGATGGCAAATCTCCTCTTTTGCCCAACCACAGAAAGGTGAAATCTATCGTACGACCACCAACAAGCCCCCGTACGACTGGACCACTCATTGGTGCGTTGACATTGCCCTTCTTGATGGGCAGGAATGGTTGAACGCCGCCTGACCTTGATATTTCTCGCAGGTAAAATCACAGACGTACATGATATGACGGGGAGCGTATGCATGTGTCATCACCAAAGACGTCACAAATTACAAGTAATTAAACGAGGAATACATAAAATATCCAGAATATGTTATAGGACCACCAGCTATCAGAACTTCTAGAGTACTTTTCGATCGTCCTCTTTCATGTTTCCTTACGTTTAAACTTCCTGTGAAGGTCAACATGCATGCACAAAAACAGTCTAATTAATTCTTCCACGTCCCCGAGTGCAACCTAACCTGAGGATGTCCTTCGCCATCTCGCCGGTCCTGCTTCCACGGTCGACCGGCAACAGTAGGCAAAGCTTGGAGACGATGCCCACTTGCATCATCTTCTGCAGGACGACCGGCCGGCGTTCCCGAGAACCTGGAGACGCAGTGAATCACCCTCACCGCCCACTCCGTCGCCAGTGGTGAAACCTTAAGTATCTTCTTTGACACCACGTACGGCCAGCACCCCGCGGGGTGACACAGTAATTCTGCTCGACCCTCGGCGCAACCGCACAGCTGCTCGAGCACCCCCAGCACCATCTCAGAGGCAGTACTTTTCCGCGGTTCATCCAGGAGGAGCTCCACCAGGACCGGCACGCCCCCGGCCTCAGCCGCCTTGATCCGGGCAAGGGCCTGCAGTGCTTCCTTGGCGACCTTGTAAGAGATCCGGTCATGCATCGACAACATTTACGAGCTCCTCGAACATTCATAATCTCTCTAGTGAACTCAAATTTGACCAGTATTTGATTCCAAACTCAATGTGTATAAGAACTGTTTGAAAAATCTCACGGGGATATATACAACAAATATATATAATCAAACGAATTCAGAGTCAAAAATGAATAGGATTTTATACATAATAACATACCTGTTCAAAAACAACGAAAGAACAGATGATCCATATTTTTCTCAGTCCTATGACAAAGAACACAACCGATATTTGACGGAAATCATATGCATGAAGTTGTCAAGGAAGAAAGTTCCAAAAATCTATCAATGTTTCATACTTATCACAAACTATGTTCACATTAGGAGGTTAGTGACTTTTGTTGAGGAGAATAAAACTTTTCATCGATCAATAATCATAAAAGAGGAGAATTTTTCCATTTTTTCATGATAAGTAGAAAGCCTACCTAGCTACCTTAGATCTCATCCTATGTAGAACATCGTGTTTGCATCCTTCATTCAGCGAATGTATAGTTCTTCAAGGAAGCCATAAGGCAAGTGCATGGCCGAGAAAAATTAAATTTTTCATTCACCATTAATAATCATAAAAGAGAACTTTTCCATTTTTTTATGGTAAGCAGAAAGCTTACCTATCTTAGATCTCATCATATGCATAACATCCTATCTGCATACTTCATTCAGTGAATCTATAGTTTTTCAGGGAAGCCATCGAGGCAAGTGCATGTCCGCATCTGTCTACTATCTTCTTGCTTTTATGGCCCGCCAATCAACTGCTGCATTTGTTTCTCTCTCTTGTACCTACATTTAATCGACTTGTGATAACAATCTTCTGATGTCTTCTACCGACATTTATAATGTCTTTGGAATTTAATCTCTTTCTTTTTACTTGCTAACTAGTGTACTAGGGTCTCCCACAATGACAATTACTCATCGTAGAGTCAAGGAGTTGAGTGGAGATGACTCTATAATTATTAGCTCATTATATTTTTGTCTGTTTCTAATATGTGACCATCCTAACAGCCCGTTCTTTGGGGCCCACTTTGATAATAGGTTAGGATAACTCATATGAGATGAGTTAGATTGAGTTATTCTTTAACTTTTCTCTTTTTCAGTTTGATAATTTGTTCTTACCTTCCAGAATAACTCATTCCTAAGAAATGGTGAAATGAGTCATTCCTAGAATAAGCGCTTTTATCCTAACCGACCCCTGGTAACTTAACACTGCTATCAAACTCGAACAAGGGTGAAAAGATAGAATAACTCATTCTACCCGAGACTTATTCCGTTAACAAAGCGACCCTAGATGTTTAGAGGAAGCTTTCAATCCTTCCCATGTACATTAATTACCCACCGCTTCACTTCAACGGTTGATTTGTCTCCTAATCAAGAACTGAGTTAGGCGGTCGCCATATTTCCCACATACATCCACTCCTATTGCTGTTGCCTCGCCTCCATTTTTGACAAGGTATCTAGTCGATGGCAGGTACTGGAAGATCACAGTCGCTAATGTTGAGTGTACACTTCTGCATTGGTGCAAGGCAGTATCAAAGACCTATTGCCACCCTACTTTTATTCCCTTATTTATTCCTTTTTCTTTCCATCTCTCCTAAAGAGCTGATCCCACAAAAGCTGCTACGCATGTCTTCACCATTGTGCTCTTCTTCTTCCTCATGGCAACCATTGCGCACAGCTAACGTGGGTCAGTTGCCGTAGCACTCCATCCAAACCATTCTCTCATGCATATCCTTCCATAGTCGTCTCTTTGTTGTTGAAGCAGTCGCAGGAAGCCATCGGTAGAGATATGTACTAGAGAATGCATGACATGAACTCAAATTACGTGGTGAGTAATAGAGATGGGAATTGTCAACACAGCGACTTTGGCATCTCTTTCTACCATTAAATCACGGTCGAACGGCCGAACGTATGACCACACCGCCCTTGCACTTCATAGTGAGACTAATTCTAGAGAGTTGAAGGGAGAAGCAGATGGAGGAGAGTGTGCATATACAACCTTCATTTGACATTAGAATTCCAATCAGGTTCAATCAAATGCCCTACCAACCCACGAGTTAACATAGACGGATCTTGACACATTTGAATTTGAATCACCATTGAAACAAAAGAAGGCAAGGGACTAAAAGTTTTTATACGATGAGCTTAGCACCACCTCAATTGGAAGCATTTTTAAGTTCTTATATATATATTTATCTTTAATTCAATTGGGTTCACATAAAATACCCATCATATAGCTAAACTTTTAGTTTGCAGGGAGAAGCTCAAAATTAGGAGTATTAATTAGTTAATCCGATCTTGAGCGGCTCAAATGGGCATTCACTCGTTAAATATTTAAGACTGCTTTCAGAGTTCGAGCCCCAGTAGGAGTCAGTTTTTGCCTTTGGCAATTATCTGTTTAAAATTTGAATCGAATTTGAATTCGTATACGTTTGATCGAATAATTATTCAAATAAAATATCCGCGAATAATTTAATCGGATATCGGATAATCTTATTATTAATCTAATACGAATTCGGATATTGGGATATCTGTGTTGAATATTATCTGATCGAATATGAACTCTTACATGAATATCTAAGGATCTATATATTCGATATATAATTAACTCAAATCTTAATATGTTATTTAGTTGTTATTTTTATATTTTTTGTCTTAAAATATAATTTAGAAATAAGAACTTCACTTATACCTAACTATTTGGTAAGTCCTCTTTTACTTTTTAGGATGAAGTCCAATCTTTTGATAACTTCTCCCAAAATAAAAGTAACTTTCACCCTTTCATTTTTTTGAGAAAACAATCCATGATGCTCCTGCACGGCTCGCACGACTCACCTTCAAGTAGACTTGTCAATTATCCGTTTAAAATTCGAACCGAATTCGAATCGCTATTGATCGGATAATTATCCGAGTAAAATATTCGACAGATAATTTAATCAGATATTGAATAATTTGATTATTAATTGAATATGAATTTAAACTCCGGCGTATTCGATCGGTTTATAGGTCCATGTCTCTGTTCACCGAGGCAGAGGGCCTTAAAAAAAAAGAAAAAGAAGTGGAAACTTAACATTAATTAGAGCCGCTTACTTTGCAGAAGAATAAATTGAGTTGCACAGGGATGAGATTGGCCATTGTGGCTGCCCCATTATTATTTATGTTATAATTATTAGTTAGGATATCCTTTATAATAAAATTTTGCAGTGAGGTGCGAACCCATATTGACCATGAATTTGTCATTGTAATATTTTTTTCTGGTCAAGTTATACATAGACATTTGGTGTCTTGTTTAGCTCTTTGATCAAGAAAAGTTTATTTTCACTTTCACTAGATACACCATATGATCAAATGCAACTCTCCGTTTTGCATGTACTCCCATCTGTGCTACCATACGAAAGGGATTGGAAACGAACATTTCACATAATTTCATCTGTCCAGCTATATGAACTCGTAAAAGAGGCCGGTCGTCTTTTCTGTTTGCCTTTCTCATTCGAAAATGGATGTCATAATATGTATGTGCACAAGACTTTCATGCTACGCACGCACACTCTCATTTGGTTGAATTTATTTGATGAAGGTTTTGCAAAGTCATCACGATCTCAGGGAGACAATTCAATGCCAAGCATCCTGCCAATGAAGTATCTACGTGCGCAAGCATCCAATGAAGTATTTACGACCTCACAATTATCTTCCTTCTCTCAGACACCATATGAGTTCGAAGGTGCAAACGCGGAGGCTCATATGGTCTCATAGCCCTTGCCCTTGAGCCTGAGCAGATTGAGCACCGAAGATGGGCCTCAACAGGAAGGTGGCGTAGGCACGGGGCTGGCAGTTGCCTCTCTTCAGCACCGCCGTCAGAAAGTCAACACCGTCGCAGTTGCGCCGCACCATAAGCGCGTAGAAGCCCTGCGGGGTGATCCGAAGGGAACGCAGGCCGCCGAGGGCCTCCTGACATTCGCCGGCGCGTCGTCAGGTCACCCTTCCTCCAGTCTCTAAAATTTAAGCCGTTGAGTGTAGAGGTTAAAATTATTATAAATATATTATATTTTAATTTGTTCCTAATGTGAGACTATTTTAATACGTTCCCTCCTCTCCAGATCGATTTAAAATTTGTCATGCCACTATTACAAATGTGAGATGTGCAACTTAGATCATAATTATAAATTTTGATATCATATTAAAAATCTTTAAATTAAATTTTTTAATTAAAATTTTAATATATTATTTTGAGAGGACATTAATATTATAACCATATTAATTACATTCTAATCCGTTTTTAATAGAATACTATTCCAACACTTCCTATCCGAGAACCAGACGAAGTTGCTCGTCCTGACGGCGGATACGAGGAAGCCGGGGGCGCCGCCGGCCTCCTTGGCACCCTCTGTTCCTCTCGCTCGCCTCTACGATCCTTCGGAGTCTACCGAGGGTAGTCAGCTGCGACTGCATCTCCCGGGCCTCGTTACGAAGCTTGGCAATCTGAGCCTTGTCGAGGGGAGGGCGCGGAGTGGGGGAAACACTCCACGCCGTGGGAGGCGTGCGCGACGCACCAAGCCTGGATGAGCCGCCGGAGCGTCTGGTAGGGGGTAAGCTCGGTGTCGGCGAGGGGCTGCTAATTGTCAGGAGCGTGCGTGTATGCATGCATGTCATCACCAAGGACGCCATAAAACAGTTTTAACTAAAACAGAAAACCCCATAACTACATCCAGTATTATCCCCCAGGTATATCAGAGCCTCTAGACTTTCCGTCTTCGTTCATGTTTCCTTACGTTTAAACTTCCAAAGCAAGTTAGCATGCACGCACAAAAGATAGTCTCACGTTGATTAAATTAAAGATAAATGAAATGTAAATTAGATGAGCAAGTCACGTCAATAACATATATAGGGCAATTTAAGAATTACAGTTGCATTCTTGAGTCGAACATCAAATGTTTATTCATGCACGCTTCAACAACGATACAAAATGAAAGACTACGTAGTAATTAATACCCCGAGAGTGTACCATTTGATCCTTACGTGGCAATCATGCATGCAAACACTCAAGGAGATCTAAACTTTCAGCTAGTATCCGACCATTCAAATGGCTGCGTTGAACGACCTTCTTCATCAATCCAGCACCTTCTTCATCAATCCAACACTACATCAGAGAAACGGGTATCATCTACGCCAATTAGATGTGCGTACGAACGAAGCAAAATGGTGCTGGTGCAACCTACAGATTTTTCGCTTCGGAAACTCGTCAGGTCTCTTTCCGACGACAGGATCATCCGAATGAGCTGTAAAAGGTATACGAAGCCAGCAACTGTGGAGGGATGCATGGGGAATCCTTCCACGTCCCCCAGTGCAACCTGAGAATGTCCTTGGCCTTCTCCCGGGTCTTGCTGCCAAGGGCAACCTGCAGTAGTAGGCAAAGCTTGGAGACGATGCCCACCTGCATCATCTCCTGGAGAACGGCGGGCGTTGCCGAGAACCTGGAGACAGAGTGAAGCACCCTCACCGCCCGCTCCGTCGCCAGCGGCGAAACCTTGAGTATCTTCTTAGAGACAAGGGAAAGCCCCGCGGGTTGACCCAGCAGTTCTGCCCGGCCCTCGGCACAGCCGCACAGCTGCTCCAGCACCACCAGCGCCATCTCACAAATACTCTTCTGGGGATCATCCAGGAGGAGCTCCACCAGCACCGGTACTCCCCCGGCCTCGGCCGCCTTGATCCGGTTCGACCACCATGGGCACAGCCGGGCGAGGGCCTGCAGTGCTTCCTTGGTGACCTTGTAGGAGATACGGTCGCGCACGACATTCACCAGCTCCTCGAACAGATCTTCCTTGAGACTCAGCAGATTGACAGGGGCGAGTTCTTCGAAGATGGACCTCAACAGGAAGGTGGCGTAGGCGCGGGACTGGTAGTTGCCGCTCTTCAGCGCAGCCGTGAGCAACTCAACAAGGTCACGGTTCCGCAGCATAAGTTCGCAGAAGCCCCGCGGGGAGATCTGAAGGGAATGCAGGACGCGAAGGGCCTCCTCACGGGCACAGGCGCTGGCCCTGCTAGTCGTCTCTTCCATGCAGCCGCCGGTAGCGGACTCCTCGTCATAGGAGCTGCTCACCCGGATGACGGATACGAGGAAGTCGGGGACGCCGGCCGCCTCGGCGCACCGTCTGTTCCTCTCACTCTCGTCGACGATCCTTCGGAGCTTCCTGAGGGTGGTCAGCTGAGACTGCATCTCCCCGGCCCCGTCAAGAAGCAGCTTTGCAATCTGCTCCTTGTCGAGGGGAGGACGCGGGGTGGGGAAACGCTCCACGCCGTGGGAGGCGTGCACGACGCACCAAGCCTGGATGAGCCGGCGGAGGGTGTGGTTGGGGGTGAGTTCGGCGTCCGCGAGGGGCTGCATGGTGACCGGGCAGGTGGGGCGCTGCTTCTTGGAGGAGATCCACTTCTCGATGCTGTCCCGGTCGTAGGTGATGCCGGTGGGAAGGGTGACGGGGTCCCTCATGATCTGGAGGGAGATGGGGCAGAGGAAGTAGGACGGGACGTCGATCCCCTGCCCAGCCACGGATGAAGGCCGAGACGTGGACATGGAGCTAGATCACTTGCAGTTCGAGGTGCCCCTTCTCTAATGACAAAGTGTGGGTCGAGAACAATATATATATATTTGTACAGAAGAAGTCGATCGAATTACCAGAAAAGCGGCGATCCTTTCTGCAGATCAACGCACCCTTATCGGCTGTGTTAGTGTTGGGTTTGACAATAAGAGAGTGGGACGAGGAGATGGGGGCTGGCTGGGGCTTAATATGTGGAGAACTTGAACAGGTAGAGGATTAGGAAAGCCGAAGAAAGAGATCTAGTCAGGAGGGACGGGATCAAATCTGAGAACGCGAAAAGGTCCACGCCAGGAATTTATGCCTGTTTCTGACGAAAAGTAGCGGGGATCCATCCTAGATCTATATATCTCGCGAGCGCAGAATTTAGAATCTCCTGGAAGGTAGGGTGCTTAACTAAGTTGTCGTCAACGTTGATGAAGCTCTTAGCCTTTTTCTTTTTTTCCCGCTCCTCATCCCGGTCGGGTCCTGGCGGTTGGGCGCGTTGGCGGCGCTGCCTGGCCGCGACGGTCGAGCAAGTAGTCCCTACCTCCTCCTCTGACCAACCCCTCCTCCTTCCCGTTCATCATCAGAGGTGGGCATCTGCAGACCACCCATGGAGGAGGGCACGTACGTAAATGCATTCCGGATGGCTGGGTCGTCTACACAGTTTTTGACGGATCAGCCATGTGGTCGGTATCAGAAGTTTATCAATTAAATAAGGATATAAACTTTTCTAAGCAGCTGATTTTTCTGAAGGATACAAACTTGAAAAAATATTCAACCCTGGGGTGAAAAGATTATCTCAAAACTTAATTTTTCTAACCTCTGTACACAGGAAAACCTACTTTTTTTGAAAATTCAGGTTATTATTTTATTATTTTGTAAATTTATCTCTCCCTCTCTTAACAACAGCTTAGATTTGAGATATGTCAACCGACATAAACTTAATTTGACTTTCTGAACATCCTCTAAACGTAAAAGATATATATTTTTTGCGATTTTTTTAGTTCAAAAAAGGTTTCCATTTCTCAAGGAAGAAAAGATTTAAAAAATATCTAATCCGCCTTATATTTTATTTTTTTAACGTGTGAGTCCGAGTAAACTAAATTTGGTAGTGAGATCATTACCTGTGTAATTAATTAATCATTAACTTCACGGGGGAGGTAACGTCACCAAACATGAGATGACTCACCAAATGACTGAGCCGACGGCAGACCTCGCCAACAGCTACACCTGGCAATTATTAGTTTAGGCCGCTTTGATAGCGGCTCGAATGGGCGAATGTCGGCGGATAAATCACCCGCGATTATGGTGGGCCCTACCTCCCCCTCACACAAATGCACTTAATCGACCCTTCGGGATCGATTAACCTATCCCCACCCAGTTATCAAAAAGAGCCTTAAAATTTGAACTGAATTCGAACTTGTAGTGATTTAATCAGATAATTATATGAATAAAATATTTGACATATAATTTAATCGGATATCTAATTATTAATCGGATACGAATTCGGATATTGCGATATCCGTGATTGATATTATCCAACCGAATATGAACCCCTAGATAAAAATTTAAGGATACACATATTCTATATATAATTAACTTAAATCTTAATATATTATTAGATTACTCTTTTTTATCTTTTTTATCTCAAAATATTATTTAAAAATAAGAAATTCACTTACACTCATTTGATAAATTATCTCTTATTTCTTACGATGAAGTCTAATCTTTTGATAACATCTCTCAAAATAAAAATAACTTTTACTCTTTCTTTTTTTTGAGAAAATAACATATGACGCTCTCACGCGGCTCACACGACTTATCAGTTTAAAATTCGAATCAAATTCAAATTCGTATTAATCTAATACTTATCTGAATAAAATATCTGACGAATAATTCGATTATTAATCGGATACGAATTCGGATATCACACTATCCGATTCGTATCCGATCCGTTTATAGGTCTACCAACCAGCGGCTTCGTTGAATTTGTCGCTTTGGATCTTCTCCCAATTTTGCCGCTTCTTTCAACTTTTTTCTAGCTATTTATTGGTATATCTTTTTCAAGATAAAAGTATTACAAATATGAAAACAAAAATAATTAGTTTGCTAATTATGTTGTAATGAGGGTTTTTAACATTGTAAGCTTCTTTGCTCATTCTATTTTAAACTATGTCAAAGAAATCATATTGGAAAATCGTTTTCTGTTCTTCGATCACCCCTGCTTAAGTTTTTAACTTTTTTTAGCATTCCGGGTAATCCAAACCTTCTGTCGCAGTACAATGACTTGGATGCAGAGATGAGGATCAATGGACAGATCGCTAAACAAACTATGGGTCAAATGAACCGCTGAACATTCTGAATATGTCAAACTCCCGTCGGATAGAAAAATTTTAGGATCACTGCGATAAAAGAGTAACTCCGATTAGAACAAGTTAATTGAGATGTGATGAGTTGTTCTTGTTTGACTTTTTTTTTAACTGAGATCGATTATTATTGAATCTATAAAATCACGGTATTGAGATATAAGGGTCCAAGGTCATAAACACATGAACCACAACTCGTTTAACTAAATACCGGACTATTGTCCAGGGACTATGTCTACATTCTAACACTCTCCTTCACGGTCAAGATGGGCCGTGGACATTAATTAGGTGGAGGTGGGCAAGAAGAGTTAAGTCATTTGGCTTGCTCTGATACCATGTTGAATCCACAAAATCGCGGTGTTGAGATACAAGGTCCAGAGTCATAAGCACATGAACCACAACTCATTTAACTAAATACGAGACTATTGTCCAAGGATTATGTCTAAATTCTAATAATTATGGTTAAAATTAAATTTTATGAATCCATAAAAAAGGTGAACTAAATCACCCGAGATGACGTATCTGTCCTTGCCCATCCCATAAATAAACTGAACCTTAGGGTTTTACATTTTAATTATGGGTCAAACGAACTATCCATTTTTTATTACATCTCTTAAGATTTCAGTTTTGACTATCATGTCGAATAATTAAATGAAATGTTAATGATGAAGTCGATCATTAAGTTATTATAAGTTCAGGTGGAAGTGGGAGTCATCCCAACCCTAGACAGAGCAGATTAAAACAAAAACAAAAACAAAAATCTCCTTAGGTAGCCTAAAATTTAAGTGCCAAATTAACTTCCTAATCTAGACATGCTAATTGGGAAATAGATCATCTACCGTATACAGACGGTGGCATTGGATCCACCGACACGATCCTCCATTTCGAGTTTGAGTAGGATTGGGAGTCCGGAGATATGTCAAAACTCGAATGTACGTATCAAGTCGGTTGAATGGCCATGCTCATCCATGGTAAAAGGAGAAGATTTCTACATAATTTAAACTTAAATTGCCAGTACTCTTAAATTTATATTTGTATGTGTACCAGTGTTATCAGAATCAGATCGGATCGAACGGTCGGATCGATCTGACCGTGAACTGGTGCAGGAACTGATCCGATTAAGGTCGGTCCTATCTAATGTTAAAGAACCGGGTGAACCGGACGAACCGTAGTTAGATCGGTGAACCGGTCTGAATCAATTCGACTCGATTCACTCTTTAAAATAAAAAAAATAAATGTAAAAATATTTAGATATTCAAAATGATATTTATGTTCGAACAAATTTATCTTATTATTATTGATTTATTATTATTTATCATTTTATTTTAGATGTATTTAAATTTAAATATTTAAAAGAATATAGATGTCAATTGTGAAGAGTGATGACCAATAAAATATTGTAAAATTTTAAAGTCAGATTGTTTTAACATGTTATTGTTATTTTTTTACTTGTATAATTATATAATCATGACTAATAATTATACATATATGTTTATTTATAGTGATCATTATATCTTGTTGCTTATTATCTTGGATAATAGAATTGGGTCAGACCATGTATCATCATTACGACGACGTCATGGTTTAAATCGGTTCGTTAAACGATCTAACTGATTCGAATCGAATCAACTCATTAACTGATTCGGACACCAATTTGATTCTGATAACATTGGTACGTACTACTCGTACACGAACTAAACAACTAAGCGTCATATAGGCCTTTGTTGGCATTTTCGCATTTTATAAATAAATCGTTACAATATATTAAAGAGATTAATTTAAAGAATAAGAAAGAATATTTTAAAATTTTCACATACGTATATGCAACGCTTAAATTCATGTACGAAATTACGAATGACATAAATGTAAATGAAAATATATGATGAATCGTCACATAGTTTCCCCTGTAACATGGCATATATGTACAGAAAATAAAAATAAAAAATAAAAACTTTATAAAAATATATCTGCTTCTCCTTTTAACCTGAAGGGAGAAGAAGGCAGGGGAAGCCGTACGTGAGGGAAGTAATGTTAGTGTGGACATACTTGACATTTAAATTTAGATCAAGAAACGGAAGCGGACCAGAAGTGTGGAAAGTGTTTGGCACCACTGGAATCGAAATACTTTTAGACTCAATTTTGAAATATCATTCATTTTTGGTGGTTTTATTTGTAAAAATATCGTCTTTACTTATTTTTCTGCAAAATTATCTTACTTATTTTAATGTTATTTTTAATAACCTTCTTATGTCAGTATAATGTTAAAAATATCCCTATAATTAATCTCCGTCGAGCATTTAAAGAATGTTCTATTTTTATCTATATAATTAAATTATATCTTTATAAGAAATATAGTTATTTTGATCCACGTAATGTGCCAAAATGAGAGGAGAGATAAAGAGACATTCATGATAAATTAGTGATATTTTTGATCTACTCTCGAATTTTGTTAAAGATTAATTAACAAAGATTAAATAAGAGAATCTAACGAAACACTAATGTTTGGTGACCGGTAAAGACATTTTTACAAGTATTACAACGTAGTGAGACTATTAAAAATAAAAAGATATCTCTTCAAATAAACTTGTAAGGGGATATTTTGCAAAAGAAATCCCTTCATTTTTATCTGAATTCTGAAGGATGGAATAATACAGTGATTCCTCTCACGTGAATATTAATCACTGTTCATTTCCACACACTACTCGTGCAACAGAGAGAAGAGAAAGGAGAGGGTGGTTCGAATGTTTTACATGCCTGAAAGGAGGGGTTTCAAATTGCAGAACGATAGTCTCACACGCGATTACGCCGTGTTTGATTTTTTTTTTATTTTTTTCGAATCTCCCTCTTGTCAGACGATGTACGATCTGATCTCGTTTGAAAATTTAACGGGATCATGACTTTTTTTCGTAATCTTTCGGAACGAGAATAATCTAACGAAAAGGAAAATTCGAGAGATTATGAAAAGTCGAAATTTTTCATCCTATCTCTCTCTAAAAAATATATTATAACTTTTAAATAATTTAATATAATATTTAAATATTTAATAAAATTTTAGATAGGTGAAATTTATTAGGTCATGATCTATGATCCATTGATTCTCGAACGCGCCCTTGACATCTAAGGGATTGTGAAAAATCTACGGAGGACATCGTGAGAAAGTCAGAAAGTTATTCCTTCGTGAGATGATGATTAATATTTGCTACAAATTTATGACGTGCTACTGTACGGCACTCCAGCTTCGTGTTGATCCAATTAGAACCGATGAAACAAGAGGACGGGAGAGAAATGTCGGTGGCACACGAAAAGACTGTCTGTCTTTTATGTGAGGCACAGTCACACACCTCTCTCTCCTCTTTCCTCCTATTTGTCAATAGGCGATGGGTGTGCGACAATGTGTAACTGTGTCATGTAATGTAACGATCACGGCAGAGGCTTGGCTCTATAGTACTTCGAGTAGGTCCTTTTATTATCTTATATCTAAGGGCAGGTTTGAAATGCAATTATCCGATTCTCATTTTCATTTTCGTAAAATTCAGATTCCGTATTGAATGGACAGTGTCAGAAGACTTACCATCACGGTTAATCATGACAAGTTGGTGTGTGTTTCGTTCGTAAAGATTATAAGAAATCGACACTTTTATGTCCGTGTTTTCTCTCCTTCTCGACATTTCGAAAGGGTTAAAATTGGTCGGGAGATTTTAACTCAAAAGTCTACGTTGAACGTCTTGCCAGGCGAGACCTAAGACATCCTTTGGTTAGTATGTTTTAAGGATTTCAATGATTAAAATTCTCAATAAAATATATAACTATTTCAAATGTCACACATTGGCCTCGACTTTTACATTGAGTGGATTTAAACGAGAGAGAGAGTCTAGACTCCAATGATAGGGCAAATGAGAATCCCCTAAATTTGCTTTGGACGAGCTTTTCGTCCGACGAGTAAGAATTTTAGACATTAAAAGATGAATTTCTCCCGACCCTTCTCGTCGTTTCACGTTGTTATCTAATAGATAGGAAGCCGATAGATAGGTGACATGAAGATTTTGAAAGTGACACGGGCGATGATATTTTCTTACAAATGTGAACGAGGATTCAAAATGTTGGGCATGGATGTTGAGGTGAGCCAATTTCTCACTGACAAAGAGTGTATGCACACACTTAGGGCCACTCTCACATCGGAAATGTCGGGAGGTTAGTTCAACCGATGAGAGAGGAGGAGGGTGGGGCCCACATCTCTCCCTCACACACAACCCGTTAATCGGGGTCGATTAGCGTACTCGACCCACCGGAGTCGAGTTCGCTAACCGGGAGCGGTTAACAAAGATGCCCCTAGGGCCCCTTTGATAAAGGGGTGGGGTGGCTTATTCACGCGTAGGTGGCGTATTCGCGCCCGAATAAGTCACCCCACCCTGGTTAAACATTTATGTGTGTAAGAGAGAGAGGTGTGAGTCTTGGGCGCACGAATAAGTCACCGCACTCCAGTTAAGTATGTAAGTGTGTGAGGGAGAGAGGTGTGAGCTCCACCTTTCTCTCTCATTTGTTAGTTATTTCACACTATCTTATTCCTAAATCAAAGAGACTCTTATGTGTAATGTCTTTAAATTTTTAATTTAAAAAAATCTTGAAATGACCCTCAAGATGTCTTAACTTGAGATGCAAGTCACATCACCGATGAATTATGTAGAAATGAATTTATGTAGAAAGAAATAAAAAAAAATCAGAATGAATGAACAGTGTTGAACTCATTCTTTTAAAAATTGACTCATTTTATTTTTAATGATTTAAATAATCAGATGATCCCACGTGACTTATACTCCAAGTTAAAGATATCTTAAGAACAATTGTAAAAAATTTAAAAATATTACGTATGCAGAATGTGTAGCACACTCTGACTGTGCATGCATCGGGACTGTCACTTTCTCATTTCATCGAGGTGTAGCGACCACGTGACCAAATGAAATTTTCTTCACCAACAAATTTATGACAACGCTGGCTAACAAATTTCTGATAAAGCTGACGTCCTAATATGGTGGAGGGATTTTAAAAACATCCTCATCTTCTGCAGTTCTGCCCCCAAAACAAACGCCACCTAAGAGTAACAAATGCCGTAAAACTCAGGTGTCCAAGAAATATGAAATCTTTGTTACTCATGTGCATTGGACTCGGGAGACTTTGGGTAAAAAGGAGAAAAAAAACACAAACACTACATAATCACATAGACAACTAGGGGTGTCTACTGGGCCAGACCCACCTAATAGCCCATGGCCTGTCCTAATTTTTATATGGGATAATACTTGGCACATCACATGGTATGTTAGCAATCATATCATTCTACTCTACTTCATTATGCCGAACACGTAGATCAATGTTATGTGATTTTGCACGATGACTAGTATAATTGAATACTTATTGTGCAGCGAGTGTTAATTAGGCAATGTCTTTGGAGGTCTGATTTTCAATCATTGAAGAGAGAGAGAGAGAAGAGAGAGAGAGAAAGAGAGCATAAGAAGAACAAATGTCATTAATGCATTCGCGCCAAAGCCATTGGTCAAAATCCATGCGAGAGAAGGTGGAGAGAGTTAGAAAGTGTGAGGAGAAAAATGAGAGAGAGATACTTCTCTATACTTTTGATTGGATTTCTATGATGAAAGTGAAGCTCATATCCCCCAAAATCTCCAACACCAAAATCAGCCCTTTCTCACTGTTATTCCCAAATATTGCCTTAATAAAAAAGATTGGGTAGCGTTACATGAAATGTCATCTAAATGTCCGAAAACAGGACGTAAACATTATAAGAGGATGAACAAAACCAAGGAACATATAAGATGCTTGCCAATTACTTGACACTCATATTCTACTGGACAACTTTGTTTGAGCATTTTGAAATCCTAAAAAACTTTAACCGAGCATTTTAAAGGCAATTATTCATATTCAACTCGTAATCTATATTAGACGGATAAATTTAACCCAATTTAGTTCAAATTAAAATTTTAATATCATGATTCAAATTAAAACCGAAACATACTAACAAAAATGCAAACCAAAATGTTTAAACCAAGTTCAAGATATTCATGTCAATTTAGTATAAAGAAAATAGTTAATCACATTCATCACTCCTTTGAGAGGACCCTTCGTGTCTCTTTCATAGTGTCAATAGGTCACGTTATTCACTCTTTTGAAAAATTATAATTCAAATCGAATTAATTTGATTTAGTTTAATTTTGATTGAACCATTAATCCGATTTGATTTGATTTAAAATTTTTCCTCTAGCAATCGAATCAAACCGAACAGTACTCACCCATTGGTGGTTTAATTACAGTCTTATACAGTTCAATGGAGATTGAACACAACAAGCATATCCTTAACATCAAATGCATAACGAGTCCCCAACTTGCAAGGCAAATAAGCTAAAGATGTATCTAAATGCCGGACCACAACCCCAGGAATAGAGCACGCCTGCGCATCCTGAACTGTCCGCGTGTGCACTTTAAAAAGAACATCAACATCAAACTGCAGACTCATCACTTCATCGGAAAGGAATAACCAAGCGGTCAAAATTGATCATCAAAAGTCATACTCCAAAGGTAACACCGTATAAATTTAACAAAATTGGCTTTAAAATTACATCAGCTCCCTGTAAATTTGAAAATTAGAGGCACTTTCTCCACTAAATAGCATGGGCTGTGTTGTTAATCCCACCTCTTGCAGCCATCTAAGGCGCAGAAACAATGTTAGGCAGAAGAGTTCCGCAGCAACAAAATTTGATTTGTTTGAAAAGTGAAAAGGGGGAAATTATAGTGACAAAAAAGTCAACAAAGAAGGTCATTTGCTCTAAGGAACTGGTTAGGCTGTGAAAGATCATTGTAGGTATGAATAACTCAAACAAAATGATGAGTTGGATATTCCTGCTCATATCCATTGTAATCATAGTAAAGTCTCTCCCCTTTGGAAATATCACGACAGGCGACCAGTAAGACACGGCACTCACCATTGACATTATACCTGACACATCTTAGGTTCTGCTTCTTCCTACCCTCCCTGCAACAAATCCGTATTTTTCAAGTACAGCAAGTTTTCACCAGGATTCTCAATCCAAGAATAATAAATCTAAGCAATAAAAATCAGGAAACAGTATGAAAGATAGCTTTCCACCAGAATTCTCAATCCAAGAATTCTGGTAATATTAACAGAGGATGTGCATGCCCAGATGCAGTGACTAATAAATGAAGATAGAAACGTACCCGAAAAAAAAAACACACCAAAAGAGGACAAACCGACCACTACCAGAACTTTGGTAAATAATAAAGTAGATAGAGAATGAACTTACGGAGAATGATTGTTGATGCCATTGATGAAGCGGGCGATGTTGCCGCGTTTATCTGGACAGATGACAAGACTATTGGAGGGGTCTGTTGCCAGGAGGAGGGTCATCATACTGTCACAATCATCATCTTCCCGGTTCGTAATGTAGTCCACATCGCCCGTGTACTCTGTGATAAATGTCATGTCCTTGATGAAGTCATCAGCCTCTACCGTGAAACTGTAAATAAAATAATTGTTATTCAACTGCATCCACCAACATTCGGGATTGCATAGACACAATGTTAGCTTATGATTGAAAATACCCTTCGAGTGAATCAAAGACCACAACCAGGGCAGGACATTCCCCTCTCCTGTACATGGTTCTGCAACTCTCCAATGTCTCTCTGTCTTCTTTAGAAAGGACCTACAGAAAGTAAAGACAAAATCAAGCACATAAGCTATATCCATGACTGAATAGCATCAACATTTCACGCAATACAAAAATACCTGCATGCCACCCTCTTCTAAACTTGCCCGATTAGCTGTTCTTGGTGCCATTCCAGGCATGTATGTGAGGTCATTGCTGAATTCCATCCGCAAACTTGTTAATGCAGTGGCCAAGGAACCCATTTGTTCAAGCCTCCGGGAAGGATCTTCAGTTGGATTAAATGGCACTAATCTCCTTCTCTTCTTATGCATAACCAACGACCGCCTCTTACGTCTCTTACAATCTAAAATTAATAATGTAATTGATGCAATGATATGGAGGAAAAAGATGAAACAAGAAGTAAAAGAAAAAAGAAATGCTTTACAGTCATCTGGTTCCCTCATAGTTTGAGATCTAAAAAGAATAGCATTGAGTAACTTTAGAAAAAAACAAGATACATTCCTGGAATAAATAGAGGTGATGCATTTCTAAACAAGCCAAGGTAATCCTCCAACGATATTGTTCATAGAATAGAAAATTGAACACAAGGATAACAGGTGAAGTGAATTAGAGGGATAACCGATTATATAGTACCCACACTTTGAGATAGAGGGTGGGGTCCGACAAAGTTAGTATGTGAAGTTGAGGCAAACTAAGCTAACACTGAGAGAGAGAAAATAACAGCCCATCAATCTTGACTAACAGAGAAATAGGGAACATACAAGTAAGACATCAAAGAAGGATCCATACTGTGATTCGTTTTCTAGATTTAGCTGCTTAGCTTTCAAATACACAAGGAACTTTCCCAAATCTCAAAAATGCATTAGTCAAAATTCTCAAGGGCGGTTGAAAGAATCATTTTTCAACAGTTTGAAGCTTCGCATTGGCTTCTTAATTTTGTTGTTTTACACCATATGGGGACATGAAAGTTTTGTAGACAGTTAGATTGAGTATAAATATTTATAATGTTCTCATGGCATCATTCATTTGTGAATCATTATTTCCTCTA
Organism: Amorphophallus konjac; assembly: GCA_022559845.1. NCBI lineage: Eukaryota > Viridiplantae > Streptophyta > Magnoliopsida > Alismatales > Araceae > Amorphophallus > Amorphophallus konjac. The sequence continues at coordinate 20,687,202 of CM040128.1, forward strand.
CGCCTTTGATACAAGATTGGAAAGAATTGTACCTCCATATTTCATTTAAATATCACCATCATCTTACCATTTGCCCAAAAATTTACAAAGAAATAAGGATTTCATACCTTAACCTCAAGGAATCTCACAATGCAGAATATCATGTTACCATGGTATGAATTGCATACAGCGAGTTGATTATTTCATTGAAGAATAAATTGCATGTTACAAGTTGAACATTTCATATTGCTGCATGGTTAAGATTCCTGTGGGCATGGAAGAGGCCCCATGAACGTGAACCATTTATCCATGCATGGAGGTCACTCTTGAGACATATTTCAGGGTAAATAATCATGATTTTGGCTCCATATCGCTCAACATGTGTTGAACCTCGGAAAGGCAAGGTAAAGAATTCCCAATGACAAGTCAATTATCTAATTCTACTCGAAGCTTAGAGAAAGCTTGCTCTACCCAAGAAAAGGAACAATGCAGGTGAACCTACTTCAAATCTACACACATGGACTCATTGCTGAGATAATTTTCAGGGGCAAAAAACATGATTTTGGAGGGTTCCTCGTCACTCAACATAAAGACAATGACTAAATGTAGACCATGTGAGTCAGTGATAACACAACAGAAGACAATGAGGGGAAGAAAATTGATGGGGAAGGAGAATGTTTATGTTAGTAGGATTCAGGATGATGCCATATTGAGATCTCGTATTCATACCGTGAAACAAAAGTGCTGTGTAAGGAAAGTATGCATCATGATCATTATTTAAAAAGGCGACGTCTCAAGACACTAAGGCTTAAGCCTCAAGATGAGACACTGGAAAAACGCCTTGAGACATGCGCCTCATGCCTTTTACTTCAAGCTTACGTCTCTTTTTGATTGAGGTAGTACGTCTCACCGCCTTCACGGCCTCAAGGCATTTACTTGAGACTTATGCATCACTTGAAAAGGTGATGTAATGAGATGTTGTAGGGTAGAACCAAAATTTATGTTTCTTTCATTGTCCTTATAACATAATTTAGTACTTTTTTTCTCAGTAGGTACTTTTTTTAACGGAGAGGGGATAACTGGGTTCAAACTCGGGCCCTCCCCCATATGGGGAAGGGTGACAAACCAACTGCAGTAAACAACTAGTTCATAATTTAGTACTTTTAAAATAACATGAATCGATCATTGAATTAATATAATATTAATACATGAAAATCAATATTATTTTTAATTTTTTTGATGATTTTAAGATTATTTTCTTAATCTATTAAGGCCTACGCCTCATTGTGCCTTAAGACTTACGCCTTATGAGGCTTATAGAAAACACCTCAAGACCTTTTAAACTATGATCATGATGATTCCATATTCCAATGTCCACAAACCATTTACTTATACTGTTGTCTCCTTCTGAGAGCTCGAAAGGAAAAAAACGAAGGTGCAGTAGGGGTTTCTTTATACCACAAAGAGATACGTTAGAAAAGGATGAAAGAGTTTTCACTTCTCCAAGCAGGATTGTCAAACAACTTTGAGTAGAAGGGAGTTCCACTGACTAGTATGTTATAGTATTAAAGATATTAGCCAGTTTATGAGAAAGCATTAGAACTAGCAAGCAAGATTGACTACAAACCTTTTCTCCATAGCTCTCCATGGGCATACATATGAAGATAGTGTAACAATTAAATAGTCAGAAAGAAAGGTGGAGCCAGAGGGGTCAGTTCAGCATCCTGAATTTCAGAAGCCTCTCTTACAAAGACAGATTGGTCAATGATTGTTGCGCAGTCTTGAGGAAGTTGAGAATGCATCAACTAAACTGTGAAAACGGGATGCATAAAGGATTATTTCTTCTAGTCTCTCTTTTCCTCTTTGTTTCCTTGTGTGCTCTTTGAAAACCGGGTAGGATACTGCATTCGACCTCAGAGGGTCGAATGCGGTACCCGACCCCGGGTAAGTACTATGTGTGTGAGAGGAGCGTGTGGGGCCCACACGACTCTCTCTCATCGGATAATAAAATCTGCTATCCTAATCTAATAACAAAGAGGGCCTTGAAGAATAGAACCTTGAGCAAATGACAAGGTTCAGAGATAACAAGACCATCCAAGAGACAGAAACCCATCTGAACTCTGGTTTCCTGGAAAAGTGGAACTTGGGCACAGAATTCAAGTAATGATATCATCTACATGAACATAGCATCATTCAGAGATAATGCATGAAGTTGAGGGCAAATATTCAGTTCATCATACGTTTGACTTTTTTTATGCATTTTGCCCTTTTCTATTCAACTCTAATAAGAATGTTGCCATATCTTATCCAGTCTGATAACAGCTTCTACCTCCATCACCCTGAAGAAAATGATGCCCGGTACGACGACATCATGAGAAACTGACATCGTCATTAGAACAAATAAACAATAAACAAATGAAAGCAGATGAAGAGAATAGACATCAGCAAAAACGACAATATCACACATTGTAGTCAAACAGGACATTGTAAATTGTTTAATGAATACAAAACTTGTTCCATTACCTTGGAAAAGCATGCACTTCCTGTCTCCAGTATCCGAAGAACATTTCTGTATCCTGAAGAAATCCAAAATCTTTGTCTGCAGAAGCGGGAACTCTAACCGCCCCCCAATAATATTTCATCATGAAGAGCTATTATACAAGGAAAAATCCAGGAGAGAGAGAGAGAGAGAGAGAATCAAACAACACTATGGAGGACCAAATAAACCTACTCCGAAAATGCCTCTCCCCCGCGCAGCTTGGGCAGAACCACGGCCCCAACGGGACCCTAACGACGATCGGCCGGAGGCAGTAGAGGTGGTACCCCCGGTCGCAGCGGTCGCACAGGAGCATCTCCTCATCCCCCTCCCCCAACCGGCACTCCTCGCACCGTATGTCCCCGTAGTAGTCCCCCGTGACGGGGGGGGCGCTCTTCGCCGTCAGCATTACCTCCGCCAGTGACCTATACTTGGTCGCCTGCGACGGCCTCGGCGCCTTCGTCCTCTTCCTGACGGAGCAGTTGGACGGGAAAGGCTCCGGCGCCCCCGCGGCCGGATCCAGCGGCGGCATCGCCACGGCAGGGGTAGAGGAGACGGGGCGGCGGCGACCGCAGGGCCCAGCGCACCCTGATCCGAGCAGAGGGCGGAGGTGGTGCGGCCGCGCCTGGTTTTGGAACCTGTCAGGACTGGGGGATGGCAGGGGCGGAGGCTGCGGAGCTGCCCGCTGGAATGTGTGTTGTGCGTGAGAGAGAGGGAGAGGCGAAGAAGGTGGGGGTTGGGGGGGGAGGTGGTCTGCTGTCTCCGCGGGCGCAGGTGACGTGGGACGGATCAGGTGGTGCTTGCTAAAATGCACCTCGATGTGAAAAAGACTAGACTACTTCCAACTTCCAAGAGAGGGCGGGCGGGAATCTCCACCGTCCATGTCCTCAATCGTCATTTTTGATCGGGCCGTTCCCTGATTGGGGCTCGCGCGGGCCTACGCTGTAGACGGCTGGTGATGATGGAAGGAATAATACGGGCCCGAAAAGTTTGACGCGGGGGGGAGCAGTTGGAAACGGGTGCTGGGCGTTGCGGTATATTTATTTTCTTTATTTGCCGCCTGCCGTTTCGCATCCCCCCACCCTGGGCCTCACGAGTTCTATTCCTAGAGAAGAAAGGCCAGTGGCCTGCCAGCCCGGCGGCACCCCCCCGCTTGAAATGGCAAGAAAGCCCGGTACCTCACCTCATCCGCAGTCCACACCCGCACACCCCCTTCACTACTCTCTCCTGTATTTCTTATTATTATTTGGACTATATCATATGGTTGTCACGTGATGTTCTATATATAAATAATTCGTGTAACTTTTGTGTATTTGAGTCTTGTTTTTCCTCACCTTCTTGCTTTGGATGATATATATATATATATATATATACTCTCTCTCTCTCTCTCTCTCTCTCCTTTTTTCTATTTTTACTTTATCGGGGGCAGATTCTTTAGTGAGCCAGCAAAATTCTTGAGCGTTGTGTAGACTAACACATGCTTGTAAACTGTAATTCTGTTTAGGCCCGATAATTATCTATTTAAAATTTAAACTGAATTTAAATTCGTATTCGTTTAATCAGATAATTATTCGAATAAAATATCTGACAGATAATTTAATCGGATATCCGATTATTAATCGGATATGAATTCGGATATTGAGATATCTGTGTCGGATATTATCCGACCGAATATGAACCCTTAAATAAAAATCTAATAATACATGTATTCTATATATAATTAACTTAAATCTTAATATATTATTTGATTGCTATTTTATCTATTTTTTATCTTAAAATATAATTTAAAAATAAGAAATTCACTTACACTCACTTGGTAAGTTATCTCCTATTTTTTAGTATGAAGTCTAATCTTTTGATAACATCTCCAAAAATAAAAATAACTTTAACTCTTTTTTTTGAGAAAATAATATACGATGCTCTCACACGGCTAACACAACTCACCCCTAAGTAGGCCTAGTAATTATCCGTTTAAAATTCGAACCGAATTCGAATTCGTATTTATCCGATCATTATCGAATAAAGTATCCGACAGATAATTCGATTATTAATCGGATAATTTGATTATTAATCGGATACGAATTCGGATATCACACTATCTGCTCTGTATCCGATCCGTTTACAGGTCTAATTCTATTGAAGGCAGAGGCGAAAAAAAAACTACATAGGATGATCCATTCCACTTGGGATGGGGTAGCATGTTGGAGTCGGACAAAGTTGGAGATAGATGGACGAACGTGCCCGTTGTGGGCTGGTCCGGCCGACGACTACGAGCAGGGGCCCAAATCGATGTTGTGATCTAAGTTTTTCCATTCATAATGAATTTGACTTGTTGTAAATTCAAGTGTGCTACACATCCTAGATGTACAGTGATTTTAAATTTTTTATTTTTTAAAAAAATAATAAAATAATTTTTAAGACACTTTAATTTGAAGTGCAAATCATATTATCATCCGACTATCTAAAAGAATTAAAAGTAAAATGGATCAATTTTTAAAATAATAGGCCCAACACTATTCATTTGACCGGATTCTTTTTAATTTTTTTTGAATAATCTAATAATGAAGTGACTCACTTCTCAAATTAAAATATATTGAGAGTCACTAAAAAAATCAAAAAATAAAAAAGTAAAGACATTGCACATCCAAGGTGTGCAACACCTCTTGGATGTGCAACGAGTCTTACTCTTTCATAATATTCGCCGAGGTGAGGGGATTTCGTGTAAATTATTGTTAAGATATAGATTATAAATTTATCATTTTTCATATGTGTGTTTATATACGAATCATTAAAAATGTCGACGTTGTGAAAAAAGATTAATGAATCATTTTTATACTATTTTAATTGATTTTTTTCTCAATAGAAATAGTTCAAAAAGATCATTTTACCGTCTTTTTACACAATGTCCTTATTTTTAATGATATGTGAGTAAATGTAAATACATAAACAATTAATCTATAACTTTTGACTAAACAATAGTTTATATGAAAAAATTCTTAATACTCATTTGATGTTTAATATCTGAAATAGTTGGACACCTTTTCCCATATTATTTGATAAAATATTTTATTTAATGTCAAGAATTTATAGGGTGTTTGAGAGTATTTTTTTTTAGAGGCTATTTCTCTCTTAAAATTTATTTCAGGTCAATTTTGTCTTAATTTTTAAAACTGATGCAAACTCTTTACTATATGTTTAGCAAGATTAACATATTTTTTAAATTTTATATAAATATGTTTGGCAAACTTATTTTCAAGAACATTTTCTATCGTGAACTCTAAATAAACCTAACGAATAGATCAAATGAAAGGGTGAGGCGTTGGCAAACCTGTTGTTAAGACACCAGCGAATGCCAGCTTGTCCTCCAGGTACCACTGAAGTAGTAGTAGCCCCCCAAACTCCACCGGCAGTGCCACAGGTACTTTAAATACAGACTTTTAATCATTCTAATGATCACAATCCAACAGCCACACATCAATCTCCACCCAGAAATCTCCATCTAATATCATGAAACCCATCGTAACCCATCGATTCTTCCTCATATTCAGCATAGCTCACAGGATGGCTGAAAAACTCGAATTATGAGACCTAAAACAGTCGACTCTGAGACTAGAGAGTGGAACCATCTAACGACATCCTAAGGTGTTGTTTGATATCGAGATAAATTTTGAGGGGAATAGGTGTAAGTCATTCTAAGATAATTTATGTTTAGTCTTATTCTCACGTATGTTTGGTATACAAGAGGTGAAATGGGGTTAGAAAAATAGGGATAAGTCATTCCAATAAAAAGTTGGAATGACTTATCCCCGTTTCCAATCTCAAAATCTGGGTTAATCTTATTTCTCTTAACCCGACTTATCCTCGCCCGTTTTAAACATACCAAACATATAATGGGGTTAGAGATATCAAACGGATCCTAAGTAAACTTGCAAACCCAACTCAGAAACCCAAACACTGGTGAGAAAGAAAACAATTCACATCTGCCCAGAAAAATCACGAGGAAATCAACACTCCCCGGCAAAGTAATCCAAACACCACCAACCAGCGATAGAATCCCCAAGAAAAGGGCACCACATGCCATAAGATAGCGAAAAGAAGAAAACGATGACCCACCAGGCGAAACCAGTCGAATAGGGCACCTGAGCAGAGGAGGTCCTAATGGAATGAGACCACAATGATGCAGGAAGCACCTCGGGAAAAAGAAGAAAGCTGACCTGGACCAGAACAGAGAGGAGGGGAAGATATCCTCCCGTCCCTTCCTGCTCCGCAATGATCCAGAGAGGGGCGCTCTCTCTCACGCTCTCTCGCGAAACTGGAGTCGGTGCGTGAAGGAGGCCAGCATGCGCGAGTCGGGGTCGCGACGACCACGAGCGTTCTTAAAATATAAATCATTAGAGAGTTATTTTTATTTCGAAACAGATTTTAATAGAGTAAAATTTTTATCTAAAAATTAGAGGATTAATTACCAAACGTGATTAATTGAGTTTTTTATTCCTATTTTTAAATTTGAGAGAAGAAGAAGAAGGAAAAAAAATACGACCAAACACTCCGTTACAACTGCTTCAGTATATCTCAAAAATTTAAGATAGAAGATAATAGTCATTCTATTTCCAGGTATTGCAAATTCTCTTTTCATTATTGTAATTTTAACATTTCGTGGCTCCCATCTTTCCACCACCAACTTCCCTTCATGGTTCCGTACGTAACTCTATTCGTACAATAGGAAAAAAATATTTTGATCGAATTAAAATTTTAAATATTTTTTGTAACATGTTAAGAATGTAGATATAAATTTAAAACTTCAAACAGTATAAGTGTATTTTTTCTAAATAAAGAAAATTATCTATATATCTCTAGAATGTTTCGAAATTAGGAGTATACTCTTGCCTTTATGGTATTTACTGCAACACTCCTAAAATTTACTAACCATTGATCTCATTATCTTGGGGTTAAAATCGGGCTAAACAGTAGTAACGGACATATAAGTGGACTGTTTTACCCACGGTGCAGAGAGAGAGAGAGAGAGAGAGAGAGAGAGAGAGAGAGAGAGAGAGAGAGAGAGAGAGAGAGAGAGAGAGAGAGAGAGAGAGAGAGAGAGAGAGAGAGAGAGAGAGAGAGAGAGAGAGAGAGAGAGAGAGAGAGAGAGAGATATATATATATATATATATATATATATATATAGAGAGAGAGAGAGAGAGAGAGAGAGAGAGAGAGAGACTCCGGAGGGGAAGACATAAAAGAAGGGGTAGAGAGAGAGAGCGTAGGGGAGGGGGTGTTGGGGGTCTCCCCCTCGATGCTAGTGAAAATAGATAAAAAAAAGGAGGGAGAGAGAGAGAGAGAGAGAGAGACCAAAGTCCTAATGATGCACTTGTTTCTAAAAGTTTAACTAGCATCTAAACTAATCTCATCACCAAATAGTTTTGTAACTGCAGTGGATAAAATGTTTAATTCAAGGTTGTCTCTGGGCTTTTGGCATCCATCTTTTTTTTGGTGAATTTATGAAAATTTATTGAGAGCAAAAAAATAGAACAGAGGATTGAAAGTCACTAAGGAGGGGAAAATACGCCACGCCCAACATAGCCCAGTAACATCAGACCCATTACGGCCTAAAGTAGCCAGGCCTGTAGCGGGTCTCTCCAGCTGACTGGGGCCATGAAACGTGGCCCAGTTGAGGCCCATCATGGTCTGACTAGTCCACAGGTGAGATCTCTGCGCTCGTGCATTTCAGACGTCGTGAGACTCGCCAACGGACGAACGTTGAAGTTGTTATTACGAGGGTTATCCCGACGAGTGCCGGATCGCACCCACGTCGTCGAGATGCCCGCCACGATGGCTCTCCATAGAGAACGGGCAAGTGGCCAATAGATGATCCCCACGATAGAGTAAGACATCACTCCACTAATCGTGTCGTGGCTAAGTAAGGCCAGAGATGACCACCCAACAGCCAGTATAAATATGATCTTAGATAGACCTACAGGTACCAACAGAGAGACGGATGCACATAGAGAGATGCATACAAACAGAGGCTCCAACGACGTCGAAGGCAAGCGACACACAGAGGGAAGATTGAGTGGTCTCCAGTCTCCACCCTGTTCTCCCCGCTTTAGCCCTATCACCGAGTATCCTCCTACTCTCCGAGCACTCCCCATATCTCCAGGCATCCTCCACAACACTTTAAATCGCCTCCATTCAGCATGCCCTTAACGCTTCCCCTTCTCAGCACTTTCTCTTTGTTCCTTCATTTGTCTCTGACTTAAGCATCAGAGAGTTGTTCTGAGATCACTCCTAGGGTTCATTTTGACACTCTCTTTAGTGCTTATAAGTTTTCTCGGGGTACATGACCATTCTTTCCTGTTAAACAAATTTAAAGATGTGGTACGAGGCAAAGGAGACACTTTTAACCTCTACAGTCACAAAAAATAACAAGTGGACATAGGTTATGTTCATATGAAGGGTGAGACCCTTCTTACAATGAGAAGGTCGCCCAAAGAAATAAGAAATCGAACTTAAGAGACCATGCGACAAAACATAAAAGTTCCTAATTTGAGGGGAACCTCTAATATTTACAAAGTGTAGTGATCCTAAAGAGTTTACGGTGAAGTAGGGACTAAGGACGAAGACCCGGACGACATGGGCATCTATCTTCTTCTTCCTGAGCATACTCCTCTGGTGGGTAATCTCCAACCCAAGTCTTGTGAGCTGCAAGAATATCATAAGAAGATTAATCTTGATTTTGAACAACTTGAGACATAAGAGGGACTGCATACATTGAGAGCACTATGAGTGTTACTTAGAACCCTTAACATTTAATTCCAAGAATTTTGTAAAAATATAACGGAGGTCAAATCATCTACTACGCTAGCAGAAGTAGCAATGCAAGGAGGATTTATAGGCGTCGGGAAACAAGCTCGGAGAACAAGCATGTAAATTCTAACTCCACCATTGCAACTAGGGCGAGAGATATCATATACTTCCGACGACCCGAAGATGTTGAGAAAGATATAATCGTTGGAGGTGATAAGCCCGAAAGACTCGATGCTTGATCCTGAACATCTTCAGAAGGAATAGAAAGAGGAGTGGGCATAGCGGTCTAGGCATCTTGGCTCCAATTGGGTTCGCGACCTATAGTTGGGTTGGGAGATGAGCTACATAATGAAAGGTCACCAGGACCTTCATCACTCACCTCCTTAGATGGAGCACAACTATTCATATCATCGACCTATAGCAGAGGAGGAGCATTTGTATCGTTCACATCAGTATCATCCTCCATAGGATTGCTATCATCACCTCCACAATTTTCAGTACAGAATTCCTCACATGATTGATCATGATAGAGAGTAGTATCAATAGGCTCTAGTATCGTAGCAGTTGCATCGAAACATGGTGCGCCGACACATCATCAGTGCCGATAGCCCCCTGAGACTGAGTGTGTTCAGAATAAGAGGAAACCGTGTTTTTCTGTGATGCATCCTGACCTACAGTTGAAGCGGATTGTGTATAAGAAACATCATCAACTTGAGCCAGGACATCAAATGAATTGTGAACCTATATGAGGGTCGAGATTCCTTGGCTGCGGCTGCTCGAGCAAGAGATGAAGGCCCCTGCTCCGGACTGGGCAATTTGCCCGCACCGCCCTGGGACTCCATGTGGTCACGAACAACAGGTCACCATTAGAGTTAAGAAGGGGGCTTTGAGATCTACTTGGTGTTCTTTTTTAGTATTTACAATGTTCTCTGGCATAGCAGGTGGACAAGACTTAGCAAAAAGATGAGGCTCTTCAACATAGGTTTTTGCATCTATAGACGGGCCATCTGAAGGTGCCATATTTTTGCAAGTAGAGACCTCATGCCTAAGGCGCCATAGCAGGATGAGCAAAAGTATAACACCATCAGGGAGGAGATCGGCTACCACCCCCCTCCAGGATAACCAATCCAAACACGACTAGGGCGAGATTTCGAGACATCTAACTCCACACATACTTCGGCAACCGTGGTGTTCGTCAGATTTTTTATATGCTGGTCAATATTGAGAACACGCCTCACAGGCTGTGTGAGGGACCACAAAATTCCCTCTTGGTAGATATTTACTGGCAAGCCTGTAAATTCAATCCATACCAAAGGAATAGGAGAGTCTACGGAAGGTGGGAAATCCATATTCCACTTGAAAAATCGAAACAACCTACCTTGGACTGAAAGAGATTCCCACATAAGCACTTGCAAATAATCATCATATAATTGAAATCACATCAAAATATGCTTTGGATCTAGAACACTAATAATGAAATCCAATTGAAGTTTAAACCTACTAGTGATACATGAGCGAATATCCTGGAAAGCAAGCCTACCTTGCACTGCCCTAGCTACGATAACATATGAAGACGGTGCAACGAAAGCCTTAATCTCATCAAAGGAGAGGAATAGCACAAGCTCACCTCCATTCGTGTATGTCAACGGATGCATAGGGAGGTTCAGTGTAGGCAGAGCTGGAGAAGAATAAAACACTTGAGCAAAGGATTGTGAAGGGTCACCCTCCCTAGTTATAGCTTGTGCATTGGCGGCAGAAGGCATGTAGGGCGAGGAGGTGGGGGTTGGGTAGACCCTAGACGCATCGGGATAGTCTGGAGAGACGTCGCGATCTCTCCATGTTCGGAAGGGCCAACGACGGTGCAGGTCAAGGTCGATGGTAGATCCCCACCCAGAGCGGCAGAGGCATGCTAGAGCAATGTCGGGGCGATGGCATGGCCATGGGGGAGCAGACGTGGAGATGAGACCTTCCCCGAGACCAGCCATGGTCGACAAGCGCAAGTCGTACAGTAGATACATATTACCGTGAGTGTGCGACATATTACCAAGAGAAAATTGAAGTCGCTTAGGCTTGTTCTTCAACCCCGGTTATCGATGAAATCGGAGACATAATGACCAATACTCCATCTCTAGTTGACATGTTTGAATATCAAAGAGAACTTTACAGTAGATAAAGCAGGCTTTGGTCCATTATTTATTCAAATCTAATATATTTAGAATTATTTTTTAAAACACTTTTGTGTTGCATTCCACTAATTTGAGTACGATGGGGCCTAAGTAATTCTTTTAGGTCATGTTTGTTTGTAAAATAGGGTCGAATTAATTTGAATATTTCACTCTTATCCATCTTAATCGATTTAATTATGTGAATCTTATATTTTGTTCAATATTAAGACCCAATATCTAAGTTGAAGATCAACTAAGTTGTTCGAAATAAAAAGTGAAGTTATAAGATAACCCCAATAATAATATAATTCAATCAAAATAATTTATTTATATTTTAAAATAATCTAACCCTGATTATAATTTCATCTTTAAGCTTTTTTACAACCAAACATGGGTATAGAAAGGAATCGGCCTTTTTAGATGGAGGGGATGATATTTCAAATCAAAAATAGGTAGAAACTAATTTGGGTTATTTGGCCGATCCGAGGCCGTAAATGCATGCTAGGGGTTATTTGGGGGCTTCCCCCTTGTTTTTCCCCTCTCCCGTGGAGGTATGGTGCGTGGGACATTTTTGGGTCGTTTCCCGCCATAGCGTTCTCGGACGGGTGTGACGGTCCTTCCAGAGACCGTCACAGACTGTGACGCCCCAGGATGGCTGCGTCACAGGGCCTGTCTAGCCTTTTGGTGGTCTGTGTGTGTGACGGTCCCACGATAGACCGCCACGGCGCTGTGACGCACCTGGGTTGGACCGTCAGGGACAATCTGACCGTCGGCTTTCGGTTGTTGGTTTTAACCGTTCGGGGTCAAGGCCTGTGACGCACCAAGGCTGGCGCGTCACAGCCTTGTAACGCCCCTGTGTGGGTGCGTCAGAGCGGACGCGTTCCCACCTTGTAATGCATCAGAGTTGGTCCGTTACAGCCTGTGACGCACCGAGCGGGACGCGTCATAGTTGGTTTCATCTTATCTTGTGACGCATCATGTAATATTCCAGACCTTTCGGATCTTTCATCATGGGTCCCGGATCTAGTTTTTTCGGAGTGTCCGGCTCCGTTGTGTCCGAAATTCCGTTTCGGGCATCTTTCGTGTTCGGATCGGCGTGATCCGGAGTTGTTTCGGAGGCCCGGAAGCGTTCCGCGGCTTTTCTGATTTCCGGTGTGTGTTTCGGTAATCCCTTCGGAACCTCGCTGCGGGTGAACCGGGTCGTTCACCTGGGCACGAGTGGTACCGTTGCGATCGGTGCGCTCCGAGGATCCCGGAAACATAATTTTCTATTTTTCGGTATTTTTTGGAATTTTCGGATTTTCCTATAAATACCTTGTAAGGTTTCGCACAGCACCTACGGGCGACGCAGCGGATAACAAAAATTCATTTGCCCGATCCCGGTGTTGTGGAAAGCTTAATCTGTGCTCTAATCGGTGTTTCTAAGACCCTAATTACGGGTTGCGTGTTTCACCTTGCGCGGAACGACGCTGTCCGCGATGCCCGATGCAGAATATCGAGCCGCATAGCTGTACGGCCTCTAGAGTAGATCCACACGGACCCTTGTGCAGCGACGGTACCTCCCCGGCGTAACTTTTCCCGATTCTATCACCTTCTGGAGAGAGAGAGAACAAGGGGGGAAAAGGGGGGAGGCTAATCCTCCTCTTAGGCTTAATGCTTGATTAACCTAAGAGGTTGGAAGGAGAAGGCTCGAATGAGCTTCACGTAGGTGCCATATATATAGAATTTGGACCCTTTTCTAAAGACCTCCAAAGGGCCAAAATTGTATATATGACATTTCCATTATTATACATATGTATTAAGTCCCATTTACACTCCTTTCCAAAAGGAATTAAAAAGAAATAATACATACATTTGTATAATAATAATTCGTCACCCATGAATCTATTGTGTGTGATCCTCTAGGCCCATAGTCACTCTAGTTTAAGGCCCATTAACTTCTAATTCTTAATTAGAAGTAAATTAAACGTATTATTCACTTCTACAAGAGCCGAATAATAGTTTAATTCATTCTGAACCTTCGATCACGTTGGGTCAAGCAAATCCGTGTGATCCTAGAGGACGCCGATTTTAAACCAGCATGTCTGGTACCTGTAAGTCCACAGTTACCGCATCGAGATAATCCCTCGCTCCTTCTATGAGTCTGGTACGATCGAGGGTATGGTTCCTGTCAAACCCCATGATCGTGCCATTTGACTATGACATCCTTAAAGTGTATGACGTCCGTTCTAAACGAACTCACACGACCCTGGCAAAGGATTTAATGGAGCGTCAATGTCATGACCCATTAACTGTCTGATATATACCCGACAGTGAGCGATCCCTTCTTGACCATTGACGATCTTCACACGTATCCTGGAGTGGTTAATGACTCGGCAACTCATGACTTATGGTTAAAGTTTCTTAGCCAAGAAATTAAACCATTCCAGTCCTCGTGTAAGATCCGATCAATGTCTCAGGTCAAAGGACCAACGATGCTACTGAGACAGTTGGATCTTCAGTTGACATTAGGTATAATCAACCATCTGAAGATCCAATAGCGGATCAGTTCAGTGTACATCCTCCAATGACATACACCTACACATATGTGTTGGTGCCCCGCACCAATGACCATGAGACTGGTCACTGACACATCATGTGTACTGGTTTAATAGGTAATCGAAGTCCCCGAGTGATTACCCTCCAACCATGAATAGTTTAAGGTATGTGTACATGTAAAGTCAATCTCATGTTCGAGATCCCATCTCGAGCTGACTTTACAACCACATATCCTAGGGACAACGTAAAGTAACACAATCGCATATTTACGCTCAAACACCACTTTATTAATAATGAACAAGATCGCACAACTATTGGGCCTACCCGACCCGAAATTGGCCTATAGCACACCAACACTAACAATCTCCCACTTGAACTACAGCCAATTGCCCACAACTTTGAGGCCCATCTTATCCCGATGACGCTCAAACACAGTCTGTGTCAAAGGCTTAGTCAACGGATCTGCTATGTTGTCTTCTAACGGTACACGCTCTACCGTCACATCTCCACGATCAACAATCTCCCGAATAAGATGAAAGCGCCTGAGAATATGCTTTGACCTTTGGTGAGATCTCGGTTCCTTCGCCTGGGCGATGGCCCCATTATTATCACAAAATAATGGGATGGGAGCTGATATCTCGGGAACTACGCCAAGTTCCAAGATGAATTTCTTCATCCAAACGGCTTCTTTAGCAGCTTCAGCTACAGTAATATATTCCGCCTCCGTCGTCGAATCTGCAGTCGTATCTTGCTTGGAGCTTCTCCAACTGACTGTCCCTCCATTCAACATGAATACAAGTCCAGACATGGATTTGCAGTCATCTGGATCTGACTGGAAACTAGAATCTATGTAAGCACTAAGCTGTAGGTCCTCTCCTCCATAAAGTAGAAAAAGATCCTTAGCCCTTCGTAGATACTTAAGGATACCATTTACTGCCTTCCAGTGCTCTTCGCCTGGATTTGCCTGATATCTACTGACAATGCTTAAAGCATTGGCAACATCAGGCCGTGTACATAGCATTGCATACATGATTGACCCTATCGCCGAAGCATACATGATTGACCCTATCGCCGAAGCATAGGGTACCTTATTCATGTGTGCCACATCCTCAGAAGTTTTAGGACTCATCCCTTTGGATAGGCAAATTCCATATCTCATGGGAATGAGACCTCTTTTGGAATTTTTCATCCTAAACCGTTTGAGGATAGTGTCTATGTACATAGATTGGGATAATCATAGCATCCTTTTAGATCTATCTCGATAGATCCTTATGCCCAGCACATAGGATGCTTCTCCCAAATCCTTCATGGAGAAAGTCTTGGACAACCAAGACTTGGTTGATGTCAACATCTCTACATCATTCCCAATGAGTAAGATGTCATCAACATAAAGGACCAAGAAGGTCACAGAGCTCCCACTGACCTTCTTGTAAACACATGGTTCATCTTCATTCCAAATGAAGTTGAAAGATTTGACAGCCTCGTCAAATCTTAAGTTCCAACTTTTAGATGCCTGCTTTAATCCATAAATGGACATTTGAAGTTTGCATACCTTATTAGGATGTAGCTTGGAGGTGAATCCTTCAGGCTGTACCATGTACACCTCTTCTGACAGATTTTCATTAAGAAAAACTGTCTTCACATCCATTTGTCAGATCTCATAATCCAGGTATGCAGCAATGGCAAGGAGGATTCTGATTGACTTAACCATGGCTACCGGCGAAAACGTCTCGTCATAGTCAATGCCTTGCCTTTGACGATATCTTTTGCCACTAGTCTAGCCTTGTATGTGTCAATCTGTCCATCTGCACCGATTTTCTTTTGAAAATCTATTTACAGCCGATAGGGACCTTCCCTCGGGTACATCATCTAAGTTCCAAACTTTGTTGGTGTACATGGACTAGATTTCTGAATCCATTGCCTCTTGCCATTTCTCGAGTCTACACTACGGATCGCCTCCTGGTACGACTGAGGATCATCATCCTCATCGATACATACCTTAGAGGACCCCTCTAAGACATGTCCAACATATCTCTCAGGTTCTCTCGGTAGTCTACCAGATCTCCGTAGTGTCAGTGTTTCACTTTGAATAGGATCAACCGATACAGTCTTATCCAATGAGTTTGTGTCTATGGGTTGCAGTTCTTGGACCTCGTCCAATTCTATCTGGCTCCCACTGTTTTTCTGGAGTAGATATTCGCTTTCAGAAATACAGCTCTCTTGGCCACTAAGACCCTTTGCTCAGAAGGGTGATAGAAATAATATCCAAACGTCTCCTTTGGATATCCCACAAACTTACACTTATCGATCCTCGACTCAAGCTTATCACTCTCGTTCTTCTTTACATGAGCAGGACACCCCCAAATTTTAATGTGATTAAAATTGGTTTCCTGCCCTTCCATATCTCATATGGTATAGAAGGAACTGATTTACTTGAGATCTATTCAATAAATATGCTGCAGTCTCTAATGCATAGCCCCAGAGAGACAAGGGTAGTCCTGACATAGACATCATGGATCGGACCATGTCTAATAAGATCATGTTTCTCCTCTCGGATACACCATTGTGCTGTGGTGTATACGGTGGAGTCCACTGAGAAACTATTCCATGGTCTTTAAGATAAGAAGTGAATTCATGGCTTAAGTATTCACCTCCTCGATCCGATCGAAGAGCCTTAATACTTTTACATGTCTGTTTCTCGACTTCATTCTTGTATTCCTTAAACTTCTCAAAGGCTTGTGACTTATGTCTCATTAAATACACATAGTCATATCTAGAGAAGTCATCAATAAAAGAAATGAAATAGAGATAACCTCCTTTTGCTTCTATGGACATGGGTCACACACATCCGAGTGTATGAGCTCGAGAAGGTCAACAGCCCTCTCACCATGTCCACCAAAGGGAGCCTTGGTCAGTTTTCCCATGAGACACGACTCACAGGTATCAAATGGCTTGTATTCGAACGAATTCAAATACCCATTTGAGTGTAAGTGAGAGACTCTTTTCTCACCTACATGACCAAGTCTGCAATGCCATAGATATGTAGAATTCACTTCATCAGCATTGAAATTTGCATAACATTAGAACGTGTATCTAATACATAAAGACCATTGACTAATGAACCATTGACTATAATCAAACCATTATTCATTATAGAGCACCCAGTGCTATTGAAAGTCAATGTATATCCAATGTTATATAAGCCAGAGATTGAAATAATGTTCTTAATAATATTAGGAACATAATAACAGTCATTCAACTCCAGAATGACTCCTGAAGGTAAACTGAGGCGTACAGTCCCGACAGCTTTGGCAGCAACTAAAGCTTCATTGTCCATCCTCAGTTCAATCTCCCTTTTACCCAATCACCTTCTATTTACCAGCACCTGCACAGAATTGCAAATATGAGATGCACATCCAGTATCCAATACCCATGATGTGGATTCCATATATGACAAATTAAGGTCTATGACAAAAATACCTTCATTTAGAATTGCCTTGCAATTCCTTTTCCAATGCCCAGTTTCCCCGCATCGAAAATATTTGTCTTCCTTTTCATTCTTCTTGCCCTTCCCTTTGTCAACTTTGGCGATTTACTTACCCGTGGCCTTTTTCTTTCCCTTCCCTTTGTTACTTGTGGTGGATATTTGAGAGGCCTTCCTTTTCTTGTTGGCCCAGCCAACAATCATTACAGACGAAGATGGTTTATCTTTCTGCATGGTTCCTTCAGCACTCTTTAACATATTGAGCAGCTCTGGGAGAGTTGCTTCAATCCTGTTCATGTTAAAGTTCATGATGAAGGAAGAAAAGGAATCGGGCAATGACTGGAGTATAAGATCAATGCATAGTTCAAGATCCAACTTGAACCCCAATGCATTGAGTCTTTCAATCCACTCCATCATTTTCAGTACATGGACATGTGCTGATGAACCCTCAGACATCCGTGTCCTGAAAAGTCTTTTTGAGATGTCATACCTCTCAATCCTACCCTGCTCCCCGAAGAGCTGGCGTAGATTGAGAAGTATACTTCTACAATCAGTCTTTTCAAATTGCCTCTGCAGCTCGGGAGCCATAGAGGCCAACATGTAACATTGGACTAGGGATGAGTCCTCAGATCACTTTGCATAAGCGAGTAACTCACCCTCGTCAGCATCAGGAGCTGGCTCAGAATGAACCGTGTCCAACACGTACGTAATCTTTTCGGCAGTAAGGACTATGCGTAGATTACGCAGCCAATCCGAGTAGTTCGGTCCAGTTAATCTATTTACATCCAAGATGCCGTGGAGGGGGTTTGTGACGACCCGAGAATCCGGTTACCGGGAGGGCCCGATAACCCGAGACTCGAACCGCCGCCCACGAGCCGGGAGGGCTCGGAAGGGCTAAAAAGGAGTGTGGAGGTACAAATAAATAGGAAATAAGGCAGGACAATTCAACAATTAACAGAAATAAATGAACAACTACAACAGAGTCCAGTCCAACAGAAAGTACAGTCCAAAGCAGTAAAACGTACCATATGCCCAGTGAACACTCGGCCCGGGAAGCTGGCAACTAAGAACCTCCACGCAAGGCCCTCGAACCACGAGGAAGAACCGCCGTACCTGAAACGCAGGGGTGAGCCTCCTGTCACTGGCCCAGTAGGGATCCCGCATAACCCCAACTGAGAAACAACGGCAGAAGGAAAGCTACAACAGTAAGAACAACAGGAACAGCAGGAACAGCAAACCGGTGGTCGATAAAACCTCGGTTCTACAGCTACTCCTACTGTACCAGAAAACACGACATAGTCTCCCGTCGGGGGACAACCAAGCCACGCACCCGACCACCCGATTCCACGATCGGGGACCAGCAGACACGAGCCGCCCTAGCCACGCTACTAGGAAAACGCCACGATACCTCCGTAACGGAGGCCTACCCTCAAAAGGGCCCGAGCCAAAACCACACGGTCACGGAACACGGTCACGACCTCACCGTCGTGAATACAACGCTGTCTGGGGAAAGGCCCTCGGTGAAGCTCACTGGAAACCCCAGACCTCGACTCCAGGAACACTCCCGAAACCACTAACGAAGTCCCGTCTCGCGGACGGAAACAGAACCCGGTACACAACACCTCACGTCGCGTGACAGGAGCACCACCCACTAGAAGAACGACCGGATGCGTCCCCTGACGTCTTACACCGCGCCACAAGTGTCTAGCTACCACGCCCTAGGCGGAGACTCAGACACACACAGTAACCAGTACCACAGAACAAGGACTAGTTGGGGTCGCGCCTACCGGCGCCGTCCGACGCCCCCAACCTCGTGTGCACACTCAGACCATACGCCCTAAGCATGTCCTCTAGCTGGTAATTCCCCCTAAGCCCGGACTCGGCTGTACGTGGGGGCCCTACGGTAACCAGCCTACTCACCGTCTATCTCGGGTCAGCCGCTCCACCACTCCTAGGTGGGTCAGCACACGCGTGCCGTAAGAAGGCTACGACTAGTGGACGTGTCACAGAACATGGACACGGAAAATCACGCACGCACTCATTGCGAGTAACACGGAGTAACAGGTGGCACGACGCCACCAGACTCTAGATGGTCCACTTGACCTACGAAACCCAACGGTCTTTGAGTCACAAGACTCGGGGTCGAGACCGTTGCCCTCGACAGCACTGAGCCGTCAATCTAGCCTAATCCGTAGGTCCAAAACCACAACGCGATAACTCACGAGGCAGTTCATAACTACCGAGACCCATCCCTCGAGGAGGGAACTTAAGAAAACTCCAGCCCTAGGCTGGGAGACTGGACTCACCGTCCAAGGCCATACGCTTGGCCCACTCGGAAGCCACCTTCGAGAGAAGCAACGACTTGCGGGGAAACCTCACCGCACTCACATCGATACACGGTGACTCGATCTAGCAAGAACCCGGAAGCCCGAAACACTTGGGGTCACCCGGACCCGCCAAGACTACGGGCACGCTTATCGAGGTAACACGGTACTTCCAGACACCCAAAAACACGGTAACGAAATCTACGGGGTGCCCGGGACACTCACGAGGCCAAAGATCGACCACTGGGTCACAACCGGATCGACTGGAGACTAACACAACACAATCGGAACGCTAGAGGGTCACCCAGACCCTTAAACTCACGGGGACACTAATCGAAGTAAACGGACCTCCGGACACCCAAAGACACGGTCACGGAACTCCACGGGGTGTCCGGGACACACACGGCCCAAGGGGAGCACGATCAGCCGTAGACCGCCTGCCCCGGGCAGCCCGGATGGTCACCTCCAAGAACACGCTATATGTCCATAGCGCGTTCAAGCATAACGCGCTAGGATCCTATAGCGCGTTCAAGCATAACGCGCTAGGATCCTATAGCGCGACAGTAATGAACGCGCTATAGGTCCATAGCGTGACCAGGCCAGGTCGCGCTATGATCCTATAGCGCGACAATCCAGAACGTGCCATAACCCTATAGCGCGATAGGAACCGCCATACTGTTCATCTTCTCTGATGAACACGCCCTATCGGGGCGGCGCGACCCTCAAGAACGCGCTAGCCGAGACTAGCGCGTTCTCAGTCCGCACCCAAAAACGGTGGAAATCGCGGGAAAAACCATTCCACGCCCCGTCCACCCCCAGGTGAAAGGGAAACAAAAGGGGAAACCATCCCCAAGCCCCTAGGCATGCATCTAAACCCCTGGAACGGCCAAAAACACCGTAAAACGGGAGATCCGGCTCACACACCCAAAAACGTGCATTTTCCCCAAATCGCCCCGTTTAGCCCGCTCGGCTCACCACGGCCTACAAAACTCGCGGGAAATGAAGTACACGGGTTGAGGGTCCATCTCCCTACCTCCACCGAAGATTCGACGCACCGTGGACACCGATCCACGAAGAAAACACCGTTGAAGCCTCGCCGTTCCATGAACTCACGGCCGAGCTTCACCGCGCCTCCAACACCTCGATCCTCACCCATCCTCGCCCGTGCCTCGCCCGCGCCGTCCCCACCTCGCCCACGCTCCACCCCGTCGGCCGCCGGGGAGAGAGGGAGAGAGAAGAGAGCGTGAGAAGAGAGAGGGAGAGAAGAGAGAAATGAGAGGGGAGAGAGAAAAAGGAGATTATATATAGAAAATCTGGAAATTCTCAAAAATACCAAAAAATAGAAAATCATATTTCTGCGATCCTCGGAACGCACCGATCGCAATGGTACCACTCGCGCCCTGGTGAACGGCCCGGTTCACCCACAACGAGGTTCCGAAAGACTTACCGAAACACACACCGGGAATCGGGAAACACACGCGGAAAAGCCGCGAAACGCCTCCGGGCCTCCGAAACAACTCCGGATCGCGCCGATCCGAACACGAAAGATGTCCGAAACGAAATTTCAGACACAACGGAGTCAGACTCTGAGAAACCAGATCCGAGACCCACCAACAAGGATCCGAAAAATCCAGGGCATTACAGCCCTCCCCCCTTAAAGAAATTTTGTCCTCGAAATTCAGGACAAGCACAGGAACAGGGGAAGAACGCCGTAACCCACTGACAACGCCGTCAGAACCCCAGCACAGAAAAATCTTGATTCTCACAAAAATCACGATCATGAGGGATACGGCCAGACCATAATCACGAACAATGCCACGCTCCGCACACCGCGCACACATCGGCCACCAGAGCAGGCATAATACAAAGACGAGTCTGGTATCACCTCAGACACAACGGAAACCACTCACGGCATCGCTGCCACCCTCTCACTCACCGAGGGAACGCAATCCTCGCCCAAGAACCAATCCACTGGTCAACGCCCACGCTCGGCGGACCAACCAAACACCAGCTTCTCTGCCAGCTGACCACCACAAATGTGTCGGCTCCGCGCCGAAGACCACTCCACACTCGGCAAGCCGAACGCCACAACAGCACGGGACCAACTCTGTCAGAACTCAAACTTCGACAAGCTCAGATCCCATCCGAAAACACATCACAGAAAACAGCCACCAAAGGCCTCCCTGGCATGCGGTTCTCTTCATTCTCGAGCCCCTACAACCAGCATCTTCTGTCTGTGAAAGACCATCCACTGGTCACCAGATATTTGTTAACGGGAAACCTCCACCGGTCCATCAGACACGATTCAACTCATGACAGGCCATCCGCTGACACTCGAACAGACCACCACCACCTCCAATCTTGAACCTCACGCCAACTCTACCCTCTCAGGGGAGCACGGCGAAACCACATGACAAGATCTCCCTTCGGTCCTCACGTCACTCGACTCAGACTTACGGGGAATCCTCCCTTGCTGGCCGCAGACTGAGGATCAATATCCCACGTCCACGTCTCATCAGAGACCTCCACACATAGGCATCGACCACCGTCCTGTCTCATAGAATCCTATCTCATCAAGACCTCCATCTCAATTAATCCAAGAGGATGCCTGCCAATCCCGACTCCCGCTCTTATCACAGAGCCACGGGACACACAACCTCTTACAACCCACGGCACACTTCTCCAAAACACGATCTTATCCGCGAACGCAACCTCCAACGCAAGAATAGGGTACTCATGCGGCAATCTCGCCAGCACATTTCCCCAACTCTCCACCTGCTAGTGCCATAAACCACAATATCTCAAGCAACGGCACGACAACAACACGTCTCACGCCGCCAGAGACAACACACACCGATGAACCAATCCTCCGCTGCTCTACTCATTCTCAAGAAATCCGCCCGTAGCCACCAACGCCACGATCCACGCACTCTGATCCATACGCACAACCACCACAACGACAACTCGGGATCCACCATGGTGAGGACACGAGACGCTATCCTCGACGGAGCACCCGGCACACTTCCTCTTCCTTGTGGCTCGGCGATCACGGCATCTACTAGTGGACTTTTCTCACATTAGGCCATGTTGGGCCTTAGGTTGGTCCCTGCGTGGACTCGTTATCTAATTATTTTCTTTATTGTCAGACTATTTATTTAGGTGTTGTTGGGCTTTATTTTGTTGGGCTTAGTCTTGGCCCAAGGGTTAGGATTAGGGTTAGGGCTTGAGGAAGAGGGCGCCTCCATCATTTGGACAAGGGGCGCCACCTTCCTCCCTTGCCCCTTCCCTTTCCCACCTTTCCTATTTGGGCGCCCCCCATTTTCCCCCCCTCTTTCCACCTCCTCTTTCCCCTTGGGCGCACCCCTTTCCTCCTTTGATTGGAGAAGGGCTGGCCGCCCCCCCCCTCTCCCCTTCCTTGGTCGCCCTCCCCTTCCCCCCTTGGCTAGGGATGAAACCCTAGCTCTTTCCCCCGGCTATATAAGCCTTGTAATTTCTCTTAGCAAAGAAATTAATAAATGAATTTTGAAGATTGTGCTTGAAGGTGGCTGCGCCCCCCCTCTCTCTTTCTCTCTTCTCCTGCGACGGGAGATCGGCGAGGTGCGACGCCTCAGCCCCCGGTGGACTCCGGGGTTCCCCTTTACCCTCTTCTTCTTCGTCTACGGTTCGTGTGCGGAAGATCCGATTTCTACACCGACTTGCAGCAGATCTCGCCCCCTCTCTTGGACGAGTTTGGCTCCCTCCTATTTTCTGGAGATACGTTGGCGGATCAGCTTCGCGTTGGCGCTGGTTTCGCGTCAATCGGAGGTCGGCACCGCCCGTACCGATTTTCTCCGTCGACCTGCGCCAGCACCCCCTTCTCTGCTCGCCCAGCAGGGAGGCCCTTCTTGCGAATTTTCCCCAGGCCTCCACGCTGCGCCTTTTACCCTGGTTTCTTCAGGGTTCGTAGATCTCCAGGTCCTCTGTCCGACGCCGCCGACGGCGTCACGTTTCGACGTCGTCACCGTCCGTGGCAGTCGTTCTAGTGGGCTTGCGCCGGCGGGCCTGCACAGTCCGGCCAGCGAATCAACACCAACTTCCAGCGGCTCCTGCGACTAGTACCGGCGTCATCTGCCCGCGCCGTTTGACCGAGGACGACTTCTACCAGTCAGCTTCCACCTCCAACCGGCCTGGACCTGTTCGGACACCAGAAGGCCGTTTTCCGGATTTTACCGTCGGCGTGCGCTGTTCTGCGACCCCAGAACCAGACCTGAGTTGCAGCAGCGCCCACGGCCACCACCGGCGGAACCAGCGCGTCCCCTCTGACCGGAGCGTACCTGCAGCAGTCAGTGACACGTCCTCCCTGACGGCACCTCATTCGGACGTCGCCTCAGTCCGTGGGACCCATCTTCGTCCAGGCGCGCGCGATACCGATTCTGCAGCATCGTGCCGTCACCGAGTGCGGCCCGTCAACCCGTGCCCGGCACCCGAATGCTTTGTTTGTAGCCTGTTACCTCCCTGCGAGGAGTGGGCCGTTATTGGGTTGTATTTTATTGGTCTTCAGTGTATCGGGTTGTTGGTCCACGGCCGGGGTTCCTTTCCCACGCCTTGGCGTGGAGGTACGCGTTCCGACTCCTCTCCTGTTGCTTGCTCTTTTAGTATGCTTTTGACTATGCCGCGTGAGAGAGAGTAGGCGCCTAGCTATTTGTTATCATCACTGCGGATTGTGAGTGAGAGCATCCTTCCCTAGCACTAATCAAGCATCGAGTTAGGACTCGATTCCCCTAGTCTTTGGGGTTTGACTACACGCCTAGGCACGTGCGCCTCCCTCATTGGGACGGCCGCGGTCGGAGTGTCTGTTGAGAGACGTCCCTCCATCTGTGGGATATCACGGTGGTCAGCCATTTGGCGACCCTTGTGCGTACTATTGCTGGCCCAGTTAGAGTCTTTGTGACTCTTAGTCCGTGTCGGTCCCCGTCCCCCATCAAAGTGGTATCAGAGCTTAGGGAACCAGTTTGTTCTAACAAATTGGGGTCTTAGGTCATTTGCATCTTTAGGTTGTCTAGGGCACATTTGAGTCCATTCTGCCCTTCGCATTTCCACTTCAAAAGGGTCGTGTCTAATCCCCATAGTTGCCCCGCATGTCCATCCCATAGGAACCCCTCAAAGAGTCCCATGGATTCTCAATTGTTTAGCCCAGCTGATTTGTGGCATATCTCTCAGGGGCATGGGTACCACCCCATCCCATTCCGTAGGCCCGAAGCGCCTACATTTGACGGCTCCCATGACCCGAGTGTCTACCAAACTTGGGAAGCCGCCATGGATAGATATTTTGACTGTTATCCTATGTCCGGAGCCACACAAGTCTCTTTTGCTAGAGAGAAGCTTCTGCATAAGGCCAAGGATAAGTGGAGACATATTGAGGGTTTGAGAGGCATTAGGTGGCAAAAGCCCATCGAATCGTGGTGGGATAT
This sequence comes from Amorphophallus konjac, assembly GCA_022559845.1. Taxonomy (NCBI): domain Eukaryota; kingdom Viridiplantae; phylum Streptophyta; class Magnoliopsida; order Alismatales; family Araceae; genus Amorphophallus; species Amorphophallus konjac. Next base: position 20,712,482 of record CM040128.1, read on the forward strand.
GAAGAAAGAGCTTAGGAGGGTCTATGTTCCCCAATCGATCACCTCCAACCGACCCCACCCAATTACATACGAACAAGTGGGTCCTAGTCGGAGGCAACGAGCCCCACACATAGAAGAGCCTAGACCCAAGCCCAAACCAAATGACTACGGGAAAGTCCATCATGATCTTCCTACTCCAACCCACACCATTGCCCAGCTTGTGCAAATGATTTCGGATCGGTTGGATAGGAGGGATGCTTATCTTAACTCACTGTGGCCCTCTAGCCCACAGTCCGCTCCGCCTCCGAGCTCACGCCTACCACCACCCCCGGAGTCCACCCCTGTGACCCCCTATAGTGGGAATGCTCGGTTCTCTGACCGACGTCCTTCACATTCCCCTATCTTGGAGGACACACATTCGGAGGGGGCCCCACCTGGGTTTATTCCAGTGACTTATGAGGCAGGACAGGAGTTGGTTGAGGAGTACCTAGCTGACGTTGAGGAGTTAAGGAGTGAGCCTATGGAGCTTCTAGTCGTGCCTATACCTATGGAGGTTGGGGCTGACACTTTCAGCCTAGCACCCTTGATAGAGAGCCAAGGCCCCACCCACTTCATAGAGGACTCATTTTCCTCACTTGAGGACAATGCTTTTCCCCCTCATCTGGAGCCATCCTTGTCTCTCGAGGGTGAACTTGTCATTGGAGAGCCTCTAGATAGCTGGTTAAGGAAGAGTCCTCATCTGGATGTCTTGATTCCTTACTACCCACCCTTAGAGCCAGCCCTTCCTATTGTCCCCATTAACTCCTTTCACACAACTTTTCAGTCCTTCAGGTTTATAGAAGATGTGAGGGAGTTTCTTAGGAGCTTGGATTGCCAATGGGAGTTGACCTACATGTTGGCCTTAGGGTCAGACCAACCTTATAGTCATAGCTTTATATTCCCTGCCTTGGGCTCCATTACCTCGGTTTACACCATAGGTCATATCACCTCTGAGGTTCTTTTATTCTTTCCCGTCCTGGATGAACTCGATTGCGTCCCCTCTTATGGCAATACGATCTTGAGGAAGGAACAGTGCCTCCCTTACCTTTCATGTGAGCCCCTTGCCCCATCCATCCTTTTGCCTGAGGGTGGCTATCTGCACCAGGGTGAATGTCACACTTGGGCAAGTATTGTGAAGGGACCTGTCGGGAGGGGGTATCATTTCTTTGACCCTTTCGATCCCCTCCCTAGTGAGCCTCCCGATTCGTATTCTTCCCCCCCCCACCTTATCGAGGAGGTCCTTTATCACACCCCTTCCACCCATGCTCGCCAACGTCTCACCCAGCCTACATTCACACCTCAGAGCTTGGTAGGAAAGGATCATCGGTCTTCGTCTCATGCATCTTCAGGGTCATTTAGGGGTTGGTCTCATATAGGGGATGTCATGAGAGAGTTTGGGCAATCTAGTCCCCATGAGTCTACCACATTCTGTAGGGCACCCATGCACGATAGATACAACTTTGGTTGCCCAGGTCCTCCCTATGTTGCTCAGTCAAGTAGGTGTCATAGCCATGCTAGGTCCGTTTTTGGATGTCCAGGACCACCATTGCATTCATACAGGCATCGATCCACTCAGCTAGTTCGGAGTCTACATCATCATCACCATCTCGAGGCCAGCAACACTCGTTACAAGGAGTTAGCCGACGTGCACAGACGCACACGTGAGTTCCGCGAGGGAGAGTACGTCCTGGTCCGGGTTAGACCGGAGCGGTTTCCTTCGGGAGCCGTCAAGAAACTCCAGGATCGCGGTGCAGGACCATTCAGAGTGTTGAGGCGTATTGGGTCGAACGCGTATGAGATCGAGCTTCCAGACGACTACGGGATCAGTTCGACATTCAATGTCTCTGATCTGGTAGCTTATCAGGATCCCGCGGTGATACCCAGCGAGTTATTTGGGCCTGACCCTCCTGTTGTGAGTGATACACCTACTGAGAGTCCACCTCCTCCAGCCCCACTACAAAAACGCGAGCATATAGATTGCATACTGGATGAGCAGGTGACTACTACCAGGAGCGGAGCCTACCAACGCTTCCTAGTGCGTTGGAGAGGGCGCCCCGAGTCGGACAACACCTGGATTACACGCGGAGAGCTGGAGCGGATGGATCCGGACCTGCTGGAGCGGTACCTCAGCGATCGTGACCCTTACTCGACGGGGTCGAGTTCTTCCCACCCGGGGAGAATTGGTGAGGACACGAGACGCTATCCTCGACGGAGCACCCGGCACACTTCCTCTTCCTTGTGGCTCGGCGATCACGGCATCTACTAGTGGACTTTTCTCACATTAGGCCATGTTGGGCCTTAGGTTGGTCCCTGCGTGGACTCGTTATCTAATTATTTTCTTTATTGTCAGACTATTTATTTAGGTGTTGTTGGGCTTTATTTTGTTGGGCTTAGTCTTGGCCCAAGGGTTAGGATTAGGGTTAGGGCTTGAGGAAGAGGGCGCCTCCATCATTTGGACAAGGGGCGCCACCTTCCTCCCTTGCCCCTTCCCTTTCCCACCTTTCCTATTTGGGCGCCCCCCATTTTCCCCCCCCCCTTTCCACCTCCTCTTTCCCCTTGGGCGCACCCCTTTCCTCCTTTGATTGGAGAAGGGCTGGCCGCCCCCCCCCCCCTCTCCCCTTCCTTGGTCGCCCTCCCCTTCCCCCCTTGGCTAGGGATGAAACCCTAGCTCTTTCCCCCGGCTATATAAGCCTTGTAATTTCTCTTAGCAAAGAAATTAATAAATGAATTTTGAAGATTGTGCTTGAAGGTGGCTGCGCCCCCCCTCTCTCTTTCTCTCTTCTCCTGCGACGGGAGATCGGCGAGGTGCGACGCCTCAGCCCCCGGTGGACTCCGGGGTTCCCCTTTACCCTCTTCTTCTTCGTCTACGGTTCGTGTGCGGAAGATCCGATTTCTACACCGACTTGCAGCAGATCTCGCCCCCTCTCTTGGACGAGTTTGGCTCCCTCCTATTTTCTGGAGATACGTTGGCGGATCAGCTTCGCGTTGGCGCTGGTTTCGCGTCAATCGGAGGTCGGCACCGCCCGTACCGATTTTCTCCGTCGACCTGCGCCAGCACCCCCTTCTCTGCTCGCCCAGCAGGGAGGCCCTTCTTGCGAATTTTCCCCAGGCCTCCACGCTGCGCCTTTTACCCTAGTTTCTTCAGGGTTCGTAGATCTCCAGGTCCTCTGTCCGACGCCGCCGACGGCGTCACGTTTCGACGTCGTCACCGTCCGTGGCAGTCGTTCTAGTGGGCTTGCGCCGGCGGGCCTGCACAGTCCGGCCAGCGAATCAACACCAACTTCCAGCGGCTCCTGCGACTAGTACCGGCGTCATCTGCCCGCGCCGTTTGACCGAGGACGACTTCTACCAGTCAGCTTCCACCTCCAACCGGCCTGGACCTGTTCGGACACCAGAAGGCCGTTTTCCGGATTTTACCGTCGGCGTGCGCTGTTCTGCGACCCCAGAACCAGACCTGAGTTGCAGCAGCGCCCACGGCCACCACCGGCGGAACCAGCGCGTCCCCTCTGACCGGAGCGTACCTGCAGCAGTCAGTGACACGTCCTCCCTGACGGCACCTCATTCGGACGTCGCCTCAGTCCGTGGGACCCATCTTCGTCCAGGCGCGCGCGATACCGATTCTGCAGCATCGTGCCGTCACCGAGTGCGGCCCGTCAACCCGTGCCCGGCACCCGAATGCTTTGTTTGTAGCCTGTTACCTCCCTGCGAGGAGTGGGCCGTTATTGGGTTGTATTTTATTGGTCTTCAGTGTATCGGGTTGTTGGTCCACGGCCGGGGTTCCTTTCCCACGCCTTGGCGTGGAGGTACGCGTTCCGACTCCTCTCCTGTTGCTTGCTCTTTTAGTATGCTTTTGACTATGCCGCGTGAGAGAGAGTAGGCGCCTAGCTATTTGTTATCATCACTGCGGATTGTGAGTGAGAGCATCCTTCCCTAGCACTAATCAAGCATCGAGTTAGGACTCGATTCCCCTAGTCTTTGGGGTTTGACTACACGCCTAGGCACGTGCGCCTCCCTCATTGGGACGGCCGCGGTCGGAGTGTCTGTTGAGAGACGTCCCTCCATCTGTGGGATATCACGGTGGTCAGCCATTTGGCGACCCTTGTGCGTACTATTGCTGGCCCAGTTAGAGTCTTTGTGACTCTTAGTCCGTGTCGGTCCCCGTCCCCCATCACACCAACTCAACAACCATCTGTAACCCCGCATACTCCGATCCTCCGCACCTCGGGAATCATAACACCAATCGCAAATCTCAAAAATACCGCCCAGCCGGCACTCGTCCTTCCGGAACAGCGCCAACACCCTTACACATCAGGGAACGGGCAACGCTTCTCACAGGCAACCACCTTGCCAAAACGCGGGACGCGTCTCGCACGGACTTCATGGTGCACGAAGGCCAACCAATCTGGACACACAGTGCAAGACGACGAACCTTAACCAAACACGATTCTCTCCAACCAAAGGAGAACCCAATCATACCTCCGACCAACGGAAGGAAAACTCCACACTCGACCTGACCTCGAGCCTCGCGCATGCTGGGAACAGCACCTTCCAGCACCAAGAAAAACCATCACCACGTCAGGTCAGCGCCTCCGACACACTCAGCAAGTGTCACGTCGGACCATGATCACAACATCTCTCGATGCACCATTGCTGCAATTCCCCGAACGCAGCACCACAGCAACACACCCGCCGGCAATCTCTGCCCAACGCAACACGACCAGGGCCACCACCCAAGGGAGAAAGCTCTCGACCTCGATCCGTAGACCCCACGCCGGCACGAAAGCCGCGAATAGCAACCACCCTCGCTGCGCCGCACAGCGCACTCAAACTCTCAAGCGAGAAATAAAGCGGAAAACATGCACGAAACCCTATGCCAGCTGCCGACTGTGTGAGAGACGTCACGCGGTTCGGGGAAGAGCGGAGAAGACGCGGAGCGCGCGGGCTCCTCTTGTTTTTGTTTGGTGTTTGTTTGCTGCAACACAGAAATAAGAGAAGAGAGAGAAGGGGCCACCACGGGAGATTGCTCCGGCAGGGCGAGCGGGACAAGTGTGATATAGCAAGATATGGGGGTTAAACGGCCATAGCGGGAAGTGACTCGCCGCGGCCTCGGGGGGACGGGAATGGTGCAGGAATTAAATAACAAGAATTGAAACGGCCATTGGGGAATTGACTCGCCGCGGCCTCGAGAATATGAGCAGATAATAAGATGACAGAATATAAAGAGAATACAAAGAGCGGGAATTTAAACGGCCATTGGGGAAGTGACTCACCGCGGCCTCGAGAACATAAACAGATAAGAATATAACGTATAAGAACGTGAATTTAAACGGCCATTGGGGAAGTGACTCGCCGCGGCCTCGAGAATATGAGCAGAATATAACAGAATATAAAGAGAATATAAGAACGGAAATTTAAACGGCCATTGGGGAAGTGACTCGCCGCGGCCTCGAGAACATGAATAGATAAGAATATAACATATAAGAACGGAAATTTAAACGGCCATTGGGGAAGTGACTCGCCACGGCCTCGAGAACAATATGTGATCGCCAGGGGCCAAAAGACCCCAAAAATAAGAAGGTGATCGCGCCTACCTCAAGAGCGGGAGATGGCGGGTTGCTTCTTCCTCTCCCTCCGGTCGGCCGACGGAGAGGGCTTTCCTCGGCTACCCTTGCAAAACAACGACAAACAAATGACAAGTGGATTAGAAAGATGGAGGTGTAGTATTCAAACCCTTGCGATAAAAATAACGAAATGATGGTAAGACACACACCTGGTTGGTGTTATCTTTTAAACCCCTCTCGGACTCGAGTAGGAGGAAAATGAGATGATGGATGTAAGAAGTGTATAAGAAAAGGCGCCCTTATGAAGGGGGATAGGGGATGCAAGATGATAAATGCAAAAGAACTACGAAGAAAAGGAAAGAATTGGCTTATTGAATGTGCCGATCGTGAAATCCGGCGGAGCTCCGGCAGCGTGGGGACGACGTGGAAGCGTGGTGGATGAAGACGACCTTCCTCTCGCGAGCGTGAGCACCCGAGAAGCCGGCAGAACCTCCACCTATAAAAGAACCCACGGGTTAGAAAATGACTCCGTAGCCTCTGGGCTCCGGCAGCCTATCGGATCACTTCGAAGCTCTTCCAGAACTGAGGGGGTGGGCCTCTATTTATAGAGCTCCGAAGGGTGGAGGCGTCCAGGACCCTGGACACCTCCATCAGGGCCGAATTAATATTTTATTCTATTTTTATATATTTTTTTGGAATACTTTTGTGGAGGCGTCCAGGGCTCCGGACGCCTCAAACAGGTCCACCGAAAACCGACGACGGCCGCACGCGATTTGGCACAACGCGTGATTTTGTGAGCGGTGCCTCGTGATTCAGAAATGGGCGCGTCCAGCTGACTGGACGTCTCCATAATTTGGATTTTTTCACACACGACAAACCGTCGTTCGGTGAGCGGTGCCCGTGAGAGAGTTGATGGAGGCGTCCAGGGGCCTGGACGCCTCCAAAATATATATTATTTTTTATTTTTCTTTTATCTTTTATGCCAAAGCTGGCATTTTGATTTTTTTATAATTGTTTTTATGGAGGCGTCCAGGGGCCTGGACGCCTCCATTAATATATATATTTATTTTTTTGTTTTTTTGTTTTTTATGCCAACTGGCATTTTACACATATTTTTTTTATTTTTGTTTTTATGGAGGCGTCCAGGGCCCTGGACGCCTCCATTAATATATATATTTTTTATTTGGTTTGGGCCCTGTGAAAATAAAAGAAATTAAATTAAAAACATGGGGGCGTCCAGGGGCCTGGACGCCCCCATTAAGACCCACCCGGGTCCTCAAATCAGGCGTCGGCGGTCGCCCGTCAGACACCCTTCCTGATTCCGGAATCTCCTGATGCGTCTGACTGGTGTTGACGCTGTCCGAATGCCGTGACGGGACGATTCCGAATGCCGAAAAAGGTAGAAGAAGACCCAAGAAAAGGAAGCACTCGAGTGATTCGAAATGCGTAAGCCGTTGCGGGGCGTTGTATAGTAATATGAGACTTTCTCAGGAGACGTCAAGAATGGCGTGTCTACAGCTGCCCCGCCTTGGCGTCTGCTTTGCAAGGGAGCGACACGTAGTGGAATGGTATCGAAGTGGAGTGAAATGAAGTGGGAGCGGACTGATAAGTTGATTCCAAGGTGTGATGAGACACGCTTTTGACGTTACTGTTTGGAATCTTTCTTGGAGTTTCAATGAGGCGACCTTGAAGAAGGTCTTTCAAATATAGACGATTGTTCGGACGGAGATCAAATAAGGGAGGGTGAGATGTGTGCTCAGGCACGAAAAAAAAGAGACCAACTTCTCGGTGTGGAAGTACCTGGGTCATAAACCTGTAGGTTTCACCTTTGGGGAGTGGTTACCAGCCAATGTGGAAGTGCTGCGGCCAAGGCGGGTCAAACAAGGTCAAAAGTAAAGGAATATCTGAGGGTCTGTCCAAACAAGGGTCTCCTTTGGAAGAGCAGCGTAGGGTTGTCTCAAGGAAACTCAGTATTTCATTCGGAGTGGAATATCTCATATTTGTGGGAATTGAAACACAACGGCTTTCACAATCGAATCACTTGAATGATCTTCCGCAATAAATCAAAGTCCTATATGAATGCATGTTGGGTTTAAAGAAAAATTTAAAACAAACTAAAATAGAAAATAGCCAAGGATAATATTGTCAACTTGTTAAGAACGGGTCAGGATACCGATCCGGTGAGCTGACACTAGGCTGGGGCCCGTTTATCCGCGCACCAACTCACTGAATGGAACCGTCGTCCCTATGCTACCACAAATTAACGGCCTATCCGTACAACCCAAATTCTCCCGGGATCATCATCGTTTTTGTTGAAGGGGAACTCAAATCCCAGATTCGTTCGGGCCGCAAGGTCCTTGACATGTTCTAGTAGCGTATGTATCATATACTATGATACATGACAAGGTGGGATCAACCATTGAAAGGTGGGACAGGAGATAGGACAAAGATGTCCGTTAGTAAAACCTGCACAGGCCAGCAAAGGTTAGCAACATCAGAAAGTAGCAGAATCATAGCAGAATCGCACCACAGTACAAAGGAGATCCAGACAAAATTTTGACAATGACCACTGATGTGACATGTTCCGTCCTGTAGCGATCTTCCCTTCCTATAAGAACTCCCCTTATGCTAGTTCATTCAAATGCACCAAGGTGGGTTTTGGAAGCTCAGGAGAGGAAAGAGAGGAGAATCTAGAGATTTTCAGGATGGAAGGGGAGTCTTCCCGCGTTATGAAGAGGAGCAGGCCTAGCAGCGAGATCAGGCGACTCTCTGACCTCGAGGGTCATCTGAGTGGGACGATCTTGTCGCATATGGTAAGCTGATTCATTTCAAATTTTCCATGTAAACCTTCATCTTACTTCCTTCATTTCTTCTTCTTTCTTTTCTCTTCCAGTCATATCCACTCTTCCCAGGCCCGAGGAAGTTTTCCAAACTGCCATGGCTTTCAAAGCTAACTTCCAACATCTCCATTGGCATGAGGGTCATACTCTCGAAGTGGCATCTGCAGGGGCTCCTTATTCACGCCAAACACTATGAGAAGATTCGTATGGACTGGGCGGCTATGGGCGCACTAGTGGAGATCTGGCATCCCCAGACCCACACTTTTATCTTCCCGACCTTTGAGGTGACCATCCTCCTCGAGGAGGTGGAACTTCTGCTCGGATTGAAGAAATTCAAGAGTGACGGGAAGGTGAAGGCTATGCGGATGCTGACACGGGGGACTTCTGAAAGCGTCCTTGGAAGCTTCATGCCGCCCGACGCAGCCAGAAAGGTCCGTACTCAAAAGGGGATCGATCTCCAAAAGCTTGCGGAGTGGGTCATGGACGCCCTGAGAGGGTCACCAGACGATGACTATTTGGAGGGAATTATGAAGGGGTTCACCATTTGTCTGGCGGGTGCTCTCTTATTTCCTTATACCGACAACATAGTGGAGGAAGACCAACTGAGTGCTATCTGCGGGATCTGGCGTGGAAAGAGGGTGGGACCCGCTGTTCTTGCCTATCTTTACAGCGGCCTTACTGCCTCGAGCATGGGTAAGCCTCCTTTTGGTTGCGCACTTGTCTTAAATTGCTGGCTTGATTTGCACTTCAAATTCGACCACCGCGAGGGAATGCCAACTGTTTCGAAGCTCTTCCAACAAAGCCCTCTTCATCACATAGCCGACGTGTTAGGCTTCGGTGGTACTGTAGTGAACCGCGCTCCGTGGCTGAAGAAACGTGAAGACTGGCGGTCTCACTTCCGTACCGTGACACAAGGCTTCTTCACTTGCGCACCGGCATGTTTGCTTTCGCTTGATCTTCTCATGAGGCCTTCTCCCGAAGTTGATCTTCAACTGATCGGCGCGACCGAGTTTATCCTTTATAATGCGCATCGGTGCTGCCTCCAGATTGGCATTCCACGACATTCGTTCCCGCCACCGACTGGTATCGTTCCTTTGAAGAAAAGGGAGTTGGGCACTGAAGCGGACGCGAAGGAAGCGAAGGTCATTAAAGCTCCCTGGAAGACAAGTGTTGCGGGAAAGGCCTTAGCGCACGTGGTGGAAGAATGCGAGCCGTGGAGGGCTTATGTAACCGAACTGGGAAAGTTAAGGCCTAAGGCGTCTAAGCCCCTGATGTAGTTCACTCCGCTTTCTGATAGAATAAAATCTGGCATTGATTTTTCGGACCAGTTCCCTTAATTATTATTATCTTTTTTGTGGTTTTTATTTTTTTTTCTTTGTGTTTTTTTTATTTGGATTATACATACTCTTATCTTTTTTTTTAAAAAAAAAATTATTATAGGGGCGTCCAGGGGCCTGGACGCCCCTATGTTTTATTTTTTTAGTTTTTTTAGTTTTTTTTGTTTTAGGGGCGTCCAGGCGTCTGGACGCCCCAAAATTTTTTGAATTTTGAAAAAAAAATAAAAAAGATGGGGGCGTCCAGGCGCCTGGACGCCCCAAAGAGGCTGGATTCTATATATATGGGGGGGGGGGGGGGGGGCCTCCCCCCCTTTGCTCAATTACTGTTCATTCAAACCGCCCAGTCAATCCAGACGACCCATTCTTCGTCCCAATGGAGCGAGGAGGATCGAGCCAGGGTCCACAGAAGCGGAAACGACGGGCTCGTCGTCCGAGGAGGCTGAGGGATGATGCCGAGGAGGCTCCTGCGTCGGAGGAGATTGCCGCGGGTGAGGAGGCTCTTCCTTTGGCCTTGGAGGCTGCAGTGGACGCTGGCGACGCGGGAGAGGACGAGCACGATCCGGTAAGCCCCTCGGAACTCTCACTCTGTGGTTCAATAGGCTAAACGAGAGGCTGTGAGAGAAGGCCGGGGAGTGAGGGAAAGGAGGCGTCCACGGCCCTGGACGCCTCCACATTTTCTTTTTCTTTTTTTATTTTTTACTTATTTACGAAAATAATAGAAATATAATTAAAAATAAGGAGGCGTCCAGGGCCTGGGACGCCTCCATGATAATATATATATTATTAATATATTGTTTTTGTTTTTGTTTTGGGGTTTTTTCTAAAAATAAAAGAAAATAAAGGAAATGGAAAGGAGGCGTCCAGGGGCCTGGACGCCTCCACAAAAAAATAAATATTTTAAAAAGAAAAATAAAATAAAATGAATAAGTAGTATATACAGTGTTATTATTTATTATTATTCATGATGCTGATGTGTTCTCTGTTGGTTTTGTGGTGTGCAGGGCGTGATGAAGGGACGGATCAGCTGGTCCCTAGTGGTGGCAGCATACCGTGGGCTGTCGGACTTCCAGAGGGCGCGTGTGGACGCCATGGGCTTTGGAGCTTTCCTTAGGATCGAGCCCTTCCGGCTCGACCTTCCTCTTATCCAGGCACTGAGGGAGCGGTGGCACGCACCGAGCCGGGCGTTTCTGATGCCCTGGGGGCACATGGTGCCGACACTGGAGGACGTGGCTCGGATTACCGGGCTACGAGTTGACGGAGAGGCAGTCAGCGTGGTCACCTACCCCGATTACCGAGAGAGTGCCCTGGACCTGCTGTGGTTAGAGACGAGCGTGACTGATAGAGACAGCAGGGTAGTTGGCCGAGTGGAGATCATGGAGGCGCTCGGATTCGTCGACCCGCGCCAGCGGGTTAGCGAGACTGGAGCGGAGTTCTTGGCTCGACTAGAGGGGGATGCTCGCGCTGCTTTTACCCAGGATCCGAGTGAGCGGGAGCTGGTGGATCTAGACCTTCGGAGGTTTCTTTTCTTCTTCCTGGGCCACCTTCTGCTGGGGACGAAGGGGGATGGCTTCCACTGCCGTTTCCTCGAGATCTTGGCGGATCTTGACAGAGTGGGGCACTATGCGTGGGCAGCGGCTCTGCTTGCCCATTTGATTGCTGATCTCTCCCAGACTTAGGAGAAGGAGACGACAGTCAGTGGCTTCGCACCTTTTCTTCAGGTACACAATTTATTTATGCATTTTCACAGTTAAATATGTAATTATTGTACTAATGATATATGATGAATGTAGGTGTGGAGCTATTACTATTTTCCGATGGGGAGGGCTAGGCATGGGAACAGGAGGGCCGTGCCTCTGGCGCGGCGGTGGAGGCCGGTCGTGGTTGCAGCACCCCACGGCTACCAGCTGGCATCACTTCATCGGGAGCTCAGCGAGTATCCCGAGGCCATGGTATGATGCGTATGATTTTTTTGTGTTTATGCATGTGACTGAATGGTAACTAACATGATGTATGTATGGTGATGCAGGTGGTGTGGAGACCCTACCTGGGCATGGGCGACGCTGGCCAGCCTTGGGTTGTAGCGGGTCTTCCTCGTTTCAGGCGGGACGTGTGGGTCCATTGCCTGAACGAGATCGAGCCGCTTCGGCTGAGGCTGGTTATGAGGACGTTGGGGCTGGCCCAGGAGTGGGTTGATGTAGAAGAGCCGGCCCGCATTGGGCGGAAGACCAAGGGGAAGGCGAAGGTTGTGGATTGGCGTACGCGCTTTCCAGCACAGTACCAGGACTGGCAGCAGGGCGGGGTCCCAGTGGTGTCCCACGTACAGGACAGTACTGATTACCAGAGACGGTACCGGGCTACGTATGGGGACCGCCTCTTCCTTGGTGGTATGGCAGGGGTAAGTGAAATGAGAATGATTCACTCTTTCTATATGTATATGCATGCGATACTAACTTACGTGCAATGCAGGATGCTCGTGATACCATGATCGCCGACCTGCGGGCCAAGTTGGCGGACGCCAGGCGACAGTTGGTGGCCATCTGACAGGAGTTGGAGATCCTGGTGAGTTTATGTGATGCATTTTTTTTTGCGACCTGGATTTTTGATGCTTAGCCTTTGACTGACGTTTGCCCCGTGTTTCAGCGGGCCCACCAGACAGCGGTAGCCGGGACGGCTGGTGGAGCGGGTTCCAGTTCGCGGGGCCCTCCTCCGGAGGTTTCTGCCCTCCAGGAGCAGCTGGCGTATGCGGTGGCTCGGGCTGAGGAGGCCGAGCGTGACCGCGAGGCTCGAGTGAGTGCTTGCCTGACCTTGACTCTCTTCTGGCTGCTTTCCTTCTATCACTGTTGTTCTCTTATGGTGCATGCGTGCTTTGACAGGTGGCCGAGATTCGGGAGGCCCTGGCGCGTGCCGTTCGTGCCGAGCAGGAGCGCGACGCTCGGGTGGCGGAGCGTGACGCCCGGATTGCAGAGCTGGAGGAGGAGCGTCGACGGGAGGCTGAGGAGCTCCCTCGCGACGTAGTGGATCTGCGGATCACCCTCGAGCTGTCGAGGAGAGAGGCGATGAGGGAGAGAGAGGAGAGGGAGAGGGATAGGGAGAGCGTGGAGAGAGAGAGGGAGAGGGATAGGGAGAGAGAGAGGGAGGAGCGACGGCGGGATCAGACCGAGAGGAGGGCTCTAGAGGCCCAGCTGCTGGAGCTCCGATTGAGTCTCGGCACGGCGGAGGGGAGGCTTCGGGAGAGCGTGGAGCGGTACCAGAGGGCGAAGGAACGCGGGGCGCGACTTCGTCAGTCTGGTTCTTTTTCCATGGGCAGCTATCTGGTTTCTTCGGCCGAGGAGCGTCGTCGCGCCTTCGAGGCTGGAGTGCCACCGCAGGGCGAGGCGAGCACGGCTTCTCAGGGTTCGCAGAGGCCCCCTAGGGATCCCCGGCAGAGGAGGGAGGAGAGAGATGACCAGGAGGGTGATGGTGAGAGTTAGAGAGTTACTTGTACACGTCACCCTTCTCACTGTATGATGTACTTTCGGCTATTATATGAAATCAAAATGGTTTTCTTGTGTTGTGTGTACTTTTCTCTCTCCCACACTTTCTTCTTTGCACTGAGTTGTCCTTCGAGACACGCTCCACGAGACCTTACCCTGAACAGCGGGGAACTACGCTTTACACGGGGGGATTCTGTTTCCTTTCTCCTCCTTTTGGGCGCGTCCAGGCGCGAGGACGCATCTTAGTCCTTGAATTTAAATTTAAAGCGTCGGGTGGCCTTTCTTCTCCCGTGCCTTACCCGCAAACGAGCCCGTCTTCTGTCGAAACTCGCTTGCCCCCTTTTCGTCTTCCTCCTCTTTTGATCGATGGAGTTCGGTGGGCCTGATCATGGTGAAGGTGGAGAGGGACGAGGAATTCCTCGCCCGAGGAGGGACGCCCCTTTTCTCGAGATTGCCTCCCTCCGGGAGCAACTTGCCGGTGCGGTGGCCCGCGCGACCCGGTCGGAAGAGGAGCGTGACGCCTGGGTGGCGACTGTAGCGGAGCTGCGGCATCGTGGTGAGGAGAGATCTTCTCCAGACATCCTGGAGTTAAGGGTTCTTCTGCAGATGATGAGGAGAGAGGCAGAGAGAGAGAAAGCCGAGAGAAGGTCCGAGCGACAGCAGGATCTGACTGAGAGGAGGGCCTTGGAGGCCCAAGTGAGGGAGCTCCAGCTGGGCCTTCAGGCCGTCGTGCAGAGGCTAGGAGGGATGGAGACGCGCTACGAGAGAGCGCGAGAGTTCGGGGAGCGACTCCGCCAGTCCGGTCGCTTTGCCGCCAGTGGCTTCTTCGCCACGCCAGGGGAGGAGCAGTGAGTCACTGCTGCGGAGCAGGCGCCCAGAGGCGAGGCAGGTGCTACTGCACGGGGATCCCGGAGGCTTCTGAGGGACCCTCACCTCGGGGGAGAGGAGGAGAGTGCCCAGAGAGATGAGTGATGGTGAGGATTGGCGAGCTAGTGGACCCGCCACCTCTCTATGATTGTAGTGTTTGTGACAGCTTATGTAGAATTATGAATGGAATGATTTGATTTTCTGCTGCTTGTTTGTTCTCTTGTGCGTTCCTTCTTCCCTACACTTCTTCTCTTTTGCATTGTTCCCATGTGATGGGTCTGCCGAGACTCCGCCTCAAGCGGAGAATCGCGTCTTGTGACCATTTTCCACGGGAATCTGCCGTCGAAGTCAAAAAAGACGGCCCTAGTTTCTTTTCCCAACGTTGTGTCAAATTTTGCGGACGTCCTCCAAATCATGATAGGGTATCCCTAGACAACATAGGGGCTATTCGTCCTATTCTTCGTCCAGTCAATCACCCTGTGCGAGCGGTGAAGCGACACATGGGACCTCTTGGCCGGTGCCTCATTGCGAGGGCTATCATTAACAGGTGATGGAGGCAATCTTGGCCCGCACTCCTTCCATTTCTATAAATTCTTGTCCCTTTTATCTTCCCAGGTATATCGAGGACTAACTCGAGGAGCACAAGTTCTCACGGGAGAGGAGGAGTTCAAAATTCTGAGAGTTGGATGGAGGGCGAATCTTCCCATTCCTCGAAGAGAAGCAGGTCCAGTGGTAGTAGTTCCAGGAGGCTTTCAGACCTTGAAGGGCACTTCAGCGAAAGGGCCCAATCACAACTCGTAAGTCAAGTTTTCTTGCCCTTTTTTCATTCTTTCTTCCTTTCTTCTGACCAAACCTCACCCCCATTCCTTGTATGTGTAGGTTGTGATGAAATCACAAATCTTATGGGAGTTGGTAGTAGCAGCGTACAGGGGCCTCCCATATTTTCAGAAGGCAAGGCTAGACGTGATGGGATTTGGTACCTTCCTTCGGATCGAGCCGATCCAGCTCGACCTGGTCCTGATCCAAGCCTTGTGTGAGAGATGGGACCCAGTGAGTCAGGCATTCCTGATGCCGTGGGGGCACATGGTGCCCAGCTTGGAGGATGTGGTCCGGATCACAAGCCTGAAGGTAGAGGGCGAGGCGGTGACCGGAGTCACTTACGCGGACTACATAGAAGGTGCCCAGAAGTTACTGGGTTTGGACCTAGATGGTCGGAAAAACAGGTCGGTAGCTAGGGTGTCCCTGATGGATGCATTAGGGCTCACCGACACTCGTCGGCGGGACGATGAATCCTCAGAAGAGTTCATGGAAAGGATGGAAATAGGATGCCGTGCCGTGTACTGCACAGATTTCGGCAACTGGGAAAGATGCAACATAGATTTGAGGAGATTTCTCCTCTTCCTTTTGGGGAGATTGGTACTGAGCTCGAAAGGGGACGGTATCCAATGCTGCTTCCTGGAGCTGCTATCAGACCTTGAAAGAGTAGGGTACTATGCCTGGGGAGCCGCCATGCTGGCACACTTGTTTGCAGGCCTATTCCAAGAAACGGATCGTGTGATGACTGTGAGTGGTTTCACACCATTCATCCAGGTATTTTTTGGTTTTGCTTGTTTTGTATTTTTTTTGTGTTTTTGCAAAGTACTGATGACTTGCGCCGAGCAGCTGTGGAGCTATTATTACCTCCCTATGGGGAGAGCTCGGCATTGGCGACCCATGATGGTGCCGTTAGCCAGGCGGTGGGAACCCATCATGAGTGCGGCACCCCTAACCTACCAACTGATGGTGCTAAGGCGGGAGCTACAGGAGTTCCCTGCAGCGATGGTAAACTGGAGACCCTACTCAGACATGGTCGATGCCGACCAGCCGTGGGTTCTAGCAAGTCGTGCCCGGTTCGGACGGGAACTGTGGATGCACTGCTGAATGAAATCGAGCCGCTTCGGCTACGATTAGTTATGAGGACTTTAGGACTGGCTCAAGAATGGGTGGATTCAGCGGCGCCACCTCGTGTCGGGAGAAAGACGCGGGGACCGGCGACCTGCATTGACTGGCGCGTGCGATTCCCCGAACAGTACGAGGACTGGCAACGGGGTGGCACGATTGTAGAATCACAGGCGCGGGATAGCGAGGACTACTTGCGTCTATATAGGACAAAGTACGCAGAACGGTTCCAACCCCGGGGACTTGTGGAGGTAGGTTTCCCCTTTTCTCTTCTTTTCTTTCTCCTTTTCTTGGTTTTCTGGTGAAAATGCTGACTTGTAAGGCTGCAGGATGTCCGGGATGCCATGATAGCGAATTTATGAACTCGCTTGGCAGAGATGGAACAACAGTCGGGTGATGCCAGCGGAGCTACGAGCGCCTTGGTAGGTGTACAGTACTTTCCTAATTAAAACCCCAGATTCCAGATGTTGGCTGCTAATTCACGCGGTCGTAGCATGCCCAGATTGGCGCGGCTTCCCCAGCGATGGGAGTGGGTGGTGCCTCTTCCAGCTTGTGGATTCCCACCTCAGAACTTGACTCGCTTCATGAGCAACTTGCTCATGCCACGCAGCGTGCCGCAGAGGCAGAAGGGATGCTCTGTATACAGGTAAAAGTTTCAGTGTTTGGTTCTCTTGGTTTACGCCTTATCGCGTATCTGAGATGGTACATTTGGCAGAAAAAGGAGACGGAAGGAGCGCTTGCCCAAGCTGCGCAGAAGGAGGCTAGGATAGCAGAACTGGAGAGGGAACTGCGGCGTCATCCTGATGACGACTCCTCTAGGGATGCCGTGGAACTGAGGATCACTCTCCAGTTGGAGAGGGAAGACCGTGAGAGAGAACGTGCAGAGAGAGAAAGAGACGCGGAGAGAGAAAGAGCCAACAGATTGACTGAAAGGGAGGAACGAAGGGCCATGGAGGCCCAACTATTCGAACTCCGAATCAGCCTTGGCCTTGCTGAACAGTGACTGAGAGATGGTGAGGAGCGCTACCGAAG
Source organism: Amorphophallus konjac (assembly GCA_022559845.1). Classification (NCBI taxonomy): domain Eukaryota; kingdom Viridiplantae; phylum Streptophyta; class Magnoliopsida; order Alismatales; family Araceae; genus Amorphophallus; species Amorphophallus konjac. Next base: position 20,729,548 of record CM040128.1, read on the forward strand.
AGCACGAGAGCGTGGCTTTCGTGTTGGTAGCTTCTCTGCTGCTTCCGTAGATCAACGCCGGGATGCGGGAATAGGAAGAGGAGTACAGAGCGGTAGGAGTACCGCTTTTCGTAGTTGGGTAGCACCTTTGAGAGTGTTTTGCCCGGAGAGTAGTGGGACGAGTAATGCAGAGAGAGAGGGTGGAACTTGATGTAATTTTTTAGTTTTTAGAATAAAATACAAGGTTCGGTTTGTTTGTTTTTCACCTTTGCTTCAGTTGCCTGAATCTCTGCATATATCACTGAAACAAACAAATCAGAATTTCTGTTCTGACTTGGCCCCTTGCTCAATAAGCAAATGGTCACTGTGACTGTCCTTGATAACTGGTCAAGGGGCCAAGCCTTTATTTTAACGAAGGCAAGGGAAAGAAGTGGTGATGATAAATGCGACATGCAAGCACACGAATGCAAGCGGTATTAAAGTGAGATGCTACACGCAAATGCAATCATGCAAAATTGATTTGTTTTTCTCTTTTTTTTTATATTTGGCATTTTTTTGTTTTATCATAAAAAAGATTTTTTTTGTTTTTGTTTGCAAATATGTACATTTTTTTTCTTTTCCATTTTTTTTGCTTTTATTATAAAAAATTTTTATTGCTAACGCCCGGCAAGCACTCAAATGGCACCTAACCTTCGTGAGAACAAGGGTTTCTTACTAACCTCCCAGGTATCCTAAGTGCACATCTAGGTTGATTTGGGCCTCTAGACCCCTCGAATGATGATCCCGCCGGCTAAGACTTACCCTGATGACAATACCGTCATGCCATGCTTAGGCTCCCAGTTGCTTCCGACCACAGGGATTCACCCAAAAGATGTTTGAGGTAAAAGATTTGCCCGACCCGGGTCTGTTTCCTCACAACTCTAGATGGTATATGATGGAACACCCTGGAACCCTAACGACCAACCGCGCGACGCTGACCCGGAATCAGACGCCGTTGCACCCATAGATGACGCGCTTGCATTGGCCTAAGTCCGAGGTTAAACAAGAAGACATCAAGGTAGTAAACAGGGGTCTTGACCAGCCAGAAACACAGAGACTCCTTCGCAGCGATAGCTTTTGCTTTTCAAAGTAGGCAACCAAATGTGTATATTAAAATAAGGTCGCAGACCCTAGGCAGTTTTCATCCTTCAGAAACTCCATCGAATCTTCATCTTTAGAGGAAGAAGGAAGAGCGCAGGGGATAAACCTCCTGAGAGGACCGGCAAAACCGTTAACCCGGCGAGCGAATAAGGGCCCATTAACTCTTTCCTTTCGGATAACTTCGGACCAAATCTTGAGCGTTTACATTCCACGGCCCCTTTTGTGGATTCAGACTTTTACTTTGAGGGGTTCCGTTTATCGCAACAGGCACGGTCACGACCAGGCTTTTCTCTTGATTTTGATTTTGTATTTTTTTTTGTGAGGGAGATAAAGTCGTTTGACGTTTGTGGGCTCCCTTTTCGTATACCTGCGGAGACACTGCCCTCTTCTCGTGCTCTGATCGATGCTCGAGGAAATGGATCCTACTCTTGCCTTTGGGGTTTGAGTTTCGGTTTCTCATGCTCAGCGTTTTAAGGGCGCCGACTGTCTCATTTGGTCGAAGGGAAAAGAATAAAGATTACAGCTTCCGGAGATCTTCTGGGTGACGCTCCACCGTAGGTGATGCTACCGACTTTTTTTTTTGAATAAAGTACATAAGTGAGCACATGTTGGCTTCCTTCGAGCGAGCATAGGCCGACGTGGCCGGACAGGGATCTCCACGGTTCTGGCAAACCAAGACCCGGTGCCTACCAAGCCTTAATGGGCCCTATCCTAACATGAAGGTTAAATACATGGACTTAACTATATGGTGACTGCCGGGCATTGGCATTTTGAATTTTCCATATTTTTAGTGGTTTTCAATATTCCTTTGTTTTTGATGTTTTTATCTTTTCATCATTTTTTTTGTTTTGTGCCAAGGGTAGTATTTCTTAAGATAAAGTCCATTCCAAGGGTTGGATAACTCGGTCCCTTCGGCGTTGACTAGCTTGTAGGCGTTGCCAGGGTACACGGCTTGAATTACAAATGGTCCTTCCCAATTGGGTTGGAGCTTAGAACGCGGACCTCCAGGTTTGACAAAAATTCTTTTTACGACCATCTCACCGACTTTGAATTTTCTCTCAACGACTTTCTTTTGGTAAAAGCGAGCGAGTCTATTTTGATATACACGCGCGTGTTCGGCAGCGGCCAGTCGCTTCTCATCCAAGAGTTCCAACTGGGCGAGGAGTGAATTAGGACGATCGTCGAGGGAAAATTCCTCGTCCAATTGTACCCTGAGAGAAGGGATCAGAGTCTCATACGGGACTACCGCTTCCATACCATAAGTAAGGGCAAATGGAGTCTGCCCGGTGGGGGTACGGATTGAAGTGCGATAGGCCCATAGAGCTTCGATAAACTTTTCTGGCCAGTCTGAAAACTTACTAGACTCGCAGGTTTTTTTGATGATTTTGAGCAATATTTTATTGGTGGCCTCCGCTTGGCCGTTACCTTGTGGGTAATAAGGCGATGAATGATGCAATGCAATTGCGTACCTTTTGCAGAGGTCCTGTAGGTCCTGAGAAATGAATTGTGGCCCATTGTCGGTGACGATCGTGCTTGGGACGCCGAATCTGGCGAGGATGTTCTTCATGATGAACTTGCAGACTGTTGACGCCTTGATTTCCGCGTAAGCTTCGGCTTCGGCCCATTTGGTGAAGTATTCTGTCGCAGTAAGGATGAAAGATTTCTGCTTGGTGAGGGAATTGGGATCACCTAGGGGACCAATGATGTCGAATGCCCACATGGAGAAAGGCCACGGGGAGGATATTGGATGAAGTGAGGAAGATGGTGAATGGATTTTATCGGCGTGAAGTTGACACTTGACACACCTAGGGACATAGACAGCACAATCTTCTTCCATAGTGGGCCAATAAAAGCCATGCCGAATGATCTTTTTGGCGAGCATCTGACTATTCACGTGGCCACCGCACACACCCGAGTGCGTCTCTTCTACACATTTCCAAACCTCATCGTCACCAAGACATCTTAACAGAATACCAGTAAGGCTCCTCCTATAGAGTAGACCTCCAACCAAAGTATATTTCTGAGCCACCCTTCTTATGGCTTTCTTGTCCTCTGTGGTGGCCCCTTCAGGATAAGACTGATCTTGGCAGTATTTGACAATTTCATAGAACCATGGTTTCTCTTCATCAGCCAGTTCTTCTTCGGCCTCTGCCAACATGATTTCCCTCTTCTCACGGATATCTTCCTGTAGGATCTTCCTTGCTATCCTATCTTTGATATTTACGTAGGAAGCATCATCGATTGCAGGGGCGTGAAGTTTATAGATGGAAATGGACTTAAACCATCTTCCTAGAGGGAACCTTATGGATGATGCCAACGAGGCGAGGGCATCGGCGAGAATATTCTGATGACGAGGGACATGAACAAAGATCAGTTTGGTGAATAGTTTGGCAAAGGCAGCAGTGAGTTCTTGGTATGGCTTGAGTTTGGGATCGCGAGTGCGATATTTAGTGAGCACCTGGCGAAGGATGAGTTGACTATCACCTACGACTCGCAACTCAGTGATACGAAAAGAATGAGCGAGTTCTAGGCCAGCTAGAAGGGCTTCATATTCAGCTATATTGTTGGTGACTGGAAATTTGAGTTGGTATGCCAATGGGAATGTGAGGCCTTCAGGCGACAGGAGGGCGATGCCGATTCCTCTCCCTTGAGAATTCAGAGCTCCATCAAAATATAGCGTCCACATTGGCTCATCTGATTGGTTGATGGACATTAGTTCCTCATCTGGAAACTCTGATTGGACGGGATCGAACTTGGGAAGAGGATGGTGAGCGAGATGCTCGGCTATGGCATAGCCTTTAATCGCCTTTTGCTGGATGTAGGTGATGTCGAACTGAGAGAGAAAACTTTACCAGCGTGCTAATCTATCCGTAAGGACAGATTTCTCCAGAAGGAATTTGATAGGATTCATTCGAGCAATCAAGTGGACCTCGTGAGCCAAGAAGTAGTGCTTCAATTTCTGCACTACCCAAACGAGGGCAGCACAGGTTTTCTCCATGCCGGTGTACTTCTTCTCACAGGGATTGAGAAGTTTGGACAAGTAATAGGTTGCCCGTTCCTTGCCTTCTTCATCAGCTTGTGCGAGGACGGCTCTTACGGAGTCATCCAAGACTGAGACGTAAAGGATCAGAGGTTTTTCCGGTTTGGGTGGAATGAGAACGGGTGGACTAGCCAGATATTCCTTTAACCCTTCAAAAGCTTTCTGACATTTAGAATTCCAGTGGAATTCTACTCCTGACTTGGTCAACTCGTAGAGAGGTCTACACCTTTGTGAATGTTGGGACACAAATCGACGAATAAACTGTAACCTCCCGATTAAACCTCGGACTTCCCTCAAATTCTTGGGAGGCGGCATATCCCTGATGGCCTTAGCTTTGTCGGAATCTATCTCGATCCCTCTTTTACTCACAATGAACCCCAGCAATTTACCTGACGACACACCAAACACACACTTCTTCGGGTTCATTTTCAGTTGGAACTCCCTTGACCTCTGTAAGACCTTAGCCAAAACTTCTGGATGTTCCATCCTGGTCCTTGATTTTACCAATAAGCCATCCACATACACTTCCAGATATATGTACATCATGTCATGAAATATGGCCATCATGACTCTTTGGTAAGTAGCTCCAGCATTCTTTAATCCGAATGGCATGACCACGTAACAATATGTTCCCCAAGGGGTAGTGAATGACGTTTTCTCCTGATCCTCTTCTGCCAAACGAATTTGATTGTATCCTGAAAATCCATCCATGAATGAGAGGGTCTCATAACCTGCCGTGTTCTCGATCAATACATCAATGTGAGGCAAGGGAAAATCATCCTTTGGACACGCGCGGTTAAGGTCCCGGAAGTCGATGCAAATCCTGACTTTCCCCTCTTTTTTCATGACCGGGACAATGTTCGCCACCCACTGAGGATAAAGAACGACTCTAATGAACCTGGCTTTGTGGAGCTTGTCGACCTCTTCCTTCATTTTCAAAGCCATCTGAGGGTGGAAACGCCTTAACCTTTGTTTTACCGAGATGGACCCTGGTTTTAGGGTTAAACGGTGTTCGACCAAGGTTGAATCTAGACCTAGCATATCCTCGTAGCTCCATGCAAACGTGTCCTTATATTCCTTGAGAACCTCAATTAATGCCTCTTCTTCAGAGGGTGGTAGGTTGTCACTTATGAGGATGATCCTAGGGTCTTCCTCAGTTCCCAAGTTGACTTCTTTGGTGGATTCTTCTACGGCGGTTGACGGCTCGTCGAATCTCCTCATTCCACTAGCGTATGCGCCCGCCGCATCCTCATACTCTTCACCCTCATCTTCAGTGGGGCATTCTTCATCCGTGATCTCGTAGACTCCATACCCTTTATCAGATGCACAGTCGCCCTCGCATTCTATTTCGGGTAGCTGGATGGGATTTTCTAACAACTGGGGGATGGCAAGAAGGGCCTGACACCTGGCGGCCAAATCCAGAAGGAATTGACGAGGGATCTGCCTACCCTTGGATTTCTTTCTAGGTACTACCCTTGGCCTATCATTCCTAGATTGACTGACAATATTTACAGAAGAAGAGGAAGACGAAGAGGATGGTGTAGAATGTACAGGAGAAGACCCCTCAGAGGAGGGGTAGAAAAGGTCGCTCATCGGACCTTGGACGGGTGGTCCGCAAGGCGGTACGCACCCGTGGGAGATGTAGGAGGTTTCCTCAACGAAGATGTGTTGTTGGGGAGTTTGAAAATTGACGTTTTTTTTTCGTTTTCATTTTTAATGACAAAGCAGTGAAAAGAGATTTGAGGAGAGAGGAAAGTGGTTATGGCTAGAGGATTGTGAGGCTCATAGAGCAGATCATGGTTGAAGACCTGGCGCGGGTTGAAAAGCCCGCGTAGGTATGTAAGCAAAGAAGGGGACCTGGGAAGATCATCAGACAATTGTCTGGCCCAGGAAGAAGATATCAGCAAAGGCTGAGGCGAGTGGATGGAGAGGATGGCGGCTAATGAGCCGTCGATGGCAATGTTGAGGACGGATGAAGATCCGTCGATGACAGAGTCCTTCTAGCGAGGACGAGGATAGTTTGGAACCTTGGCAAGAGTGGTAATATTCTCTGGTATTTCGGAGATCAATGGTGGTCCTTCAAGCTGTGGAGACGAGAACATCCTTTCCAGTGCAACGGAAATGTCCCGTATGTCGAACCATTTGTCCCACTCGCATTCCGGATCTTTGATCTTGCCTCTTTTGGTGATCCTCGGACATTTTTCAGCCAAATATACAGCATGTGATCCCCCATATGCTTCTCGTGGGTGATCCCCATCTGAACAACGGACCCTCTGTTGAAGTGGTTTGATAGAGTCCACGTGAGGGGCTTCCAATCTGCCTTGAACGGTCCTTTGAAGCCTAGGCCAAACCTGCGGTTCGCCCTAATTTTCTTTGGTGGTTTGAGCATACCCTATAACTGTGCGCCCAGACCTTTTCCTTGTTGATAGCCGATGTTCCTCATAATCTCCCAACCTTTGGAGTGAAAAGGGAGACATGATGTTGTGGTTGCCCTGACCGGCTCCTTTGGTGCTAGTGGAACATGAGATGGATCACGTACGTCCAGCAGTGATAATATGGGCCGATGAGACGGCCAAACAGAAGGCAGAGAGGTGTTGATAGCATCCACTGTGTGAAGGACAGGTGTACTGACCACTTTAATATTTCTCCCATTGTAAGGAAACTTCAGGCACTGATGGTTGGTGGAAGGCACAGCGTCCATGGCTTCGATGTAAGGGCAACCCAGTATAGCCTTGAATGTGGGGTCCATGTCGAGGACATGGAATTCCGTGGGAATTGACATGGGGCCTAGTTCTACCTTCAGAATAATCATCCCCTGCGGCGGCCTTTTGCTATTGTCATAAGCCGTGACCGTGATCGAGGAAGGTCTTATTTGTTCCTCGCTGACCCCACACAACTGAAGAGTGCTCATGGAGATCACATTTATGGATGCACCCGTGTCCACAAGACACGGTTTTATGGATACCCCATTAATTTTTATTGAAATGCACAATGCATATTTCTGAGCTTCCTTGGGAGCGAGCTCGTAGTTGTGAAACATGATGGCTGGTTGTGTGTCTGTTGGGGTCAGGACGGTCGAAATCTTCTCCACGGGGAGGTCTTCATTAACCATGACCTTTTGAAGATATTCCATCAAGGCCGCCTGGTGGGATGTGGATCTTTGAAGTAGCTCTAGGATGGAGATCCGGGCAGGTGTCTTGTCCAAGTGTTTCAATAGATCATACTGTGTTCCAGGGATAGCTCTTTCTGGTTGTTCTGCATCATCCTTCTCTGGCTGAGATTGCTCGGGATTCTGACTGTTGTGGGAGAAAACCCTGTGGAAAATCCTTCCACTCCGGAGCACCATTGCCTGCGGCTTTTGTACCTCTGTGGGGGTAGCAGTGAGTTTTAACAGGGGTTTGAGGGGTGGTAGTGGAGGAATGGTTGATGAAGCAGGGGTGATGACGGGAGCAGGGATTCTGATGAGGGGTTTGTTAGGTGGCGGCATGGTGGGGGTAGAGGGGATATTGTGCGGATTATGAAGGATAAGGGGTCTAGAAGGTGGCGGTGAAGACGAAGTAGGAGTGGGTAGGGCTTGAAGTGGGCAATGATTTTGAGGTGGGTGATGGTTAATGAGTGGTTTTGAAGGCATTAGTGGTGATACGGTGGAGAAAGACGGGGTTATGTATGGTTGACGGATGATAAGGGGTTTAGAAGACGTAGGGGTAAATGTGGTAGAGGTGGATGGTAAAGTGGGGGAGTGAGAGAAGATGAGAGGGTGTGAAGGCGTAGTGGAGAGTGTCGGTTGATAGGAGGTCGGGGTGCGGATGAGAGGGCGTAATGATAGTGGAAATGGTGATGGTGATACTGATGCGGGTTGATGAGAGAGAGGTGCTACCCGGGCAAGGTGAGGGGGTTGCATGACGATAGGGTTGGAGGTAGAAAGAATGGAGGTACTTTCCTGGTGCCACACCTGCTCTCTCCCGACTTCCGGGAAGGAGGAGATGGGGTTAACCTGATGATTGGGCTGTTGGTGCTCCGGTAATGGATTCTGGATTATGCCCATGTCGGGCTGTTGTTGTGGGGCCTGCTGAGCCTGCTGTTGTTGTTGTGGTTGCTGTTGCTGTTGCTGTTGTAACTGCTGCTGTGGCCTATGAGGGGGTCTCCTAGCGTTGAGAGCCGCGACGTATCGTCTCATCTCATCCAAATCTATTTGATGTTCATCATTCATATCATGGATGTAATCTTTGAAATGGAAGCAGTAATCTACTGTGTGTCCCGGCTGCCTGTGGTAGACGCAGTATTTGGAGGTATCAACATTGGGTGGCCACGCGGGCCTTTCTCTGGGTAGGGCGAGTTGGTTTGATGTCATGAGGGCATTAAAAATGTCTGCTAAGGTTTCCGGCAATGGTGGATAGTAGGCTCTCTTGGGACCGAGCGGCCTCCTTTGTTGCTGTTGGGGACCATAGTTCCCCGGGGGTGGAACTTGGTTGTACTGAAGTGGTGGTTGTTGTTGCTGAGGTTGTGGTTGTTGTTGCTGGGGTTGGCGTAATGGAGGCATATTATCCTGGGGTGGATTATTTTGGGGTGAAGGACGAAGAGGGAAAGGACCCGGTTGAAGGGGAAGTCGGGGTATTTGTGGAGGCCTTGGGTTGACTGCATAGTTGGCATTGTTGACCGCACTGACTTGCTCATTTGTCACGACCCCTTCTGTGGCTCCGCCCGGGACACCAGCGCCTGTCTTTCTGACCACTTTGGGCTTCGGCGACTCAAACATGTTCATGATGGGGGAGTGATGCGGGACGGGACCACGGACACGACAAGCTCGCGATCGTCCCTTAACGAGGGAAGCGTCGGATGTGCGCAGTTGAGAAACCGGTTGGGAGCTAGGGTGGTCGGCTCTCACTTGTGCCCGGATCGGGTCACGGGACGGCTTCGCTCTCTCTCGCAGCAGTGATATTATAAATTGAAAGCGGGCTAGGTATCCCTACACATGCTCTCTAGCAGCGGCATATAAAGCATATAAAGAATTGAGCTAATGCCAAGTGTAAGGGTGAAGGCGATACCTCCACGCTCTCGGCGTGGCGAAGATGGGACCCGGCCGGAACTCGTACCCCCGGGAACTTAATACATTATGGTTACAGCAATGCAACTAAGCCCACTCCACGCAGGGAGGTAAAGGGCGACACAAGCGGGCCCGGGAGGACTAGTTTTGGGTTGACGGGCGGTTCCGGGTGATGCTTCGGCTTCACGCGTACTCGTGTTAGTGGGGGCCCACGTGCTGATCGGAGGGGTCGTGTGGGGCCTGATGACTCCTCTGTTGTGGAGACACTTGGGAAGCGTTCCCCTGGGATGGCGAGCTGCTGGAACGACCACCGGACGTCGGGCGGCCCTCGGACGACGCTCGCGGGGAACTCGGCCACAAACCTAAACTTCTGTTTGCAGGCGCGCGACTTGGAGGAAACTGCTGCTGCGATCAGCCCCGTCGTCGGAACGCGACGAAATTAGAGCCGTTGGAAAGAGGACTCAAAATACTTCGATGTAGGGGTCTTCAAAAAAAATAATCAGATCTGTATTTCTGATCATGTATTTTACAAGCTTGCTGGAATCTGGCCAGAACTGCAGGGGCAGGTTCTGACTTCTCTGAAGATCGACGTTGACCGGGGAGAAGACCTCTGAATCTGGCAATGATTTATTCAGTAAAGTTGAAGGTCTCTGAGAGAGGAATCTGGGACTATTTTTGGTTTTTTGATTTAAGAAGAAATGGATTTTCTGGGATTTTTTTACTAGACCTGGTTCGGATCTGGGAAACTGTGGGCAGACTATTCTTGGGAACTTGGACGAAATTTGAAAAATACCTAGAGACCTTATCAAAAATTAATAAAATTCCTGGTGGTAGATATATGTGGACAGAACTCCCAATAAATTTGGGAGACCCAAAAAAAATAAAAAGATGGTTCGAATGGGGTAAACTCAGAGCTGATGAACAGTAAACAGAACCAGGACAGATCTGGAACTTGGACCTGGACGAAAATCAAAAAATAGCTAAAGGATGAATTTTGATGTGATTTTTTTTGTGGGGATAAGGGTTCTAGAAGGGAACCAACCCTGAAATTTTGAGCTTCAGAAGATGAAGGGAGTGATAGCAGGAATTCAGAGAAGAAGGACCTGTCCTGAGTGGACAGAACATCGAAACCATTGGCAACGACGCGTCGGCGGCGAGTCGATGGCGGCGGCGATCACCGGAGTTGCTTCAGATGCTGGAGGGGATCAAGGGGGAAGGGATTACACTCTAGAAAGGGGAGAGGGGGTGGAGGAACCAGGGAGAGAGGGGGGAGGGGCGCAAATCTCACTTGGGGGCAAATGCCTATTTTCTCTTCATTAATTCATTCAATATGAAAAATACAACCTTATATAGGATGCAAACCAAACTCAACCTCAACCCTTGGATCTAGGAGTTTGGATTGAAGGGCTGGGATACAATGTGAATCACATATTTAATACATTAGTTTAATCTAATTTGACCATACTTATTCAACCTTGGACTAGATCCATTCAAACACCACCTAACAAGCCTAATAAGGCCAAAAGAGGGGGCGCCCCCTTCATGGGCCTCTCTTGGGCCTAGGCTGGTCCAAGGGCAGCCAACCCAACCCATTAACTCAAGTCTAGACTTGGGCCTTCCAAGTCTTAGTGGCCCATGAGAGGGAGTGGCCCAATTGGGCCTTAAATGACTAATATGGTCCATAAGGGTGGCACTTGGTCCAATATGAACTAGGCTTTCTAATGGACTCTACTAATGGCAATCTAACCTTGGACTTGACATAACAAATGGCCCATTGGCTTGATATAAGCCTTACAAGGAGCCCAAAAGAAAGAAATTACACAATTACAACTTCATACAAGCCATAACACACAAATACACTTCACCTGTGTATGGAAATCGCCTTTGATGCCCCATCAGGGAGTCTTTTAGCTGGGTTTGGATGTATCGGGCCCTTTCATAGAGTTCCTCCATTGTAGTAAGTTTATTCATGGCCAGGAGGTGTCTGAACTGTGGGGTTACATTAGACACAATCATCTTCACTTGTTCGGGCTCGGAGAGGGTATCCCTTATTCTTTCCGCCAGAGACCTCCATCTATCAGCATATCGGACAAAATCCTCGTCGGGTTTCATCTTTTCGGCCACTAGGTCGGTAATGGAGAGTGAGGGACCGACCCTATCCCTATATTTCTGCAAGAACCTTCTTTGGACTATTTCAAAATTCTCGGCCTCGCGGGGCTCCAAGGAATAGAACCACTCAAGCGCGAGACCATCCAATGATCTCCGAAAGAGGTATGCCAGGGACCTCTGATCGTTTTGCCAATAGGAGGATTCATACATGAAATCCTTGAGGTGAATGAAGGGGTTGCCGGTACCATTGTATCTGCGGTACGTGGGCATTTCGGAGGGAGGAAGATGAATGACGGGAAGGATTGGCAAAGCAACCTCCGGGGTGGCTTTCACGTCCACCATCCTTCTCAGATTTTGAAACTGCTCGTCCATGCGATTGAACCTATTGAGGAGCGATTGGGCGAGCTCCTCTGGAGGTGAAGGTGGCACTTGCCACTGGGGGAGAAACTGTCTCCCGGAGACTTGAGGGGGAAACCCCGAATGAGAGGGAGCTGTCGGACCGCCGACAGTTGGCCCTGGCTGAAGCGGTGTGTGGGGAACAACGGGAGTTTGAGATTGTGACGGGAACTGGAATGAGGGTGGTTGTTGGCTCGCTTGTCCTTGAAGCGAGGAAGACTGGATGGCTTGCGCCAATGAGGGAGATGGAATGGCCTGCACGGACTCTTGGAGAGGTGCGATGACCGGAGTTGATTCCTGGGGCGTGGGGGAAGCATATTTCCCCTTTAGAATGGCCTGGAAGGCCCGGAGCTGTTCAGAGGTAAGCTCCGTGCCAGTAAAGAAGAGATATCCTGTGGTGGGGACGTGTCCCCGGTAATAACCTGCACCTCATGCGAGGGGTCATTAGAAGGACCCGAGTCCATAGCATAGACTCGCGGGACCACGGCTAGGGTGGTTCTCCTCAAAAGACTCGTGAGACATGCTCACAGTTTTCCCAGAACGTAAAAACATACACTAGCAAGTAGGTAGCAGAGATTATCAAACAAGTGGATGCCTTTACGCCCTTTTTTGTGTTTTGATTTTGATGATTTTTTATATTTTTTAGCGAGATCTGAAGTTCACACAAAATGGGGACCCTAGTTTATTTTTGTTTCACCGCCGTGTCAGCTAGGGTCTCTCGTCTCACCACGAATGAAATGACTAACTCCGGGAAACTTCAATGGTACAACCAGCCCAGTGAACGAAGAGGAGATTCTTCGATGTCGGAGACTTACGGAGGTCCCAGTGTAGGAGATTCTAGTCCGTTGAGAGGAATTCCCAAACGGAGAGTCCTTCCTTCACCGGGAAAGGGTGATCCTCAAAAAAAATGAAAAAAGGATAGAAAAGAGGAATGGATGTATGAAATGGAATGCTGACAGATATATAGAGTAAGAAAACAACAGAAATAAGAGACATATAATAAACAAAGAACCAATCAAAACTGACGGTGCTGTCGTGAGCACAACGGGGGCGCGCGCGGGCGCGAAGGTGGAGAGGCACGGGTGGTGCCGAACTTGCAAGGGTAGCCGAAAGGAAGCAGTAGAGGTCCCACCGTGATCGCCAATCTGTGAGAGACGTCACGCGGTTCGGGGAAGAGCGGAGAAGACGCGGAGCGCGCGGGCTCCTCTTTTTTTTGTTTGGTGTTTGTTTGCTGCAACACAGAAATAAGAGAAGAGAGAGAAGGGGCCAACACGGGAGATTGCTCCGGCGGGGCGAGCGGGATAAGTGTGATATAGCAAGATATGTGGGTTAAACGGCCATAGCGGGAAGTGACACGCCGCGGCCTCGGGGGGACGGGAATGGTGCAGGAATTAAATAACAAGAATTGAAACGGCCATTGGGGAAGTGACTCGCCGCGGCCTCGAGAATATGAGCAGATAATAAGATGACAGACTATAAAGAGAATACAAAGAGCGGGAATTTAAACGGCCATTGGGGAAGTGACTCGCCACGGCCTCGAGAACATAAACAGATAAGAATATAACGTATAAGAACGTGAATTTAAACGGCCATTGGGGAAGTGACTCGCCGCGGCCTCGAGAATATGAGCAGAATATAACAGAATATAAAGAGAATATAAGAACGGAAATTTAAACGGTCATTGGGGAAGTGACTCGCCGCGGCCTCGAGAACATGAATAGATAAGAATATAACATATAAGAACGGAAATTTAAACGGTCATTGGGGAAGTGACTCGCCGCGGCCTCGAGAACAATATGTGATCGTCAGGGGCCAAAAGACCCCAAAAATAAGAAGGTGATCGCGCCTACCTCAAGAGCGGGAGATGGCGGGTTGCTTCTTCCTCTCCCTCCGGCCGGCCGACGGAGAGGGCTTTCCTCGGCTACCCTTGCAAAATAACGACAAACAAATGACAAGTGGATTAGAAAGATGGAGGTGTAGTATTCAAATCCTTGCGATAAAAATAACGAAATGATGGCAAGACACACACCTGGTTGGTGTTATCTTTTAAACCCCTCTCGGACTCGAGTAGGAGGAAAATGAGATGATGGATGTAAGAAGTGTATAAGAAAAGGCGCTCTTATGAAGGGGGATAGGGGATGCAAGATGATGAATGCAAAAGAACTACGAAGAAAAGGAAAGAATTGGCTTATTGAATGTGCCGATCGTGAAATCCGGCGGAGCTCCGACAGCGTGGGGACGACGTGGAAGCGCGGTGGATGAAGATGACCTTCCTCTCGCGAGCGTGAGCACCCGAGAAGCCGGCAGAACCTCCACCTATAAAAGAACCCACGGGTTAGAAAATGACTCCGTAGCCTCTGGGCTCCGGCAGCCTATCGGATCACTTCGAAGCTCTTCCAAAACTGAGGGGGTGGGCCTCTATTTATAGAGCTCCGGAGGGTAGAGGCGTCCAGGACCCTGGACACCTCCATCAGGGCCGAATTAATATTTTATTCTATTTTTATATATTTTTTTGGAATACTTTTGTGGAGGCGTCCAGGGCTCCGGACGTCTCAAACAGGTCCACCGAAAATCGACGACGGCCGCACGCGGTTTGGCACAACGCGTGGTTTTGTGAGCGGTGCCTCGTGATTCAGAAATGGGCGCGTCCAGCTGACTGGACGTCTCCATAATTTGGATTTTTTCACACACGACAAACCGTCGTTCGGTGAGCGACGCCCGTGAGAGAGTTGATGGAGGCGTCCAGGGGCCTGGACGCCTCCAAAATATATATTATTTTTTATTTTTCTTTTGTCTTTTATGCCAAAGCTGGCATTTTGATTTTTTTATAATTGTTTTTATGGAGGCGTCCAGGGGCCTGGACGCCTCCATTAATATATATATATATATTTTTATTTATTTTTTTATTTTTTATGCCAACTGGCATTTTACACATATTTTTTTTTGTTTTTATGGAGGCGTCCAGGGCCCTGGACGCCTCCATTAATATATATATTTTTTATTTGGTTTGGGCCCTGAGAAAATAAAATAAAATAAATTAAAAACATGGGGGCGTCCAGGGGCCTGGACGCCCCCATTAAGACCCACCCGGGTCCTCAAATCAGGCGTCGGCGGCCGCCCGTCAGACACCCTTCCTGATTCCGGTACCTCCTGATGCGTCTGACTGGTGTTGACGCTGTCCGAATGCCGTGACGGGACGATTCCAAATGCCGAAAAAGGCAGAAGAAGACCCAAGAAAAGGAAGCACTCGAGTGATTCGAAATGCGTAAGCCGTTGCGGGGCGTTGTATAGTAATATGAGACTTTCTCAGGAGACGTCAAGAATGGCGTGTCTACAGAATGTACTGGACCTTACAGACTCTGATCATTGCAATATCTCAAATTCCCATATACATCCACAACCACGCTCTGATACCAACTGTGACGACCCGAGAATCCGGTTACCGGGAGGGCCCGATAACTCGAGACTCGAACCGCCGCCCACGAGCCGGGAGGGCTCGGAAGGGCTAAAAAGGAGTGTGGTGGTACAAAGAAATAGGAAATAAGGCAGGACAATTCAACAATTAATAGAAATAAATGAACAACTACAACAGAGTCCAGTCCAACAGAAAGTACAGTCCAAAGTAGTAAAACGTACCACATGCCCAGTGAACACTCGGCCCGACAAGCTGACAACTAAGAACCTCCACGCAACGCCCTCGAACCACGAGGAAGAACCGCCGTACCTGAAACGCAGGGGTGAGCCTCCTGTCACTGGCCCAGTAGGGATCCCGCATAACCCCAACTGAGAAACAACGGCAGAAGGAAAGCTACAACAGTAAGAACAACAGGAACAGCAGGAACAGCAAACCGGTGGTCGATAAAACCTCGGTTCTACAGCTACTCCTACTGTACCAGAAAACACGACCTAGTCTCCCGTCGGGGGACAACCAAGCCACGCACCCGACCACCCGATTCCACGATCGGGGACCAGCAGACACGAGCCGCCCTAGCCACGCTACTAGGAAAACGCCACGATACCTCCGTAACAGAGGCCTGCCCTCAAAAGGCCCCGAGCCAAAACCACACGGTCACGGAACACGGTCACGACCTCACCGTCGTGAATACAACGCTGTCTGGGGAAAGGCCCTCGGTGAAGCTCACCGGAAACCCCAGACCTCGACTTCGGGAACACTCCCGAAACCACTAACGATGTCCCGTCTCGCGGACGGAAACAGAACCCGGTACACAACACCTCACGTCGCGTGACAAGAGCACCACCCACTAGAAGAACGACCGGATGCGTCCCCTGATGTCTTACACCGCGCCACAAGTGTCTAGCTACCACGCCCCGGGCGGAGACTCAGACACACACAGTAACCAGTACCACAGAACAAGGACTAATTGGGGTCGCGCCTGCCGGCGCCGTCCGACGCCCCCAACCTCGTGTGCACACTCAGACCATACGCCCTAAGCATGTCCTCTAGCTGATAATTCCCCCTAAGCCCGGACTCGGCTATACGTGGGGGCCCTATGGTAACCAGCCTACTCACCGTCTATCTCGGGTCAGCCGCTCCACCACTCCCAGGTGGGTCAGCACACGCGTGCCGTAAGAAGGCTACGACTAGTGGACGTGTCACAGAACATGGACACGAAAAACCACGCACGCACTCATTGCGAGTAACACGGAGTAACAGGTGGCACGATGCCACCAGACTCTAGATGGTCCACTAGACCTACGAAACCCAACGGTCTTTGAGTCACAAGACTCGAGGTCGAGACCGTCGCCCTCGACAGCACTGAGCCGTCAATCTGGCCTAATCCCTAGGTCCAAAACCATAATGCGATAACTCACGAGGCAGTTCACAACTACCGAGACCCATCCCTCGAGGAGGGAACTTAAGAAAACTCCAGCCCAGGCTGGGAGACTGGACTCACCGTCCAAGGCCATACGCTTGGCCCACTCGAAAGCCACCTTCCAGAGAAGCAACGACTTGCGGGGAAACCTCACCGCACTCACACCGATACACGGTGACTCGATCTAGCAAGAACCTGGAAGCCCGGAACACCTGGGGTCACCCGGACCCGCCAAGACCACGGGCACGCTTATCGAGGTAACACGGTACTTCCAGACACCCAAAACACGGTAACGAAACCCACGGGGTGTCCGGGACACTCACGAGGCCAAAGATCGACCACTGGGTCACAACTGGGTCGACCGGAGACTAACACAACACAATCGGAACGCTAGAGGGTCACCCAGACCCTTAAACTCACGGGGACACTAATCGAAGTAAACGGACCTCCAGACACCCAAAGACACGGTCACGGAACTCCACGGGGTGTCCGGGACACACACGGCCCAAGGGGAGCACGATCAGCCGTAGACCGCCCGCCCCGGGCGGCCCGGCTGGTCACCTCCAAGAACGCGCTATATGTCCATAGCGCGTTCAAGCAGAACGCGCTAGGATCCTATAGCGCGACAGTAATGAACGCGCTATAGGTCCATAGCGCGACCAGGCCAGGTCGCGCTATGATCCTATAGTGCGACAATCCAGAACGCGCCATAACCCTATAGCGCGATAGGAACCGTCATACTGTTCATCCTCTCTGATGAACACGCCCTATCGGGGCGGCGCGACCCTCAAGAACGTGCTAGCCGAGACTAGCGCGTTCTCAGTCCGCGCCCGAAAATGGTGGAAATCGCGGGAAAAACCATTCCACGCCCCGTCCACCCCCAGGTGAAGAGGAAACAAAAGGGGAAACCATCCCCAAGCCCCTAGGCATGCATCTAAACCCCTGGAACGGCCAAAAACACCGTAAAACGGGAGATCCGGCTCACACACCCAAAAACATGCATTTTCCCCAAATCGCCCCGTTTAGCCCGCTCGGCTCACCACGGCCTACAAAACTCGCGGGAAATGAAGTACACGGGTTGAGGATCTATCTCCCTTCCTCCACCGAAGATTCGACGCACCGTGGACACCGATCCACGAAGAAAACACCGTTGAACCCTCGCCGTTCCATGAACTCACGACCGAGCTTCACCGTGCCTCCACCACCTCGATCCTCACCCATCCTCGCCCGTGCCTCGCCCGCGCCGTCCCCACCTCGGCCACGCTCCACCCCGTCGGCCGCCGGAGAGAGAGGGAGAGAGAAGAGAGCGTGAGAAGAGAGAGGGAGAGAAGAGAGAAATGAGAGGGGAGAGAGAAAAAGGAGGTTACATATAGAAAATTTTGAAATTCTCACAAATATCAAAAAATAGAAAATCATGTTTCCGCGATCCTCGGAACGCACCGATCGCAACGGTACCACTCGCGCCCTGGTGAACGGCCTGGTTCACCCGCAACGAGGTTCCGAAAGACTTACCGAAACACAGACCGGGAATCGGGAAACACACGCGGAAAAGCCGCGGAACGCCTCCGGGCCTCCGGACCTCCGAAACAACTCCTGATCGCGCCGATCCGAACACGAAAGATGTCCGAAACGAAATTTCAGACACAACGGAGTCGGACACTCCGAGAAACCAGATCCGAGACCCACCAACAAGGATCCGAAAAATCTAGGGCATTACAGGGTTGGACGACGACATTGTAATCTGGATAAGAAATAAAAGATAACTTAGCATGTGTTCAAATTCTAACTTAGATGTGATTTTCTATCTTAGTTAGTCCCACTATTTTTCGATCGAACTATATAACCCTCAGTATATAGAACGGGAGATCAGCGAGATTAACCTAGTGGGTCGGAATCCCAACGAGACTGATGTACGACCTTGTGGAAAGCACAACAAGCCATAGACCATCTCAAGGGCAGTCAACAGGCACTTGCATCTAATGCAATATCCGATATTCGACCCCCGAGAAATCATCTCCTTGTGGAAAGCACAACAAAGGATATTCTCGGTTAGATCTAACTATCATTACTACATAGCAATGAGTTCATGACCCGACCCTTGTGGAAAGCACAACAAGGCCGAGTTCAATTCCTCACCCCATTGAGGTCGATCCTTGGAGTTAATCCCGCCACCAAACTCATGGACCTTGTGGAAAGCACAACAAATCTATGAAATGAAGACGTTCATTCACTCCATAATGATGGAGGGCCACGACGACTCCTAGAGCCACGCTTACCAGATCTAAAATTTAAGCGCGAGGGAATTTAATTTTATCTTGATCTCACCCTAGGTGGTAATATAAATATATCTAATATATTTACCATACCTAATAGTGTGCACAAAATAAATGCATCCTAATGTAAAAATAAATGCAAGTGATCATGAACTTTAACTCGAATATAACTAAGACATCCGACCCGCTTCCGAAGCAGCTGTATCGTCCTCGTCGGGTGTGCTCCACGCTTTCAAACTCCGACGCCGCATTAATTACAACTTTTACACGGCACGCAGGCCGAAAAAATTAAATTACATGTGACTCAAATTCCAGCAGCCCTTAGGGCGAGTACAATAATTGACGAAGATAGAAGTACATTGGAATTTTAACAGAGAGAGAAAGGAGGTTCGCAGACCCCAATCAATTACATTAATCCAAGTCCATGATCACTTGCCAACCCATTCAAATAAAATCAATCCAGGGTTATTTTCTAAAAATAATCCTTATTTTTTGAATTTAAAAATGGGATGTGCAAACAAAAATAGGCTAGCTTTATTTAATTTTAAAAATCAAACCATGATTAACTAAAATTAAACACACAAGCAGGCCAATACAAGCTAAATAAAGTAAAACACGTAAAGAACCATCATTTTCTACAGGGGCATCTAATTGAGATAATTAATTAAATTTAAATTTAAATTTAATTATCCAATAATCAAATTTAAATTCAAAATTTAAACATGTCAATAATTTAAATTTAAATTAAAACTAATTATCTAATAATTTTTGTTTGAAAATAAATTTAAAATAATGTAATAATCCTCAATTAGTAATTTTCTAAAATTTAAAATTTGAATTTAACAATTATCTAATAATTAAAATTCAAATAATTGAATTTTACATATTTAACTTCAATAAAATTTAAAATTTGAATTTTTTAACTATCTAATAATTAAAATATTAAAAATTTAAATTTTACTGAAGCAACTTCAATTATTACCATTTTATCTCAAGGTAAATAGTAATTATTTCACCACGGTAAATTCAAATCGGTTAAATAAAATTTACCATTCGACATTTACTATTGAGATAACACTATTTAACTTATGAAATAAAATTCTATTTAATTTACTGTACATTTTGATATATATATCTAATATATATATTCACAATTCAAGCACACAATAAATTAAAAATAAAAATGTAATTTTTTTAAATTAAAAAAAATGTCAGCTGGCCCCCTAATGGCGCCGCCCACGCGACGCGTGGGCGGATGTGCCCGTGCCCGCCCGCGGGCGCCCGACCGCGTGGCGGGCCCGCGCGCCCGCCACGCGGCGCCGCCTCCGTGCGGGCGCCGCACTCCACGCGGAGCCCGCCCCTCGCGGGTCAGCGCCCGCGGGCGCTGACCCCGGGTGCCGCGTGCGTCGCCTACGCAGCGCAAGCGGTGGGGTGAACCGCGCCCAGGGCGCACTGTACCCAAACCGGGCCAGCAAATTTTTTTTTTTAAAAAAAAAATTGCTCCAGGGTTGCCCAGCATCCTGGAAGAACGGGGATGTCCAACATCCCCTTCTAGCAATAACAATTGAAGTATTTAAGATGCCCATAAAGCATGGTTCTAAACGGCGATAAAAATACCGACCAGAGAGCGAACCTGGCTCTGATACCACTATAAGGTTTCGCACAGCACCTACGGGCGACGCAGCGGATAACAAAAATTCATTTGTCTGATCCCGGTGTTGTGGAAAGCTTAATATGTGCTCTAATCGGTGTTTCTATGACCCTAATTACGGGTTGCGTGTTTCACCTTGCGCGGAACGACGCTGTCCGCGATGCCCGATGCAGACTATCGAGCCGCACAGTTGTACAGCCTCTAGAGCAGATCCACACGGACCCTTGCGCAGCGATGGTACCTCCCCGGCACAACTTTCCCCGACTCTATCACCTTCTGAAGAGAGAGAGAGCAAGGGGGAAAAGGGGGGAGGCTAATCCTCCTCTTAGGCTTAATGCTTGATTAGCCTAAGAGGTTGGAAGGAGAAGGCTCGAATGAGCTTCACGTAGGTGCCATATATATAGAATTTGGACCATTTTCTAAAGACCTCCAAAGGACCAAAATTGTATATATCACCTTTCCATTATCATACATATGTATTAAGCCCCATTTATACTCCTTTCCAAAAGGAATTAAAAGGAAATAATACATACATTTGTATAATAATAATCCGTCACCCAAGAATCCATTGTGTGTGATCCTCTAGGCCCATAGTCACTCTAGTTTAAGGCCCATTAATTTCTAATTCTTAATTAGAAGTAAATTAAACGTATTATTAGCTTCTACAAGAGCCGAATAATAGTTTAATTCATTCCGAACCTTCGATCACGTTGGATCAAGCAAATCCGCGTGATCCTAGAGGACGCCGGGTTTAAACCAGCCTGTCTGGTACCTGTAAGTCCACAGTTACCGCATCGATATAATCCCTCGCTCCTTCTATGAGTCTAGTACGATCGGGGGTATGGTTCCTGTCAAACCCCATGATCGTGCCATTTGACTATGACATCCTTAAAGTGTATGACGTCCGTTCTAAACGAACTCACACGACCCTGGCCAGGGATTTAATGGAGCGTCAATGTCATGACCCATTAACTGTCTGATATATACCCGACAGTGAGCGATCCCTTCTTGACCATTGACGATCTTCACACGTATCCTGGAGTGGTTAATGACTCGGTAACTCATGACTTATGGTTAAAGTCACTTAGCCAAGTAATTAAACCATTCTAGTCCTCGTGTAAGATCCGATCAATGTATCAGGTCAAAGGACCAATGATGCTACTGAGACAGTTGGATCTTCAGTTGACATTAGGTATAATCAACCATCTGAAGATCCAATAGCGGATCAGTTCAGTGTACATCCTCCAAGGACATACACCTACACATATGTGTTAGTGCCCCGCACCAATGACCATGAGACTGGTCACTGACACATCATGTGTACTGGTTTAATAGGTAATCGAAGTCCCTGAGCGATTACCCTCCAACTAGGAACAGTTTAAGGTATGTGTACATGTAAAGTCAATCTCATGTTCGAGATCCCATCTTGAGCTGACTTTACAACCACATATCCTAGGGACAACGTAAAGTAACACAATCGCATATTTACGCTCAAACACCACTTTATTAATAATGAACAAGATCGTACAACTGTTGGACCTACCCGACCCAAAAATGGCCTGTAGCATATCAACACTAACATACCCCCCTATTTTCTCTCTCCCCCACCTTCTCTTTCTTCTTCTTCTTCCTCCTCCGTTTTCCCCCACCACGACCTCCCTCTCTCCCTCTCTTCCTCCCGTTCGAGCGCGGCTAGCTCCCTTCCAGCTGCAGATGCCGGCGGGGCGACGGCGCGACGACGTGGGTGGTGGCGAGGCGATCTCGTGGGCGTGCGGCGAGCGTGGGAAGCGTGAAGAGGCGAGGTTTTCTAAAGCATTCTTCGCGGTTCACGGACCATTCAGCGGAGCATTCGCTCCATTGAAGTAGGGTGACGTTCCCTAACTCCCCGCCGTTCATTTCCGTGATTTATAGGCCGAGGGGAGGCCGAGAGGGGCGTGATTGAGCGGGTTTGGGGTTTTCCATGATTTGGGGAGAGCTCGCCCGATATATGGATTCGATGCATGATTTCATGTTTTGATGGCCTAGAATCATGCTAGGGGTCCCCAGGGGTCTTCCTCGTTGATTTCCCCCTCTCCGGTGGAGGCATGGGGGCGTGGTTGGAGTTTTAGGGCTTTTCCCGCCGTTTCACCGTCGGGCGGAGGGACCGTCACACTGTGTGACGTGCCTGGAAGGGTGCGTCACACGCCCTTTGTTAGCCTTTGGGGTCAGGGGCTGTGACGGTCCCACGATAGACCGCCACAGCCATGTGACGCGCCTGGGACGGTGCGTCACAGCCCCTGTTAACCAGTTGAGGGCTGGGGGTGTGACGGCCCCCGATAGACCGTTACAGGCGTGTAACGCGCCTGGGGTGGGCCGTCAGAGGCATCCGACCGTTGGTTTGTGACCGTTCTTTTGACCGTTGGGGGTCAAGGCATGTAACGCACCTGGCCTGGCGCATCACATCCTTGTGACGGCCCATGGTGGGCGCGTCAGGGCGCTTTCGAGCGTTTGGCCCCCCAGGCTGTGTGACGCTCTTGGTGTGGACCGTCACACCCCGTGACGCGTCTGCGTGGGGGCGTCACAGTCCATAACGCGCCAGGGCAGGCGCGTTACACTTTATTTTAAGCTAAGAGCGTGACGGCCGGCGTCGGACCGTCAGGTGCCTGTGACGGTCCGGCCCAAGACCGGCAGGCTTCCTGTGACGGTCCCACCTAGACCATCATGTGCTTGTGACGGTCCAGGGGTAGACCGTCAGGCTCCTGGTTGCCCCGAGCGGGTTGCAAACCCGTTTTTGGTCTGACTGTGGTCACCGTGCGACGGGACCAGTACGTGGGGTGGTCCCCGTACGTCGTCGGATACGGACGTTATTTTCCATTGACTTGAGAGTCTACTCCTTCAGTGACCCTCCACTAGTCGTAGCCTACCAGTACGCGTGTGCTGGTCGCACCAGGGAGTGGTGTACGGGCTTACCCTTAGAGACGGTTTGTGGACCGGTCGCCGTCGGGCCCCACTTCTTGCAGCCAGAGTCCGGCTGAGGGGAAAACCGGTCAGAGGGCCAGACCAGCGATGCGCGGTCTGTGTGTGCACACGTGGTTGGGGGCAGTTGGACCCACGTCGGGAGGCGTGACCCTAGCTAGTCACTTGTTTGTGGTTCTTGTTCGGTGATCGTGCCTTGGGTAGGCGCTACCCCGTCAGGCAGTTCACCTGCGGTGCAGTGTAAGTCGTAAGAGGACGCTACTGACTGTGCTTCTAGAGGGAGGCACTCCTGTCGAGTACGGAGTGTTAGACTGTCAGTCTTGTGACTTCGACCTTCGGGTTTGCCGGATTGACCATTGCGCTTCGGTTGTCGCTCCGTGGCACGTGTGCCGATTTACGTGCCGTAGGACCTTTGTTTTGTAGAGTACAAGGCTTTCCTTTCTGAGGTACTCTCCTACCGCTAGCGTAGTGGTTTCCCATTTCACGAGGTAGGGTTCGAGTGATCCCTACTGAGTCTTATTCCGAGACTCTTTCCCTGCGTCTTTTCACCGTGTTTCAGGTGAGGCGCCGCCCCTGGGGAGCGCGTCTGGGGTGCAGCGTGGTGCGGGTGTCCAGAGGTAGTGCCAGAGGTCAGAGCCGGGGTATGTCCCGTGTATCTATACTTTTCTTTCTTGTCTCTGTACTAGTTGTGGACTATTGTTGTTATCTTGTGGACCATGTATAAATTAAATTGTCGTTTATTCTTCCTGCTTAATTCTATAAACTGTTTAATTTCTGCAATTATTTGTGATACTTGTGTAGTCTCCACACCATCCTTCTAACCCTTCCGAGTCTTCGGACTCGTGGGTGGTGGTACGAGTCTCGGGTTATCGGGCCTTCCCGGTAATCGGATTCTCGGGTTGTTACAGCTGGTATCAGAGCGCGGTTGTGGAGCTATACGAGAATCATAAGTGATTGTAGTGGTCCACTAGTCCACAACAATGATGTATAATTGACGCTGGCATCGGGCGTCGTGCATTTTTCTTGACCTTGCTGTTTCCGTGTTTTCTATCTTTTGCTCCAGGATCGAGCATGGCACCGAGGCGGGACACTCGCAGTCGGCTGGAGGTTAGGAGATCCAGCAGGGGGTTCAGCGAGATCAGGAGGAGCATAGTAGAGCGCCACCGGGGGCCACCGAGGCAGTGGATACTGTGAGATTTTCGGGGGCCGAGGATTTCTTTCGTGGCATGTACCAGCTTATGTCTCAGCAGTTCGGCGGAGTGGCTAGTAAGGGCTTGTCGACTAGGGGAGGGCCAGGCCGGGCAGTGAGGGATTTCAAGCAGTTTCATCCACCTTAGTACGGCGGTCAGCCAGACCCTGATGTGGCTCGGAGTTGGCTCGACGAGATGGAGCGGGCGTTCAGTTCCGCGCGGAGTACTGCGGAGGACAGAGTGATGTTGGCCTCCAACCAGTTACAGGGTACAGCTCGGGAGTGGGGGTCTTCCGAGTGGAAGACGTATTTTCAGCTTTGTCCGCTTGAGCAGATTGCGTGGAGTGACTTTGTCAGTGCTTTCGAGCGTACCTACTGTCCAGAGTACATTGCTACGCAGCGGATGCGTGAGTTCTTGGAGGTGATTCTGGGTGACATGTCCGTGTTGCAGTACAGGGCCCAGTTTGTCGAGCTGGGTTGGTATGCATCTCACATCATGTAGAATGAGAGGGTGAAGACCGCACAGTTCGTTCAGGGCTTGAGGCAGGAGTTGAGACACCACTTGATCGCGAATGCTGCCACCGATTTGGAGACAGCGTCTCGTGTTACGGCTTCTTTGGAGATGGATATGCAGAGGACTCGAGGATCGATTAGCCAGGGGTAGTCCTTGTCAGGTCGCTGCCAGCAGTCGGCTACCCAGCAGCAGGGTTCCTTCCAGCATACGTCGGGTGGTTCTGGAGCGCCGGCATCGGCAGCGTCAGTGGCAGGGTCCGTGTCTTTCAGCTTGAAGGTTAAAAAGTTCTTCAAGAAGGGGTTCGGTAAGAAGAAGTCCAAGGGTCAGGGGCAGACATCATCGGACAGTGTACAGCAGCCGGTGCCTTTGCAGCGGCAGGGGTTAGTGGGTGGATCGCGAGGGCCGTGTCCATGGTGTAGCGAGTTCCATCCGGGCAGGCAGTGCACGGCGCCGATTATATGTTTTCGGTGCGTCCTGCCAGGGCACATGGCGCGTGACTGTCCCCATTGACCACAGCAGCAGTTCCCTCAGAGAGCAGCAGATTCCCCAGCAGCAGAGGCAGTAGCAGCAGCAGGGACAGTATCCGCCGCTACTCAGGTCAGCTAGTGTGGGAGGCAGGCAGAGAGCTCGAGGCCAGATTACACATATGACCAGGGCAGAGGCAGTGGCGTTGTAGCTTGTGGAAGGTACCGTTCAGATTTTGGGTTGTGCGGCTCGAGTTTTGTTTGATTCTGGCGTGTCTCATTCGTTCGTTTCGGAGGATTTCGTGCTGAATATCGAGGAGCCGGTGACCCAGTTGTCCTGCGATTTAGCAGTGGAATTACCTTCGGGTGATTTCATGGTCACCCCGTATTGCTTCGATCAGGTTCCGGTTTGGATCGATGGGCGGAGTATGCCGGGCAGGTTGTACGCGTTGCAGCTTCGGGATTACGATGTGATTCTAGGTATGGATTGACTCGAGACTCATGGAGCGGTGGTGGATTGTGGAATGAAGAGAGTCTACTTCCAGCATCCGAGCAAGCGGACCTTCTATTTCCAAGGTATCCGTTCCACCCCTTCTCGATTCCTCATCTCCGCTATTCGAGCCTGTCGATTGCTTGATTCTGGTTGTCAGTGTTTGCTCATGTCCGTGGTTGTGACTGAACGGATGGAGCCGAATGTCGAGGACGTTCCGATGGTGTGCGAGTTTCCCGACGTTTTTCCCGAGGAATTGCCTGGATTACCTCCCCAGCGGGAAATCGATTTCGTGATCGAGGTTGTGCCGGGTACGGGGCCTTTGGCAAAGGCTCCCTATCGTATGGCCCCCGCCGAGTTGAGGGAGTTGCGGGCGCAATTGCAGGAGCTGCTGGCCAAGGGGTACGTTCATCCTAGCTTTTCCCCTTGGGGTGCGCCCGTGTTGTTTGTGAAGAAGAAGGACGGTAGCTTGCGGTTGTGCATTGACTACCGGCATCTGAATGACGTGACCATCAAGAATAAGTATCCGTTGCCGCGGATTGATGATTTGTTCGACCAGCTTCAGTGTAATATCCCGGACCTTTCAGATCCTTCTTCGTGGGTCCCGGATCTGGTTTTTAGAGCGTCCGGCTCCGTTGTGTCTGAAATTTCGTTTCGGACATCTTTCGTGTTCGGATCGGCGCGATCCGGAGTTGTTTCGGAGGCCCGGAGGCGTTCCGCGGCTTTTCCGCGTGTGTTTTCCGATTCCCGGTGTGTGTTTCGGCTTTTCCTTCGGAAGCTCGCTGCGGGCGAACCGGGCGGTTCCCCCAGGCACGAGTGGTACCGTTGCGATCGGTGCGTTCCGAGGATTCCGGAAATGTATTTTTCTATTTTCTAGTATTTTTCCAAAAATTCAGATTTTCTATATAGCCCTAATTCCTTTCTTTTTCTTTTTCTCCTTTCTCTTTCTTCTTCTTCCTCTTCCTCCATTTCTTCCCACCGTGACACCCTCCTCCCTCCCTCTCTCCCATTCGGACGCAGCGAACCCCTCTCCGGCTACGGACGGCGGCGGGGCGACGGCGCGGACGCGTGGGCGACGGTGAGGCGATCTCGTGGGCGTGCGGCGTGCGTGGGAAGCGTGGGGAGTTCGTGAAGCTTCGAGCATTCTTCGTGATTCGTGATCGATCCGGCGGAGCATTCGCTCCATTGAGGTAGGGTGACGTTCCTTAGCCTCATGCCGATCTTTTCCGCGATTTATAGGCCGCGGGGAGGCCGACAGGGGATCGTTTGAGCGTTTTTGGGTTTTTCCATGAATTAGGGAGAGCTTGCCCGATCTATGGATTTGATGCATGATTTCGTGTTTTGATGGCCTAGAATCATGCTAGGGGTCCCCAGGGGTCTTCCCCCTTGATTTCCCCCTCTCCTATGGAGGCATGGGGGTGTGGTTAGAATTTTTGGGCGTTCTTATCATTTTCAGCCGCGGACTGAGAACGCGCTATACTCCAGTAGCGCGTTCTTGGAGGTCGCGCTGCCCCGACCGAGCGCGTTCATCGGAGAAGATGAACAGGAGGCGGTTCCTGTCGCGCTATGGGGTCATAGCGCGATCATCCTTGTCGCGCTAGGAGGACCTAGCGCGATGGTCCTTGTCGCGCTAGGGTTCCCTAGCGCGATGGTCCCTGTCGCGCTAGGGAGACCTAGCGCGATCTTCCCTGTTGCGCTAGGGTTCCCTAGCGCGTTCTTCCGTGTCGCGCTAGGTATCCCTAGCGCGATTTGGCTGTTGTTGGGTGTTCCCCTTGGGCCGTGTGTGCGTCCCGGGTACCCCGTGGAGTTCCGTGACCGTGTCTTTGGTGTCCGGAGGTTCCGTTTGCCTTGGTCATGAGTTTGGCCGTGGGCGGTGAGTCCGTTTTTCTCCGACCGTGGCCCCGTTTGACGGAGCTAGTGCGTGGGGTGATTCCCACACGTTGTCGGACTTGGACGTCATTTTCCGTTGACTCGAGAGTCTACTCCTTCAGTGACCCTCCACTAGTCGTAGCCCACCAGTACGAGGTGCTGGTCTCACCTGGGAGTGGTGTACGGGCACCCACCTTTCGAGACGGTTTGTGGACCGGTTACCGTAGGCTCCTCGTCTTAGCCAGAGTCCGGCTGCGGGGGAAAACCGGTCAGAGGGCCAGACCTAGGACGCGTGGTCTGTGTGTGCACACGTGGTTGGGGGCGGTTGGACCCACGTCGACGGGCGTGACCCCAGCTAGTCACTTGTTGTGGTTACTTGTACGGTGTTTGCGCCTCGGGTAGGACCTACCACGTCAGGCGGTTCACCTGCGTTGCGGTGTAAGACGTTAGGGGACGCCGCCGGCTGTGCTTCTAGTGGGTGGTACTCCTGTCGAGTACGGAGTGTCAGACTGTCAGTCGTGTGTTTCCTACCTTCGGGTTTTACGATTCGACCGTTGGTTTCGGTCTTCTCGTACCGAGGCACGTGTGTCGGTTTGCGTGCCGTAGGGTCTAGTTCTGTAGAGTGCAGGGCTTTCCTTTCCGAGGTACTTTCCTACCGCTAGAGTAGTGGTTTCTCATTTTACGAGGTAGGGTTCGAGTGATCCCTACTAAGTCTTGTTCCGAGACTCATTCCCTGCGTGTTTTCGCCGTGTTTCAGGTGAGGCGCCACCTTCGGGGAGCGCGTCAGGAGCGCAGCGTGGTGCGGGTGCCCAGAGGTAGTGCCAGAGGTCAGAGCCGGGGTATGCCCCGTGTAGCTGTACTTTCCCTTCTTGTCATTGTACTAGTCGTGGACTGCTGTTATTGTTGTTCTTTATTGTGGACCATGTAAATTGTTAATTTATTTCCTGCTTAATATTATAACGGTTTAATTTCTGTAATTATTTGTGATACTTGTATAGTCTCCACACCATCCTTTTAACCCATCCGAGTCTTCGGACTCGTGGGTGGCGGTACGAGTCTCGGGTTATCGGGCCTTCCCGGTAATCGGATTCTCGGGTCGTTACAGCTGGTATCAGAGCGCGGTTGTGGAATTACATGAGAATCATAGGTAATTGTAGTGGTCCACTAGTCCACAACGATGATGTACATGTGACGCTGGCATTGTAGACACACTAAAATTGACATCATTTTGAGCATATCTCCTATCGCACTGTGATGCCCCATTTGACCCTCAAATCGACTTATTTGAGTGATTTTCCTCCTTTTTATTGAATATCCAACTTCCCCAAGCTTTCCACATGTTTTTCCATTTTTCTCCAGTTTTTTCTGAGCCATTTCTCCATTTTTTCGGGCCTTAAATCAAATGGGGGAAGGGACCCGGGCGTCATTTAAGTAACGCCCCGTCAGGGGGCGTCATTTCTTTAATTAGCGACCGTCTGTTCGGTCGTCAATTCTTGTTCAATTCCGAACTCCAGAAGCACCCCTTCCTTTCCTCACTTACACTCCTTTTTCCACTTGGGAAATGGTTCCTATGACTTTCCAAGGTTGAAGGGACACTTGCCTAATACTTATCTCTTCCAAATTCCAACTAAAACATGTTTTCTTATTTTCTCTTGATTTAATTCTGAATTTCACTTCCTTTCCTCATTTAATCTCTTTTTCCACTTGGGAAAGGGTTCCTATGACTTTCCAAGGTTGAAGGGACACTTGCCTAAGGTTTATCTCTTCCAAATCCAACTAAAATATGTTTTCTTATTTTCTCTTGGATTTAATTCCGAATTTCACTTCCTTTCCTCATTTAATCTCTTTTTCCACTTGGGAAAGGGTTCCTATGACTTTCCAAGGTTGAAGGGACACTTGCCTAATGTTTATCTCTTCCAAATTCCAACTAAAACATGTTTTCTTATTTTCTCTTGATTTAATTCTGAATTTCACTTCCTTTCCTCATTTAATCTCTTTTTTCACTTAGGAAAGGGTTCCTATGACTTTCCAAGGTTGAAGGGACACTTGCCTAATATTTATCTCTTCCAAATTCCAACTAAAACATGTTTTCTTATTTTCTCTTGATTTAATTCCGAATTTCACTTCCTTTCCTCATTTAATCTCTTTTTCCACTTAGGAAAGGGTTCCTATGACTTTCCAAGGTTGAAGGGACACTTGCCTAATGTTTATCTCATTCCAAATCCCACTAAAACATGTTTTCCTAATTTCCCTTGGAATTAATTCCGAATTTCAACCCTATAAATAGGACTCCTCTCTCCCTTGTGTTAAGAGATCAAGATCAATTCAAGGGGAGGTGCTGCCGGACTAAAGGCTCAAGGAGGAAGACTCCCATGCGCCTAAAAGCTTCATCCATGGAGTTCTTCTTCCTCTATTGAAGATTTGGAGCCTCTACATCCATGGAATTCTACATCCTCTTCTTCCTCTATTGAAGATCTTGAAGCCAATTGGAGAAACCACTAAGCTTTCCCCCTCCTATCTCTTATTTTTCTTTAGTTAATTGCATGCATCATTATTCCATCTCTTCCTTTAATTTCTTTTTATCTCCATGTTGAGATCTCCTTAGTGCAACACTTGCACACCTCCCTATTTGCATATCATTCATCATATCTCCCATACCCTTTTGCATAGGGGTTTAAGGGCCAACACCCACAAGGTGTGTTCTTATACATGATTTTCATGTTCATATTTATTATGAATTTGATGCTACACTCACCTTGGTTCTAATTCCTATTCTTATTGGTTGTTATCTTTGATCTTTGCAAGGGTAATCAAAAAGGAAGAACTCTCTTCATCGGCCGGCCGATCGGAAGAGAAAGGAAAGCACTCACAATCCCGCGCTTTTAAGGTATTTTTCGCGATCCCTCCATATTGTTATTGGTTATATCCTTTGAGGCCCTCGCGTCTCTGGCGATCACACATCCCCTTAGCATCCTACGCATCCTCCCCTTTTCTCCCTCTTTTCCCATTCTTCTATTCATTTCTTTTTCCTTTTAATTGTTTTAAGTGGATTTCTTAGAATCTACAAATTGGCGATCACGGTGGGACAACCATTGTTTTTCTTTGATTACCCTTCCCCTTTTGCACCCTCGGTGCAACTCCCTTTGTGCTCCACATAGCACTTTCCCTTTTGTTTTATCACTTGTGCATCGCGTGCACATCCCCCTCCCCTTATGTGATTGCTAACTTGTTGGTTTTTGAAAAATTCCACTTTCTTATCTCTCCATCTTTTTTAAAAAAAAAATTTGGATGCCATGCTTCATATTATGTTGATTGCTATGATTTGTATGGCCATGTGAGTGTTTTACCTTATCTTTCTTTGGTTTGG
Organism: Amorphophallus konjac; assembly: GCA_022559845.1. Taxonomy (NCBI): domain Eukaryota; kingdom Viridiplantae; phylum Streptophyta; class Magnoliopsida; order Alismatales; family Araceae; genus Amorphophallus; species Amorphophallus konjac. The sequence continues at coordinate 20,760,863 of CM040128.1, forward strand.
CTCATATCATGGTTCATACTTTCTTTTCTTTGTCTTTTGCATTAGGACTTGCATTTAGGGCATTTGGCTTGGGAGACCTCCTCTCTCTACATTAGGATTTCACACACCCCCTTGGTGAAGGAAGGACCCTCCATTGAGCATTCCGTCTCTTTGGATTGGAAATTCCTAAACCAAGCCTCCATAAGTCCCCGCACCCGTGGATTCCCTCACGGACGCCGGGCTGGTTGTACCCTTGAAGTTCCCGAGTTTAGTTGGCCTATACGTGGTGAGAGAGTGTTCCTAGTTGGCATTGAAGTAATCATATTGAAACTAGGTTCCTCCCTTGTGTGAATCATTCCAAATCTTTGTAAAAAATCATTAATTCACCAAGGTTCAAACATAAAAAAAATCAAGGTAACCATTCCAACTTGTGTGCTTCTTTGCAAATTGTTTGCACATTAAATTACTTACATAATGGCTTACTTTGATAGACAAAATAACATGTTCAATTCAATTAATGTTCATGAGGGTGATCAACCTAGCACATCTTATTCCCCTCAATTCCAACATGTTCAACATAATTCTCACCATAATTCTTTCAAAGGACCACATCCTCACTCTTATGGTGTTGCCCGACCCATGGGCAATGTCCAATCCAATGGTCCTTTAATCCAATTGCGAGCCACTATTCCCTCGGGACCGTCTCCTCCCAATGATGAGAAGGTTTCCCAAATCATTCATGCATTAGATCATCTCACCCCTCAACAGATCCAAGCCCTTAAGGCCGCTGTTGAGGGTGCATCTCATTCCTCTCCCCCTCCTTCTAATCCTATTCGGGTGGCCCATCACCCACCTCCCTCTTTTATTCCTACACGGGTGGCCCATCACCCATCTCCTCCTATTCATTCTACTCGGGTGGCCCATCACCTGCCTCCTTCTATTCCTCCTCCATCACGGCCCCAAGGCCCATTTATTCCTTGCAATCCGGCCCATCCGGGTTCTTCCATGGGTCGGCCCGTTAATTCTTCTCCACGGCCTTTTTATACGGCCCCTCCTCCTTCAAGGCCCTATCAACCTTCGGTTGCACAGGTCACACCCCTCCAGCAAACTCTCCTTGACAAAATCACTCTTATGGAGGAACAATTAAAGAGGGTTACGAGCCCGCGGCCCGCTCCTCCTACTCCAGTTAATTCTCTTCACGCTTTCCTGGATGACATTACCAAGATGGAGAATGAATGGAAAGATAGGAGAGATGATTATGACTTTGGCACTTCAAGCAATCAAGAGCCGGCAATTGAAGAATCTGAAGCAATGTATGATGATGAAGCTATGCAGGCATCCCTTCCGAGTTTTCTTAACTTCCCGCTTCCTCCACTATCATTTGATGAACCCCCTGCTCAGGACGAAGCTACCATCCCTGATCCAACCCCCGTTTCCGAGACCTCTTGGTGTTACGATGATGGTTCGATACTCCAATCACCCACACCGGCGCATCTTGAGTCTCCTCCCACTCCAAACACCGCTCGCCCCGTCCGGAGTTTTCCCCGCACCAAACCTCCACCAGTTATACCTCCCCCAGTTACATCAACCTTCATATCATCACCCTCCCCTGAACCTTCCATCAAACCTCCACCAATGACACCTCCACCCATTAAACCATTAACCTTCACACCATCGGCCTCCATTGAACCCACCATTAAACCTTCCCCAATTAACATCCCACCACTTCAACCCTCCATTACCCCTTTAACCTCAAAACCCTCCACTATGCCTATAACACCTATTCCACCACATAACCCTTCACCTTTACCCGTGGCTAATCCTGAGCAGGATTCACCCTTTTTTGCACTCGAGCCAATCCCAACTGCTTCCGAGCAAAGGGAGAAACTCGACGTGTTTATACCTCCGCCTCTACTTATCCTTTCTCCAACGCCTTTCATTACGCCCCCACCATTCATGGAGCCTTCCGCCTCTGCTTCACCTCCCTCTACTACTCGGAAGGGGAGTGCTTCTACAAACACTTGTGCCGAGGATGATCAAGAGCTGCGAAAGAAGAATTTGGCCATGGCCGCGCTATTCAAAATGCAAGAGTTCATTTGCCGGATGCCAATCCGGGTTATTGTGCCAGGCATGATTGAAGAGGCCAAGTCACCGTCATGCCAAGCACTGATGCTGTGTAAGGGCCGGGCAGGGCACCCTCTGTTCCAACTTCCAAATCTTGAACCCCCGGGCAACATGATGCTTCTGAGCCCTACTTTCCAACTCCCTCACACCATTACTTTTCACCCTCCAAGGGAGTTGTCGTTTACTATTGAAGCTTCGTCATGGGCTTGTATTTCATCCATTAGGCCATTTGGCTGTATTCTTTCACTGCCGTGGAGGGGCAGTTATCTTGGTGCCGAAAGGCCTTCCGCTATTTCATCCACCTTCTTGTCTATCACATCTTTTCCATGGGCCATTCCCAGGGTTAGGAGGAGGATCTCGTCCTCTCGCCCTTCATATTCTCCATATTCTTTGCATCTCATTGCATTCGCGCATTCATTGCATTCATCGCATCCATCCCATTGCATGCATTTGCACCTCCTGCTTCCCGGGTTTCCAAACCCGTATCTTCCCCGCCTTCCGGCACCTCCGGATATTCCGCACTTCCCATCTTATTCATCTTCATCTTTTTATCCACTATCCCTGGGGCATCGCGTCCCTTTTCCTGCTATCTCCTTGGAACCTCCAGGAATTTTATCCCTCCTCTTTGGGCATCTCGCCCTTTCTGATTCTATTCCTACGGAACCTCCGAATTTTCCCCTCGGGCATCGCGCCCCTTTCCATTCTCCTCCTCCGAAACCTCCGGACCTTTCTCTCGGGCATCGCGCCCCTTTCCACTTTCCTCCTCCGGAACCTCTGGACTTTCCCCTCGGGCATCGCGCCCCTTTTCATCTTCTTCCTCCGGAACCTCCGGACTTTCCCCTCGGGCATCGCGCCCCTTTCCATTCTCCTCCTCCGGAACCTCCGGACCTTTCTCTCGGGCATCGCGCCCCTTTCCACCTTCCTCCTCCGGAACCTCCAGATTTTCCCCTTGGGCATCGCGCCCCTTCTCATTTGCTACCTACAGAACCTCCGGATTTTCCTCCTGATCCTCCTTCATTCCTCTCTCTTGGGTATCGCGCCCCTTTCTATATTCTTCCTCCGGAACCTCCGGATCCTCCACCTGATTGTCTCCATCTTTTCCCCGGGCATCGTGCCCCTTTCCATTTGCTTCCTCCGGAACCTCCGAATTCTCCGTCTTATTCTCTCTATCATCTTCCAGGGCATCGTGACCCTCCTGATTTCATTCCCCCGGAACCTCCAGACCCTCCATCTTTCTTCCGATTCTACTCCTCCGGGACATCACATCCTTCATTTTCTTCTTCCTTTTCCATCATCTTTTTTTCCTATTTCTCCCCAGGGCATCGCATCCCTTCTTTCAATATTCCTCCGGAGCCTCCGGATTCCTCCTATCATGATTCTCCTCCTCTGCCTCCGGACCCTCCGGATCCACCTCTTTCCATCTACCAATTTCTTCTTCTGATTCCTCCTAATTCTGGGTCTGACCCAACTTCTTCCACATCCACTGCCTTGGGCATCTGCCCTTTCTCCCATTGCTTCCGAGGCTTTAGTCCTCACCCCTCTTCTTGATTTTCCGCTTCTTCTGTAGACTGTTCCATGTGATCAGGGTCTCCGCGCCTTAGTGAGGGAGTTCTAGCCCTCGCCTCTTTTCCTTTTCTCCTTATTCGTCTGAGTCTGGTTTGAGCACCACTCATTCTTGTTAAGCCACTCCCAAAATCTTTTGCTTCCAATCCTTTTGACTGTCAAGAGGACAAATCCCATGATGATCAACCTCGCCTCTGACAGCTGCTTCTACAAAGGTTGCAAGGTAACATATTGACGTAAGTACGCATTTTAATGATATCATTTTCTCATTACTTCACGCATGATTTTCAAAATCAAGTGCTTCTTAACGAGATTAAGAGTGGTGTTTTAAACCTTTATCTTAAGCTTTTGTTTAATTGAAATCATTCTCAAAAGAGTCCTTTAGGCTTATTTTTTTTGCAGCACCTCTGGTTAATAAAAACCCGTGCTGGGAATTCAACATTCTTTCCCCGCTTGTTAAGAGTAACCCTTAGCTGGGCATTCCACACACTTCACGGCGTCCTTAGCCGGCTCCTTTGGTTAAACACCGTTGCTACCTTGGCCATGCCATGAGTATATCTGAAAGTCTTTTCTCTTCTTTACTCGGCCGCATGCAGGGGCAAGAGGTTGACGGATGAGATGACCAACCTTGGTAATCCCCAATACGAGAGGAGTCTCAAATAGGGGCAGTCTTGACCCAAATTAAATGAGTTTTCATGATATACATTTCGCCAAAAGGGCTATTATGAAAATCAAGTCAAAATTTCGATAAAAGTAAAAGTATGAATTATGGCATGTCAAGAGTGGCAAAGTCCCCGCAGGGAAAACCCTGGTCGTATGCATGTCAAGGGTCTAAAAATTAAAGGCACAAAGCCCCGGCACAACAGACTACCTCTTTGAAGGGAACACCTTGGAAGGAATTCAAGTCCCGATATCTCCCATCCTGCACAAAGTTTATCCTCAATTATTCTTCTCTTCTCCCTCCAAGACCGAATGTTTCTCGGGTATGGCCTTGGTAGGGGCACCGTTGATCAAAGACGGTCGGTTATAGGATGCCACTTTCAATGCACGTCCAGCTTTGGGCAGTTTTTAGCGAAAAGGGAAGGAACAAGGACCCCTAGCCAGTGGTTCAAAACACCCTTTGATGCTGCATTAACAATGTCTAAGCCAAAATCAAACAAAAATTGAATATTTCCTGATCAAAATCCAACAAAAATTGAATATTTTCAAAAATTCATAAAAAATCAAAATATTTTCAAAATCCACATAAAAATTCATATATTTTTCAAAACTCATAAAAATTTGCATATTTCCAAAATCTAAAAATTTGCATTGTATTTTTTGATGGTGTTTTGCAAGAACAGCTTTGCAGAGACCAAAAACACGGGATGGGTCCTCTCTCTACTTATTGCTATCAATCTATTGATTCTTTCTCGATATTTTCATGACATGCCACCAGGGGCATTTTTTTTGATTATCATCTCCCTATATCATTCTGATTATCATATCTCATGATTATTCATCTCCAAATCTTTTTTAATCAACTCCTGCTAATTTCATCTGATCACTCCGCCGATGGGCATTATATCAGATCTTGATCATTCATCTCCAAATCTTGATTAGCCAGATTGTCTCCTCATGATAAAACAACAAACAATGCTATGATTTGACTTATGCTATTCATGCCATATACATGCTATAATTGATGCTTTGATGATTGCTATGCTTAAATGCCTTCTTCATTGTTTGTTATCTTTTATATCTTGGCTAATGAATTTTTGAGCGCAGGATAAGAAGCTCTTGGTCCCGCCGACTGGGCATCATCATCAAAGTCCCACGGTGCTTGCAGCTCATTTCTCAGTTCCCATGCTTATTGATATCACCATCTCCCTGTATGCATTCTACTATATGTTACATATGTTACTAGATTATATCAAGGACCTTGTGGCTTTGGTAAATCTGGGATTTGAGTTCCCCTTCATCAAAAACAATGATGATTCCAGAGAAGTCTTAGTCACACGGATAGGCCGTTGAGCCGTCCAAGACTGGGGACGATGGTTCCCTTTTTACGAGTTGGTGCGTGGATAAACGGGCTTCGGCTTAGTATCAGCTCGCAGAATTGGTTTCTTGACCCAGTCTGGGCAGTTTAACAATATTATCCTTGATTATATTATATTTTCATTTGTTATTTTCCCTTTAGCCCAGCATGCATTCATGTAGGACTTTGAATTAACGTTGGAAAATCATTCTGATAAGCTGATATTGAGAGTTGAATTGATCTTAATCTTTCTCGATATGAGATTTTCATTGTCGAATTGGATCCTCAGTTCGTTTTATCGCTGTTTTGGGTCTTTTCTCGAGAACTCCTTGTTTGGATTTTTATCATCTTATTTTTTCAATCATTCCCCTTGATCCACCTTGGCTGCAGCACGTCCACATTGGCTGGTAACCGCTCCCCAATGGTGAAATCTACAGGTTTGTGACCTGGGGTACTTCCACCGCGCTGGAAGTTGATCATTTTATTTTATCTCCTTCGTGCACCGCGTGCACATCTCCCCTTTTATCAAACATTGTTGATTTCGTTGGATTTCCCGAGATTTACTTCATCTCGAGCTTTTGATTTCATTCTCATCAAGTGATGTTGATTGCGTGTCTCATCACACATTGGCATCTACTTTTCAGTTCGCTCTCACTTCATTCCATTCCATTCCATGTTGCTTCACTTCATTCTATTCTATTTCATTCCGTGTCACTCCCTTGCAAAGCAGATGCCAAGGCGGGGCAGCTGTAGACACACTAAAATTGACATCATTTTGAGCATATCTCCTATCGCACTGTGATGCCCCATTTGACCCTCAAATCGACTTATTTGAGTGATTTTCCTCCTTTTTATTGAATATCCAACTTCCCCAAGCTTTCCACATGTTTTTCCATTTTTCTCCAGTTTTTTCTGAGCCATTTCTCCATTTTTTCGGGCCTTAAATCAAATGGGGGAAGGGACCCGGGCGTCATTTAAGTAACGCCCCGTCAGGGGGCGTCATTTCTTTAATTAGCGACCGTCTGTTCGGTCGTCAATTCTTGTTCAATTCCGAACTCCAGAAGCACCCCTTCCTTTCCTCACTTACACTCCTTTTTCACTTGGGAAAGAGTTCCTATGGCTTCCTAATATTGAAGGACACTTGGAGGAAGGATCCCCTTTCCATCCTACCAAAACTAAGTTTTCTAATTTTCTATGGAATTAATTCCGAATTTCCCTTCCTTTCCTCATTTAACCTCCTTTTCCACTTGGGAAAGGGTTCCTATGACTTTCCAAGGTTGAAGGGACACTTGCCTAATGCTTATCTCTTCCAAATTCCAACTAAAACATGTTTTCTTATTTTCTCTTGATTTAATTCCGAATTTCACTTCCTTTCCTCATTTAATCTCTTTTTCCACTTGGGAAAGGGTTCCTATGACTTTCCAAGGTTGAAGGGACACTTGCCTAATGTTTATCTCTTCCAAATCCAACTAAAACATGTTTTCTTATTTTCTCTTGATTTAATTCCGAATTTCACTTCCTTTCCTCATTTAATCTCTTTTTCACTTGGAAAGGGTTCCTATGACTTTCCAAGGTTGAAGGGACACTTGCCTAATGTTTATCTCTTCCAAATTCCAACTAAAACATGTTTTCTTATTTTCTCTTGATTTAATTCCGAATTTCACTTCCTTTCCTCATTTAATCTCTTTTTCCACTTAGGAAAGGGTTCCTATGACTTTCCAAGGTTGAAGGGACACTTGCCTAATGTTTATCTCATTCCAAATCCCACTAAAACATGTTTTCCTAATTTCCCTTGGAATTAATTCGAATTTCAACCCTATAAATAGGACTCCTCTCTCCCTTGTGTTAAGAGATCAAGATCAATTCAAGGGGAGGTGCTGCCGGACTAAAGGCTCAAGGAGGAAGACTCCCATGCACCTAAAAGCTTCATCCATGGAGTTCTTCTTCCTCTATTGAAGATTTGGAGCCTCTACATCCATGGAATTCTACATCCTCTTCTTCCTCTATTGAAGAGCTTGAAGCCAATTGGAGAAACCACTAAGCTTTCCCCCTCCTATCTCTTATTTTTCTTTAGTTAATTGCATGCATCATTATTCCATCTCTTCCTTTAATTTCTTTTTATCTCCATGTTGAGATCTCCTTAGTGCAACACTTGCACACCTCCCTATTTGAATATCATTCATCATATCTCCCATACCCTTTTGCATAGGGGTTTAAGGGCCAACACCCACAAGGTGTGTTCTTATACATGATTTTCATGTTCATTTTTATTATGAATTTGATGCTACACTCACCTTGGTTCTAATTCCTATTCTTATTGGTTGTTATCTTTGATCTTTGCAAGGGTAATCAAAAAGGAAGAACTCTCTTCATCGGCCGGCCGATCGGAAGAGAAAGGAAAGCACTCACAATCCCGCGCTTTTAAGGTATTTTTCGCGATCCCTCCATATTGTTATTGGTTATATCCTTTGAGGCCCTCGCGTCTCTGGCGATCACACATCCCCTTAGCATCCTACGCATCCTCCCCTTTTCTCCCTCTTTTCCCATTCTTCTATTCATTTCTTTTTCCTTTTAATTGTTCTAAGTGGATTTCTTAGAATCTACAGGCATTGGGCACCGCGTGTTTTATTCTGACATTGCCGTTTTCGTGTTTTCTGTCTTGTGCTTCAGGAGCGAGGATGGCGCCGAGGAGGAGTTCTCGCTCTCAGCTGGGGCAGTCGGCTGGAGGTCAGGAGATCCAGCAGGGGGTCCAGAGGGACCAGGAGGAGCATAGCAGAGTTCCGGGAGCTACCGAGGCCGCGGATGCTGCGAGAGCTCCGGGGGCCGAGGATTTCTTCCGTGGCATGTACCATCTCATGTCTCAGCAGTTCGGCAGAGAGACTGGTGAGGGCTCGTCAGTCAGGGGTGGGCCAGGCCGAGCGGTGAGGGACTTCATGCAGTTCCATCCACCTTATTTTAGCGGCCAGGCAGACCCTGATACGGCTCGTGATTGGCTTGATGAGATGGAGCGGGTGTTCAGTTCTGCGAAGAGTACTGCCGAGGACAGAGTGGTGTTGGCCTACAACCAGTTGCAGGGTACGGCTCGGAGGTGGTGGTCTTTCGAGTGGAAGACGTCCTTTCAGCTTTGTCCACTTGAGCAGGTCGAGTGGGGTGACTTTGTCAGTGCTTTCGAGCGTACGTACTGTCCAGACGTCGTTGCTACGCAGCGGATGCGGGAGTTTCTGGAGCTGGTGCAGGGTGACATGTCCGTGTTGCAGTACAGGGCCCGATTTGTCGAGCTGGGTCGGTATGCACCTCATATCATGGAGCATGAGAGGGTGAGGACGACACAGTTTGTGCAGGGCTTGAGGCTGGAGCTGAGGCACCATTTGATCGCGAATGGGGCCACTGATCTAGAGACGGCGTCTCGTGTTGCGATTTCCTTGGAGATGGATATGCAGAGGACTCGAGGACCGGTCAGCCAGGGGCAGTCCTTGTCAGGTCGTAGCCAGCAGTCGGCTACCCAGCAGCAGGGTTTCTTCCAGCATGCGTCGGGTGGTTCAGGAGTACCGGCACCGGCAGCGTCAGTGGCAGGATCTGCGTCCTTCGGCTCGAAGGTCAAGAAGTTCTTGAAGAAGAATTTCCGTAAGAAGTTCAAGGATCAAGGGCAGGCTTCATCGGGCAGTGTACATCAGCCGTTTCCTTTGCAGCGTCAGGGATCGGTGGGTGGATCGCGAGGACCTTGTCCACGGTGTGGTGGTACCCACCCAGGCAGGCAGTGCACGGCGCCGATCATCTGTTTTCGGTGTGACCAGCCAGGGCATATGGCGCGTGACTGTCCTCAGAGGCCGCCGCAGCAGCAGGTTCCCCAGCAGCAGCAGCAGCAACAGGGACAGTATCCGCTGCTACCCAGGTCGGCTAGTGTGGGAGGCAGGCAGAGAGCTCGTGGCCAGATCACGCACTTGACCAGGGCAGAGGCAGTGGCGTCGCAGCTCGTGGAAGGTACCGTTCAGATTTTGGGTTGTGCGGCTCGGGTTTTATTTGATTCTGGCGCGTCTCATTCGTTTATTTCGGAGGATTTCGCGTCGAGCGTCGAGGAGCCGGTGACCCAGTTGTCCTGTGATTTGGCAGTGGAGTTGCCTTCGGGTGATTTTATGGTCACTCCGTATTGCTTCGACCAGGTTCCGGTGTGGATCGATGGGCGGAGTATGCCAGGCAGGTTGTATGCGTTGCAGCTTCGGGATTACGACGTGATTCTAGGCATGGATTGGCTCGAGACTCATGGAGCGGTGGTGGATTGTGGAATGAAGAGGGTCTACTTCCAGCATCCGAGCAAGAGGACCTTCTATTTCCAAGGTATCCGTTCCACCTCTTCTCGATTCCTTATCTCTGCTATTCGAGCCCGTCGATTGCTTGATTCAGGTTGTCAGGGTTTTCTCGCGTCTGCGGTTGTGTCTGACCGGATGGAGCCGGATGTCGAGGACATTGCGGTGGTGTGCAAGTTTCCCGACGTTTTTTCCTGAGGAGTTGCCTGGATTACCTTCCCAGCGGGAGATCGATTTCGTGATCGAGGTTGTACCTGGTACGGGACCTTTGGTGAAGGCTCCCTACCGTATGGCCCCCGCTGAGCTGAGGGAGTTGAGGGCGCATTTGCAGGAACTGTTGGCCAAGGGGTACATTCGTCCGAGCTTTTCCCCTTGGGGTGCGCCCGTGTTGTTCGTGAAGAAGAAGGATGGTAGTCTGCGGCTATGCATTGACTATCGGCAGCTGAATGAAGTGACCATTAAGAACAAGTATCCGTTGCCACGGATGGATGATTTGTTCGACCAGCTTCAGTCTGCGCGAGTGTTCTCGCGGATTGATTTGCGGTCCGGTTACTATCAGCTGAGAATTCGCGAGTCCGATGTGGAGAAGACTGCATTCAGTACGTGGTACGGGCATTATGAGTTTTTGGTGATGCCGTTTGGGCTCACCAATGCCCCAGTAGCCTTCATGGACTTGATGCAGAGGGTGTTCCATCCGTATTTGGACCAGTTCGTGGTCATATTTGTGGATGACATCCTTGTTTATTCACGGTCTGCTGAAGAGCATGCGTACCATTTGAGTGTGGTGCTGCAGACATTGCGAGATCACCAGTTGTATGCGAAGCTCAGCAAGTGCGAGTTTTGGCTCAGCGAGGTGCACTTTCTGGGGCACGTGATTTCTGGTGATGGCATTTCCGTGGATCCCGCCAAGGTCGAGGCTGTGATGCAATGGCCGAGGCCGAGGTCGGTGACGGAGATCCGGAGTTTCTTGGGGCTTGCGGGGTACTATCGCCGGTTTATCCAGGATTTTTCCCGCATTGCGACCCCGATGACGAGGCTCACGCGGAAGGATGTGCCTTTCGTCTGGTCCAAGGAGTGTGAGCAGAGCTTCAGGGAACTGAAGAGATTGCTCACCTCGGCTCCGGTGTTGGTTTTACCTTCTGGATCGGGAGGTTTTGTGGTGTGTACAGATGCTTCCGGCGTTGGATTGGGTGCTGTTCTGATGCAGCATGGTAGAGTGGTGGCTTATGCATCTCGGCAGCTAAAGCCCCACGAGGAGAACTACCCTACCCATGACCTTGAATTGGCGGCAGTGATCTTCGTGCTGAAGATCTGGAGGCATTATCTGTACGGCGAGAAGTTTGAGGTGTTCACTGACCATCAGAGTTTGAGGTATGTGTTCTCGCAGAGAGATCTGAACCTCATACAAAGGCGTTGGATGGAGTTCATGAAGGACTATGACTTCACCCTGTCTTATCAGCCGGGCAGGATGAATGTCATCGCCGATGCCTTGAGTCGGAAGGTGGCGGTCAGTACCTTGATGCTGAGGAAGTGGAGGCTCTGGGAACAGGTGCCCGAAGTATCCTTCAGGCTCAAGATTCCCCAGGAGCGAGGGTTGGCAGTGCTTGCGAGTCTGACTGTCACTCCTGCTATCCGTTGTCAGGTGACAGAGGCTCAGCATGCGGACCCTGAGTTGCCCCGGATTCTTGCGATGGCTGACGTGGAGCTCGGCGAGGACGGTGCTGCGAGGTTTCGTGGCAGGCTGTACGTCCCAGCGGAGGAGCAGGTTCGTCGTGCGGTGTTACGCGAGGCTCATGGAGCAGGTACACCGTGCACCCGGGTGCGACGAAGATGTATCGAAACTTGCGGAGGCAGTTTTGGTGGCCTGGCATGAAGAGAGATGTTGCCGAATTTGTGGCCAGGTGCCTGATCTGTCAGCAGGTGAAGGCGTAGCATCACCGACCAGGAGGTACTCTCCAGCCCTTGGATGTTCCTGCTTGGAAGTGGGACCATGTGACCACAGATTTTGTGGTGGGGTTGCCAAGGACCCCGAGTGGACAGGACAGTATTTGGTTACTGGTGGATTGGCTGACGAAGGTGACGCGGTTGCTACCGGTCAAGGTCAGCTGGAGCGTGCCTAAGTTGCCTCGTCTTTATGTGGAGCGGATCGTGCCGTCGCATGGGGTTCCCATTTCGATCGTGTCGGATCGGGATCCGCGCTTCACTTCTGGGTTCTGGAGGAGTTTCCAGCGAGCTCTTGGCACGGAGTTGGCATTTAGCTCGGCGTATCATCCTCAGTCAGATGGTCAGTCTGAGAGGACCATTCAGACTTTGGAGGACAAGCTGAGATCTTGCTGCCTGGAGTGGCAGGGGAGTTGGATTCATCACCTATCGTTGGTGGAGTTTGCCTATAACAACAGCTATCATTCGAGCATCGGCATGGCTCCTTATGAGGCACTGTATGGGCGTCCTTGTCGGACTCTGCTTGATTGGTTTGAGGTGGGTGAGCGTGTTTTGACGGGACCGGAGTTGGTGCAGCAATGTGTGGATGTTGTGCACCTGGTTCGTCAGAACATGTTGGCGGCCCAGAGTCGGCAGAAGAGCTATGCTGACCGTAGGAGGCAGCCCCTCGAGTTCGCCGTGGGCGATCATGTGTTCTTGAGAGTTTCTCCGATGAAGGGGGTGATGCGTTTTGGACGGCGTGGGAAGCTGAGTCCCCGCTATATTGGTCCTTTCGCGATTGTGGAACGCATCGGTGAGGTTGCTTACCGGTTGCAGTTACCTCCTGAGTTGGCGTCGGTGCATGACGTGTTCCACATCTCGATGTTGCGGAAGTATATGCCCGATGACTCTCATGTGCTCGAGTTTTCTGTTTGGCCTGAGGTGACTCCAGATCTTTCTCTCCCAGAGTTTCCGATCCGCGTGGAGGATAGGCGAGAGTAGCGCCTGCGGAACAAGGTCATTCCCTTGGTAAAGGTCGTGTGGCAACGACACTCTGGTGGTGAGGCTTCGTGGGAACGTGAGGACGAGATGCGTCAGCAGTTCCCGTACCTGTTTGAGTGAGTCTTCCTCTGCTTTCCCCTTGGGTTGTTCTCAATTTCGAGGACGAAATTCCTTAAGGGGGGAGGGCTGTAATATCCCGGACCTTTCGGATCCTTCTTCGTGGGTCCCGGATCTGGTTTTTAGAGCGTCCGGCTCCGTTGTGTCTGAAATTTCGTTTTGGACATCTTTCGTGTTCGGATCGGCGCGATCCGGAGTTGTTTCGGAGGCCTGGAGGCGTTCCGCGGCTTTTCCGCGTGTGTTTTTCGATTCCCGGTGTGTGTTTCGGCTTTTCCTTCGGAAGCTCGCCGCGGGCGAACCGGGCGGTTCCCCCAGGCACGACTGGTACCGTTGCGATCGGTGCGTTCCGAGGATTCAGGAAATATATTTTTCTATTTTCCGGTATTTTTTCAAAAATTCGGATTTTCTATATAGCCCTAATTCCTTTCTTTTTCTTTTTCTCCTTTCTCTTTCTTCTTCTTCCTCTTCCTCCGTTTCTTCCCACCGTGACACCCTCCTCCCTCCCTCTCTCCCATTCGGAGGCGGCGAACCCCTCTCCGGCTACGGACGGCGGCGGGGCGACGGCGCGGACGCATGGGCGACGGTGAGGCGATCTCGTGGGAGTGCGGCGTGCGTGGGAAGCGTGGGGAGTTCGTGAAGCTTCGAGCATTCTTCGTGATTCGTGATCGATCCGGCGGAGCATTCGCTTCATTGAGGTAGGGTGACGTTCCTTAGCCTCATGCCGATCTTTTCTGCGATTTATAGGCCGCGGGGAGGCCGAGAGGGGATCGTTTGAGCGTTTTTGGGTTTTTCCATGAATTGGGGAGAGCTCGCCCGATCTATGGATTTGATCCATGATTTCGTGTTTTGATGGCCTAGAATCATGCTAGGGGTCCCTAGGGGTCCCCAGGGGTCTTCCCCCTTGATTTCCCCCTCTCCTATGGAGGCATGGGGGCGTGGTTAGAATTTTTGGGCGTTCTTACCGTTTTCGGCCGCGGACTGAGAACGCGCTATACTCCAGTAGCGCGTTCTTGGAGGTCGCGTTGCCCCGACCGAGCGCGTTCATCGGAGAAGATGAACAGGAGGCGGTTCCTGTCGCACTATGGGGTCATAGCGCGATCATCCTTGTCGCGCTAGGAGGACCTAGCGCGATGGTCCTTGTCGCGCTAGGGTTCCCTAGCGCGATGATCCCTGTCGCGCTAGGGAGACCTAGCGCGATCTTCCCTATTGCGCTAGGGTTCCCTAGCGCGTTCTTCCGTGTCGCGCTAGGTATCCCTAGCGCGATTTGGCTGTTGTTGGGTGTTCCCCTTGGGCCGTGTGCGTCCCGGGCACCCCGTGGAGTTCCGTGACCGTGTCTTTGGTGTCCGGAGGTTCCGTTTGCCTTGGTCATGAGTTTGGCCGTGGGCGGTGAGTCCGTTTTTCTCCGACCGTGGCCCCGTTTGACGGAGCTAGTGCGTGGGGTGATTCCCACATGTTGTCGGACTCGGACGTCGTTTTCCGTTGACTCGAGAGTCTACTCCTTCAGTGACCCTCCACTAGTCGTAGCCCACCAGTACGAGGTGCTGGTCTCACCTGGGAGTGGTGTACGGGCACCCACCTTTCGAGACGGTTTGTGGACCAGTTACCGTAGGCTCCTCGTCTTAGCCAGAGTCCGGCTGCGGGGGAAAACCGGTCAGAGGGCCAGACCTAGGACGCGTGGTCTGTGTGTGCACACGTGGTTGGGGGCGGTTGGACCCACTGTTGACACCCGTTTTTTACCGATGAATCGAATCAGTTCCTGCGTCTCAATTATTGATGTCCCGAACAGTCAATCACATGAAAGATTATTCCTCTGGCAGTATTTTGGGCTCTTCCCAGCAAAGAAGGCCTCCCTCCCTCTCATTGGATTTAACGGTCTGTTATAAACCGTTTTTCTCAATAGAACGGTCCCCACTGGGCCGTTGTGTTCCGCTGCCCCGGGTTATTTGTATCTCGTGATACGCTTTGTATAGCGGCTCAATGCCAACCGTTATAGTCAATATAGCGGTCGTCCCTGGGCCGTCATTGTTTGCCGACAAGAAAAGGGTTCAGAGGCCCGACAGTGGGTCATAGCCACGTGCTTCACGAAAAGTTGTTTGTCTGGGCGTTGACTCCTCTTTACGTATAACGGTTTTTCCAGGACCGTCATGTATATTGAACGGCCCCTCCCAGACCGTCATACATGTTTGGCGGCCTTAGTAAGACCGTCATTGTTAAGGCCACCCAGATTAGACCCCCGTGATTCCAGGCGATTAAGAGGAGAATGTCGTTGGCAATATTGACACGATGCTCTCATTTACCGGCCTTTGACCGACCGTCATTCCCCTTAACCCCTGATTAAGCTCGAAGCCCTGGGCTCTATATATATAGCTCACGGGTTCTGACAGAAAAGGGGGGGACCATCACGAAGTGCTGTCGAACTCCATCGCCAAATCTCATACAGCGTCCGTTCTGACAGAGGAAAGGGGGGGACCATCACGAAGTGCTGTCGAATTCCATCGCCAAATCTCATACAGCATCCGCCCGTTCGTCAGGGAGTGGGGGCCTTCTACATCCCTCGCAGGCCCCCGGTGCAGGGAACTTCACGCTTCATGTTTCTGTGTTTCTAGTCCTTCTCTGTTTGCTCACCACACACACGTCTTTTCTCCACTGCATCACACATCACATACATCATTTCGTTGGCATTTATTATCTTTCCTACTGTTTCCGGCGCCCTAAACGGGGTTTCAAAACCTCCAGGTATCGCCGGGCCATGTTCTTCCTTTGCTTTATTTCAATTAGTACACCTACTACACTATCATTTAGCTAATCTCCGTTTATCTGTGTGTTTCACCGTTTGCTTTCAGGTCAGCAACCAAAAGCACGAGGCCCGCACCTTCTGGCCGGCCAGGAGGAGTGGAGGAACGGACCCGCATTCTCCCGTAGCTTCCGAGTCCCGGCGCTTTCACCGGGTGGCGATCACGGTCAACAGCTTCATCTTTCCTCCTGTTTTTTTATCTCTTCAATATTATTTAACTCGAGGAGGAATAACATATCAACACCTCTCCTTTTTTGGCGATCACGGTGGGACTTCTGATGCCCGTCGTGCTTCTGGTTTGCTGACCAATCTCTGTCTCTGTGAAGTTCAGCGGTTCTGTATCAGCCGTCATTCTGTGTACAACGGTTCTCTTCCAGCCGTCGTTATCTGGTATTCTCCGCAATTATCACTGCCGTGCTCTGCTCATTTAACGGCCTTCATAGTGCCGTCATACTTGTGTAGCGGTCATCATCAGGCCGCCATTCCCGTTCTGCAGCTCTGTACTTTAGCGGCTCTTCCAGAGCCGTTATAGTCATTTCCGCGGTCTCCAGTAGACCGTTATTTTGGCGCAGAGTCTGCGGCTGGCACTTGTTATCCCTAATTGTTGTTCCCAGCATTGGTCCCCCTGCTGTCCACTTGTTATTTTCTATCATATTATTGATTGCTTCATGATTTTATCATTTGATTTCATATGTGATTGCTAGATTTCTAGGTTAGGCTTTGCATGCACTCCGGTGCACCTAGGATCATTCACTTCATACTGTAGTTGCATTTCCTACCGAAGTAGGATTTCCTCTCGTCTCCATATTCCTTGGAGCCGACTAGGGAATCTTGCCGAGGACCTCCGTAAGCCCCCGTGAGCCGTGGATTCCCACACGGACGCCGGGCCGGTTGTACCATCGCCACACCGTGTCTAGGTTCCGCATACGTGGAGAGTGATCCCCCTTAGAGTCAGCCAGTTCCCCCATCATACCGTTATTAGGCTCCCAAGTGTCCGAGCGAACTCTACATTTTAATCAAAACACTAAGCCTAAGAGAAAAGAATTCTGAAAACTTGCGGTATCATTCAAAGTGTGTGCATACTTGGTTGACTCCCTTCTCGTCTCCACCTTTCATTGTGTGATTGTTTTGCTTCTACTTGTGTACTTTGGTCTTAAGTCTCTCTAGCTTGTGCATCCCATTGCATGCAGCATTGTTCCCCTCCCTCGGGATCATCTCCTAGGGACGGTTCTCTACTCTCCCTCTATTGCAACCCTTTATTCAACTCATCATCATCCAGCATGTCTTCTTTCGGGTCCATCCCCGCCCGCGAGGATTCTCTTCCTCAGGGGCTCCTCGAGGACGTCTCCGGGGTCGCCTCCTCCCTGAATGGGGAGGGGTTCGTCTTTGTTCCCCCTTCCTCCATCGCTGAGGTTGCGCCACCCACGCTCCCTCAGTTTGGCTCCCCTTCGGCGAGCCAACTACTCCAACTCATGTCCCAACTTGACCAGGATCAACTCCAGATATTCAAGCAAGCCCTCGGGGCAGAGGTCCCGCCCGCTGTAACCCTTCCTGTCTCTTCCACCCATCCTGCTGAGAGGTCCGGAGCACCGTCTGTTGCCCCAGTGGACCATACCCCTCTTCGCCCACAGGTCCTCCAGTTTCCAATATATCAATCTGGCCAGGCTTCTACCTCAGCCCACCCTCCTGCAGACAAAGGGAAGAGTCAAATTCCCTTATCTCCTCGTGCTAGTGCCCACGCGGCCGTCTCATCAGCACCACCGGCCCCTCTGGCCCAAGTGGATTCTACTCGGCTGCAGCCCGGAATAGCTCAACTCGCTTACGCTGATGTGGGTCCTTTTTGGACTCAACATCCATCTTACGGGCTCATGGCCCCCACTATCCATCCGGCTGTCTCCCATTATCCCTCGGCTTCTACTGTCCATCCAGCTGCCTCTCACTACCCTTCAGTTCCACCTCAAGTCCCTCTACCTCAACAAGGAAGTGACGATCGCTTGGCAGTTCTCCAACAGCAGATCGATCTCCTCAATAAGAGGGTTGGCCCACCATCCTTCGCAGATGCTCTCACTCCTAATTTCCGGGACATCCGATTCCCTTCTCAGTCAGAGCTCCCGACATACCGAAAGTACAACGGGAACGGCAACCCGTTCATCCACATCAAGGAATTCCTGTACGAGTCGGGACCATACCAGCATGACGATCACCTCCTTGCATATCTATTCCGGCGATCCCTGGACGGGGTGGCACTCGAATGGTTTTACGCTCTGCCACTGGAGGAGGTTGGGAGCTTCAAGACGATCAAGGAGAAATTCGTGCAAAGATTCCAAGATCGGGTCGGACCCGAATACTCATTCACGGACTTAGTGGCCGAGAAGATGAAAGCTGATGAAGACTTCGCTACCTATGCCGATAGGTGGAGGCAGATAGCCTCCCGTGTGCCCGGGCAGATTCCGGAAGAAGAAAAGATCAAACTGCTCATTTCTAATGCAACCCCTCTCTTCCGGAATGTCCTAATGTTGAATGACATCACCAGTATGCATCAACTGTACAGTCGGGCCCGGTTTATCCAGACCCAGTTTAAGGACTCCCCCATTCATTCTCTCTTCGAAGCCCAGAAGCCCAAGAGTTCCAGAAAACCACAGGGCCCTGTTACCGAGGGAGTCCAAACAAACGAGCAGGTGCAGGTAGTTAGCCAGACTGCCACCTCCCACTTCCCCCAGCAAAGCAACCCCCATTTCTCCGCATCACCTCGCCCTTCCTTTCCCACGCAGCAACACCCTCAACAACAATCTCCGCCACCACCACAACAGCCCCAGCAACCACTGCAATACCATAACACTCCCCCGCCTGCTACCTACGCACCTGCTCGTCCGGTTGCTAAAAGAGCCAACTATCCTCCTCTCCCAGAGACGCTCACTAATGTCTTTGCAGCGCTGATGCATACTGGCGATTTACAATTGCCACCTGAGCGCCCGAACATGAATCCGGCCGCCGATCTGTCCCGATATTGTGTATATCACCGGCAGCCGGGGCACACCATTGAGAGGTGTTATCATTTTAGGGACCTGGTATACGACCTGCACGAAGGTCACAGGATCGATTGGGCTCAGATGAGGAAGTTGATTGAAGATCTGAGAAGAGGGCCAGCAAGGCCGCAACAGGCAGCACCACAGCAACAGCAGTTTCAGCAACAACCTCAGCAATTCCAGCCACAGCAGCCACAGCAACAGCAGCAGCAGCCAAACTTAGGGATCCACCAAAATCCCATGCCAGTACATGCACCCGCTCCTCAACAACAACAGCAGCCGCCGGCACCGGCCCAAGTCAACATGTTACGCCACCCGGCTCCTGACGCAGGGTGGACCATTGACGATCCCGCACACCTGTTAACCTTACGCCACATCCCTACGCACTCTACCTCACCCGCCGTCTTTTCCATCCTTCGGCCTTCCATGCCTTCCACAACTTCCCCCGTCATCCATCCTTCCACCATACTTACCACTCCGAGAAGCCATATTCTCTCGCCTATCCCCCCACAACATTATACTTCCCCACCTACTATACCTTCCACTATCTTGTCCACCAATCACTGCAGTCCACTAACCGCCCCTTTACCTCACCCATCGCCCATTTTACCTTCACCACAACCTTCGCTTACTATGCCTATCATATCCCCCATCACCAAGACTGCCATCCCTTCCATTCTCATTCACCCCACTGGGTCAAGCGGGAGCCCACCTACAGCCATGCCAGCACAAAACCTTGCCCTCAGGAGCGGGCGGTTATTTCAAAGGACTTACCCCTCTACCAGTGCACCTCCCCAAATACCCTCCATCTCAGCATCAGCAGCACAAGACAATGAAGTTGACCCCGCGCCCGGTTCCACATACGACCTGTTGCAACATCTTGACCGGATGCCGGCAAAGATCTCTGTCTTGGAGTTGATCAGACGTTCACCTCTACACCAAGAAGCATTAAGGACGTTTCTGCAAAAGGTCATAGTGAACGAAGATGTGGCGGTAGACAGCTTGCCGTCAGTGTTGGCTACTGTTACCAAGGGGCCCGCTATCACATTCTCTGAGGCCGAACTCGCGCCCCCTGAAGCACGCCAAATGCCGCTATGCGTCACCATCACCTTGAACCAGGTAGTGGTAGACTCAGTGCTAGTGGACACTGGGGCTTCAATAAATGTTTGTCCATTAAGTACTCTGCGTGCCTGCAACATTTCTGAAAGTATGCTGAAGCCGACACCGACAACCATTGCCGCCTATGACAATTCCAGAAGGGCATGTCACGGGGTCATCACATTACAGGCTGAGCTAGGGCCGTTACAAATAGAGGTGGAATTCTACGTCCTAGACATAGATCCGATGTTCAAGGCTATTCTGGGTCGTCCATGGATAAATGCTCTGCAAGCGGTACCTTCCACCGCCCATCAGTGCCTGAAATTCTCCTTCCAGGGGCGGGTGGTCAAAGTCAAGAGTGTTTCCACCGTCCAGGCAGTGGACGCCATCACTGACCAGGTTCTCCCCACTCTATGGCCGAGCAATAGGCCAGTATTGTCAGTCATGGACATAAATTACCCATGGGCTTATGCGGCAGGCAAACCCATTACAACACGCAAGAATGCCGGAGCTAAGCCTAAACCCAAAAATTCTAAAGGCTGGGACATGATCATGAAGCTAGGCTATCAGCCAGGCCTTGGTCTCGGCGCGCGGTTACAGGGAAAGACCAAACCCATCTCTGAAAGCAAGAAGATGGGTCGTCAGGGCTTAGGCTATCATAACACTACCATTCAGGCAGATTCTGGGCCACTAACCTGGGACTACCGGCAACACTTTGTAAAGGGTCCACTACAGCCCGGCACCGCAAATAAGCCACAACCCAAGGAAGAAAAGAAAGATGCTCCCATTGTTAATATTGTTGCTGACCCACCGCCGCCTCTGCAGGGGTTGGTGGGAGATCTTGAAGATTATTTTGCTGAAATGTCAAGTCTGTTTACTGATCCAGCCACTCAAATGAAGGAGACAGAGATGCCCATGGTTAGGCATGCTCTGATAAGGCCACAGAAGATACAAGAGGCAGGAAGCTCCGACATTTCCTTCTTTATTCCTCCTGCTCATTTGGCCTCAACAGTTTACCCAAACTTTGTGATTCGATCCCCTCCAATACTGGTCAAACCGTGTTTCACGGGGAGACCGTCAAAAATTCTATTCATTCCCTCCAATTGCGGGCACTGTCCGCCCATTGATCTACTCGATCTATCTTCACCTCCTTCTCCTAATCCCCGAGTTCACGGGATGTGGTTCTCCCCCGATACCTTCTTCTCTCTCTTTCCTCAATTCTTCACAAAACAACTCCTTCCTCTGCCTCCACCTTCTGATTCTTCTTGCTCTCTTCTGGTAGTAGAAGATACCCAAAAAAAAAAACGTCAACTTTCAAACTTACATTTCAGTCGAAGACTATGCTGTCTTCTGCTCATCCACTCCCCAGGGGCACCAAACCCCTGCTCCTTTTCCACTAGATTTTCTGTCTCCTAGGGTAGATGTACAGGTAGTTGAGTCTCCTAGGTTAGTCGAGTCAGTCAGGGTAGAAGCATGTTCTCCCTTAGATAGCCCATCCACCTCTGCAACGCCACCACTGGCATGTCACTCCCGTTCCATTCCCGATAGGTTCCTACAGGATCTGGCCTTGAGATGCCAGGCCCTCCTCAGATGCCCAGAATTCATAGCCACCACCGTCTCCTTTAAAGAGGATGAGGATTCAGAAGGCCGGGTGTGGAGCAATGACGGACTAGGAGTGTATGAAATTGTAGACGAGAAAGACCCAGCGGATGATGAGGAAAGTGATGTGGAGGACATTGCTGACCTATACGCACAAGGATTGAGAAGATTCGACGAACCCTCGTCAGCAGTGGATGAACCCACTAAAGAAATCAATTTAGGAACCGAAGAGGATCCCAGGCCCATATCTATTGCAGCTGATCTCCCTCCTAAGGTAGAAGAGGAGCTCATCAAGGTTTTGAGAGAGTACAGCGATTCTTTTGCCTGGTCCTACGAGGACATGCCGGGTCTCGACCCCGCTTTAGTGGAACACAGGTTAATCTTAAAGCCAGGGGCGATTCCTGTTAAACAAAAGCTCAGAAGATTCCACCCACATATGGCCTTGAGAATGAAAGAAGAGGTGGACAAATTACATAAGGCCAGATTCATCAGGGTTGTGCTTTATCCACAGTGGGTGGCCAATATAGTCCCGGTAATAAAAAAGGATGGCAAAGTCAGAATTTGTATTGATTTCAGGGACTTAAACAAAGCATGTCCGAAAGACGATTTCCCGCTTCCTCACATCGATGTTTTGGTAGATAATACCGCTGGGTTTGAGGCTCTCTCGTTCATGGACGGGTATTCAGGATACAACCAAATCCGTCTTGCTCTAGAAGATCAAGAGAAAACCTCCTTCACCACGCCTTGGGGCACCTACTGCTATGTCGTCATGCCATTTGGATTGAAGAACGCAGGTGCTACCTATCAACGGGCAATGGTGGCCATCTTCCACGACATGATGCACGTCTACATGGAGGCCTATGTGGATGATATTCTGGTGAAGTCGAGGACAAAAGAAGAACACCCCGCCATTTTAGCCAAAGTGTTGCAAAGGGCTAGGGAATACCAATTGAAGATGAATCCTAAGAAATGTGTCTTTGGAGTCGCATCCGGGAAATTACTTGGGTTCATGGTTAGCAAACGAGGGATTCAGATTGATCCTAATAAGGCAAAGGCCGTAATGGAAATGCCACCGCCTAAGAATCTTAAGGAGCTTCGTGGTCTGATTGGGCGTTTGCAGTTCGTTAGAAGATTCATATCTCAACACTCTCAAAGATGCCGCCCATTCTACGACTTATTAAAGGCGGGGGCCGAGTTTAAATGGAACGAACAATGTCAGAAGGCCTATGAGGAGCTTAAGGTTTATCTGTCCAACCCTCCTGTCTTGCAACCTCCTGTCCCCGGAAAGCCTTTGATCCTATACATTTCTGTCGCTGAGGATTCCCTAGGTGCTGTCCTGGCACAAGTGGATGATGAAGGAAGAGAGAGGGCAGCATATTATCTCTCCCGATTGTTCAATTCTGCCGAATCCCGGTACACTGCCATGGAGAAGACTAGTGCAGCATTGGTATGGGTAGTTCAGAAGTTAAAACACTATTTCCTAGCCCATGAGGTAAGGTTGATCTCTAGAATGGACCCAATCCGCTACCTCCTCGAGAAACCCGTCCTCTCTAGTCGATTAGCTCGCTGGCAGAGCTTTCTCTCTCAATTTGATATCACCTTCGTCGTCCAGAAGGCCATCAAGGGGTATGCTATTGCTGAGCATCTTGCTCATTCTCCTATCCCCTACACTGATTCAATCCAGGACGAATTCCCTGATGAACACCTTGCAGTTATCTCTCATCCGCCTCCCTTTTGGTCTCTACATTTCGATGGCGCGCTCAATTCCCAGGGCCGTGGCATCGGCGCTGTCCTCCTTACTCCCGAAGGTATCACCGTCCCTTTTGCCTACCAGCTCTCTTTCTCTGCCACCAACAACATAGCCGAGTATGAGGCTCTCCTAGCTGGACTAAAGCACGCCTATCTCTTAGGCGCACGATACCTCAACATCATGGGAGATTCTCAATTGGTGCTGCGTCAAGTTCTGTCAACTTATCGCACCCGTGACCCCAAACTAAAGCCATATCAAGATTTGGTCACACTCTTGGCTAGACAATTTAGCAAACTCATCTACGTTCATGTTCCCCGATCTCAAAATATTCTTGCTGATTCATTAGCATCTCTCGCTTCCTCTTTATCCTTCTCCCTTAGTCGTTCCACTGAGACCATTGTGGTCCAACGGATGGACGCTCCCTCTCTGCAAGATCCTTGGTTTGCTAACCTTAGGAAGATTATGGAAGAGAAAGCGGCTAAAGAAGAGGTTAAGGAAGTATCCTTAGCAGAATTGGAAGAAATCTTGGACGAAGATGAGTTGCCATGGTTCCATGAGATTGAGCAATATTGTCGGGATGGTTCTCTCCCGGAGGAAGCCAATGCGACACAAAGAAAAGCCATCAGAAGAGTCGCCTCGAGGTATACAATCGTTGCAGGAGAATTGTACAGGCGCGCTCTCAATGGAGTTCTGATGCGGTGTTTAGATGACGATGAAGCTTGGAAAGTAGTGGAAGCTGCTCACTCCGGTGAATGTGGAGGTCACGTGAATGGACAGGCATTGGCTAAGAAGATCCTTAGGCAGGGCTACTACTGGCCAACCCTAGAGGAAGATTGCTCTACCTACGTCCGTAGGTGCCTTCAGTGCCAGCTCCATGCTGACAAAATCCACGCCCCTGCTTCATCTCTTCGCCCACTATCCGCCCCATGGCCTTTCTCCATGTGGGCCTTTGATATTGTCGGTCCGTTAGGTGACCCTAACGCCCAAGTAAAACAGAAATCCTTCATCCTCACCGCTACAGAGTATTTCACGAAGTGGGCGGAAGCTGAAGCCTATGCAGAGATCAAAGCTACCACAGTTTGCCGCTTCATCACAAAGAACATCATCTCGCGGTTCGGGGTACCAAGCGACATTGTCACCGACAATGGGCCACAATTTGTGTCTCAAGAACTCCAGGACCTCTGTAAGAAATTTGGTATTGCATTGCATCATTCATCACCATATTATCCACAAGGCAACGGTCAAGCCGAAGCCACCAATAAAACCCTTCTTAAAATCATCAAGAAAACGTGTGAATCCCACCGGCACGCTGATTGGGCTGATAAATTGATAGACGCTCTATGGGCTTATCGCACCTCTGTCCGAACTCCCACAGGGCAGACTCCCTTTGCCCTCACCTATGGGATGGAGGCGGTACTCCCGTATGAGATTCTCATCCCTTCCCTAAGAGTGCAGCTAGATAAGGAACTTAATCTCGACGAGCGTCGAGAGGCGTTACTAGCACAGCTGGAACTGTTAGATGAGAAGAGGTTAAATGCGGCCAATCACGCTTCTGTTTATCAAAAGCGGGTCTCACGTCATTTTCAAAAGAAGGTAATCGAAAGAAAGTTTGAAATAGGTAATATGGTTTTGAAAAGGAAATTCATCCGAACAGGTGGTCCAAGGGCTAAGTTGCAGCCAAACTGGGAAGGGCCGTTCGTCATCAAGGAAGTCTATCCAGGTAATGCCTATCGGTTGACGAACTCAGAAGGAGAAGAACTGGCAAATCCGTGGAACGGGTTATATCTCAAACGCTTCTATCCCTAAAAAAAGAGTCTAACCACGTGCTTCCCTAGCAATGCAAGCTTCCCCTGTTCATAAGAATCACTGAGAGAAGCTGAACACACAAACACGACCCTTTGGTCCTGTCCCCAGTTCCGCCAAACACCGTTTCCCGGGGCCACACTCTGGAGGAAAGTTGTAGTCCCTGTACGTTTCTTGCTTCGGCTGAACCCAAGAATGAGGAGTAAATAAGGAGGCGATGCCTGACCTGGGTACCCTAATACGAGATAAGTCTCAAATAGGGGCAGTTCGTTATGACCTGAAGCCACAAGAAAAAGAAAGAAAAAGAGAGAAGAAGAACAAAAAGAAAAAAATGAATAAATGAAAATATTTGGGAAATTGGAACAACTAGGCATAGCAAGAATGACAAATGTGGTGGCTTAAGGTTCGATGACGAACACCAAAACCCCGACACAACAGACCGAAGCTTTGAGGGGCACCCAGGAAAGAATTCAAGTCTTAAAAACTCACATGACGGGTGTAAGCTTGTCTCCACAATCTTTTTCTTTTCAGGACAAAGCTGAGTACCCTGGGGGTGGCCCTGGCAGAACACCGTCAGGCAAATAAAAGTTCGGGCCAGGAGGGTCCCTTCAATCACACGCCAATCTCAGGAGGAATCCTCAGGTTACGAGGGAGGCATGTCTTGTTACGGAAGCATCGGTTTTCAAAACCCAAAACAACAAATATTTCAAAATCCAAAAAAAATCAAATATTTCAAAATCCAAAAACAACAAATATTTCAAAATCAAAAAAAAAACAACAAATATTTCAAAATCCAAAAACAACAAATATTTAAAAAAAAAACTTAAAACCCAAAAACATTGAATATTTCAAAATCCAAAAATATTGAAAACATTAAAAAAAAAATCCAAAAATATTCATGACTTGCATTCATGGCATGCATGCATTGCATTGTTATCATTTCTCTTTTCCTTCGCTTATCTAATAAGGCTTGCCCCTTGACCAAAAATCAAGCACTGGTTACCTCCGCACTTGTCACAAGGCAAGGGGCTAAGCCTAAAACAGATTTAACCTGTTTCATTGCTAATAATGTGCAGGACGATGGAGCAAGAAGACGAAGTAACAACAGAACAACTGCAAGGGGCAAAATCAGTCACTCCAACTTTTATTCCTGATACAAACAATTCTCACTCTCAAACAAGGCACTCTCACTTATCAAGCATCATAAAAAGGAAGGAAAAGTACAATCACTCAATCCTCCGCTGGGCATTCCCGCAGGGGCACATCTCTCTCAGTTCTCTGATATACGCCTGGCGAGTCTCGGTCGCCTCTTCCACCTCTGCTGGCAAGGCACGCACCTTGCTGATTCCCCACATCGCTAGTGCACTCCTCACACTCTGCTCATCGTGCTCAGTGCCAATCTGTCTAGCCTGAAGAGAAGGGAAGTGCGACAACGGAGGAAGCAGGGTCCGCGGTACCCCGACCTGCAAATGGCACCTGTGTGGATAATACACGGCCAGTACGGTATCACTCACTAGCCTCAAATCCAGACCCTGTCCTCTGGGCAGTCTGATCTCCGTAGTCACCAAGAAGTTAGGCCGCATCACGAACCTCTCCACGGGTAGCCGACTCAGGTACCTGCGCCATTCTTCTCTGGTCCGCATATCCCCCGTACGGCACTCCACCTGCGAAGAGAAACCAAACCCGCCACCGATAAAAGAAAGTGGATGGCTCCCGAAGATCCTACTCTCAGTCTCTATGCCTGCCCTAGGGATAAACTTCAGTCTCACGCCCACCCAACACTCTAAGAGAATCATAGAACCAAACAGTGGACCACTCAGGGCAGCAGAGCTAAGCCCTTCATAAAAATAGGCTAAGATAGCCTGGGAAATAGAAAGCCCTCTCCATAAACCACTGATGGTGCTAAGGACGGGAAGATCTAGCACGTGGTCGGCTGACGGAAAGAGGATAGCACCACACAAGCAAATGGATACAGCCTTGGCAATAGCCTCATGCCACCCGCATTTGTTCTTACAATGTGCCACCACCCACTGGCTGAGAGGAAGAAGGTGAATATGACGGGCTCCCACAAAGGTCTTGATCTCACTCGGGTCTTCTATGAACTCGCTAAAGATGGCAACTGGATCTATAGGGGCAACTGTGTGACACACTAGATCCTCCTCCCCAACCCTAGACTTAGGGAGAGACAGATAAGCCTCTACTTCCTCTAAAAGGACGGTGGCCTCAAAGGATGGAAAGATAAAAGTGTGGGTCTGTGGGTGCCACATTTCTACAAGGGCTGAAATACTGTGCCAGTCAAAGGAAATCTTTTGGAAGTTACGACCTAAGAACAGCAAGGATTGTAAGTGCCAAGAACTAAGGATGTGGGTTACCCCTAGGGGCAAGGCACGAACCGTGGGAGCCACCCACTTAAGAGAAGAGTATCGGCGAGAGCCAGGAAGGAGCTAAAAAGGAGAAAACGAGGAAAGTAATGCAGAAAGAAAGAGATATTAGACGAAACAGAATCAAATGAACCAAGTTTGAAGTGATTTAAACATACCTCTCTAGAAGGATTTGAACTGAGATGTCGAGGAATAGAACCCAAACGCGCAATCTCCTCTCGCTCCTTCCTCGCAGCCTTAGGGCCTGAATGGTCTCCCTCACCCAAAGAATGCTCACCAAAACTCCTCTTCATGATGATTTGGTGGTGATTTAGAGGGAAGAAACTTAAGAAGAAGAAGAAGAGGTTGGGTTCAGGCTGAAGGCAGAGCACCCCTTACTTATAGGAGGTCTCATCCCGTGTTTCGCTCCACTGGAACGCATGATGCACGAGAGCACACCAGGATTGAATGGGCTTAAGGGAATTCAATTTGGCTTCTAAGATCGTGCTGATTGGCGGTCGTACGATAGACCGTCATTCATTTTTTGAACGGCCCAAGGGAGACCGTCATTCTCATGTCCACGGTCTACCCTGGACCGTCATTTTTAGTCGGCCTGCGCCAATTAACGGTCTACACTTGACCGTTATATTCAATGACGGCTATGTCGTAGCCGTCATTCTTAAGCAACCCACGGCCCTGTCTTGGCCGTCATTCTTGCCAAAACGGTTTTTGCCTGGCCGTTGTTCTCTAAACTCATGAGCTGCCTCACCTCCACTCGCGTCGCTCACCCTGAGTCGGCGTGCCTCACCTCCACTCGCGTCACTCACCCTGAGTCGGCGTACCTCACCTCCGCTCGCGTCACTCACCTCGAGTCGGCGTGCCTCACCTCCGCTCGCGTCGCTCGCCCTGAGTCGGCATGCCTCACCTCCGCTCGCGTCACTCGCCCCGAGTCGGCGTACCTCACCTTCGCTCGCGTCGCTCACCCTGAGTCGGCGTGCCTCACCTCCGCTCGCGTCGCTCACCCTGAGTCGGCGTACCTCGCTACCTCTCACGCAGCTCACCCGAGTCTGTCATCGCCTCCCTCACCCATTGTCATTCATACATACACTCATCCATTTGCATACATTCATACATCCATACAAAAACTAAAAAAGGGGTGCATCATATATACATATCATCATCCCAAAAACATAAAAATCTCATATAAAAAAAAAAGAAAAAAGAGGAAAAAGTACAAAATCAGGCCTCACCCTCTGGCCTGTCACTGTCTCCACCTCCCTCCTGTCTCTTCGCTGGCGGGGCCATCGAAGAAGTCTCAGCATCATCGCGACGTCGTCGTCGCTCATCACTCTCGTTCCTCTCCCGCTGAGAGGAACTCGCCAGGTAACGTCTCACCGAGGTGTGAGTAGCCTGGCTGCCACTCGGTACGACCGATCGGCTCCTCGAACGGCTCATCGTCATACCCTGAACCTGGCCCCGCAGCACAAGGGCCTCGGTCCTGAAAGGCTCCAGCTCCGCTATCGTCACTCGGTGGCGCTCCACCTCCTCTCGGTAGCGCTCCACCTCCGCTCGGTAGCGCTCCACCTCCGCCCGGAGAAGTCCCGTCTCAAGAGCGTCGGCCGGCTGAGCTCGCGCAAGCTGCTCACGCAAATGGGCCGCCTCCCTCTCAGCCACGAGCCGCAGCACCTCTCGCTCCTGAGACGCTGCTCGCTCTCGCTCCAGCTCTGCCTGTGACTGCTCCAGCTCGGCAGTCAGCATAGGATGAAGTCCTCTCACCTTCTCCCAGAACTCGGTAGCCTCTGCCGACTGGAGCCGCCTCACCTCCTCCTGAGCCTCGGCTAACTCCGCCCTGGCTCGAGACGCCGACCTCTGGGCGCTCACAGTCGCCTCCTGGGCCCGAGCCTCAACCTGCACCAACTCAGCCCGTAGGTGGGCCACCTCCTCTCTGGCACGGGTAGCCTCCTCCATAGCAACCCTCACGTCGTC
Organism: Amorphophallus konjac; assembly: GCA_022559845.1. Lineage (NCBI taxonomy): Eukaryota > Viridiplantae > Streptophyta > Magnoliopsida > Alismatales > Araceae > Amorphophallus > Amorphophallus konjac. Next base: position 20,790,305 of record CM040128.1, read on the forward strand.
CACCTACATGCATCAAACATTAGCACATTCCATTCATATCATGCACAAATAAACAAAGGAAAGCGTCAGAAGTGTACCCGCACGGCAAGCTCGCTCTCCGCTGCCTCGGCCCGTTCCACCATCCGCTGGAACTCGGCATCCCGGGCTGCTCGGTCGGCCGGTGTCTCAACAGAAGAAGAAGAAGGAGCCTCCGCTCCACGCCTCTGAGCAGCCTCAGCTCGCTGCACCCAAATATCCCAGGACAGTCACATGCATAAACATCATATAGAAATGTAAGAGTCCAGAGTTTAGGAACATACCAGTAACTCGAGGGCTCGGCGAGCCTCATCCCTCTCCTGGATGGTGGTATGAAGGAGCCCCTGCAGCTCCGCTAAGCGTCCCTCAGGGTCAATCTGCATGTCGAAAGGAAGTCAGTACAGCATATAGAAATCATAAAGCATGTAGATTAAGTCTGAGTTTAGAATTGTACCGGTCGGCGTGATCCTCGGAACACGCGGTCTCCGTAATGCCTGACGTACGCAGTCACGTACGCCGCATCACTGTCAGCACGAGCGGTCACCACACGCCCACCTGCCTGCCAGTCGGCAACCTGCTCGGCGTTCCGCGCCGCCCAATCGCACTGCTGAGTCAGCCCTCGGGTGCTCCGCGTCACCCTCTCCCTCGCGCTCTCCTGCGTCGGGAAGTCTACCACGGGCTGAGAGACGTCGGTCGTCCTCATCACCAGCCGGGAGTAAAGGGGCTCCACTACATTCATGCAGTGTAACCACACATCACGCCCGGAGAAGGTGAGAGCTCTCACCACCCACGGCTGCTCTGTCACGTCCTCATGTGCATAAGGAGTCCACTGCACCTGCATACATCAGCAATCACATCAACATCATATAAAAAAAGCATTTTCCAAATAAAGGCTAAGGTTTAGAAGTCGTACCGAGGCGCGAGGAAGCATGTCGACATCGTCCTGTAGGTCGCGCACCTGCCGTGTCAGGGTCCGTGACCCCCGAGTCGGCTCCCACCGTCGCAGAATGGGGAAGAGCCCAGGGCGGGACTCTAGTCCCCTGTACAGAGAAGGCAGCCGCACGTAAGCCCATGCCTGCATCATGCACAAGTCGTCAGCATCTAGAGTCTAGGTCCTAGGAAATTGCATGAGTTCTGAGTCAGAGTCGTACCTGGAGAAGGGGAGAGAAGCCCCCCAACATCGTCCGTCGGGACGTCGAGCTGAGGCTCTCAAAAAGGAAGGCGAGTACACCAGCACCCCACGCGTAGTCTCCCACGTGCTCTAGGTCCTCGAGGAACGGAAGAAGTCGGCAGTGGATGACGTCCGCACGCGTAGAGAAGAGGAGTCGCCCGAACAAGAACATCAGGAACCGCCGAAGAACCATGTCCGCCTCTACACCCGGTCCTGCTGCTACTCGAGGCCGCACGCGCGTCACCAGCCGGTCCAAGTGCTCCTCTGGACGCTCGCCCACTGCAAGTCCGGCCCGTCGCAGCCCTAGGCTGTCCTGGAGAGCTGCCCGCGGAAGAAGCGTGGTCTGCCGACGTGTCGTCTGGAGTGCAAGCCCTAACAGCCTCTCGGCCATGCCGCGGTAATCGGGGAAGGAGATCCCAGTCACCGGTAGACCGTGCACCTGCAAACCAGTGAGCCTGGCCACGTCCTCTAGCGTGGGGACCATGTGACCCCACGGGAAGAGGAACGTGCGACTCGCCGGATCCCAGCGGTCGTGCAGGGCATAGAGAAGAGGTGTGTCAAAGTGACACACCTCAACACTGAGGAATGGGGCGAACCCCATGGCAGCCAGCCTCTCCCGCTGAAAGTCCGGCAGTGCAAGATACACTGACCGAACCTGCAGCCAAGAGATACGGGTCCGACGCTTTCCCTGCATTCATTCATTCATCTCATTAGTTTCATATTTCTTAATAACAAAAAGAAGGGGGGGTTACCCTGTGATGTTCATCATTTTAGTTGTTGAGTGTTCAACGGCCTTCCCCTGGCCGTTTTGTTGCCTATGACGGCCGTCCATGGACCGTCCTATCCTATGATGTTTTGAATAAAACGGCCATTCCTGGGCCGCTGTTCCATTCACAACGGTTGTCCGTCAACCGTTGTTCTGAGGTTGTGAATCATTCAACGGCCCAATGGGGACCATATTGTTCTGAATGCCAAGGGTTGCTACATTAGGGTCAACGGCCACTCCTGGGCCGCGGTGCTATTTTGAACGGTCCGTTGGGGACCGTATTGTTCTGAATGCCAAGGGTTGCTACGTTAGGGTCAACGGCCACTCCTGGGCCGCGGTGCTATTTTGAACGGCCCAATGGGGACCGTGTTGTTCTGAATGCCAAGGGTTGCTACGTTAGGGTCAACGGCCACTCCTGGGCCGCTGTTCTGTTTGACGGTCCGTTGGGGGCCGTTTTGTTCTGAGGTGACCTTGAAGACCGGGTGTGTTTAACGGCCTCTCCTGGGCCGTTTTGGTCTGATTGGCGGCCCGATGGGGACCGTCATTACGTCATCTCTTCCGACGACGGCGAGTTCCGCCCCGCACGCCGTGGACAGCCCCCCATTCCCCCATGCTATGCAAAAAGAAGGCGAGAGGGACCTACCTCCGAGCCCCGACGCCTCTTGGCCGGGCGTGGTGCTTCCGCCGCCGCCTCGCCGCCGCCCGCACGATCGCCGTCGGTGCCGGTCGCGCCCTCCTCCACGAGCATGAGGGCGAGGTCGTCGACGGAGAAGTCCTCTCCGGCCGAGGTCGCCTCTGCCGCCGCTCCCGTCGTCTCCTCGGCCACTGAAGGGGTCGTCTCTGGCGAGGAATCCGTCACGTCTAACAGCCGCTCGCCGCCGTTACCACCGCCGGTCACCATCGCCCGAGAGAGAATGAAGAGGAGGATGATAGAGAATGAGAGAGAGAGAGCCGGGGAGGCCATCGTGAGCGAGAGAGAGAGAGAATGAGAGTAAGGGGCGCCGTTCCTCTTCTCCTCCTCTCTTCCTGCCGTTACGGTAGGAGGAGGGAAGGGGAAGGGGTTTATATTTTTAAATCGACGTTGAGAATGGCGGTCTAGCGATAGGCCGCCATACAATAAGAACGGCTACCTGAGGGCCGTTATGCTGTAAACGGTTACTTAGCATTGAACGGCCTTCCTATGACCGTTAAAGATCCATATGGCGGTTTACCATGAGCCGTCCAATTTACGAACGGTCCCCTCTGAGCCGTTGAACTGTTGAATGTATCATATTGTGAAATTCATGTGCCAATGAGTTTTGATTGCAGTTAAAGCTAAACAACATCAATGTCCCGCCGTTACGCCTGCACAGGTAAGTCAGGTATGGCCCTCAATCCCTCAAAACTCTTATTGCATTACTATATGGTAATAAACATCTATCTCGAGAACCAGTCGATTCTTCACGCATTCCAGGATCTGACATTCCCCGTCAACAAAAACACATGATGATCTAGGTATGCGTGTCTAATCTTCGGAAAGGCCGCTAAGTTGGAAGAAGTCAGGGGACGACGGTTCTCTCTTGCACGCCGTGGTTGCAAGAAGTGTCCTAACCCTGACTCATTCAGTTCTGCAATAATATTCTCGAGTATTTTATATTTTTATCCTTTGTTTGCATTCGATTTTACATGTTTCTTTCTTTTAGCCCAACATGCATCACAAGCACCTTTTGAGCATTCACGACCTACGGTCTGCCTGAGAAATGATCTTGCGTATGATTGACTGTTTTCTGTGTTCCATGTCCCACCGAAGGAATAATTCCACTCCAAAATTAGAAGGTATTTCTTTGGACCTAATTGTTCGGTTCTGATGAATTAAGTGTTTCCCTCGTCTGGAGTTTTAAAATCCTTTTAATTTCGCTATTACCAGCTTCTATATCGCCTCATTTAGGACCACAGCTTGTCCGCCGACGAGGCCGCTCCTTGCTCTTTTACCTTAGTTCCTCCAGATTCAGGTTTAACACTCAGTCCCACAGTACCTTGCAAATTGGTTCGAAGGTTGCCGGAAGATTTCTATGGCTTATTGGTATGAAACGGGTGTCGTATTGCCTTAACGCCCGCTTTTGCAGTCCACTCCGCTTCATCTCCGCTACAACTCCATGTTCCATGACACCTCCACTACACCTCCGCTCGTTCCCTTGCAAGGCGGACGTTAAGGAGGGGCATCTGTTGACACCCGTTTTTTACCGATGAATCGAATCAGTTCCTGCGTCTCAATTATTGATGTCCCGAACAGTCAATCACATGAAAGATTATTCCTCTGGCAGTATTTTGGGCTCTTCCCAGCAAAGAAGGCCTCCCTCCCTCTCATTGGATTTAACGGTCTGTTATAAACCGTTTTTCTCAATAGAACGGTCCCCACTGGGCCGTTGTGTTCCGCTGCCCCGGGTTATTTGTATCTCGTGATACGCTTTGTATAGCGGCTCAATGCCAACTGTTATAGTCAATATAGCGGTCGTCCCTGGGCCGTCATTGTTTGCCGACAAGAAAAGGGTTCAGAGGCCCGACAGTCGGTCATAGCCACGTGCTTCACGAAAAGTTGTTTGTCTGGGCGTTGACTCCTCTTTACGTATAACGGTTTTTCCAGGACCGTCATGTATATTGAACGGCCCCTCCCAGACCGTCATACATGTTTGGCGGCCTTAGTAAGACCGTCATTGTTAAGGCCACCCAGATTAGACCCCCGTGATTCCAGGCGGATTAAGAGGAGAATGTCGTTGGCAATATTGACACGATGCTCTCATTTACCGGCCTTTGACCGACCGTCATTCCCCTTAACCCCTGATTAAGCTCGAAGCCCTGGGCTCTATATATATAGCTCACGGGTTCTGACAAAAGGGGGGACCATCACGAAGTGCTGTCGAACTCCATCGCCAAATCTCATACAGCGTCCGTTCTGACAGAGGAAAGGGGGGGACCATCACGAAGTGCTGTCGAATTCCATCGCCAAATCTCATACAACATCCGCCCGTTCGTCAGGGAGTGGGGGCCTTCTACATCCCTCGCAGGCCCCCGGTGCAGGGAACTTCACGCTTCATGTTTCTGTGTTTCTAGTCCTTCTCTGTTTGCTCACCACACACACGTCCTTTCTCCACTGCATCACACATCACATACATCATTTCGTTGGCATTTATTATCTTTCCTACTGTTTCCGGCGCCCTAAACGGGGTTTCAAAACCTCCAGGTATCGCCGGGCCATGTTCTTCCTTTGCTTTATTTCAATTAGTACACCTACTACACTATCATTTAGCTAATCTCCGTTTATCTATGTGTTTCACCGTTTGCTTTCAGGTCAGCAACCAAAAGCACGAGGCCCGCACCTTCTGGCCGGCCAGGAGGAGTGGAGGAACGGACCCGCATTCTCCCGTAGCTTCCAAGTCCCGGCGCTTTCACCGGGTGGCGATCACGGTCAACAGCTTCATCTTTCCTCCTATTTTTTTATCTCTTCAATATTATTTAACTCGAGGAGGAATAACATATCAACACCCACGTCGACGGGCGTGACCCCGGCTAGTCACTTGTTGTGGTTACTTGTACGGTGTTTGCGCCTCGGGTAGGACCTACCACGTCAGGCGGTTCACCTGCGTTGCGGTGTAAGACGTCGGGGGACGCCGCCGGCTGTGCTTCTAGTGGGTGGTACTCCTGTCGAGTACGGAGTGTCAGACTGTCAGTCGTGTGTTTCCGACCTTCGGGTTTTACGATTCGACCGTTGGTTTCGGTCTTCTCGTACCGAGGCACGTGTGTCGGTTTGCGTGCCGTAGGGTCTAGTTCTGTAGAGTGCAGGGCTTTCCTTTCCGAGGTACTTTCCTACCGCTAGAGTAGTGGTTTCTCGTTTTACGAGGTAGGGTTCGAGTGATCCCTACTGAGTCTTGTTCCGAGACTCATTCCCTGCGTGTTTTCGCCGTGTTTCAGGTGAGGCGCCACCTTCGGGGAGCGCGTCAGGAGCGCAGCGTGGTGCGGGTGCCTAGAGGTAGTGCCAGAGGTCAGAGCCGGGGTATGCCCCGTGTAGCTGTACTTTCCTTTCTTGTCACTGTACTAGTCGTGGACTGCTGTTATTGTTGTTCTTTATTGTGGACCATGTAAATTGTTAATTTATTTCCTGCTTAATATTATAACTGTTTAATTTCTGCAATTATTTGTGATACTTGTGTAGTCTCCACACCATCCTTTTAACCCTTCCGAGTCTTCAGACTCGTGGGTGGCGGTACGAGTCTCGGGTTATCGGGCCTTCCCGGTAATCGGATTCTCGGGTCGTTACATTCAGTCTGCTCGAGTGTTCTCGCGGATTGATTTGCGGTCTGGTTACTATCACCTGAGGATTCGCGAGTCCGACGTGGAGAAGACTGCATTTAGCTCGAGGTACCGGCATTATGAGTTTCTGGTGATGCCGTTTGGGCTCACCAATGCCCCCGCAGTCTTCATGGACTTGATGCAGAGGGTGTTTCACCCGTATTTGGACCAGTTCGTGGTCATATTTGTGTACGACATCCTTTTTTATTCGCTATCTGCTGAGGAGCATGCGTACCATCTGGGTGTGGTGCTGCAGACGCTGCGAGATCACCAGTTGAATGCGAAGCTCAGTAAGTGCGAGTTCTGGCTTCGTGAGGTGCAGTTTTAGGGGCACGTGATTTCTGGTGATGGTGTTTCCGTGGACCCTGCCACGGTCGAGGCAGTAATGCAGTGGCCGAGGCCAAGGTCTGTGACGGAGATCAGGAGTTTCTTGGGGCTTGCGAGTTATTATCGCCGGTTTATCCAAGATTTTGCTCGTATTGCGGCCCCGATGACCAGACTTACGTGGAAGGATGTGCCTTTCGTCTGGTCTGAGGAGTGTGAGCAGAGCTTCAGGGAACTGAAGAGATTGCTCACTTCGGCTCCGGTGCTAGTTTTACCTTCTGGATCGGGAGGTTTTGTGGTGTGTACAGATGCTTCCGGCGTTGGATTGGGTGCTGTGTTGATGCAGCATGGTAGAGTGGTGGCTTATGCATCTCGGCAGCTGAAGCGCCACGAGGAGAACTACCCTACCCATGACCTTGAATTGGCGGCGGTGATCTTCGCGCTGAAGATCTGGAGGCATTATCTGTACGGTGAGAAATTCGAGGTGTTCACTGACCATCAGAGTTTGAGGTATGTGTTCTCACAGAGGGACCTGAACCTCAGACAAAGGCGTTGGATGGAGTTCATGAATGATTATGACTTCACCTTGTCTTATAAGCCAGGCAGGATGAATGTTGTCACCGATGTCTTGAGTCGAAAGGTCACGGTCAGTGCCTTGATGTTGAGGAAGTGGAGGCTCTGGGAACAAGTGCCCGAAGTATCTTTCAGGCTCAAGATTCCCCAGGAGCTAGGGTTGGCAGTGCTTGCGAGTCTGACTGTCACTCCTGCTATCCATCGTCAGGTGACAGAGGCTCAGCATGCGGACCCTGAGTTACCCCGGATTAGGGCTATGTCTGATGTGGAGCTCAGCGAGAACGGTGCTGCGAGGTTTCACGGCAGGCTGTATGTCCCAGTGGAGGAGCAGGTTCGCAGTGCGGTGTTGCGCGAGGCTCATGGGAGCAGGTACACCGTACACCCGGGTGCGACAAAGATGTATCGGAACTTGTGGAGGCAGTTCTGGTGGCCTGGCATGAAGAGAGATGTCACCGAGTTTGTGGCCAGGTGCATGATCTGTCAGTAGGTGAATGCAGAGCATCAGCGACCGGGAGGTACTCTCCAGCCCTTGGATGTTCCTGCGTGGAAGTGGGACCACGTGACCACGGATTTTGTGGTGGGATTGCCGAGGACTCCGAGTGGGCAGGATAGTATTTGGTTGCTGGTAGATCGGCTGACGAAGGTGAGTTGATTGCTATCGGTCAAGGTCAGCTGGAGCGTGCCCAAGTTAGCTTGTCTTTATGTGGAGCGGATCGTTCCGTTACATGGAATCCCCATTTCCATCATGTCGGATCGGGATCCGCGCTTCACTTCTGGGTTCTGGAGGAGTTTCCAGCGAGCTCTTGGCACGGATTTCGCGTTTAGCTCAGCGTACCACCCCCAGTCAGATGGTCAATCTAAGAGGACCATCTAGACTTTGGAGGATATGTTGAGATCCTGCTGCCTGGAGTGACAGGGGAGTTGAATTCACCACCTACCGTTGGTGGAGTTTGCCTACAACAACAGCTATCATTCGAGCATTGGTATGGCTCCTTATGAGACTTTGTATGGGCGTCCTTGTCGAACTCCACTTGATTGGTTCGAGATTGGTGAGCGCGTTTTGACGGGACCGGAGTTGGTACATCACTGTGTAGATGTTGTACACCTGGTTCGTCAGAACATGCTGGCGGCCCAGAGTCGGCAGAAGAGTTATGCTGACCGGAGGAGGCAACCTCTCGCGTTCGTCATGGGTGATCGTGTGTTCTTGAGAGTTTCTCCGATGAAGGGGGTGATGCGCTTTGGACGGCGTGCGAAGCTGAGTCCCCGCTACGTTGGTCCTTTCCTTATTGTGGGGCGCATCGGTGAGGTAGCCTTTCGGCTGCAGTTACCTCCTGAGTTGGCGTCGGTGCATGACGTGTTTTACGTCTCGACGTTGCGGAGGTATATGCCCGATGACTCTCATGTGCTTGAGATTTCTGTGTGGCCAGAGGTGACTCCAGATCATTCTCTCCCAGAGTTTCCTGTCCGCGTTGAGGATAGGCGAGAGCAGCGCCTGCGGAACAAGGTCATCCCCTTGGTCAAGGTGGTGTGGCAGCGGCACTCTGGTGGTGAGGCTTCTTGGGAGCGTGAGGACGAGATGCGTCAGTAGTTCCCTTACTTGTTTGAGTGAGTCTTCCTCTTCTTTCCCCTTGGGTTGTTCTCAATTTCGAGGATAAAATTCCTTTAAGGGGGGAGGGCTGTAATATCCTGGACCTTTCGGATCTTTCTTCATGGGTCCCGGATCTGGTTTTTTCGGAGTGTTCGACTCCGTTGTGTCTGAAATTCCGTTTCGGGCATCTTTCATGTTCGGATCGGCGCGATCCGGAGTTGTTTCGGAGGCCCGGAAGCGTTCCGCGACTTTTCCGCGCGGGTTTTCCGATTTACGGTGTGTTTCGGTAATCCCTTCGGAACCTCGCTGCCGGTGAACCGGGTCGTTCACCTGGGCACGAGTGGTACCGTTGCGATCGGTGCGCTCCGAGGATCGTGGAAACGTAATTTTCTATTTTTCGGTATTTTCCAGGATTTCTGGATTTTCCTATAAATACCCCCCTATTTTCTCTCTCCCCCACCTTCCCTTTCTTCTTCTTCTTCCTCCTCCGTTTCTCCCCACCGCGACCTCCCTCTCTCCCTCTCTTCCTCCCGTTCGACCGCGGCTAGCTCCCTTCCGGCTGCAGACGGCGGCGGGGCGACGGCGCGACGACGTGGGTGGTGGCGAGGTGATCTCGTGGGCGTGCGGCGAGCGTGGGAAGCGTGAAGAGGCGAGGTTTTCTAAAGCGTTCTTCGCGGTTCACGGACCATTCGGCGGAGCATTCGCTCCATTGAAGTAGGGTGACGTTCCCTAGCTCCCCGCCGTTCATTTCCGTGATTGATAGGCCGAGGAGAGGCCGAGAGGGGCGTGATTGAGCGGGTTTGGGGTTTTCCATGATTTGGGGAGAGCTCGCCCTATCTATGGATTCGATGCATGATTTCACGTTTTGATGGCCTAGAATCATGCTAGGGGTCCCCAGGGGTCTTCCCCGTTGATTTCCCCCTCTCCGGTTGAGGCATGGGGGCGTGGTTGGAGTTTTAGGACTTTTCCAGCCGTTTCACCATCGGGCGGGTGTGACGGTCCTTCCAGGGGGAAGGACCGTCACACTGTGTGACGCGCCTGGAAGGGTGCGTCACACGCCCTTTGTTAGCCTTTAGGGTCAGGGGCTGTAACGGTTGCACGATAGATCGCCACAGCCATGTGACGCGCCTGGGACGGTGCGTCACAGCCCCTGTTAACCAGCTGAGGGCTGGGGGTGTGACGGCCCCCGATAGACCGTTACAGGCGTGTAATGCGCCTGGGGTGGGCCGTCATAGGCATCCGACCGTTGGTTTGTGACCGTTGTTTTGACCGTTGGGGGTCAAGGCATGTGACGCACCAGGCCTGGCGCGTCACATCCTTGTGACGGCCCATGGTGGGCGCATCAGGGCGCTTTTGAGCGTTTGGCCCCCCAGGCGGTGTGACGCTTTTGGTGTGGACCGTCACACCCTGTGATGCGCCTGCGTGGGGGCATCACAGTCCGTAACACGCCAGGGCAGGCGCGTTACACTTTATTTTGCGCTGGGAGCGTGACGGTCGGCGTCGGACCGTCAGGTGCCTGTGACGGTCTGGCCCAAGACCGTCAGGCTTCCTGTGACGGTCCCACCTAGACCGTCAGGTGCTTGTGACGGTCCAGGGGTAGACCGTCAGGCTCCTGGTTGCCCCGAGCGGGTTGCAAACCCGTTTTTGGTCTGACTGTGGTCACCGTGCGACGGGGCCGGTACGTGGGGTGGTCCCCGTACGTCGTCAGATACGGACGTTGTTTTCCATTGACTTGAGAGTCTACTCCTTCAGTGGCCCTCCACTAGTCGTAGCCTACCAGTACGCGTGTGCTGGTCGCACCAGGTAGTGGTGTACGGGCTTACCCTTAGAGACGGTTTGTGGACCGGTCGCCGTCGGGCGCCACGTCTTCCAGCCAGAGTCCGGCTGAGGGGAAAACCGATCAGAGGGCCAGACCAGGGACGTGCGGTCTGTGTGTGCACACGTGGTTAGCGGTGATTGGACCCACGTCGACGGACGTGACCCCAGCTAGTCACTTGTTTGTGGTTCTTGTTCAGTGTTCGTGCCTTGGGTTGGCGCTACCCCGTCAGGCAATTCACCTGCGGTGCAGTGTAAGTCGTCAGGGGACGCTACCGACAGTGCTTCTAGTGGGAGGCACTCCTGTCGAGTACGGAGTGTCAGACTGTCAGTCTTGTGACTTCGACCTTCGGGTTTGCTGGGTCGATCGTTGAGCTTCGGTTGTCGCGCCGTGGCACGTGTGTCGGTTTACGTGCCGTAGGACCTTTATTTTGTAGAGTACATGGCTTTCCTTTCCGAGGTACTCTCCTACCGCTAGCGTAGTGGTTTCCCATTTTACGAGGTAGGGTTCGAGTGATCCCTACTGAGTCTTGTTCCGAGACTCATTCCCTGCGTCTTTTCATCGTGTTTCAGGTGAGGCGCCGCCCCTGGGGAGCGCGTCAGGGGTGCAGCGTGGTGCGGGTGCCCAGAGGTAGTGCCAGAGGTCAGAACCGGGGTAAGTCCCGTGTAGCTGTACTTTTCTTTCTTGTCTCTGTACTAGTTGTGGACTATTGTTGTTATCTTGTGGACCATGTATAAATTAAATTGTTGTTTATTCTTCCTACTTAATTCTATAAACTGTTTAATTTCTGCAATTATTTGTGATACTTGTGTAGTCTCCGCACCATCCTTCTAACCCTTCCGAGTCTTCGGACTCGTGGGTGGCGGTACGAGTCTCGGGTTATCGGGCCTTCCCGGTAATCGGATTCTCGGGTAGTTACACATCAGGGCTGGCGCGTCACAGACTGTGACGCACCAGGGCTGGCACGTCAGAGATTGTGACGCACCAGGGTAGGCGCGTCACACACAACTTTGCACCAAGCGTCTGACGACCCTGTGTTGGTGTGTCAGAGTTGTTGTGACGGTCGAGGCTTGGACCGTTACAGACTGTGACGGCCCAAGGTTAGACCGTCAGGCTCTGTGTTGCGCCGAGGTGAGTTTTCGTGTTCTCCGCGTTCGTTTCGCGCTATGTAGGTCCCTAGTCGACCCAGTCGTGACCTAGTGGTTGACTTGCGGTCTTGTGAGTGCCCCAGACATCCGTGGGATTCTGTGTCCGTGTTTTGAGGGTGTCGGGAGGACCGTGCTACCTCGTTTAGTGTGCCCAGGGGTTTGAGAGTCCGGGTGACTTCTCGCGTGTCGGGCTTTCGTGTTACGGTAGACCGAGCCACCGTGTATCGGTGGGGGTGCGGTGGGGTCTCCCCGCATGTCGTGAGTTTTCCTGGAAGATGATTCCTGAGTGGGCCATGTGTTTGGCCTTGAACTGTGAGTCCAGTTATCGATGTGGCAGCTTGTGCGTTGCCCTGGGAATCATGCTTCTGTGCTTTCCGCGTGGGCCATGCGTGTGGCCTTGGACTGCGAGTCCAGTTGCCAGCCTGGGGCTGGAGTATTCCCGCCTTTCCCTGTGAGTGGGATTCGGTTTGGCGGCCTATGAGCTGCCTTGGGAACCGTACTTCTGTGTTTCCTTGTGGACTGTGAGTCCCGTTTCTCCTCCGACTGTGTTCACCGTGCGACGATGCCGGAACGTGGGATGGTCCCCGTACGTCGTCGAATGCGGACGTTATTTTCCGTTGACTTGAGAGTCTACTCCGTAGTGACTCTCCACTAGTCGTAGCCTGCTTACACGCGTGTGGTCCCACCAGGGAGTGGTGGAGAGGCTACCCTTAGAGACGGTATAATGCCCTACATTTTTTTATATAGTTTATTTAATTGTTTAAAAATTTTATACATCTAAATGTTTGAATGTTTATTTATTATGTTTTAATTAGTCATGAACAAAATTATAGGAGGTTACTAAGTTTGAAAAAAAAATTGAAAGGGCTTAAAACAAAAAAAATGAAAGAAAGGATGTATAAATAAATAAAAAAAAGAAGGTCAAAAATAAAAATAAAAAAAAGGGAGTGCGGGCGGCCCCAGACGGCCGCCCGCGTGCGCGCGCACGCGGGCGGGCGCCGCCCCGCAACGCGCGCGGGCGGGCCTCGCCCTGCCACCCCCCTCTTTCGGCCGCTAATGCGGCCGAATATTTTTTTTTTAAAAAAATAATTTAATTTTTTTTTGTCTTTTAGTATGTTAGTTAATTAAGTTCCCTTCCTTAAGTCAAAAAAATATGTATTATATAAAAAAAAGGGGGGGAAATACAGGTTAGTCAAAGGAAGTTAGGTGGATGTTAGGTGGAGTTTGAATGTCAAAAAGTTAAGTAAATAATATTAATATTATTGGTTAAATCCTAACCATTGATTTAAATGGAGGGTTAGGATGGTTTAAGCCGAAACCCCTATAAATAGATGGGCTAGGGGCTTCATTTGCATCCTTTAGAAGCTGGGTACGTGAGGTGCTGAGCAGAAGGTTTGAAGGTCATTAAGGGAAGGGTTAAACATTTTTAAGGTAAGGGATTAATACTTATTCCCCTAGATTAGCATGTATTAGTATATTTAGATTGATTTATGATATGTAATCAGCATCTATATAGGTGTTTAACTTCATAGATCGTGGTTTATTAATATGTAATTTTATTTGGGTTGGATTAGCGTTTAATCATTAAGTTAAAGCATGAGATTAAGGGGATAATTAAGTGATTAATATGTTAAAATTATCAATGGTGTATGAAAAATTGATAGAACTTTCAGAATCATGATACTTGATGATATAAACTTTCTGCACAAATTTTCATGTCTAATTAAATTTATTTTCACGTTTATAGATTTTTTTTGGTATTCTCCTAAATGTGTTTAAATTACACAAAAATAGCAAAGGAGTATATTAAATCACAATAAATTGTGGGAAGATATCTTACCATGAGTTTCACTTGTAGAAAAATTTTCATACTTTCTGGATCATGACATTCATTTTTAACGAATTTTTATACATGATAAAATGTATAAATAATTGTATAGAAATTAGAAATCGTGTTCACAAAGGTCTGAAAATTTTACAGTATGATCCTGATATTTAGTATGATGAATTCTAATAATAGCAACAATTATTGATACCTGCAAGAAATATTAGATACTTTTTGATATTTTAATAGAAGTGTAAAATCTTGATAAAAATATAAATAATTCATGAAAAATATTACAACTTTACCAGAAGACTCAAATACTTGTTAGAACTAATTGATGAAAATTTCATCTCATTATGATAACAGAATCACCACTGGTATAATTATCAATGTTTAAATAATTAATTAGAAAATTTAGATAAATATAAATATTCTGTGAAAAATCAAAGAAAATCACAGAAGTGATGTTGTGACATCTTTAAATTAAAATTTTGTATAGTTTGGTTATTTTAGGTATTCTGTATAATTTTCTCTAATTAAAAGTTATTATTGTAAATTATTATACATTTTAGAAACTGATATAAAAATTTATAAAATTGACATACTGAATGAAAAATAATGAAAATTTCTACATATGATATATATGATTGAAAAAAAATATTCTGTAATTTTTTTTAAGTTACCTGATCATTTTGGATATATTTAATTGATATATTATTCATGATATCTTTTTCTCACTTATTATGAAACATAGTAACATAGTGTGAAAAATAGTAATACAGCATGAAAAATAATGACAAATTTTAAGAATAATAATTCTGTTATGAATGATAGTTTGACAAACTATTGTAAATTTTAAAATGATGTAGATATATTTAGTTAATTTTTCATGTATTGTATACTTCAAATAATTATGTAAACATTTTTATTCCTGCATGAAAAATTATGAAACTTTTTCTATGAAATATTACAGACAAGTTTAAGTTCATGTAAAAGTTTCATGATCTTATGAATTTATTAGCTAAATTTAGTCAATTATGTTAAATTTTAGAGTATATATAATTTCAGAAAAAAATATAATTGCTGTCTGAAAGAAAATAAAAATTTGTTGTTCTGTTCTTTACTGTAAATGTATTAGATTCCTAAAATTGTAATCTATTCTGAGTTTGGATAACTGAATTATGAATTTTTGATGTATAAATAGACTATTGATAATTCTGTAAAAATATTAAATACTTCCTGAAAAATTCTGAAAATTTACTGTTTTGATCATTTATGCAAATTTATTGATTTCCTGAAATTTCAAGGCATTCTAATATCTGTAAAAAGATTTAGTGATTTTTGCTATATAAATATGTCATTATAATTAAATAACTTGAAATTTCAGAAAAAGAAAAATGATTTCAGTATTGGTAAATTAATATTCAATGCATGAATTTTGAGTGGCATGTGTCCATTTCACATATGTCATATTTATATTTTTATCGTACCGTTAGTAATGCCAAATGGACACTGCCACCATAGGGGGAGACTGGAACCAAACTGTAGAAATGCCCCTATGGGGAGGTTCACACTGTACTGGCCCCGAGGGTAACGGGGATTAAAATCCTGGAGGTGGACAAGTACCACTGGTTAAGGTGGAGAGGACTTCTCCCGGTTCTGCGCAGTAACCAAGACTCATCACTACTTACCTAGGTGATCGAGTACCGACTGACTGTCCTTCTAGTGGTGGTTTGAGCACTGTGTCTGGCTATTTATACCACTGTTTACTGTTTACTGAACTGAAATTGAACGATTGTCACTGCCTACTGAATTGATATTGAACAACTTTTACTGTTCACTGAGTCGTTAGTTATACGACTATTAATGTTTACTGAATCAATATTGGAACTATTTTACTGTTCACTGAAACTATTGTTACTGCTCATTTAACTGATATTGAATTTACTATTTTTACATTTTTACTGTTACTGCATGGTAAATATTTACCGTTGATGAATCTCCAGTATATCGAATGGTGATTTGGAAAAGGGCAGATTACGTCTGTCTGGATCCTTTCACTATGCGTGAGACTACTCCGCCTAGTACTGGAATCATTAGTTAATGTGGATAAATGATGAATTCTTATTTACTTTGTCATGGATATGATAAATTTTAATGTACATACTTTCTTTGTCAAATGATAAGAGGATGACTTATGAAATAACTACTATAAATCATTTTGAATATGTTGATACATGTTTTGACCGGGGACTATGCTTAGTCTCTTACTGGTTCTATTCGTAGACTCACCCCGTTGAACAATTACAGGAGAAGCGGTAGAAGAAAGCGAGGAGTGATCTCGCAGTGTTTTGACCGCGGCTCGGATTTTACTACCAGTCTTTATCTTAGGTGGTTATGTTATGAATTATGTTTTATGTAAAAAAAAAAGTGTGTGAAATTTGGTTATGTAATAAGGACGTGTGAAATCGTTATTTCTACCTATGTGGATGTAGTCTTTTGACTGTAAACTGATGAATTGAGTATTTTCATTTCCGCTGCAATGATATCTCAGTGATTATGTGTAATTCTCAATCTTATTGTACCGCTTGGGTTGTTTCCACTGTGACGTCTCGACCGGGATTCGACGGGAGTCTTTACGGCTGGACCGGGTCTCCGAGTCGAGGCGTCACAGAGAGTGGTATCAGAGCCAACGTTTGAGAATTTACATAAAGGGTCATCAGCTTAATCCACATCTTAAAAAGTCTTGAACTAGGAGGTTGCTTTGACGTAAACCTAACCGTATTACTGCATTGTCAGACCATGGTGGGAGGAGGTTGTAACGACCCGAGAATCCGATTACCGGGATGGCCCGATAACCCGAGACTCGTACCGTCACCCACGAGCCCGAAGACTCGGAAGGGTTAAAAGGATGGTGTGGAAACTACACAAGCATCACAGATAATTGCAGAACTTAAACAATTATAATATTAAGCATGAAATAAATTAACATTTTACATGGTCCACAATAGAAATAACAACAGCAGCAACAGTAGTCCACGACTAGTACAGTGACAAGAAAGAAAGTACAGCTACACGGGACATACCCCGGCTCTGACCTCTGGCACTACCTCTGGGCACCCGTACCACGCTGCGCTCCTGACGCACTCCCCGAAGGTGGCGTCTCACCTGAAACACGGTGAAAACACGCAGGGAATGAGTCTCGGAACAAGACTCAGTAGGGATCACTCGAACCCTACCTCGTAAAACGAGAAACCACTACTCTAGCG
Source organism: Amorphophallus konjac (assembly GCA_022559845.1). NCBI lineage: Eukaryota > Viridiplantae > Streptophyta > Magnoliopsida > Alismatales > Araceae > Amorphophallus > Amorphophallus konjac. The sequence continues at coordinate 20,807,126 of CM040128.1, forward strand.
GTAGGAAAGTACCTCAGAAAGGAAAGCCCTGTACTCTACAGAACAAGACCCTACGGCACGCAAACCGACACACGTGCCACGGTACGAGAAGACCGAAACCAACGGTCGAACCGTAAAATCCGAAGGTCGGAAACACACGACTGACAGTCTGACACTGCAAACCGACACACGTGCCACGGTACGAGAAGACCGAAACCAACGGTCGAACCGTAAAACCCGAAGGTCGGAAACACACGACTGACAGTCTGACACTCCGTACTCGACAGGAGTACCACCCACTAGAAGCACAGCCGGTAGCGTCCCCTGACGTATGACACCGCACCGCAGGTGAACCGCCTGACGTGGTAGGTCCTACCCGAGACGCAAACACTGTACAAGTAACCACAAACAAGTAACTAGCTGGGGTCACGCCCGTCGACGTGGGTCCAACTGCCCCCAACCACGTGTGCACACACAGACCTTGCGTCACTAGGTCTGATCCTCTGACCGGTTTTCCCCCGTAGCCGGACTCTGGCTACCGACGAGGGGCCTACGGTAACCGGTCCACAAACCGTCTCGAAAGGTGGGTGCCCGTACACCACTCCCAGGTGAGACCAGCACCTCGTACTGGTGGGCTACGACTAGTGGAGGGTCACTGAAGGAGTAGACTCTCGAGTCAACGGAAAACGACGTCCGAGTCCGACAACGTGTGGGAATCACCCCAAGCACTAGCTCCGTCAACGGGGCCACGGTCGGAGGAAAACGGACACACCGCCCACAGCCAAACTCATGACCAAGGCAAACGGAACCTCCGGATACCAAAAACACGGTCACAGAACTCCACGGGGTGCCCGGGACGCACACACGGCCCAAGGGGAACACCCAACAGCAGCCAAATCGTGCTAGGGATACCTAGCGCGACACGGAAGAACGCGCTAGGGCCTCCCAGCGCGACAAGGGACATCGCGCTAGGGCCTCCTAGCGCGACAAGGCATGTCGCGCTAGGGACGGCTAGCGCGACACGACAGATCGCGCTAGGGATGCCTAACGCGACAAGGCTGATCACGCTAGGACCCCATAGCGCGACAGGAACCGCCTCCTGTTCATCTTCTCCGATGAGCGCGCTCGGTCGGGGCAGCGCGACACTCAAGAACGCGCTACTGGAGTATAGCGCGTTCTCAGTCCGCGGCCGAAAACGGTAGAAACGCCCAAAAATTCTAACCACGCCCCCATGCCTCCATAGGAGAGGGGGAAATCAAGGGGGAAGACCCCTGGGGACCCCTAGCATGATCCTAAGTCATCAAAACACGAATCCATGCATCAAATCCATAGATCGGGCGAGCTCTCCCCAAATCATGGAAAAACCCAAAAACGCTCAAACGATCCTCTCTCGGCCTCCCCGCGGCCTATAAATCGCGGAAAAGATCGGCATGAGGCTAAGGAACGTCACCCTACCTCAATGGAGCAAATGCTCCGCCGAATCAATCACGAATCACGAAGAACGCTTCAAACTTCACGAACTCCCCACGCTTCCCACGCACGCCGCACGCCCACGAGCTCGCCTCGCCGCCGCCCACACGTCCGCGCCGTCGCCCCGCCGCCGTCCGTAGCCGGAGAGGGGTTCGCCGCGCCCGAATGGGAGAGAGGGAGAGAGGAGGGCATCACGGTGGGAAGAAACGGAGGAAGAGGAAGAAGAAGAAAGAGAAAGGAGAAAAGAAAAAGAAAATGAATGAGGGCTTTATAGAAAATCCGAATTTTCGAAAAAATACCGAAAAATAGAAAAATACATTTCCGGAATCCTCGGAACGCACCGATCGCAACGGTACCACTCGTGCCCGGGTGAACCGCCCGGTTCGCCTGCAGCGAGCTTCCGAAGAAAAAGCTAAAACACACATCGGGAATCGGAAAACACACGCGGAAAAGTCACGGAACGCCTCCGGGCCTCCGAAACGACTCCGGATCGCGCCGATCCGAACACGAAAGATGTCCGAAATGAAATTTCGGACACAACAGATCCAGACGCTCCGAAAACCAGATCTGGGACCCACGAAGAAGGATCCGAAAGGTCCGGGATATTACAGAGGTCGTCGTGCAGCTCAGAATGACGATACTCAGGAGGAGCCGAGAGGACCCCCAGCTCCGCCCCCACCACCTTTGGTGGACTATGGAATGTTCGTGCAAGGCCTGGTTCAGGCTATGCAGACTCAAGCTCAGACACAGGCGGCACTTCAAGCGCAACTCTAGACTCAGGCAGCGTCACCTCAGGAGCAGGCTTCTGGAGGGGTGACTATGATGGAGAGATTTCGACGGATGTCACCACCTTCTTTTAAGGGGGAGAGTCAGCCAATCATGGCTGAAAATTGGCTCCGCGAGATAGAGAAGATCTTCCAGGTCATCCGGTGTGCAGACGAAGACAAGACCAGTCTGGCAGCGTATATGCTACAGGAGAGAGCGGACGTATGGTGGGCGTCCATTCTGAGGAATCAATCTGACAGACTGGAGCAGGATATTACTTGGGAAGAATTCACGGAGCTGTTCACGGCAAAGTACATACCGGAACATGTGCAAGACAAGCTGGAGCAGGATTTTATGGCCCTAACTCAGGGGTCGAAGACCGTGCTCGAGTATGAAGCAAAGTTCACAGAATTGTCAAAATATGCACCACACATTACTTCAGATGAAAGGAGGAAGGTGAAAAAGTTCGTGGCGGGACTTCGACCATCGCTTCGGACCCGCCTAGTTGCACTAGATCTGGCTACTATGGAGGCGGCTCTTGGCGCGGCATGTCGTCAAGGGAGCGACATGGAGCTATATCAGGAGGAGAATAGGACTTCAACAAAAAGACCATCGGCACCCTTTCACCGGAATGATAAAGGCAAAAAGGTGATGAGAAATCCGTCACGACCGTTCGTGGCGTGGAAGACCACACCCCCAGCTTGGGGCAGCAACAAACCAGAATGCAAGCAATGTGGCAAGCGCCATGGCGGGGAAGTATGCTGGATCGCCTCTGGCAGATGTCTCCGTTGTGGTGATAAGGGCCACATGATTCGAGACTGTCCGAATATGATACAACCTATTGCGGCTCGGCCAGTAGCAACAACAGCAGCTCCAGTGGCAGCTAGACCAGCAATAGTACCAGCCAGACCGGGAGCAGCGAGACCCGCAGGGAGACCCCGAGCGCCAGCTCGGGTATTTGCACTTGCTAGAGAGGATGCGGAACAGGCGGAGGATCTCACCGAAGGTACTATTTCTATCAATGGTATTCATGCTAGAGTGCTATTTGACACCGGTGCCACGCATACTTTTATTTCCGAGAAGTTTGCTAGTCAATTACATGAAGAATTTGGAATAGAGTCAGTGGACCTAGACGTACCCCTGTTGGTACACACACCTGCAGGAGCAGTGTCTACCAAGAGGCACATCACCTCACTATCAGTTAATATAGAAGAAAGAACTATGCCTGGTCATTTTTGTTGTTTACCTATGCAAGATTTTGATGCTATCCTAGGACTGGATTGGTTAGAGGAGCATTACGCTCTGATAGATTGTCGAAGGAAGAGGGTAATTTTTCGCATCCCTAGAGAGAAAGAGTTTTCTCATCCCCTACTGAAGCATATGGCTGGGAAGAAGCTTGTAGTTTCAGCAATGAAGACTGTGCGAATGTTGAGGAAGGGCTATGATGGATTCTTGGTGAGCGTAGTCACAAAGTCGGATGTTGACCAATCACCGACCGTAGCAGAGATTGAGGTTGTTCGGGAATTCCTTGATGTGTTTCCAGATGATTTGCCCGGGTTACCACCTACAAGAGAGTTAGAGTTTTCCATTGATTTGTTACCTGGCACAGCACCTGTCTCTAAAGCACCCTATAGAATGGCCCCAGCAGAATTGTCAGAGTTGAAAAGGTAACTTCAAGACTTGCTAGACAAGGGGTTTATCCGTCCAAGTGTGTCATCATGGGGAGCTCCAGTCCTATTTGTGAAAAAGAAGGATGGTTCTCTTAGGTTATGCGTTGACTATCGCAAACTTAATGAAGTGACCGTTAAAAATAAATATCCTTTACCCCGCATTGATGACCTGTTTGACCAGTTGCAAGGAGCCACGGTGTTTTCAAAGATTGATCTACGTTCGGGATACCATCAGTTGAGGATAAAGAAAGAAGACACATCCAAGACGGCGTTCCGGACGAGATATGGTCATTATGAATTTTTGGTGTTACCTTTTGGTCTGACAAATGCCCCAGCAGCTTTTATGGACTTGATGAATCGGGTGTTTAGACCTTATCTTGACACCTTTGTGGTTGTCTTTATTGATGATGTGCTGATATATTCTCCTGATGAAGCTTCACACCGAGAACACTTGAGGATCGTCCTCGAGACGCTAAGAGCGCATGAGCTGTATGCTAAGTTCAGCAAATGTGACTTTTGGCTGACGGAGGTTCATTTCCTCGGGCATGTAATCTCAGGCAATGGTGTTGCCGTTGACCCCGCAAAGGTTCAAGCTGTTCTGGAATGGGAGACTCCTAAATCACCCACAGAGATTCGGAGTTTCTTAGGGTTAGCTGGCTACTATCGCCGCTTTATTGAGGGATTCGCATCTCTGGCGGCGCCACTAGCCAAGTTGACCCAAAAGAGAGTCAAATATATATGGTCTGAGAGCTGTGAGAAGAGTTTCCAAGTGCTGAAGGCTAGGCTGACATCGGCACCAATTCTTGTTTTGCCTAACAATGAGGATGACTTTGCTATCTATTCTGATGCATCGAAGGTTGGGCTAGGCAGTGTATTAATGCAAAATGGAAGGGTGGTCGCTTATGCTTCTCGCCAACTAAAGGAGCATGAGCGAAATTACCCGACTCATGATTTGGAATTGGCTGCAGTGGTTCATGCATTGAAGATCTGGCGTCATTATCTTTACGGCGTCAAGTTCGAAGTGTTCACTGACCATAAGAGTCTGAAATACCTATTTTCTCAGAAGGAGTTAAATCTAAGGCAAAGAAGATGGGTCGAATTCTTGAAAGATTATGATTTTGAATTACGATACCATCCAGGAAAGGCAAATGTAGTAGCCGATGCTCTCAGCAGGAAAAGAGTTACAATGCTACAGGATTGGAAGATGATCGAAGATGCAGCGCAGCTTATGACTGTGATCGAGCCTCAGCTATGTCAGGCATTTGTGTCTCAACTGACCATTCGGTCAACAGTGCTTGACATGGTGATAGGGATGCAAAAAGATGATCCCCAACTGCAGGGATTGATTGGGAAGGCCGGCTTTGCTCGTGATAAACATGGAGTAATTCGATTTCAACACCGGATCTGTGTACCTGATATAGCCGATCTTAAAAGGCAGATTTTGGAGGAAGCTCACCGGTCAATGTTCTCTATTCATCCAGGAGGTGGTAAAATGTACCAAGACTTGAAACGGTCTTTCTGGTGGCAGGGAATGAAGAAAGATGTAGCTGACTTTGTGGCTAGATGCTTGGTTTGTCAGCAGGTAAAAGCAGAACACCAAAGGCCATCAGGGCTAATGCAGAAAATGGAAATTCCTCAGTGGAAATGGGAAGCTATCACTATGGACTTTGTGACCGGGTTACCCAGATCTGTGAAGGGTAATGATGCTATATGGGTGATCGTGGACCGATTTTCTAAGTCCGCACATTTCCTTCCTATGAAGGTAAAGCAATCGGTGGAAAGTTTGACAAGATTATATGTTGATAACATTGTCAGACTTCATGGGATTCCAAAGTCGATCATCTCCGACAGGGATCCCCGGTTCACATCCAGACTGTGGCAAGGGTTGCATGAAGCTTTTGGTTCGCGGCTCAAGCTCAGTTCAGCTTTTCACCCGCAAACTGACGGTCAGTCCGAAAGGACAATTCAGACACTGGAGGATATGCTTCGGGCTTGTGTTCTTGATTGGAAGGGCGATTGGGAGCGACATCTACCTCTCGTGGAATTCTCTTATAATAATAGCTTTCACGCGAGTATAGGTATGGCTCCATTCGAGGCACTATATGGTAGACCTTGTAGGTCTCCGTTATGTTGGGAGGAAACAGGAGACAGGCAGTATATGGGTCCAGAAGTTGTCCAAGAAACTACAGAAAAGATCAGGCTGATCTGACAGAGACTGATGACAGCACAAGACCGATAGAAGAGCTATGCTGATAATCAGAGGAAGGAGCTGTCATTCGAAGTCGGTGATCACGTCTTCCTCAAGGTGTCTCCGTCAAAGGGAATCGTTCGGTTCGGCAAGCGTGGAAAATTAAATCCACGATTCGTCGGACCATTCGAGATTCTGGAGAGACTAGGAAATGTAGCATATCGGCTGGCCTTACCTCCGTCTCTAGAGGGAGTACATCCGGTGTTCCACGTGTCCATGCTGAGGAGGTACGTGCATGATCCGGCTCATGTGATCAGTACTGAGCAGATGCAGTTCCAACAGAACCTATCCTATGAGGAACAACATGTTCGAATTCTGGACCGCAAAGAGCAAGTGCTGAGAACTAAAGTCATCCCAGTGGTGAAGGTACTATGGAGAAACTTCTCGCACGAGGAGGCCACGTGGGAGGCAGAGGAAGCAATGAAGAAGAAGCACCCTCATCTGTTCGGTATGTGATCTAATCCCAACTTCGAGGACGAAGTTTTCTTTAAGGGGGAGAGGGTATAATGCCCTACATTTTTTTATATAGTTTATTTAATTGTTTAAAAATTTTATACATCTAAATGTTTGAATGTTTATTTATTATGTTTTAATTAGTCATGAACAAAATTATAGGAGGTTACTAAGTTTGAAAAAAAAAATTGAAAGGGCACAAAATGAAAGAAAGGTTACTAAGTCATGAACAAAATGAAAGAAAGGATGTATAAATAAATAAATAAAAGAAGGACAAAATGAAAAAAATAAAAAAAATAATAAAAAAGGGAGTGGGGGCGGCCCCAGGCGGCCGCCCGCGTGCGGGCACACGCGGGCGGGCCCGCCCCGCGACGCACGCGGGCTGGCGCCACCCCGCGACGAGCGCGGGCGGGCGCGCGCGGGCGGGCACCGCCCCGCCACCCCCCTCTTTCGGCCGCTAATGTGGCCGAATATTTTTTTTTAAAAAAATTAATTTAATTTTTTTTATCTTTTAGTATGTTAGTTAATTAAGTTCCCTTCCTTAAGTCAAAAAAATATGTATTATATAAAAAAAGGGGGGGAAATGCAGATTAGTCAAAGGAAGTTAGGTGGATGTTAGGTGGAGTTTGAATGTCAAAAAGTTAAGTAAATAATATTAATATAATTGGTTAAATCATAACCATTGATTTAAATGGAGGGTTAGGATGGTTTAAGCCTAAACCCCTATAAATAGATGGGGTAGGGGCTTCATTTGCATCCTTTAGAAGCTGGGTACGTGAGGTGCTGAGCAGAAGGTTTGAAGGTCATTAAGGGAAGGGTTAAACATTTTTAAGGTAAGGGATTAATACTTATTCCCCTAGATTAGCATGTATTAGTATATTTAGATTGATTTATGATATGTAATCAGCATCTATATAGGTGTTTAACTTCATAGATCGTGGTTTATTAATCTGTAATTTTATTTGGGTTAGATTAGTATTTAATCATTAAGTTAAAGCATGGGATTAAGGGGATAATTAAGTGATTAATATGTTAAAATTTTCAATGGTGTATGAAAAATTGATAGAACTTTCAGAATCATGACACTTGATGATATAAACTTTCTGCACAAATTTTCATGTCTAATTAAATTTATTTTCACGTTTATAGATTTTTTTGGTATTCTCCTAAATGTGTTTAAATTACACAAAAATAGCAAAGGAGTATATTAAATCACAATAAATTGTGGGAAGATATCTTACCATGAGTTTCACTTGTAGAAAAATTTTCATACTTTCTGGATCATGACATTCATTTTTAACGAATTTTCATACATGATAAAATGTATAAATAATTGTATAGAAATTATAGAAATTAGAAATCGTGTTCACAAAGGTCTGAAAATTTTACAGTATGATCCTGATATTTAGTATGATGAATTCTAATAATAGCAACAATTATTGATACCTGCAAGAAATATTAGATACTTTTTGATATTTGAATAGAAGTGTAAAATCTTGATAAAAATATAAATAATTCATGAAAAATATTACAACTTTACCAGAAGACTCAAATACTTGTTAGAACTAATTGATGAAAATTTCATCTCATTATGATAACAGAATCACCACTGGTATAATTATCAATGTTTAAACAATTAATTAAAAAATTTAGATAAATATAAATATTCTGTGAAAAATCAAAGAAAATCATAGAAGTGATGTTGTGACATCTGTAAATTAAAATTTAGTATAGTTTGGTCATTTTAGGTATTCTGTATAATTTTCTCTAATTAAAAGTTATTATTGTAAATTATTATACATTTTAGAAACTGATATAAAAATTTGTAAAATTGACATACTGAATGAAAAATAATAAAAATTTCTACATATGATATCTATGATTGAAAAAAAATATTCTGTAAATTTTTTTAAGTTACCTGATCATTTTGGATATATTTAATTGATTTATTATTCATGATATCTTTTTCTCACTTATTATGAAAAATAGTAACATAGTGTGAAAAATAGTAATACAGCATGAAAAATAATGACAAATGTTAATAATAATAATTCTGTTATGAATGATAGTTTGACAAACTATTGTAAATTTTAAAATGATGTAGATATATTTAGTTAATTTTTCATGTATTGTTACTTCAAATAATTATGTAAACATTTTTATTCCTGCATGAAAAATTATGAAACTTTTTCTAAGAAGTATTACAGACAAGTTTAAGTTCATGTAAAAGTTTCATGATCTTATGAATTTATTAGCTAAATTTAGTCAATTATGTTAAATTTTAGAGTATAAGTAATTTCAGAAAAAAATATAATTGCTGTCTGAAAGAAAATGAAAATTTGTTGTTCTGTTCTTTACTGTAAATGTATTAGATTCCTAAAATTGTAATCTATTCTGAGTTTGGATAACTGAATTATGAATTTTTGATGTATAAATAGACTATAGATAATTCTGTAAAAATATTAAATACTTCCTGAAAAATTCTGAAAATTTACTGTTTTGATCATTTATGCAAATTTATTGAGAATTACGTCGGTCAAAACACTGTGGACTGGCCCGACGGAATTACGTCGGTCAAAACACTGTGGACTGGCCCGACGGTATTTAATATTTATTGAGAATTACGTCGGTAAAGACTCCCGTCGGCTACAGGAAGTATTTAATATTTAATATTATTGAGAATTACGACTGGCCCGACGGAAACCGGGTCTCTATTTTGACCAATATTCCTCTGAAAATTTGAGTTTCGGTTGTCTCGCCGTCTCACGTGTGTCAGTTTTCATGCTGTAAGACTGGTGCTAGTAGCTTTACCGAGGTTGCATCTTGTTGTGCGGCACCCGTGACCAGGTGGTCAGGGTTGCACCTTGGACTGCGTGTCCAGGTTGGCCGTGTCCTGGGAGACAGGCCTCTACGGCGTGGTTGCCGTGGGTTTTTACTTCGGTAAGCGGTACTAGTGTAGTTCGGTAGCCCCCGACCGTGAGATCGGGGTGTGTTTCTGGTGCAGTAGGAGTAGATGTAGTGCTGAGTTTTGACTGGCCATCGGTTCGATGTTCCTGCTGTAGTCGTAGCTTCCCTTTTCGCTACCGCCGTTGTTTCCGGTTGGGGTTCCGCGGGATCCCTGCTGAGTCTCTATTTTGGAGACTCATTCCCTGCTTTTCAGGTGTGACGGTTCTTCCTCCTCGAGGTTCCAGGGTGCGGTGCGGAGGTTTCAGGTGCGGCCGAGTGTTCACTTGGCATGTGGTACGTTTTTACTGCTTTATATTGTACTGCTGTAGCTATAGTTATTTATTTATTTCTATTAATTGTTGAATTGTCCTGCTTTATTTCCTATTTCTTTATGAATCCAGACTCCTTTTAGCCCTTCCGAGCCCTCCCGGCTCGTGGGCGACGGTCCGAGTCTCGAGTTATCGGGTCTCTCCCGGTAATCGGATTCTCGGGTCGTTACAGATGGTATCAGAGCGGTGGTTGTGGAGGTACATAGGAATTCAAAATATTGCAGTGATCAGAGTCCATAAGGTCCAGTACAGTCGGCAGCTGGCATAGGGATTTGTGCTTGTTTTCCTGCTTTGTTTCTCGCTGGAGAGCTTGAGTGCGCCGCATGGTGATGTAAAGGTGGTTGCTGTCTGCGGCTTCCGTGCCAGCATGGGGTCTAAGGATCGAGGTCGAGAGTCTTCTCCCTCATCGGTGGTGGCCCTGGTTGTGTTGCATTGGGCAGAGGTTGCTGGCAAGCGTGAGCTCGCGGTGCTGCGTTCGAGGAATCTGCGGCGTGGTCAGGTGGCTGGAGAGGATTGTTCGTGGTTAAGTGGCCGTGAGCGTGCTTCGAGGGAGCTGCTGTTGGTTTTGGCCACTCCAGCTTGAGGTTTGTCCAGCCCCTGAGGCGTCAATGTCGTAGTTTAAGGTGGCAGAGCGGGTGCTCTGATCGAGAAGTGTGCTCAGGCAAGCGAAGGATCTTCTCGGTGAGCTATTGTCTCCTCGAGCTTGGTGTTCTTGTCGTGCTCTGTGGTATCAGAAACGACGTGTCGGTCCCAATTGTTCTTGCGGATTTCGAGACAGGATTGGGCTGGGGTGTCCCAGTAAGTCTTGCTCCTGCTCTCTTGCGTGCGAATAGGTGGTGTTCACCTTGGATTTGAGTTGAGATATGAAGGTTCCGTGGTGAGTTTCGGGACTCGAGGATGAGCGTTGACGGTCGTCGGTTATGGCTCGTGTTGCGGCTCTTGGCGTGGTGTGCTGCGGTTTGAGAAATCGCAGCGGTGGTGCATCGGTAGATGCTGTGATTGTGGTCCGACGTGACACTTGCGGAGTGCGTCGGAGGCGCTGACCTGATGGAAGTGATGGTTTTCTTGATGCTGGATGGTGCTGTTTCCAGCGTGCGTGAGATTCGAGATCAGGTCGAGCGTGGAGTTCTTCCGTTGGTCGGAGGCATGATCGGTTTCTCCCTTGGTTGGAGAGATTGTGTTTTCCTAAGGTTCGTCGTCTTGCATTGTGTGTCCGGATTGGTTGGCCTTGTGTGCCATGAAGTCCGTGCGAGACGTGCTCCTTGTCTTGGCCAGGTGGTTGCCTATGAGAAGTTGTGCCCATTCCCTTGTCATGCGAGGGTGTGTTGGCGCTTTTCCGGAAGGATGAGTGCCGGTTGGGCGGTGTTTCCGAGAATTTGTGGCTGTGCGCGCGGATCAGAGTGCGTAGCGGAAGCCTGGTGTGCTTGTGACCCACTGATTCAGGATCGTAGCGTTGGTTGCTACGGGCGGATTCCTGAGTTTACGTTGAGCATTGGAGGATTGGTCCCTCTGTGCGAAACTTGTTGTTGCCGTGCCGTTGCTTGAGGTATCGTGGTTCTTGGCACTGGCAGGATGGTGTGTTGGGGAATGTACTGGCTAGGGCGCCGCATGAGTACCCTGTTCCTGAGGTGGAAGCCATGTCAGGCGGCGGTGTTAGACCCGGATGGGGTTGTTGAGGATGTCGCCTGACGGAAGTCGAGGAATTGATGAGACCAGACGGAAGAGTGACGCCTGTGGGCGGAGGCCTTTTAGTGAGATTTACGTCGGAGTGGTGGTCCTTGACGGGACGTTGGTGTCGCATTGGTTATCCCTGGTTTGGTGACCAGCATGGGATGGTTCCCTGTGAGTCTGAGCCGAGTGAGGTGATGACTGAAGACGCCAGGATCTTGTCATTTGGTTTCATCGTGCTTCCCGAGAGGGTCGAGTTGGTGCGATGATCGAGTTCGGAGGTGGTGTCCGAGAGGAGTGCAGCTCGAGATGTGGCATCGGTCTGAGTGGGAGTCGACGGATGGCTTGCCGAGGTTTGGAATGTTCCCTTCGGATCTGGTGGAGGACCAGGAAAGAGGGAAGAACCTGAGCGAGCGGTTGGTGATCGACGCGTGGTCTTTCACAGACAGAAGATGCTGGTGGTTGTGCATCGACATTGGTGAGAGCTGCGTATCAGTGAGGCGCTTTCCGGATGGGGTCTGGGCTCTGTCGAAGTTTGCCTTCTGAGTTCTGACAGAGTTGGTCCCATACTGTTGTTTGGCTTTCGGCTTGCCAGGTGTGAGGTGATTCTTGGTGCTGAGCCGATGTTATGGTTGCCGTCTGTCGAGATGGCTGCTTGAGTTGGTGGAGGCTCTGCATTGGTTGTTCCTTTGAGAATGGTGTGCGACCGGTCAGCTGGTTGGGAAGCTGATGTATGATTTGTCTGCCGACCATAGGATGGATCGGTAGCTGTTTCTCGTGTCGAGGACTGTCTCTCCTCGGTGAGCGAGATAGTGGCAGTGGTGCCATGATTGGTTCTCGCGTGTCTGAGGTGATGCCGGATGGTGTCCTTTGGTGCGCCTGCTCTAGTGGCCGGTGTGTGCGGTGCGCGGAGCGAGGTGTTGTTCGTGATTGTGGTCCGGCTGTGTCCCTCAGGATCGGTGTTTTCGTGAGAATCGAGATTTTTTGTGCTGGGGCTCTGACAGCGTTGTCAGTTGGTTCAGTGTTCCTCCCCTGTGACTTCGTGGTAGGTCCTGAATTTTGAGGATGAAATTTTTTTAAGGGGGGAGGGCTGTAATGCCCCGGGTTTTTTTGGAACTGGATCCGTGGGTTTCGGATCGCCTTTCCGTGGGTTTCAGATTTGAGTCCGATTGAGCTTCGGACTATTATTACCGGATTGTCGGACCCACTGGTGGTATGTCCGTGAGTTTCCTTGGGTCCGTGGTGTTGTGAGGAGCACGTCGGTAATTTTCTATATTTTTCGGAGCACCTTTGTTGGTCCCGGGTTGCGTTTTGGGTTTTACGCGTGTTTTCCGTCTGTCGGACCTTCGGAACCCCATATAGGGTGAACCGTTGCGTTCTCTGATGCCGGGACGTTACCAAGGTGATCAGCATGTTCCGAGGATCGCGGGGGTGTATTTTTCTATTTTTTGGTATTTTTTAAAATTTCCGGATTTTCTATATAAACCCCCTCCATTTTTCTCTCTCTCCCCTCTAATTTCTCTCTTCTCTCCCTCTCTCTTCTCACGCTCTCTCCTCTCTCCCTCTCTCTCCGGCGGGCGACGGGGTGGAGCACGGGCGAGGTGGGGACGGCGCGGGCGAGGCACGGGTGAGGATGGATGAGGATCGAGGCAGTGGAGGCGCGGTGAAGCTCGACCGCGGGTTCGTGGAACTGCGAGGCTTTAACGGCGTTTTCTTCGTGGATCGGCGAGCTCGGGACGCGAAATCTTCGGTGGAGGTAGGGAGATGGACCCCCAACTTGTGCTCTTCCTTTCCCGTGAGTTTTGTAGGCCGTGGTGAGCCGAGCGGGCCTATTTAAGCTTTTTGGGGAAAATCCATGTTTTAGGGAGTGGTCGCCCAATCTACCGTTTCATTGCGTTTTTGGCCGATACGAGGCCGTAGATGCATGCTAGGGGTTATTTGGGGGCTTCCCCCTCTCCCGTGGAGGTATGGTGGCGTGGGACGTTTTTGGGTTGTTTCCCGCCATAGCATTCTCGGACGGGTGTCATGGTCCTTCCAGAGACCGTCACAGACTGTGACGCCCCAGGGTGGGTGCGTCACAAGGCCCGTTTAGCCTTTTGGTGGTCTGTGTGTGTGACGGTCCCACGATAGACCGCCACGGCGATGTGACGCGCATGGGCTGGACCGTCAGGGACGATCTGACCATCCGCTTTCGGTTGTTGATTTTAACAGTTCGAGGTCAAGGCCTGTGACGCAGCAAGGCTGGCGCGTCACAGCCTTGTAACGCCCCTGTGTGGGTGCGTCAGAGCGGAAACGTTCCCACCTTGTAACGCACCAGAGTTGGTCCGTTACAGCCTGTGACGCACCGAGCGGGACGCGTCACAGTTGGTTTCATCTTGTCTTGTGACGCATCAGGGCTGGCGCGTCAGAGATTGTGACGCACCAGGGTAGGCGCGTCACACATAACTTTGCACCGAGCGTCTGACGGCCCTGTGTTGGTGCGTCAGAGTTGTTGTGATGGTCGAGGCTTGGACCGTTACAGACTGTGACGGCCCAAGGTTAGACCGTCAGGCTCTGTGTTGCGCCGAGGTGAGTTTTCATGTTCTCCGCGTTCGTTTAGCACTGTGTAGGTCCCTAGTCGACCCGGTCGTGACCCAGTGGTCGACTTGCGGTCTTGTGAGTGCCCGAGACACCTGTAGGATTCTGTGTCCGTGTTTTGAGGGTGTCGGGAGGACCGTGCTACATCGTTTAGTGTGCCCAAGAGTTTGAGAGTCCGGGTGACTTCTCGCATGTCGGGCTTTCGTGTAACGCTAGACCGAGTCACCGTGTATCGGTGGGGGTGCGGTGGGGTCTCCCCGCATGCCGTGAGTTTTCCTGGAAGATGATTCCCGAGTGGGCCATGTGTTTGGCCTTGGACTGTGAGTCCAGTTATCGGCGTGGTAGCTTGTGCGTTGCCCTGGGAATCATGCTTCTGTGCTTTCCGCGTGGGCCATGCGTGTGGCCTTGGACTGCGAGTCCAGTTGCCAGCCTGGGGCTGGAGGGTTCCCGCCTTTCCCTGAGAGTGGGATTCGGTTCGGCGGCCTGTGAGCTGCATTGGGAACCGTATTTCTGTGTTTCCTTGTGGACTGTGAGTCCTGTTTCTCCTCCGACTGTGGTCACCGTGCGACGGTGCCGGTACGTGGGATGGTCCCCGTACATTGTCGGATGCGGACGTTGTTTTTCGTTGACTTGAGAGTCTACTCCGTAGTGACCCTCCACTAGTCGTAACATGCTTACACGCGTGTGGTCCCACTAGGGAGTGGTGGTGAGGCTACCCTTAGAGACGGTTTGTGGACCGGTTTCTGTCGGGCCTCACGTTTTGCAGCCAGAGTCCTGCTGAGGGAAAAATCGGTCAGAGGGCCAGACCAGGGACGCGGGGTCTGTGTGTGCACACGTGGTTGGGGGCGGTTGGACCCACGCCGACGGGCGTGACCCCAACTAGTCACATGTTTGTGGTTACTTGTACGGTGTCTCAGTTCCCGCTGGGCCGGAGGGAGACACCTGAGGCGCTGACTAAGACGTCAGTGGACGCATTCGGCCTTGCTTCTAGTGGGAGGTACTCCTGTCGAGTCGGGAGTCACAGACTGTCAGTTTCCGTGACTTCGACCTTCGGGTTTTTCGGTCGTGTTGACATTTGAGTTTCGGTTGTCTCGCCGTCTCACGTGTGTTGATTTTCGTGTTGTGAGACTGGTGCTAGTAGCTTTACCGAGGTTGCGTCTTTTTGTGCGGCACCCGTGACCAGGTGGTCAGGGTTGCACCTCGGACAACGTGTCCAGGTTGGCCATGTCCTGAGAGTTAGGCCTCTACGGCGTGGTTTCCGTGGGTTTTTACTTCGGTAAGCGGTACTAGTGTAGTTTGGTAGCCCCCGACCGTGAGATCGGGGTGTGTTTCTGGTGCAGTAGGAGTAGCTGTAGTGCCGAGTTTTGACCGGCCACCGGTTCGCTGTTCATGTTGTACTCATAGCTTTCCTTTCCGCTACCGCCGTTGTTTTCGGTTGGGGTTCCGCAGGATCCCTGCTAAGTCTCTGTTTTGGAGACTCATTCCCTACTTTTCAGGTGTGGCGGTTCTTCCTCCTCGAGGTTCGAGGGTGCGGTGCGGAGGTCCTCAGTTGCCAGCTCGCCGGGCTGAGTGTTCACTTGGCATATGATACGATTTTACTGCTTTAGACTGTACTTTCTGTTGGACTGAACTCTGTTGTAGCTATAGTTGTTTATTTATTTCTGTTAATTGTTGAATTGTCATGTTTTATTTCCTATTTCTTTGTGCTTCCACACTCCTTTTAGCCCTTTCGAGCCCTCCCGTCTCGTGGGCGACGGTCCGAGTCTCGGGTTATCGGGTCTCTCCCGGTAATCAAATTCTCAGGTCGTTACACTTTCTCCCCCACCTCTAGCAACTCCGCTTCTCCCTCGCTCTCCACCACCTCCGGCGAACTCTAACGAGCAACCCCTGCCCCATCCCTCCCGATTGCCATATTCCGCTCAAGCGGAGTTGCTAGAGGTGGGGGAGGGAGATTGCAGGTGCTCTCGCTCTCTCTCTCTCTCTCTCTCTCTCTCTCTCTCTCTCTCTCTCCTAATAAGGGGTATTTTCATTGTTAAATCACATTGGGTCAAATTAACTAGAGTATGGTAAAATTTCGTTGAACGAAAAGAACGGTGGGAGCTTTTTCGTCTAACGGTAAAAAATATAGAAAATTATATACACATCTAAAGAATTTAAGGACTAATAAATAATTAAGTATAATTATATCTAAAAATCCCTTAACTAATTCCTAATTTCCTAAACCATCTTCATCCCCCCTGAGATGCTACTGCATTGACCTGTTCACGTATTTAACGTCCACTTCCCCATTCAACGGGCCGCCCCCAAACTACGCCAAAACGCTCCCCCTCGCCTCCACCATTTCCTCCTCTTACACCATCCGTCGAGCAGCCGCCACTACTTACGCCATGGACCCCTGGGAGTTCTCCAATGTGGGGAAGCCGTCGCTGAGGAGGGAGCTCCAGCTCCAGGGCCCCCGGCCCGCCCCTCTCAAGGTATGCAAGGACTCCCACAGGGTCAAGAAGCCGACGGTGGCGGCGTACGGAGCAGGTCTGTCCCGCACGAAATTACGCTCACTGCCGTCGCAGCATCAGGCCCCCGCCCCCGTGATCATCTACGTGGTGTCTCCCAAGGTCATCCACACCGATCGCGGCAACTTCATGGAGGTGGTTCAGGGCCTCACGGGAGGGTCAAACGCTACTTCTGTTGGGAATAAACAGTGTAATGGGGTGACATCATGGCAACAACCGGACCACAATACATACAAGGCAAACCAGATCATACATGCATATGGGGTTGATTCAACAAAGAACGGCCAAGAAACAAGATTAATAAACATGATTATAGTGTAAAACATGGTTGTAGAACAATTAAATATGTAGTAGAAGCGTCTCAAAGAGACTCCCCTTAGAGAAGATATCACCCCTCACAAGAACGGTGCGATGAGTATGGCGGTCTTCCCCCAGGATACGACTACTAACACAAGACCCTTAAGGGCACTCTTAAGAATCTAGTAAAAAATGCTATGCGAGAAACCTAGATCTCTTCTTAAAGGAAAAATATGTAGGTCGAAGAACATGCACCGATCACCGACGAAAGACAGCAGCGAACACCGACGAAGAAGACGTCGACGGCCGAACGATGTTGGTGATATGCAAGGGAGGCAGAGCAACGGAGCAGCGGCTGCAACCGACGGAGAGACGAGAGATAGAGAGCGGAGCGCGAGCGGTTCCTCGGGGAAGTAAAAAACAGCAGAACAGGATAACCCGTGATTAGGGTAATGCTAATCACTCCTGTTATACACACGCCCGCGACGGTCCGCCTCCAAACAAAAACCGTTCGGAGACCCCTCTTTCTCTCCAAGAAAGGGCAAAACAGTAAAAAGAAATCCAAAAGAGTGCCAGGACAAGCCGGCTGGACCCGCACTTCACACACACGCGCGCCCGCCCAGCCCCGCCCGGCCCGGCGCGTGCGTGCGTGTGATAGGTCCTAGCTTACCCCCGCTATTGTCTATAAGACATAGTCCAGGGGGCCCTAGGAACTATAAGGTCCCCTCACCTCTTTGTGTTTTCCAATGTGGGATAAAAGTCCCCATACAAAACACAACACTTGAGGTAGCACCCTTTGGATAAACCTTTGAGTTTCCCTTTCTTAAGAACACTCTCAATCTAATCCACTTCAACCCAACATTCTCCCACAAACTCAAGGTTTGAGAAAGGGAACACACAGAAGAGACTTAAACATATCATGCTTTCAGTAAAGGTACCTTTCGGGTTTGAACCTTCACCTAAGTGTTCCAATTTTCACCCCTCACAGAATCGAAGTGAACTAAATATTGAACTTGATTCTTGATGTGAAGGTTACTTATAGGAAAACAACATGGTATAAGGTTTCATTGATAGCAAAAAGAGTAACCGGCGCTTTTAAAGGCCATACGCCCTGTCCTGATTCATGAGCATTTTCAAGAATAACCCAATTCTTTAACTGCGGCCACACAGTAGTACTCACTTAGGTGGGCTTCTCCAAGGATGCACTGCTGACATCCTGCCTTGCCAGGCTTGAACCCATTAAGAGTGTATAACTCAACCTTAACTTGCAGTAACAGGCACTAGCTTGTTTAGGATTACAGGGGAGGAACTCAGATATAAAGTGTCTGTCTAAATTAAGTGCCTTCCAGTCCTCTCAGCAACTTGTTATTACCACATTGAACCTACTTTGTAGGATCTCTACTCAGATAGGTTGGGTTGCCACTGCAGGAGAACAACTGATGGGTTTCAGCCCCATCCCCATCCTAAACTTTTGGACTTGACTTTTATTAAGTCCTTTAGTCAGAGGATCAGCTATATTGTCCTTGGTACCAACAAAGTCCACAGTTATCACTCCCTGAGACACTAATTCCCTTACAGACTTAAGTCTGAGATGAATGTGTCTCCTTTCTTTTTGATTGTACTTTGAACTTTTGACCTTTGCAATTGTGGTCATATTGTCACAATGCACAGAGATCGCAGGTATAGGCTGACTCATCAGAGGGAGTTCAGACAGAAGACCTCTGATCCATTCAGCCTCCAAGCCAGTTGTGTTCAAAGCACACAATTCAGCCTCAAAAGTAGACCGAGACAAGATGGTTTGTTTAGTCGACCTCCAGGCGACTGCACCACCTCCCAGAGTAAAAACATACCCTGTGACACCATTGCTCCCTGAGTTTTCAGCTATCCAGCTTGCATCACTATATCCCCCAAGGACAACAGGGAATCTTTGAAAATGCAAGCCCAGGGTCATGGTACCTTTTAGGTACCTCAGAACCCTATCTAAGCCTTCCCAGTGAGTATGGTCAGGACAGCTCATGTATCTACTGAGTTTAGACACAGCATATGAAATGTCTGGTCTAGTACAGTTTGCAAGATACATTAAGCTCCCTATAACCTAAGAATATCGTAATTGAGACACAGGATCACCACTCTTGTTCTTGCAGAAAATTCTAGAAAGATCATAGGGTGTACAGACAGCTTTACAATTCTGATAGCCAAATTTCTCCAAAATTTTCTCAACATAGTGAGATTGAGAAATTGCTATCCCTTCAGCTGATCTAATAAGAGTCAGCCCTAGAATTATATTTGCCTCACCCATATCCTTCATTTCAAATCTGCTACTTAAGAATGATTTAGTCTCAATTATAATTCTCAAATTGCTTCCAAACAACAAGATATCATCTACATATAGGCATAAGATTACATATTCATTTCCCTTAACTTTGTGATAGATACACTTGTCAAACTCATTGACTACAAATCCAAATGACATGATAGTTATGTCAAACTTTTCATGCCATTGCTTAGGGGCTTGTTTCAAACCATATAGAGACTTAATAAGTCTACAAACTTGGTTTTCACTACCAGGAGCCACAAATCCTTCAGGCTGATCCATATAAATCTCTTCATCAAGATCACCATTAAGGAAGGCAGTCTTGACATCCATTTGATGGACAGCCAGATTATATAAGGAAGTCAGTGCTACAAGCACTCTGATTGTGGTCATCCTAGTGACAGGAGAATAGGTATCAAAGTAATCTATCCCCTCCAATTGTTTGAAACCCTTAGCCACAAGCCTGGTTTTATACTTGTCAATGGTTCCATCTGGCTTTAGTTTCTTCTTAAAGACCCATTTGCATCCTATGGTCTTTGAACCAGGAGGAGGATCAACTAACACCCAAGTGCCATTAGCAAGAATGGAATCTATCTCACTCTTAATGGCATCCTTCCAATGCCTTGCTTCCGGTGAAGCCATGGCATCTCGAAAGGTTGGGGGGTCACCCGTGATCTGGAAAGTAACAAAATCACTTCCATAATCCTTGGCTACCCTTTATCTTTTACTCCTTCTTGGTTCAACCTCTTCTTGATCACAAGTATCAGGATAAGGTTCGGACACATCAGCCCCCACATTTGTCATTCTTTCCACATGTTCTGGAATAGAATCAGATGTAGAGGCTACAGTCTCAGAAGTGAAATGTTGAGGCAAACCAGTCTTCATGGGAAAAATATTTTCGAAGAACGTGGCATCTCGAAACTCGACTATGGTGTTAATATCTATGCCAGGAATTTCTGATTTAATAACCAGAAACCTGTATGCATAGCTATTTTCAGCATAGCCTAGAAAGACGGCGTCAACTATCTTAGGCCCTAGTTTCTTTCTCTTGTGCTCAGGAACAAGTACCTTTGCATGGCACCCCCACACTTTGAGAAATTTCAAACTAGGTTTCCTATCTCTCCAAAGTTCAATTGGACTGCTATCTCTATGTTTCAGGAGAATATGATTCAGAATAAGGCAAGCCGTATTCAAAGCTTCCCCCCACATATACTTTGGTAGTCCCGAACTCTGCAGGAGAGAGTTGACCATGTCTATGAATACCCGATTCTTCCTTTCTGCTATCCCATTAGACTGAGGAGAGTATGGGACGGTTGTTTCATGAATAATGCCATGATCTTGGCAATATTCCACAAACAGACTAGAAGTATACTCTCCTCCTCTGTCTGACCTCAACTTCTTAAGAACTCTGTCAGATTGTGTTTCTGCTTCCTTCTTAAAGATGATAAACTTTTGCAAAGCCTCATCCTTAGATCTAAGCAAATACACATAATAGTATCTACTACAGTCATCAATAAAGGTAATGAAATACTTTTTATGATCCCTAGTCAACACACCATTAAACTCACAAATATCTGAATGCACCAGATCCAGAATATCTGAATCTCTAACCACAGAATGAAAAGGTTTTCTGGGTTGTTTAGCCTGTACACAGATATCACATTTCTTAGTTTTATCAACAGTATGCTCAGGAATCAATTTCAGGTTCATCATACATTTCAAAGAAGTGAAATTAAGATGACCTAGACGGGCATGCCATAATTCAGATGAATCTATAACATTATAAGCAACAGGAACAGAAGTAGAAATTGAAGCACTATCATTCACATTTCTGTTCATCACATGATCCACAAAGATTTTAAACAAACCATCAGAAAGATAACCTTTCGCAATAAAAGTCTTCAGATAGAGTACAACAACTTTATTACATTTAAAGTTCAGTTCATAACCCTCCCTTACTAAAACAGAACCAGATAAAATATTCCTCTTAACACTAGGAACATGGTACACTAAGGAAAGAGTAAGAACACACCCTGAAGTAAACTTCAGGTTCACACGTCCAACTCCTAGCACCCTAGCTGTACTTCCATTTCCCATTGTCACGGAGCGATCATGGGTTGCCTGATAAGACACAAAATTAGCCCTGTCAGCACATAGATGCACATTGGCTCCAGTGTCCACCAACCACTCATTTGGTTCATAAATAGTTAATAATTGAGGATTTAGAGGAACATACTCCATACCAGAAGAAGATCCTCCAGTCACCACATGGACCTGTGCTGGAATTTCATGGGTCAGCATGGCTTTGTTCAGCAATTTTTTCTTCTTTTTAAGACAGTCATTGCGCATGTGACCCTTGTCACCACAATTCCAACACTGTCCCAGTACCTTCTTCTTCTTTATCTTTCCCTTAGGTTTCATCTGAACAGTGGAATCAACCTTGGCCTTGCCTTTTGGATCTTTACCCTTATGCTTCATCACTAGGTTTGCACTTGGATCCACAGGCATATTGGGCTTTTCCTTCCTATGTTCCTCTTCAATGGCTACAGCCCTCATCAAATCATCAAGAGAGATAGCCCCTTTGCGGTGCTTGAGGCCCATGCCAAAATCCTCCCAGGATCTAGGCAATTTCTCTATGATGCACATGACTTGGAGCTTTTCAGGCATTTTCATGTCTGCCTCAGCCAAACCATGGAACATAAGTAGAAGCTCATGTGCCTGCTCCCCTATAGACTTATTCTCGACCATCTGGAATTTAAGAAACTTGCCCACGGAGTACTTTTCCAGACCTTGGTCCTCGGTATTGTACTTCCGATCAAGTTCATTCCACAGAGCTTTAGTAGTGTTGAAGGTGGAAGTACTATAGACATCAAACAGGACATCCGACAGTGCAGTTAGAATGCACACATGTCCTAACCTGTCTCTAGTATTCCACTCTTCAGCCTTCTTAGCACTCTCGGGGTCGTTTTCATCTATCACAGGGGGGTCCGACTCTAACAATGAGATTAGACCAACCATGGTGAACCACATCTTCATGCGTTGTTGCCAACGCTTAAAGTGTTACCCGGCAAATTTCGCGGGCATCCCAGACATGTCCACCATGGTTCCAAAACTCATTGAAGATGACGATGCCATGAACGATATCTTCTCTAAGACTGTTGGGAATAAACAGTGTAATGGGGTGACATCATGGCAACAACCGGACCACAATACATACAAGGCAAACCAGAGCATACATGCATATGGGGTTGATTCAACAAAGAACGGCCAAGAAACAAGATTAATAAACATGATTATAGTGTAAAACATGGTTGTAGAACAATTAAATATGTAGTAGAAGCGTCTCAAAGAGACTCCCCTTAGAGAAGATATCACCCCTCACAAGAACGGTGCAATGAGTATGGCGGTCTTCCCCCAGGATACGACTACTAACACAAGACCCTTAAGCGCACTCTTAAGAATCTAGTAAAAAATGCTATGCGAGAAACCTAGATCTCTTCTTAAAGGAAAAATATGTAGGTCGAAGAACATGCACCGATCACCGACGAAAGACAGCAGCGAACACCGACGAAGAAGACGTCGACGGCCGAACGATGTTGGTGATATGCAAGGGAGGCAGAGCAACGGAGCAGCGACTGCAACCGACGGAGAGACGAGAGATAGAGAGCGGAGCGCGAGCGGTTCCTCGGGGAAGTAAAAAATAGCAGAACAGGATAACCCGTGATTAGGGTAATGCTAATCACTCATGTTATACACACGCCCGCGACGGTCCGCCTCCAAACAAAAACCGTTCGTAGACCCCTCTTTCTCTCCAAGAAAGGGCAAAACAGTAAAAAGAAATCCAAAAGAGTGCCAAGACAAGCCGGCTGGACCCGCACTTCACACACACGCGCGCCCGCCTAGCCCAGCCCGGCCCGGCGCGTGCGTGCGTGTGATAGGTCCTAGCTTACCCCCACTATTGTCTATAAGACATAGTCCAGGGGGCCCTAGGAACTATAAGGTCCCCTCACCTCTTTGTGTTTTCCAATGTGGGACAAAAGTCCCCATACAAAATACAACACTTGAGGTAGCACCCTTTGGATAAATCTTTGAGTTTCCCTTTCTTAAGAACACTCTCAATCTAATCCACTTCAACCCAACAACTTCATCCCCCGCCTCCTCCGAGGCTCCGTCGCTTGTTGTATCCCCCTCCGGGCGTTCGAGCCTCGGTGGCCCGCCTCGCTGGCCCTCCTCAGCGACCTAAGCCCCGTCTTCCAGGAGGGTAACAAGAGCTTCCTGCAGGAGGGCCCCTGCAACAGCCTGTCCAACCCATCACCATCCTGGGATCCCTCCAGTAAATAGTTGTAGCTTCCACCAAATCCATGCCAATTTCACCGCATGCCTTCAACTGGGCATGCCTTCAACTGGCAAGAAGAAGTGGAGAAGAGAGAAGAGGAGGAAGGAGAAAAGTGGGGAGGAGTGATAGGGCTGCACTGACTTGATGAACTGATGGGCCCTCCTTTGGGGCCATGCACATAGCACAACCAGAAGGAGAACATTTATGATTCATATGTTGGATCTTCCTCTCTACCTCCCAAAGGAAGAGAGGAAGATCCCAACAGAGGTAGATTGTTAGTAGGATTCATGTTTTCCAGACCTAAACCCGTGTGAGGATGGTCTGACCCTGAACAGGCCCACTTGATGCTGCGACCCAATGTCCATAATATTGTGCTACTTTCGCGTTGTAGTGGAATTCCCATTGTTTATTCTTTTTAATTGAAGAAATGACAGGACTCCATAATAATAATAATAAATGAGGCAGTCTTGGTGCACACCGTTAATAATCGCACGTCTTGGATGTGTCCAGTAAGCATTCATTTTGAAAATATGGTGAGGTGGGACCCCACCTCACCTATCTATCCTAGAATGATCCAAAAAATTAAAAGAAATAAGTTCGCGTGGACCATGTTTTTTTTTTATTTTTTTGATCCGCCTGACGGGGGATGAGCTGTATGGACAGATAACCCCCACCTCATCATATTCTCAAAAAAAAAAAAAAGGTCTCAACAGAAGACAGAATCCTAGAGCAGGTGATCACCTCCCAGCTGATCATATGCATTGTTGGCCCAGACGAGATGGCGGACATGAAGGGGGATTGAATTGTCCCCTTGACCTAGATGGCGGATTTTAAAAACT
Source organism: Amorphophallus konjac (assembly GCA_022559845.1). Lineage (NCBI taxonomy): Eukaryota > Viridiplantae > Streptophyta > Magnoliopsida > Alismatales > Araceae > Amorphophallus > Amorphophallus konjac. The sequence goes on from CM040128.1 coordinate 20,831,527, forward strand.
CTCTTAACTGAACACAATGTAATTAAAACAAACTACTAGATTGGCCTAACCACACATGAGATTTAACAGGTTCTCTCAATCTTTCCGATCTCACTCGTAATAACAATGCAACCGTTAGATAAAATTATGCCTAACACGGATAACAGAAGAAGCAATGTGTAGTGGTGTAGTGAGTAGAAATCTACTAAATTAACCTGTGAAGGGAGATAGAAGAAAAGGACAAACACACAGGCATTCACACGAGACAAAAAGATTTTTAGGTGATTCGGGACCACGACGGGCTCCCTACGTCCACCCCTCACCCAACCGGGTGAGGCTTCACTTCACGCTACTTTCGTAGCAACACGGGGACGAACTCCAACCACACACACACAAACTGCTTCCGCAGTAATATCCACACACGGGGAAAATCCCCAACACGTTGCCACCGCAGCACGCACCCACACACCGAATCGGGGAGCACACCCCGGACACTCAAACCACACGGAGTCACAGCTCCGTCAACACATAACTAACCATGGGGAAACTTTCCCCACAATAAAACCAACACACGGAGATGCAGCTCCGCCTTCACATAAACACCCGTCCATAGACGGTCCACACAAAAATATATCTAGAATTCAGAAATACAAGATATGATCAATGCAAACCCCACAACTCAAAAGCAAATGGTATTAATAGATGTAGACAAGATATAGAAGTAGTTCCCCATGATAAGAAACGAGGTGTAGTTGATAATCTCTGATGCTCAGGTCGGGGGATAGCCGAATGCCGAAGTTGAGGACGTCCACGCGTTCCTCTTCTCAATCTGCTTCTTTCTTTCTTCAATCACGAGCTCTAGAAATGGATGGAAGTAGATGAATCTTGAGCTCTTCTTCAGCCTCCCTCCTTCTTCCCGTCGTTCTCCTGCAAAACAGATAGAAAGATTAGAGCTCCTCTTCTATTTCTTCTATTTCTTCCAAATTCGCAAAAGACCACAATACCCTTGTAAAACCCTAGCAAAACCACCCTAATATGTTCATTAATGACCCAAGGGTATTAGGGTAAAATATTAACCCATTTGGATGTGTTTCCATAGGGTTTCGGTGGGCCACGGTATAGCCGCGCGGACTTGCGAATCTGGGGGGGTCGACCTGTAAGGTTTCGCACAGCACCTACGGGTTACGCAGCGGATAACAAAAATTCATTTTGCCCGATTTCGGTGTTATGGAAAGCTTAATCTGTGCTCTAATCGGTGTTTCTAATACCCTAATTACGGGTTGCGTGTTTCACCTTGCGCGGAACGACGCTGTCCGCTAAGCCCGATGCAGAGAAACCGAGCCGCACAGCTGTACGGCCTCTAGAGCAGATCCACACGGACCCTTGCGCAGCGACGGTACCTCCCCGGCACAACTTTCCCCGGCTCTAACACCTTCTGGAGAGAGAGAGAGAGCAAGAGGGAGAAAGGGGGGAGGCTTAACCTCTCCCTTAAGCTTAATGCTTGGTTAGCTTAAGGGAAGGAAAGGAAGAAGCTAAGAGTTCGAATGAACTCACGTAGGTGCCATATATATAGAGTTTAGGCTTATTAGAAAAGGGCTCCAAAAGACCGAAACTGTATATATGTCATATCTCATATTATACATATGTATTAAGCTCCATTTACACTCCTTTCCAAAAGGAATTAAATAGAATTAATACATACAATTGTATAATAATAAACCGTCACCCAAGAATCCATTGTGTGTGATCCTCTAGGCCCACAGTCACTCTAGTTTAAGGTCCATTAACTTCTAATTCTCAATTAGAAGTAAATTAAACGTATTCTTCGCTTTTACTAGAGCCGAACAATAGTTTAATTTATTCCGAACCTTTGATCACGTTGGGTCAAGCAAATCCGCGTGATCCTAGAGGACCCCAGGTTTAAACCAGCCTGTCTGGTACCTGTAAGTCCACAGTTACCGCATCGATATAATCCCTCGCTCATTCTATGAGTCTGGTACGATCGAGGGTACGGTTCCTGTCAAACCCCATGATCGTGCCATTTGACTATGACCTCCTTAAAGTGTATGACGTCCGTTCTAAACGAACTCACACGACCCTGGCCAGGGATTTAACGGAGCGTCAATGTCATGACCCATTAACTGTCTGATATATACCTGACAGTGAGCGATCCCTTCTTGACCATTGACGATCTTCACACGTATCCTGGAGTGGTTAACGACTCGGCAACTCATGACTTATGGTTAAAGTCACTTAGCCAAGTAATTAAACCATTCCAATCCTCGTGTAAGATCCGATCAATGTCTCAGGTCAAAGGACCAACGATGCTACTGAGACCGTTGGATCTTCAGTTGACATTAGGTATAATCAACCATCTGAAGATCCAATAGCGGATCAGTTCAGTGCACATCCTCCAAGGACATACACCTACACATATGTGTTGGTGTCCCGCACCAATGACCATGAGACTGGTCATTGACACATCATGTGTACTGGTTTAATAGGTAATCAAAGTCCCCGAGTGATTACCCTCCAACCAGGAACAGTTTAAGGTATGTGTACATGTAAAGTCAATCTCATGTTCGAGATCCCATCTCGAGCTGACTTTACAACCACATATCCTAGGGACAACGTAAAGTAACACAATCGCATATTTACGCTCAAACACCACTTTATTAATGAACAAGATCGTACAACTATTGGGCCTACCCGACCCAAAATTGGCATGTAGCACACCAACACTAACAATCTCCCACTTGAACTACAACCAATTGCCCACAACTTTGAGGCCCATCTTATCCCGATGGCGCTCAAATACAGTCTGTGTCAAAGGCTTAGTCAGTGGATCTGCTATGTTGTCTTCTGACGGTACACGCTCTACCATCACATCTCCACGATCAACAATCTCCCGAATAAGGTGAAAGCACCTGAGAATATGCTTTGACCTTTGGTGAGATCTCGGTTCCTTCGCCTGGGTGATGGCCTCATTATTATCACAAAATAATGGGATGGGAGCTGATATCTCGGGAACTACGCCGAGTTCCAAGAAGAATTTCTTCATCCAGATGACTTCTCCAACTGACTGCCCCTCCATTCAACATGAATACAAATCCAGACATGGATTTGTAGTCATCTGGATCTGACTGGAAACTAGAATCTGTGTAAGCTCTAAGCTGTAGGTCCTCTCCTCTATAAAGCAGAAAAAGATCCTTAGCCCTTCACAGGTACTTAAGGATGCCCTTTACTGCCTTCCAGTGCTCTTCGCCTGGATTTGCCTGATATCTGCTGACAATGCTTAAAGCATTGGTAACATCAGGCCGTGTACATAGCATTGCATACATGATTGACCCTATCGCCGAAGCATAGGGTACCTTATTCATGTGTGCGACCTCCTCAAAAGTTTTAGGACTCATCCCCTTGGATAGGTAAATTCCATGTCTCATGGGAATGAGACCTCTCTTGGAATTTTCCATCCTAAACCTTTTGAGGATAGTGTCTATGTACATGGATTGAGATAATCCTAGCATCTTTTTAGATCTATCTCGATAGATCCATATGCCCAGCACATAGGATGCTTCTCCCAAATCCTTCATGGAGAAGGTCTTGGACAACCAAGACTTAGTTGATGTCAACATCGCTACATCATTCTCAATGAGTAAGATGTCATCAACATAAAGGACCAAGAAGGTCACTGAGCTCCCACTGACCTTCTTGTAAACACAGGGTTCATCTTCATTCCGAATGAAGTTGAAAGATTTGACAGCCTCGTCAAATCTTAAGTTCCAGCTTCTAGATGCCTGCTTTAATCCATAAATGGACCTTTGAAGTTTGCATACCTTATTAGGATGTGGCTTGGAGGTGAATCCCTCAGGCTGTACCATGTATACCTCTTCTGACAGGTTTCCATTAAGAAAAGCTGTCTTCACATCCATTTGTCAGATCTCATAATCCAGGTATGCAGCAATGGCAAGGAGGATTCTGATTGACTTAACCATGGCTACCAGCGAAAACGTCTCGTCATAGTCAATGCCTTGCCTTTGACGATATCCTTTCGCCACTAGTGTAGCCTTATATGTGTCAATATGTCCATCTGCACCAATTTTCCTTTTGAAAATCCATTTGCAACCGATAGGGACCTTCCCTTCGGGTACATCAACCAACTTCCAAACTTTGTGGGTGTACATGGACTGGATCTCTGAATCCATTGCCTCTTGCCATTTCTCGGAGTCTACACTACGGATCGCCTCCTGGTACGACTGAGGATCATCATCCTCATCGATACATACCTTAGAGGACCCCTCTGAGACATGTCCAACATATCTCTCAGGTTCTCTCGTTAGTCTACCAGATCTCCGTAGTGTCAGTATTTCACCTTGAATAGGATCAACCGATACAGTCTCATCTAATGAGTGTGTGTCTATGGGTTGTGGTTCTTGGACATCGTCCAATTCTATCTGGCTCCCACTATTTTTCTGGAGTAGGTATTCTCTTTCCAGAAATATAGCTCTCTTGGCCACTAAGACCCTTTGCTCAGAAGGGTGACAGAAATAATATCCAAACGTCTCCTTTGGATATCTCACAAACCTACACTTATCGGTCCTCGACTCAAGCTTATCACTCTCGTTCTTCTTTACATGAGCAGGACACTCCCAAATTTTAATGTGATTAAAATTTGGTTTCCTGCCCTTCCATATCTCATATGGTATAGAAGGAATTGATTTACTTGAGATCCTATTCAATAAATAAGCCGCAGTCTCTAACGCATAGTCCCAGAGAGACAAGGGTAGTCCTGACATAGACATCATGGATCAGACCATGTCTAACAAGGTCCTGTTTCTCCTCTCGGATACACCATTATGTTGTGGTGTATACGGTGGAGTCCACTGAGAAACTATTCCATGGTCTTTTAAGATAAGAAGTGAATTCATGGCTTAAGTATTCACCTCCTCGATCCGATCGAAGAGCCTTAATACTTTTGCCTATCTGTTTCTCTACTTCATTCTTGTATTCCTTAAACTTCTCAAAGGCTTGTGACTTATGTCTCATTAAATACACATAGCCATATCTGGAGAAGTCATCAATAAAAGAAATGAAATAGAGATAACCTCCTTTTGCTTATATGGACATGGGTCCACACACATCCGAGTGTATGAGCTCGAGAAGGTCAACAGCCCTCTCATCATGTCCACCAAAAGGAGCCTTGGTCATTTTTCCCATGAGACACGACTCACAGGTATCAAATGGCTTGTATTCGAACGAATTCAAATACCCATTTGAGTGTAAGTGAGAGACTCTTTTCTCACCTACATGACCAAGTCTGCAATGCCATAGATATGCAGAATTCACTTCATCAGTATTGAAAATTTGCATAACATTAGAACGTGTATCTAATGCATAAAGACCATTGACTAATGAACCATTGGCTATATTCAAACCATTATTCATTATAGAGCATCCAGTGCTATTAAAAGCCAATGTGTATCCAATGTTATACAAGCTAGAGATTGAAATAATGTTCTTAATAATATTAGAAACATAATAACAGTCATTCAGCTCCAGAATGACTCCTGAAGGTAAACTGAGGCGTGCAGTCCCGACAGCTTTGGCAGAAACTAAAGCTCCATTGCCCATCCTCAGTTCAATCTCCTTTTTGTCCAATCGCCTTTTATTTGCCAGCACCTGCACAGAATTGCAGATATGAGATGCACATCCAGTATCCAATACCCATGATGTGGATTCCATACATGACAAATTAAGGTCTATGACAAAAATACCTTCATTTAGAATTACCTTGCAATTCCTTTTCCAATGCCCAGTTTCCCCGCATCGAAAACATTTGTCTTCCTTTTCATTCTTCTTGCCCTTCCCTTTGTCAACTTTGGCGAGTTGCTTACCCGTGGCCTTTTTCTTTCCTTTCCCTTTGTTACATGTAGTGGATATCTGGGTGGCCTTCCTTTTCTTATTGGCCCGACCAATAATCATTACAGAAGAAGATGGTTTATCTTTCTGCATAGTTCCTTCAGCACTCTTTAACATGTTGAGCAGCTCCGGGAGAGTTGCATCAATTCTATTCATGTTAAAGTTTATGATGAAGGAAGAAAAGGAATCGGGCAATGACTGGAGTATAAGATCAATGCACAGTTCAAGATCCAACTTGAACCCCAGTGCATTGAGTCTCTCTATCCACTCCATCATTTTCAATACATGAGCATGTACTGAAGAACCCTCAGACATCCGTATCCTGAAAAGCCTTTTTGAGATGTCATACCTCTCAATCCTACCCTGCTCCCCGAAGAGCTGGCGTAGATTGAGAAGTATACTTCTACAATCAGTCTTTTCAAATTGCCTCTGTAGCTCGGGAGCCATAGAGGCCAACATGTAACATTGGGCAAGGGAGGAGTCCTCAGACCACTTGGCATAAGTCAGTAACTCGCCCTCGTCGGCATCAGGAGCTGGCTCAGAATGAACCGTGTCCAACACGTACGCAATCTTTTCGGCGGTAAGGACTATGCGTAGATTACGCAGCCAATCCTAGTAGTTCGGTCCAGTTAATCTATTTGCATCCAAGATGCCGCGGAGGGGGTTGGACGACGACATTGTAATCTGGATAAGAAATAAAAGGCAACTTAGCATGTGTTCAAATTCTAACTTAGATGTGGTTTTCTATCTTAGTTAGTCCCACTATTTTTCGATCGAACTATATAACCCTCAGTATATAGAACGGGAGATCAACGAGATCAACCTAGTGGGTCGGAATCCCAACGAGACTGATGTATGACCTTGTGGAAAGCACAACAAGCCATACACCATCTCAAGGGCAGTCAACAGGCACTTGCATCTAATGCAATATCCGATATTCGGCCCCCGAGAAATCATCCCCTTATGGAAAGCACAACAAAGGATATTCTCGGTTAGATCTAACCATCATAACTACATAGCAATGAGTTCATGACCCGACCCTTGTGGAAAGCACAACAAAGTCGAGTTCTTCACCCCATTGAGGCCGAGCCTTGGAGTTTAATCCCGCCCCCAAACTCATGGACCTTGTGGAAAGCACAACAAATCCATGAAATGAAGACGTTCATTCACTCCATAATGATGGAGGGCCACGATGACTCCTAGAGCCACGCTTACCAGATCTAAAATTTAATCACGAGGGAATTTAATTTTATCTTGATCTCACCCTAGGTGGTAATATAAATATATCCAATATATTTACCGTACCTAGTAGTTTGCACAAAATAAATGCATCCAATGCAAAAATAAACGCAAGTGATCATGGACTTTAACCCTAATGTAACTAAGACATCTGGCCCGCTTCCGAAGCAGCTGGATCGTCCTCGTCGGGTGTGCTCCACACTTTCAAACTCCGACGCCGCATTAATTACAACTTTTACACGGCACGCAGGCCGGAAAAAATTAAATTACATGTGACTCAAATTCCAGCAGCCCTTAGGGCGAGTACAACAATGGAGGAAGAGAGAAGTACATTGGAATTTTAACAGAGAGAGAAAGGAGGTTCGTAGACCCCAATTAATTACATTAATCCAAGTCCATGATCACTTGTCAACCCATTCAAATAAAATCAATCAAGGGTTATTTTCTGAAAATAATCCTTACTTTTTGAATTTAGAAAATGGGATGTGCAAACAAAAATAGGCTAACTTTGTTTAATTTTAAAAATCAAAGCATGATTAACTAAAATTAAACACACAAGCAGGCCAATACAAGGTAAATAAAGTAAAGCACGTAAAGAACCATCATTTTTTACAGGGGCATGTAATTGAGATAATTAATTAAATTTAAATTTAAATTTAATTATCCAATAATCAAATTCAAATTCAAATTTTAAACATGCCAATAATTTAAATTTAAATTCGAACTAATTATCCAATAATTTTGTTTGAAAATAAATTTAAAATAATGCAATTATCCTCAATTAGTAATTTTCTAAAATTTAAAATTTGAATTTAACAATTATATAATAATTAAAGTTCAAATAATTGAATTTTCTACATTTAACTTCAATAAAATTTAAAATTTGAATTTTTTAATTATCTAATATTTAAAAATTCAAAAACTTAAATTTTACTGAAGTAACTTCAATTATTACCATTTTATCTCAAGGTAAATAGTAATTATCTCACCTCGGTAAATTCAACACGGTTAAATAAAAATTAACTTTTGACATTTATCATCGAGATAACACAATTAACCTACTAAATAAAATTCTATTTAATTTACTGTACATTTTCATATATATATATATATCTAATATATATATTAATGTTACTAGAGCACAATAAATTAAAAGGGTTAAAAATAATTTTTAAAAAAAAATTAAAAAAACTTTTTTTTTAATATTGCCGGGTCAACCACGCGCGCGCGCGGGCGTTGACCCGCGTTGTCGGCGCCCGCGACCGGGCGCTCGCCACGCGGACGCCCCGCGTGGGCGGCGCCCGCCCACGCAGGTGCGCCCGCCGGCGCACTGCGCCCAGCGGCGCAGTGCGCACGACGGGAAGCCCAAAAAAAAAAAATTTCAAATTTTTTTTTTAAAAAAATTGCTATTTGGATGCCCAGCATCCAGGAAGAACAGAGATGTTCAAATCTCTTTCTACAAATTATAATTGAAGATTTAATATGCCCCTACAGCATGATTCTAAACGGCGATAAAAACACCGATCAGAGCGCGAACCTGGCTCTGATACCACTGTAAGGTTTCGCACAGCACCTACGGGCTACGCAGCGGATAACAAACATTCATTATGCCCGATTCCGGTGTTATGGAAAGCTTAATCTGTACTCTAATCGGTGTTTCTAATACCCTAATTACGGGTTGCCTGTTTCACCTTGCGCGGAACGACGCTGTCCGCTAAGCCCAATGCAGAGAAACCGAGCCGCACAGCTGTACGGCCTCTAGAGCAGATCCACACGGACCCTTGCGCAGCAACGGTACCTCCCCGGCACAACTTTCCCCGGCTCTAACACCTTCTGGAGAGAGAGAGAGCAAGAGGGAGAAAGGGGGGAGGCTTAACCTCTCCCTTAAGCTTAATGCTTGATTAGCTTAAGGGAAGGAAAGGAAGAAGCTAAGAGTTCGAATGAACTCACGTAGGTGCCATATATATAGAGTTTAGGCTTATTAGAAAAGGGCTCCAAAAGACCGAAACTGTATATATGTCCTATCTCATATTATACATATGTATTAAGCTCCATTTACACTCCTTTCCAAAAGGAATTAAATAGAATTAATACATACAATTGTATAATAATAAACCGTCACCCAAGAATCCATTGTGTGTGATCCTCTAAGCCCACAGTCACTCTAGTTTAAGGTCCATTAACTTCTAATTCTCAATTAGAAGTAAATTAAACGTATTCTTCGCTTTTACTAGAGCCGAACAATAGTTTAATTTATTCCGAACCTTTGATCACGTTGGGTCAAGTAAATCCGCGTGATCCTAGAGGACCCCGGGTTTAAACCAGCCTGTCTGGTACCTGTAAGTCCACAGTTACCGCATCGATATAATCCCTCGCTCATTCTATGAGTCTGGTACGATCGAGAGTACGGTTCCTGTCAAACCCCATGATCGTGCCATTTGACTATGACCTCCTTAAAGTGTATGACGTCCGTTCTAAACGAACTCACACGACCCTGGCCAGGGATTTAACGGAGCGTCAATGTCATGACCCATTAACTGTCTGATATATACCTGACAGTGAGTGATCCCTTCTTGACCATTGACGATCTTCACACGTATCCTGGAGTGGTTAACGACTCGGCAACTCATGACTTATGGTTAAAGTCACTTAGCCAAGTAATTAAATCATTCCAATCCTCGTGTAAGATCCGATCAATGTCTCAAGTCAAAGGACCAACGATGCTACTAAGACCGTTGGATCTTCAGTTGACATTAGGTATAATCAACCATCTGAAGATCCAATAGCGGATCAGTTCAGTGCACATCCTCCAAGGACATACACCTACACATATGTGTTGGTGCCCCGCACCAATGACCATGAGACTGGTCATTGACACATCATGTGTACTGGTTTAATAGGTAATCAAAGTCCCCGAGTGATTACCCTCCAACCAGGAACAGTTTAAGATATGTGTACATGTAAAGTCAATCTCATGTTCGAGATCCCATCTCGAGCTGACTTTACAACCACATATCCTAGGGACAACGTAAAGTAACACAATCGCATATTTACGCTCAAACACCACTTTATTAATGAACAAGATCGTACAACTATTGGGCCTACCCGACCCGAAATTAGCCTGTAGCACACCAACACTAACACGACCCACTTCCAGAGGGGGGTCGACCCACTTGGCAGACAGAATCTATTTTCAGCAGATTTTATAGGGGGGTTGACCCACTTTGTGAGGGAGGTCGACCCACTTTCAGACAGAATGCTGAAAACACCCTGTTTTGCCCAGGGGACGACCCATTGAGTTGGGGGGTCGACCCATTGACCTTGTGACATAAACAAAAGGTATCCTAATGATATTCTAATGATCTAACATGCACCCCAATGTAATCAAACATGAATTACATTAAAAAATAAATTCTCACCTTTTCTTTCATGATTTTAAGAGCATGATCAAGCCTGCACTTTATAAAAGCTCAATCTCATCATTCTTTCATCAATGTAAAATGAAGAGGCTAATATGGGAGATGTAATATTCAACCACTCAAAGTTCGATCCCATGAAATGTGCAATAACCCAAATTGAAAGCATGATTTTGCTAAGCAAATAACATGTAGTGATAGACATAAACCAATACCCAAACTTTGGTTCATTTAAAAGACAATGAGACAAGAAGTGCTAACCACTATCACTAGTTGATCATGAAAACAAGCATGAACTCATATCCAATAAGGGCAGTCTAGCCACATTGAAATGCAGTCAATGTAAGACCAAAACCATGAGATTAACCCCAACAACCATGATGTATGAATCAAGCCTAACCTTGCCACATGGAAATACATCAAAAGAATTCTTACCATAATTCCAAAGGTTTGTGGGCATATTTAAACCTGTACTTTCAAGCAATTCAAGTTGATGAGAATTAAGTCATTGCAATACAAGAAACCATTTTTCAACCAAAATCATTCCATCCACATTGAAATGTATTCAAACATGATTTCTTATCTTGAACCAAGGGAATGTGACACATTTGAGCCTAGCATGCTTAAGAACCTCAGCATCATTTTAATACACCTAAGAATCACTCAATGCATTTTATCATGTCTGTGCATATAAGTACATGGTCAATGCATATGAGAAGATTTTGTCGGTGCAATGAAGAACAAAGTCCATGCAAAGATCAACAAGGTCACAATGATATGAGAGCATTAAGGATCCAGGAAATTAAGTCCAGTGCAACCACATGAGCTTACACACTCCATTCTTAGTTTAAGTTTACACAATTGCTCATGAATGCAAGTTCAGCCCAAGCCAAATGGAACTCACACAAACCGACAATTCAAACAAAACATCTGATTAATACATGAGTTTCCATGACTTAAACCTATCAAGCAAACTAACATGGAAGTCAGTTTCGCATTCAAAATAAATCAGATTTCTGCATGAAGGAACCAAGACTTATTACTATCTAAACAATCCAAAACAAGAGACAAGGCTCAACTGAACCTTCACCACCATGGATGACAAAACATGATTTGCAAAATATCAAGCATTTATGTCAGTTCATTAAAGACCTCATGACCCAATTTGAAAACATGATATCACCATACGAAAACATCATGAGTGAAGTGCATCAAGGGGAAAACATGGTTATGTCGATGCACAGATGAAAGCAATCCAGAAGATGTCGATGCATGTCCAAGGGCAGGTCAATGCATGTGAAGAACAAGTAAGACAACCTGCAAAAGAAGATGCAACATATCAGCTCATGAGACAACAACAGACATTTTCCACAACACTTACTCAGAATCTTTACACTTAAAGACATACGTAAAACACACAATATATTGTAATCATCAAAACCATTATCAAAGATAAAAAGGAAGCGTCACGAACCCAACAATCTCCCTCTTTTTGATGATGACAATATATTGTGGCAATCCACAACTCTCTCTCCCCCTTTGACATTATCAAAAAGTGGGGGACGCGGACAGAAATGAAATTCCAACAGGAATGATATAGAATGAACAACATTTTTCTGATATCAATTGTGAAATTTAAACATGAATGAAATGGAATGAACAACTAATGACGCACGAACCCAGCAATGACCGACCATTACGGAAGGTGTGTGAACCATGAACATAGAACATGAGAATGAAATTTGAAGTGTTTTGGATTGTAGACAAATGTGTGACTGAATATGCACCAAATGTATGACCAGACTGAGTTATATGCAAGTGTTTGACTTGAAAGCACATTATTCTCCCCCTATTGTCATGAACAAAAATGAACTAACAATGGGATTATTTAACCTATTATTTGCAAGTATAAGCTAAGGATGCATCAAGATGAAGTGTGATATGAACAAACTGAATCAAGCAGTCAAGCATTCAAGCATGCATAATAAGATATAGACTCATGCAAGTCCCTTCGGGACGGGTGTAAGGATTATGCAATCGATTATAGAACATGATGTGCATGTACAATACTAAGAAGGTCGTGCTTACATAAATAAGTACTGCATAAATCATGATAAGCGGCAGATTCATAAGGAACATTCAAACAATCAAACCCAAGGTGCAAATGTGATGATTGAGCAATGAATTTCAAGGTAATATGGAAAATCAAATTTTCTATAGAACACTACAAAGTACTTATCATCCATACACTTTCAACACAATGCTCGAATATTGGTAGCTACGTATGACCCCAATTTTTTTTTTCAAATTACTATAAATGGTGTGACTAACCTTTTGACATGAGTCATGCCCTTTGTTTCAGGGGCAATTCCCGGTTACTCAGTTTCGTCACTTTTTATGATGTGGATGAGACACTTTTCGACGCGAGTTGTACCCTTTATCTCAGGGGCACTTCCCGGCTACTCGGTGGTAAATCACACTTATTTTCATGTGGAATAGTTTCTCCTTTCGACGTGAGTTTCCTCCTTTATTTCAGGGGGGATTCCCAGCTACTCGGATCCACGTTCCACTTATACGACTTTTTGGTGGGGTAAACAGCTTTTTCCTCACGAGATATGTGATTTTCATGTAGAGAATCAAAAGTCCTTAAAATTATAGAGTAGAAAATCGCAATCCTTATTAAATTGAATCATTATCTCAAAAAGGTGCATTTGTGTGGGTGGTTGTATTGAATGTAAAAGATGAATTAGCCTTATCACAGTAATGTCTCCCCCTAAATGTATGTACAGTTATAAAAAATCTCCCCCTTAATATATGTCATGTAACAACTTGTCTAAATCAATGCAATTCATTTAGCAAGGTGATGAGTCATAGAAGGAGTCAAAAAAATTGGTATAAAGTATATACATGCATTCAACCAGGGATCTTTCAATGTTTTCAAGCAAATGACTATCGGTACTTGGCGGAGTACATTGGTCCGAAGACCACCATCATGCATGAGGAAAGCTTCCAATTGGACATAATCCAACCTTCCACTAACACCATTTTATATACCGAATAACCATGGCATTTAAGCACACAAACATGGAGAATATATGCAAGCATATGTGCAATGATATGCAAGTGTATGCATGTAACTAGAAAAGATTATTAAAAATCATTCCTATTCACAAGTATGCAAAGATGTGCATGATATGTGCATGAAAGTAAGTATGCAGCCTGTGTATGCATAAGTGAACTATGTATGCACATGTGGACCACTATTTACAAGAAGTAATTAAAAATGTAAAAGCTTTATGTGCAATCTAAAGCATCCAAACCTATATTTTTATTTGCAAAGCGAGAGAAAGGGTGTGTATGAAGAACTATATATGTGCAAGATTAAGCATTCGAGAGTTATTCACAAGATGTTCAACAAGAAGTATTCAAGTCAACTATTCATCAAATTTGAAGGATCTCAATGTTTCCAAAAGTTGACAAAAGTCAGTGAAACAGAAATGTAACACTTTCCTTCAAACAGAATTTTTTACCTTTTAGATTTGTCAAGGAAAACCTAGGTGAAGCAGACTTCAAATCAAAGCATTTTGTTTCTCACCTTGAGAGTCCTTTATTTGTTGATGTTTCTTGACCTCAAGGCGCCCCTGCAAAACAGATTCTCATTTCAAAGATTTTGGTACCCAAGCCATCTTGGGTCCCGAGGGGTTAGCTTTAGTATGAACAAAGATTTTCTTTTCATTTCTCCTCTCATACCACTCATCGTCGGCCCTCATCATGGAACAATTATCCATTGAGTGTCCATTCAGGCCACAGTAATAACAATGAGAAGATTTTCTTCTCATGGTCGGCTTTTCATCATTTTTCATTACATGACAATCATTTATCATGTGTCCAAAAACACCACAGTAATGGCATGAAAAGTTTTTCTTGATGGACCATGCATCATCATCTTTCTTTGTAAAGTAATTTTCAAAAACATGTCCATTTAATCCACAATAAAAGCAGTGAGCATTGAGGTTTTTCTTCATTGGTTTTTTAAAATTTTTAGAATCATTAGCAAATTTCAATTGTGACTTCAATGCTTCATTATCATCAAATTCCATCAAGGAACAATCATACATGTCATGTCCATATTGTCCACAATAATAGCATGAAACATTCCTCCTTCTACTTGGTGCATGATTATGTTTAACAACAGGGATTTTGCATGCACAGAAGAGCAATCAACAACATTTTTCTGTGTTTCATTTTCTTTTACAGATTTGGACATGAGTTCATTCAAACTTTTTATTTGACTTTCTAAAGACAAGATGTGCAATTCGGAACTAGTCAACTCTTCCTCACACGATGCAACTTTCTCATTCAACAACAAATTGATGCTTTTGTAACTTTCAACTTCTTTTTCAAGAATATGTGAATTGTCACAGTCATCAACAATCACACTTTTTCCTTTTTCAACCTTTTCAAGATTTTTCAATCTACTTTCGAGTAAGAAAATTTGAATCAACAAAGCACTGTTTTTATTTTGGAGTTTTTCAAATGAATTTTTGCTCATAGAAGTGTGTTCAAGTTCATTCATTTGAAAATTCGCATTGTCACCAACCATTCTACCAATGGTTTCATTGTTTTCGAATTTGTCATTCAAATTTTTGAAGTTTTCTATTTCCTTTCTCAGTTCTTTCAACTTTTCAGACTCATCAGTAGATATGTATTTCTCTTTTTCAAGCAAAAGCAATTTTTCAGACATGGTAGAATTCAGCATTTTCATATTTTCATTATCTTTCTCAATTTTTTGACATTCTGAAATTGTAGCCAATAAAGATTTATTTTCAGTTTTTAAACATGAAATGGTTTCTTTATGGCTGTCAACCTCATAGACATGTGACTCAACTAGCTTTTCAAACTCTATGCATTTTTCACATGAAGAATTATCAACGTGATAGCTTTCAATTTTTTTTTTCAAATTCTTATTTTCAGATTTCAATCTCTTGTACTTACTCGATAATTCATCATATGCTTCCACTAATTCTTCAAATGAGATTTCATCAAGTTCAGAGTCAGAGCTTACCTCCTTGGACTCTAAGCTTGAATGATCATCCTTGCTATTAGCCATCATGCAAGCATCCTCTAGCCCTCCTTCATGAACCTTGATCAGTTGATCCATGATTTCTTTGGCCGAGCTACAATCAAGAACAAACGAAAATTTGTTAGAGTCAATTGCAGCTTTAAGAGCATTCAAAACAAAAAGATTATCAGAATTCATTTTCCTATGTTCATCAGTCCACCTTAGTTCATTTTTGGGTAAGACATGTGGACCATGAGAGATTAATTTCATGAGTTTCGGATCAAAGCCAGTAATCCAAACACAAAATTTTCCTAACCATGAAGCATAGTCAAAACCATTGAAAACAGGAATAAAATCTAAGCTAGCCATCATGAAAATGATCTTTTCTCCTAGACCGTGAGGTCCGCTGAATAAAAATCAGAGACTGGGCTCTGATACCAATTGTTGGCCCAGACGAGATGGCGGACAAGAAGGGGGGTTGAATTGTCCCCTTGACCTAGATGGCGGATTTTAAAAACTCTCTTAACTGAACACAATGGAATTAAAACAAACTACTAGATTGGCCTAACCACACATGAGATTTAACAGGTTCTCTCAATCTTTCCGATCTCACTCGTAATAACAATGCAACCGTTAGATAAAATTATGCCTAAAACGGATAACAGAAGAAGCAGTGTGTAGTGGTGTAGTGAGTAGAAATCTACTAAATTAACCTGTGAAGGGAGATAGAAGAAAAGGACAAACACACAGGCATTCACACGAGACAAAAGGATTTTTAGGTGGTTCGGGACCACGACGGGCTCCCTACGTCCACCCCTCACCCAACCGGGTGAGGCTTCACTACACGCTACTTTCGTAGCAACACGGGGACGAACCCCAACCACACACACACAAGCTGCTTCCGCAGCAATATCCACACACGGGGAAAATCCCCAACACGCTGCCACCGCAGCACACACCCACACACCGAATCGGGGAGCACACCCCGGACACTCAAACCACACGGAGTCACAGCTCCGTCAACACATAACCAACCACGGGGAAACTTTCCCCACAATAAAACCAACACACGGAGATGCAGCTCCGCCTTCACACAAACACCCGTCCACAGACGGTCCACACAAAAATATATCTAGAATTCAGAAATACAAGATATGATCAATGCAAACCCCACAACTCAAAAGCAAATGGTATTAATAGATGTAGACAAGATATAGAAGTAGTTCCCCATGAGAAGAAACGAGGTGTAGTTGATAATCTCTGATGCTCAGGTCGGGGGATAGCCGAATGCCGATGTTGAGGACGTCCACGCGTTCCTCTTCTCAATCTGCTTCTTTCTTTCTTCAATCACGAGCTCTAGAAATGGATGGAAGTAGATGAATCTTGAGCTCTTCCTCAGCCTCCCTCCTTCTTCCCGTCGTTCTCCTGCAAAACAGATAGAAAGATTAGAGCTCCTCTTCTATTTCTTCCAAATTCGCAACATATATATACCATGAGGATAAGTTGTGCAAAAGACCACAATACCCTTGTAAAACCCTAGCAAAACCACCCTAATATGTTCATTAATGACCCAAGGGTATTAGGGTAAAATATTAGCCCATTTGGATGTTTCCATAGGGTTTCGGTGGGCCACGGTATAGCCGCGCGGACCTGCGAATCTGGGGGGGTCGACCCACTTCCAGAGGGGGGTCGACCCACTTGGCAGACAGAATCTGTTTTCAGCAGATTTTATAGGGGGGTCGACCCACTTTGTGAGGGGGGTCGACCCACTTTCAGACAGAATGCTGAAAACACCCTGTTTTGCCCAGGGGACGACCCATTGAGTGGGGGGGGTCGACCCATTGACCTTGTGACATAAACAAAAGGTATCCTAATGATATTCTAATGATCTAACATGCACCCCAATGTAATCAAACATGAATTACATTAAAAAATAAATTCTCACCTTGTCTTTCATGATTTTAAGAGCATGATCAAGCCTGCACTTTATAAAAGCTCAATCTCATCATTCTTTCATCAATGTAAAATGAAGAGGCTAATATGGGAGATGTAATATTCAACCAATCAAAGTCCGATCCCATGAAATGTGCAATAACCCAAATTGAAAGCATGATTTTGCTAAGCAAATAACATGTAGTGATAGACATAAACCAATACCCAAACTTTGGTTCATTTAAAAGACAATGAGACAAGAAGTGCTAACCACTATCACTAGTTGATCATGAAAACAAGCATGAACTCATATCCAATAAGGGCAGTCTAGCCACATTGAAATGCAGTCAATGTAAGACCAAAACCATGAGATTAACCCCAACAACCATGATGTATGAATCAAGCCTAACCTTGCCACATGGAAATACATCAAAAGAATTCTTACCATAATTCCAAAGGTTTGTGGGCATATTTAAACCTGTACTTTCAAGCAATTCAAGTTGATGAGAATTAAGTCATTGCAATACAAGAAACCATTTTTCAACCAAAATCATTCCATCCACATTGAAATGTATTCAAACATGATTTCTTATCTTGAACCAAGGGAATGTGACACATTTGAGCCTAGCATGCTTAAGAACCTCAGCATCATTTTAATACACCTAAGAATCACTCAATGCATTTTATCATGTCTGTGCATATAAGTACATGGTCAATGCATATGAGAAGATTTTGTCGGTGCAATGAAGAACAAAGTCCATGCAAAGATCAACAATGTCACAATGATATGAGAGCATTAAGGATCCAGGAAATTAAGTCCAGTGCAACCACATGAGCTTACACACTCCATTCTTAGTTTAAGTTTATACAATTGCTCATGAATGCAAGTTCAGCCCAAGCCAAATGGAACTCATACAAACCAACAATTCAAACAAAACATCTGATTAATACATGAGTTTCCATGACTTAAACCTATCAAGCAAACTAACATGGAAGTCAGTTTCGCATTCAAAATAAATCAGATTTCTGCATGAAAGAACCAAGACTTATTACTATCTAAACAATCCAAAACAAGAGACAAGGCTCAACTGAACATTCACCACCATGGATGACAAAACATGATTTGTAAAATATCAAGCATTTATGTCAGTTCATTAAAGACCTCGTGACCCAATTTGAAAACATGATATCACCATACGAAAACATCATGAGTGAAGTGCATCAAGGGAAAAATATGGTTATGTCGATGCACAGATGAAAGCAATCCAAAAGAGGTCGATGCATGTCCAAAGACAGGTCAATGCATGTGAAGAACAAGTAAGACAACCTGCAAAAGAAGATGCAACATATCAGCTCATGAGACAACAACAGACATTTTTCACAACACTTACTCAGAATCTTTACACTTAAAGACATACGTAAAACACACAATATATTCTAATCATGAAAATTATTATCAAAGAGAAAAAGGGAGCGCCACGAACCCAACAATATTCAAGTGAGTCTCCACAGAATACAGTGTGGGGAGTTCTGAACGGGTTCGTATTCTGCTGCTGGATTTGTAACGATGACGAAGCGGCCAAACTTGCAGTCTCGTCAGCAACGCTGCTCACAGCAGCAGCAACGCACATGCGGCGAAGTTGTCGAGGCCCCCATCCGTCAGACAAAACCCAGCAAAACCTTCTTTCATTTCACCAGGACGTGCTCCACCGTGTGTGAAGAAAAAAAAAACTCAAAGTACGTACGGGAACGAGGAATAGCCAAGGTACCATCCGACAAAATCTCGGCAATGCAGCCGAGTACGCAGACTGCGTAGAGGATGGCCATGCCATCATCGATCCTTTCCCTCTCAAATCCTCGACAGCAATTCTACGACCGCCCTGCGGCTCCACCCTGAATACACCGGGGTAATGAGCTCTCGGGTGAGTATGATTGCCCGCGAACAAGCATTAATGCACATGGCGGTACTTCGGCGAGGTCTCGCCTGCCTGCTGATGTCGCAGGTGACGACAATGGCCAGTGCGGTAGAACCCTGGGACGCCGCCCGACGGTAAAGGGGGTGAGCTTCTTCACAGGTCGCCATGGAGCGAGAATCTTCATCGGGGATTTGGCGGAGAGATGTAAGAGGTCACGCGCGCAGAGAGCGTCTCACCTTTTTCTTGTAGTCTTATTATTGGTGAGAACAGGGGGAGGCAAACTCGCATGCAACGTCCGCATTGGTGAACAGGGGGAGACGTCTTACTCTTCCTCAAACCTGTTTCAAGGTGTCCCGCCACGCCATTCTAACGTGGCGTGGGAGGCGTGAACTTTGTATGGGAGGCGCCCCGTAGAACTAGTTTGGCAGTGGTTCATCACACTAAACCTTTGTGCCGGCTGAATTCCGACTTTTAAAACTTGAAAGGCACCGGTGGGTGGGGACTTTGAACGTTTGAACTCTTGTTGGGAAGACTGCGACCGATCGGAAGCAGCACCTCCCTTCTTCTATCGTGGTTTGCATACCTCATTAGAAATATGATTTACGAACAAGTGAAGAGCAACCGTATTATGTGGCCCGGGGAAAAATGGGAGGTGGCCTGTTGGAGTTGTAGCCCCTCGCGTTCCGTCTTTACAATAAATCGTCAACATCAACCTTCACAGGATTATCATTACAGACATTCAAAATTTCAACTCACTCTCGCTCTCTCTCTCACTCACTCACTCACATCTTTATTTATGTTTCCTTTCTTTACCTGTTAAATGTCAGACATAAAGGCTGGTGGTGATCCAACCCACCACTCCTGGCGGGAGAATCTGAACTCAAAATCTGCACATCAAGGTAGTACTGCCAACTGTCGCCGTTGCTAATGCTCTGCACCGTCCATCGAGAAGAAAGACTGCCAAAGACAGCAATATCCAACATCACTTGCAGCAGCGCCAGCCAGGTGTCACAAAGACGCCCACTTGACTGCAGCAGAGCAGCTCCGGGGGGTGTGTGCTCTCCGAAGCCAACCACCCGCACCTGGGCAAAGATTTGGAGCGATGATAGCGTAACGTAAAGCACAAGCATCCTCCTGCTCACAGCCTAACTGGCAACCCGTAGTAGCAGAAGGACCTGACTACTCCATCATGGCCTGCTGTGACGATTACCCGGCTCCGTGTGTCAGCAGAAGGGGATCTCTGACCTTGAGGTTGATGGCCCTCGCGCCCACGAATAAGGCAGCAGTGCCTGGCGGGGTCTGCAGGCTCGGCCCACAGACAAAGTTTCTCCTCTGGCCAAGTTGCAGAAACTCTTGATGGGCAGTCGGCAAAGAACCAAGCCCCGAGAGAGAACCGCTCGGCATCCCTGACCCAGGGAGGAGATGCCCCCGCCGAGGCTCTCGGCCCCCGAAGGTGTAGGCTGCTGTTTCTCGTAGCGGACTCAAGGTCGTCCATGCCAGGCCAAGGTATCGCAACAGATGCATCTTTGGAAAAGAAGTATTGGCAGGAGCGCACGGACTTCGTCCCCTCAGAAGACGGAATGCCAGAGACGTTGTAATTCCAGATGTAAACACGGGAGTCCTCTCCCACAGACACAATGTGTCTCCCATCGGAAGTAAATGTTGCATACAATTGGCTCCTTGATTTGCGAAGGCCTGCAGATGCAAAAAAGAACACACAACAGCTGAGAGGTCATCCTAACACATGTACAAGAAACCATGCCCTATCAATTGTCGTAACGGTTGAGGAGGAAAACAGAGAATCCAGAAATGAAAGTAATGCCACATGTTCTTATGTGTTTGGATTAGCTTGGGTGTCTTAACAGTTTATCCTGTAGTACCATCTTGGGTATCTACACCCAATACAATTTTTTTTTCTATTCTAGTCCAAATTACAGTATGTCGCTGGCTAGTATCATGTTATATCGAGAAACTTTACATGCTGGAATCCTTCCAAGGTTCCCAGCCTGTCCACCTCGAAACTCTTCTATAGCATCAATTTCTTCCAAAATCTTTCTAGATTTGCCATCAAGTACGACAATATTTGATGAGGTATGCCACTGCATCTCTGTGCCCATTTTCTGCTAAGTATTGAATAGATTATGCACCTGGAATTTGTCCATGTATATAGCATAAAAGGGTAAAATTTTGAGGTGAGTCTAATGTTTCCATGAAACTGTCAATTAAGTAAATGGTGGCTTGTTGGCCACCAAGTTGCCATGATATGCATTCTGCATCTAGAAAAAAAATACTAGGAAATAAATCTAAGAACTCTGTTTCAGCATGCGGAAAACACACGGAAGGCTAAAGGTGACGATAAGGGATTTTGTGGTATCCATGAAAGAAAAATGCCCACATGGGTGACTAGCTTTCTTTCCTACGCACACACCAGGTTCTTCAGTCTCTTTCCCTCCACATTCCAAATACCCAGACTAAACTAATATCATAGTGCTCCATCCATCACAGATGGTGGTGGGGGGGAGGGGACCAAAGTATTAGCAAACCCACGTCAGTGGACCAACAGCATCACAGGGCTGTTGCTTTGGAATCCGTGCTTTCTTGTACAGTATAGCCACTTTAAGCTAGCCAAGAACACTGCATTTGCCAGTGACACATCTTTCACCACCTCGGTTAGGTTTTTTTATACATAGATTTTACTATTTATGCCATATATTCCACATACACCATGTAATTTAGATGGTCAATCCCAGTGATATTACTTGTTAGGTGGGAGGTAAATGTGTGTCCATGTACACAACATGGTCCAACCTCAAGGAGTAAATGTAATTAGTGCTAAGATGTAAATTTATAACTAAGTCTGCCTTGCATATCTGTATCTGACTCATTAACCAAAACATGCTCAGTGATTTTAGAAGAAAGGAAAGACATCAAGTTAGCTTCGGATGTCATACAATCCAGATATAGAACAATCAAGTAAAATAGTATTTAAAGCTTCAGCCTCCCAGATCACCAAAAAATTAAACACTTGGAAATAACTGTAATGTGCCAGATCCTGGAGTGGAGGTCCTCATGGCTCTATTAGGTCCGTTATACACCACTGTAACTGGAAGTAGTAATGATGAGTTGTAATGAAGCTCTTTCTATCGACTAGAAGGCACAGCTAATGCACACAAGACATTCTTTTTCCCTTCACACAATTTAGGAAAGAGCTTCATGTCCAAAGCCACCTATAGAGAATATTCCTCTTCTTTTTCCCTTGCTTTTTTTGTTCCATTATTTCTGATAGAAGGCCTGATATTGACCACTGTTTTCTTGTTGGGTGGAGGCAGGATAGGAATCCCAGCTCTATTTCCATCTGCATATTTCCCATTGGAGGAGGTGTAATCGAATAGCCACTCCCCCAACATTTCTCAGGCATGAATGAACAATCAGACAACAGTTCCACCAAAGAAGATACATCTTATAGCAAATTACCCATATATACTCAGGATATGTATTTGTGTCCACTAAATTGATTGCAAAAGAAATACAATTCAAGATGATTTGATTCTAACATCACTTCCATGAAATGTTCAACAAGACCTACAGAATTAGGATCACATTCCCACGGTACAAAAGTATTCTGCCACTTAGTGCACCTTGAGGACCATCAAACTTTTCAATTATGATTCCAAAATCACAATAAAATCATTAAGCTAAACATATATCATTAGTAGCTCCCAATTATTATGTATTAACAAATGAAAATTAAGATACTAAATTTTATGAACTCAATTAAGCTTTCACTAATTCAATGAAAAGAAACAAATATGGAGCCATGTCTACCTCTGTATTTGTGAATAATGTTGACCCCATCAAAAATCCGCACTTTAGCATCAGCTGATGTGATCATAACCTTTTTGGGATCTTGAGGAGGGTACTGAATTTAAAGACACATATTACTGATTTCTCAGTGGAACATGAACATATAAAAAAACCATATAATCAACTATTATATCAGCAGTCTTATTGCTCACCTGAAACCCAGTAACCCTTTTTCCAGTGGTCTTCTTCCCACCCTGAATATTTAGCTCTGCATCTAGCTGCAGACCATTACCTACACAATAGAAGTTGTTGCCTCAGATTTTGCCATTTAAATACTGACAACACTAGAAATACAGTTGTCAAAAGAAGCATAAAAAAAATGTCAGAAAAAAAATGCAATAATTACTGAAGAGGAACACCATCCTCAGCCAAGGCCGACCCTCCATACCTGATACATAATAGAAACGGCAGCTCCCAGTGATGGAACCAACTGCGAAACCCTGCCAAGAAAGATACTGGATATAAGTAATAATGTACAAGTTATCTTAATATGTTAGGAAGCCATAAGTTCAAGAATACAACTGAGTTAAATGAAAACCTGTCCATCTGGTCGATAACATACAGCTGTAATAATATCTCGGATATCAACCCAGTCAACAACACGGCACTCTGAGATTCCCCAGATACGGACTTTCCCATCTATTGAGCCACTAATGAAGTGGCCATCGTCAACAGGATTGAATTGAATGCAAGAAACTGTTGTCCATGGAAAAGGGGGAAAAAGGTAATTACAACCATGCAAGATGAGTGATACATGTAGAAAGATTTTGGAAGAATATAAGAGTGGAAAACACAAAATATGAACCTTAACGGCTATTTTTGGTTGGAATGTGCAAAAGGTTTATGAGAAAAAAATCCTAGGGCAGTTGAAAGAGTAGAAACTCATTCATTACTTTGAGATGAGACAATACATGCAAGGTACCCTTTTCTATAATACCCAGCTACTTTCTTAATATAACCATCCATGGAAGAAACAGGGTTTTAAGTTAGACAATACCATAGTTACTGTGCCAAAAAACCTTCAGGCAGTGATTGTGACCAACTTGCCACATCCGAACTGTTTTATCTTCAGATGATGTAAGTAGGCACTGCAATGAAAGAAGGTACCAGTAAGATACCCTTGGATAATAATCATGAATCTACATAACTTTTGATTGAAAAATTCTAGATCTAAGAATATTCTAATAAAAACATATATCACTTTCCTCCGGTTTACTAATGAGAACATTAATATGAAGCAAAAAAGATTGAGTTGTACATGTGAAAAAACTCTCAAAACACTTTCAGAAGAAAATCATGTTTGTGGACTTGAACTTACATTAGACTCAGACCAAGATAGGTCCAATATATCACTTGTATGGCCATGAAATTCATGCAGTGGCATCTCATCAAGCTTGAAGGTCTCCCTGGGAATGACAATGGAAGTTGAATCTGGATGTTTATTTTTAAGTATAAAGTCGCCCACATCCACCTTATCTACAAATTTATGTACACAACTTCCAAAGAGAAATTCGTCAGGGGTGTCCATTTCCATAACATGCCAAATTCGCACCACACAGTCTTCACCACCAGTTGCTAGGTACCTTCCATCTGGACTGAACTTCATAGTCCAAACAGGACCTTTATGAGCCTGAAATTCTTGGCCCATTGAAATTGCTGTGAACTCTTTACATCGTTTCCCATAGTGATGCATTTTAGTTCTTCCAGCCTTGTGTACTTGGGTGTTCTGAACAGGTATGCTGCACTTGCACAGACCTAAAAAATGCTTGCTTGCTGACAAGCCTTTCCACCAGCTTGTTGATTTCTTTTTCCTTGTGGCAGTTTCCCTATCTCGCTTCTCCCCATAGGTGACATTATTTTGCAGCATCAGCTGCTGAACAGAATGAGAGAACCCAAGAGACATCTCAAAATCTTCCCAAGTTATCAGCCTGCCAGAGTCAACTTCTCTGAGAGTTGTGCTCAGTATGCTTTCCGGGTTGAATTGATGCACAGCAAATTTCTTTCCCCTGTCGAGATCACTTATGCAACAGTGCAGATTGCTTTTCTCTCCGCTGTTTCTACAGCCAAAGGAATCCAAAACTGCACCGCTGGTTTCTGTAAGCCTATCCAATTCAAGATGTTCTGGGGAGCTGCCATGGTTTCCTTCCTCGATCTCTTGAGACTGATACAAATCAGCAGGCACAAGATCATCAAAGCCCATCCCACGTAGAAACCTAACACGTCGTTCACAGATGCTCCTTGGCTGACTCATCCAAACCTGATAATCAAAGTTCCCAAATTCCGACTCCAAAGTTTCAGATAAGGCCTCCTCAGATGATCCAGAACTGGAAGAAGATGAAAGCGAATCTAAAGAGTCAAAGAAGATATCTTTGTCCTCATGCTGACTATGCATATTTACCAAGATCAGCACCAATAGCCCACATCAACCACCATTCTAGGAACTATTCAGCCAAAAGTAGAGATCGGAAGAGCTCCACCAATCACAGAACCGAGCCTCCAGTGGAAGGGTTGACAATTTTGCGGGAAAAACCCGATGCGGTAGTTGGTGTTGCAGCTGCAGGAAAAGAACCGACCAAGAAACAAAAGCAAATTAAGGGCACATTTAACGGACGTAGGCCATGGCAAGTCGTAACCCGCGCACCAATCAGGAAAATAAAATGAATAACTAAACAAAAGCCCAAGCCACAAATTCTTTGACTACCAGATAGACATCAGAAGAGCATGCATCTACATCTGTTCCAGGGCCCAACGCTCATCTAGAATAATGACTGGTAACAGGAACCAAAATGAGCCAAGGAAAAAGGGCACTTTGACTTTCAACCCCGAAATTCCCATTTTGACAGTTAACTGTTTACACACTTTTGATCCTACAACACAGTATAGCATACAAACGCAAATGGAACAGAGAAGCCCTAAAACAACAAAACAGCAAATTTCTCTTAAAACAGCAGCGAAAATGCAACAGCTTCGCGGTCGATCTAATGGAAACTACATTCTGAAACTCTAATGCAGACCCACACTTGCAGTGAGAAAACAGTTACCAAAAAACGTAGGCGCCCCCCTGAAACCTCCCACGAAGAAGAACAGGAAGCATCACTCGCAAAGAAAAGGAAAAAGAAATCGATTGCTTGGTACCTCGACTTCCATGGCAGTCTACGCGCAGTCACCGACCACCGGGTGCTCCCTCCCGGATTTCTCTCCCGCAGAGTGGAGAAGCGGCCAACGGGAACCCCGCCGGATTCACTGTACCGAAAGCTTCGGCTTTAAGCCCGAGAGAGGGAGCGAGAGAACATGGCGCTGGAAGGAAAAGAGGAACGCGTGCGTGCTGCGATCGCGAGGCCGTGCGAGGAAACGCAAATCTAAAAACCATAAAAAAGCGCCCCCCACGCACGCTTATAAAGGGATCATAAAAATTACCGCCTCGAGATCCGCAAAACAGAAATCGCCAACCACCACCAACACCACGCAGGCGGGGCGCAGCCGTGGCCGCCAGCCCCCGCGCGGACACAGGATCGAGCGGAGAGGGGAGGGAAAGTGTTGCTGCGTTGGGGGCTGAGGCGACGGCACGCCCAACGAGGCGCCCCACTCGTTGCGGCTCCGCGGCGGCCGCCCCCCCTTGCGCCCGCACGCTTCCCTTCGATCTATGCAGCGGCGGAGCACGGGCACAGGAGGTGGCGGAAATGGGAGAAGAAATCTAGGAGGAGGGCGGGGTAGGAGGAGGAGGAAGAGGGGACCATGTAAAGGCAGAGGAGAAGACGACGTTGGGATCTGATACGATCATACGATCGAATCTTTCCCCTTCTGGCGTTGGATTTGGGACGAAAGCGAGGGATGAATCCGTCCCCTTCCCTCCTTTTTAATTCCCCTTCCTCTTTTTGGATTTTTGCCTTCCAATTAATAATCTTTGATCTGTTGCATTGATGGCGCCTTTAAAAGCGAGGGACGGAGGGAACGCAGCCGGGTGCACTCGAAGGGGAGCGCGCCGAGAGAGAGAGAGGTAGCGCTGTAGTAGCAGCAGTAGGGTTCTAGGCGGCAGCTACTAAAGTGGGGGTCGGTCGTGGGCAGGGGAGGTCCCCAGATCCGGTCGGGGACAGACAGCTGTCAGCCATGGACGCCCATGGGTGGGGTGGCACGGGCGCCGCCCTCCACGTTACCGCCGCGCCCGGCGGTCGGCGCCCCTTCTCCTCCCCCACCCTATCGCCACAGAAAACTGGCAACAACGCAACAACTTTCCCGGCGGCCGATCACTGCGGTTCTGCAACTTCGCCGCTCCGCAGCGTTTAGACTCCACGCCCCTTGCCCAGCCCAAAGTCCCTGTCAACCAACGCCCGGCGGCTCCTCCCTCAAGGAGTCAGCCACCTTGCTCCGGCGGCGTGTTCCAGACGCAGAGCTCCTTCCTTAGGTTCTGCAACAGCAGAGGGTAGGAAGACAGCAGATGGGAAAGACCAATTTGCTTTCCAGATTTTTATAGAATTCTCTCAGGCCGCCATGCCATCGTGTTCGTTGAGTTCGCTTTGGGGAAACCTCGGAGGGGGGAGGAGGTAGAACAGGGTTTTGGCGATTCGGGAGGGTAGCCAGTGGGGGGAGGACAACGCAGGCAAAGGGGTGAGAAAGAGGAAGATGATATAAATGGAGATGCGACGGTGGTCGCCCTCTCTCTCTCTCTCTCTCTCTCTCTCTTTCTCTACTGTCGCGGCCGACGCTGGGGGTGGGGTTTTGTCTTTCCCTGCCGTCAACAGTGGCTCGGGGTGTACGGTTCGGGGAACCACCCGGTCGAGAGATCCGGTCGAGAGCGGTACGGGCAGGAGGGGAAACGGCGGGTACACCATATCGATATAGGGATCAAACATTTGACGTTAGCCTCTTCCTTCCCAGTGCGCATCCTCCCCGTTCGGGGTCCCCTCTAGAGGATCCGGACTCCTTTCGGAGAGTTTGGGTTGTTGTCGGGGGGGGGGGGGGGGTGTGGGGCCGTTGGCGTGTTGCGAGGATTTATATAAATAACGTAATCATCTGTCCGATCATTGGTCGGATTGGGTGTTTCCTCGGCTTGGGTTTGATACTTTCGATTCAATTATTACTATCATTAGAGCTGTTATGTAACGTAAGCTAGTTCAATATTTTTAATAGAATTAGGCTTATCATGTAAAATTTTACTTGTTTAAGGTTGATTTGACAATCGGTTGGTCGAGACGTTGTCGGCAGGTTACGGTAGCAGAGGAGAGAGAAGACCCTCACACATCCCAACTAATCTACGTGGGATAGATTAACTCACCCCACTCGATTATCAAAAGGGCCTTTCATGATTAACTCCAGTGGAGGTTACTTTAAGTCCTTTGAATGATGCACGATTTTACTTCGTATCATATTTATTAATTTGTTTAAAACATTAAACATATGAAAAACGAATGGAAACAGTGTTTTCTCTATTAATTAAGGCCCAATTTGTTTCTAGAATTGTCGGGAGATTTATTACCAGATGACAGAGAATCGGGGGTGGGGCCCACGCTCTCCCCTCACACACAAAGCCCTTGTTCGACCCCGGATGCGGTGTTCGACCTCGGAAGGTCGAACACCGTATCCCGCCTGAGAAACAAATCAGCCCTAAAGGAAAATGCTGAAAAGATGTGACCTAAAACGAATGCGACACTTGTAGCGACATTTGATGGAGGTTTTAGC
Source organism: Amorphophallus konjac (assembly GCA_022559845.1). NCBI lineage: Eukaryota > Viridiplantae > Streptophyta > Magnoliopsida > Alismatales > Araceae > Amorphophallus > Amorphophallus konjac. Next base: position 20,860,530 of record CM040128.1, read on the forward strand.
TGCACAATGTTTTAGTGACAGAAACATCACGAGAGATGCACGCCCCGTTGCGTCCGAAAGTCATGTCCGGGATGCACTACTCTTGTAAGGTGACTTTGATAACCCAATTGGGATGGAATAGGATGTTTATTCTTGTTATTCTGTCTTTTGGGATTTGGTAGTATGGGTAAGTTATTTAGGGTTAGGTGAATTATTCGCATTTAAGGTTGAATAGTTTATTCGATTAAAAAGATCAAATTAACTATTTTAGATCTGATGGAGCAATGTTATGTGATTTTTTATTTATTTATATTGTTATTTTAAATAAAAAATAAATATCAAACTCGATTAAATTTAATTTTGAAATAATTTATCTAAACTTATCCAACGATTACCAAAGAGACCCTTGGTTAAATTATTAAATAAATGTAAATACTTTTTAGATAATTATTAAGAAGATACAACCGAATCTTAATTGACTCTGTTCGCAGACATAAATGAGTAGGCAAAGTTATGCTCCAAATTGATTCATTTATTAACTGAGGCTTAAAATTTTGTTTTCAGTTTGATTCATTTTTTATCCGATTATTTTGAACGATTATCAAAATCAAAGAAGACTTGTTCAACGATCACTCATTCCTATTTTGCATAAAAAATCGGGTTAACCATGTAATGGAAGGTGAAATGCCTTTTGTATCTTCATAAAAAAATTAATACCATTCCTTTCTTGGTTGGCAGATCTATATCCTTTTGACCTTCCCATATAAATCCAGCATATTTGAAGATCGTGTAATAATAAGAGCGTGTATTTTAGTTTGAATATTTCTAATCTTCAACCCAATTTGGGTTCTCGTGGAATTCGGTAAAGCAACATGTGAAATTAAAATTAAGAGATAATTGCAAAAATAATCTTACTGCATGCATATTTGTTGAAATGTCACACTTAGTACATATAATATTTATTAATGTATTCCTATGTACTACCCAAATATGTGTGAAAAAAAGACTTTTGTTACTCATCGTTATATACTTGCAAATGTACGTAACTAACCAGAGTAAAAAGAAAATGTTCCTAATATTTTGGCTAATTAATATAAAAATACCTCTCCATCATGTATTGTCACATGATTTTCGATGACAAGCAACTTTGACAGAATTCTTAGACTTATGTTTACACGTACACTAGGATGATTTTGATTAATGTGTCTTCATTAGTGGGGTTTCTATGATCATGATTACTTTATGAGGAGAGGAGAATACGTCAGGCCCAGTAACATCGAGCCAACTATGGCTCATTATCTCTAAGCCCGCAACGACCATCACCGGGTGACTGACAGTCAAGAAACATGGTCTAATTAAAACCCACTTAAGACTGGTCGGCCCACAGATATGATCTTTACGCACATATGTCTCGTACGTCATGAAACTCGCCAAAAGATGAATATTGAGACTGCAATTATCGGACTTACCGTAGCGAACAACTAATCATGCTCACGCCGCCGAGATATCACCCACCACGCCCTTCTGTAGTCTTTTGCTCCGGTTGATTAAAACAGTTTACGTAGCAATAAAAGATAATCAAGATCAATGCGTACCCTCCTATTTCATTTAGTCTATCCCGTTATTATTATTGCACCTCTTTGACTCGGGGGCAGAGATAACTCGGGTCATGGAACAATCTATCCAGATGTAAAGATCACTTTATCTTTGATAGTAGAGGGGTTAGTTAATTTTGTTCCAACTTTTAAAGGGAGTTAGAGTTAGAGAGGTTAGCCCGGATTATCCATGAGGTTATTCTAAATTAGCAAACTCTCCCAACCAAAATACTTTTGGTGCAAAACGTGTTAGTCAAACATCAGGCAAACATGTTATGTTAAGACAATTGATAATATTGTGCTTGAATGGAGGATTAGATTTGATGATATATAGTTGTTACAGAGGGTGGGTATATATATATTAAATGCTCGTGATCAGGTTAGAAATTGTGTATATGGTAAATGCGAGAGAAATGAAAAACTACTAAACAAAATCAAGAAAAAATAAAACACATTATGCCAAGAATATAAGACTGAATAGATTGGTCATGATAGGATGCACATTTACCTCAAACGGTGGAGAGTTCGCTCGATTTTCCCTTGAATAGGTCAGACTACGAAGAGATGAAAAAAAATCATTCGGTTAAGTAATATTTTAAATTATGTTTCAGTGAACAATCATATGACTTTTTATATTATTATAAACATTAAAAATATTGTAATAGACAAAGATAAAAAATATAATGAGATCTAGACAGTAGTGTTCTAAACCTCGAAATCTACCGTACAGAAAAACCGACGAGACATTGGGATATTTGAAAAAAATTTTAAAAAAAGAGAGAGATTTTAATGATTAGAGAGTTTAAAATCTCTCTCCCGCGTACTTTCCAAACTCGCCTTAAATCTTGTGTTTTTTCTCAACTTCATTTGTGCAATGACGCTGCCACTTTACTCTGCCTCATTATTGCATGCATGATCATGTGATCACATTCGAAACCTGTTAAAAGTCAAGTGACTTGGCAGACTCAAGCTTCCTAGAACAAAGTGTAGTCTAATCAGAAGCTCACTGCTATGCTGCCAGCTGGTTTTCTGTAACCAGTAACTAGTAAGTACGAGTTGTCGTGGTGGTATCACCACTTCTTTCCTTTGAAGGAGATCCAAACTCGATCCCGGATTCTTCTCTCCTGGTGAAAAAATAATAATTTTTTATAAAAAAACTATATCTTTTCCGGGTAAAGAACGCCCTGATCATGCAAAGATTTGTCCCATGTTTCCCCGTGGAGCGCAGAAAGTGAGCGTCATCACTTCTATAATGAGGTAGACAAGTGTTCTTGTCACCTTCTTTTCCTTCCTTCTTCTTTTCTGAAACTTGAGGAGGAAGATGGGAGCAGACATGCTGTAAACCACGGGGACGATCGATCAGCTGCTAGACACACCGACACGCGGAGAAACAGGTAGGGCTTCGAGCGGTCTACGTCCGACAAGAAGCTGTCCTGTGTAGCCTAAAAGGAACAATGCGAAAGGGACCTTGCCATGGATTAAAGAGCCAAGAAAGAAACGGGAGGGGTTCAGGTTTCCTGGTTTGAACAGATTTCCCTAATCGTCGTTCAAAAGGGAGCTATGGCAGATCTCCATTTATCTGACTTAAAGAATTGGAAATGGAAAGACACGCATCCGTAAGCTGCAGTGGGCTACAATTAATTTGATGCTAGCTAGCTAGTTGGTAAGAAATGGAAAGATATGCTGACACCATGAGGACAAACAGGTCATGCATGTGAAGAAGAAGCAAGTGCTTGGAAGGTGAAGGGCAAAGAAAGAAGTTACCCGCGATCGATCTAGATGTCTGTCGTCGTCATGCTTCGAAAACCCTGGCCAGGACCGCACATGCCCTACCTCTCCCTCACGCATGCAGCACCCACCCACCCACCCACTTACTCAGGCTCTCCAATCTATCAGACGCAGAACAGAGGGATCCGTCGTCGAAGTGTTTAGCAGTAGGGAAGACAAATGAGGGTGGTGGATGAAAGTGGAAGGCAACATTGCGAGTATGAAGGAAGTTGCTAGCTTGTGGGAGCCCGGGGGAGGGGGGGAGAGAGAAGAGATTGGTGGGAGTTAAGAAGCAGAGAAGACAGTATATATAGTTTGTAGACTGATCCGCCGTGTTCTAATGCTGGCTGCCAGGAACTTCGACCATCGGAGGACGGTAGTAGTTATGGGTTGGTGCGACACGTCCACTTGACTTGCCCACCATACCAATATTGCCCCTTGTTTATCCTGTTGAGAAGGTTAAGGGCAGTAACTGGAACTTGGAGTATTGCATCCCCCCCCCCATAGGCCATATATAGCCTAGTATATGCAGCAGTGCATGGGATGCCAAGCCCGGCAAGGAAGCTTCACTCACGGTCATCTATGCCTCGATGGCGTATCATCCTCGCATTAAAAGCCAAAAGGCCATCAGCATGGACTGTTTGCTTAGCCAGCGCGGCTCCCTTCCTGGGGTACCTTTTCAGGCCCCCTTAATCTCTTTTCTATTGCACCATGCGCTCCACGCGCCGCAGCCCCCACAAAGTCTAGGACCTCGCAGATCGAGGGGCTTGCTCTATTCGACTTCTCCCTCTGATATCTCCTCACTTGGAATGCACATTCCCTAACCAAGTTAATTGCATGCCTTCTTAAACCTCTCGGACAATGCTTCCCTCCGTGCCTCATCCGTAGGTGGGTTTGAACTCTTGGAAGGTGGCACTTTTTTAATTAACACACGGAGGGTAATGCGAGGCTGTTGCATCGCCAATCTTCCACTCGGAGGGGATCAAGTTTGATGGCCGAAATTGTCTCTAACTAATCAATGATTAGAGCATCTCTGTGATGCGTGTTTAATGAGAGGATTAAGAACGTGGAGGATCTCCTGCCACCCACGTCTGTCATTAATTAAGCAGATTTGGAAGATCATAGTCTCACGTGGAACTGAAACACCATCCTTTTCTTATAGCCAAGGATGGTCCTGCAAGCCCTCCTGCTTGAGCGGAGTGACAAGCTGGTGCAGATAACAAGGGCTCCGTGCATATTTCCAGCATCAAGACGATGTGACCTCCTCCTCCTCCTCCTCCTTCCAGTCACTTTTGCAGGAAGAAATCCTTCGGAGTCTCATAAATTATATATCATTGTTAAAACTTAAATTGGCCGGTTGGAAGGACAACTAATATGGTAGCAGATCCATGTGAAATGCAGCGAGAGTGATGCACAGAGAAAATGCAGACACATTTTCCCATGGAGAAACTGGAGTTTAAATATCATCAACGACGTCTATTAGTTGTGTAGGTTAGGAAGGCTACAATCCGTGAGTGATTCAAATCATGGGAGATCAAAGATTAGATAAATTTCGAAATGGGTTGCTATATCCATCGCTCAACTATGAGATGCTTCAGTCTGACTATAACAGCTGCTTCCAAGCTGTGTGGCACGGACTTTGAAGGCAGAGGGATATTGCACACACACGCAAGTCCACTAAGTTTATCGTTTCTTCATTACTTTTTTCTCTCATATTCCGTTTTTGGAACCTGGAATCCAATCTATCATATGATAACAAAGTGCTTTTTGTTCACTTCTCCATCTTGATTTCAGTTTGCACTTCTTAATGTTTCTCCACCAAACTGCTATTTATACTTCTGTTAAAATTCAAAGGAACATAGATTATTGTCTGAACACGCGGAATTTAGAAATTTTGGTTCATGCATATTTAAGCTGTTTATATCGCATGCATGTTACAAATTCTGCGCGCTTTAATTTAATTTATCAGACGATTAAGGATTTGTGTTCGATCTGGACAATTCTTCATTGACCGTGGTCATTATTAATTTACATCGTCGTAATATCCGAACACCCTTGATTAACTGATAAAGACACTCATAGACATTTACAATACCCATTGTGATATCGAAGGTTTTATCTAAATTCAGACGTCGGATTTAGATTTGGTTCAGAACAAATAGTCAGATTTGTTCCGAGTCTTGATCTGATCGTTAGACTCGGATTTCATCGCAACTGAATAATTGGACCGTTGGTTTGCCATATATATGGTCGCAACTAGACCATCAGATCCACTTGTGTCTGAGAAGGTCATTCATGCCTAGCCCAAGAAGGGGTATATTTTCAATTTTTCATTAAATGAGGGCATATTTATAATTCTCCCCAAGTAGGGGCATAACTATAATTTTACCCTAAACAGGGTGTATATTTGCGATGTTTCAAATATTAAAGGACTCAACATGCAATCTTTGAGTAGCTAGACAATTTTTGAGATCTCGGTGTCTTTTCTATAATTTCTTGGACATTCGCACAATTTTATAAAAATACAGGGTAAAATTATAATTTTCATAATTTCTTAACAAAATGGGATTTTTTTCCAAACTTCAAGGACATTAATCCAAACTATGAACATTCTTGAACACTCCATGACTTTTTCACATTTTTTGGACCCTTTTCTTAATTTTTTTGGGCATATCTTTCATAGAAGGGGCATATTTTCAAATATATTTTTTAATATACATTTTTATAAATAAACCCCTGCCAAGCACTTTCCGTCTTCGTAGCTTCAAACCCTGGGCAACGGCTCCTCCAAAGCTCTAAGTTGCCAAAACAGAAAATTTCAAACCCAAGACCCATAAGTTCTAAAATCCTCCCTCCTTCTTAGTCAAGTTTATTATTCATAGGCGTATAAGAGGGGGGGTGCTTTTTGGAGCACTTATTGGCGTTAGGTGAGGGTCGTAGCCCCTTGAAAACCAACCCGGGCATTGCAGAGAAGGGAGGGATCTTTTTGAAGCCCATTCACGTAATTGAAGCACATAGAGGAGGCTTTGAAGTCCCATTCGGGCAGTGTGTAGAAAGTAGGAGTGTCTCAAGATACCTCTAGGCATTGCAGAGCATGTTCGTCCTCCTCTTCCCATTCCTTCGGAGTTTAACAAGTAGGAGGCAGACTAGCAGAGCATCGGCGGGCTAGCCACGAAAGGGGGGGGGGGAACCCTCCGGGCATCATGACCAGGCAGGAATTCGACGGGATCCCTCCGGTCTTCACCGCATAAGAGGTATCCAGACTTGTCGAGATACTATCCAGCTCCTCCTGGCTTCACTAGGATAGACTGGGCCCTCCTCCGGGCATCGCGAGCAAGGCAGGGACACCCCAGACATTCCCCTCCCCTTTTTGCTTTGTTAGAGAGAGTATCGAGATGGTGTGAGATCAGGGACCCTACCCAGGGACTGCAAGTCATGGAAGACCCCCCCCCCCCACCTTCGGACATTACCACCTGGTCAGACACCTTTGCGAGCCCCTCCGGACATGCTGTGACCATCGGACACCCCGCCGGACCGCTCAGGTTCCACCGTACAAGCTGGGTCCTCCCTGTGTGCCTTCGAGCATCGCGAGTAGGCATAGCCCTGTTGTTCATCAATGGACAAGTCGCGAATAGGATGGGAAGCTCCCTCGGCGTGTGGACGAGCCGTTGATCGGAGAACTCCTCCAAGCACGGTGCATGGCAGAGGATGACAGGGGATCCCTCCAGGTCTGATCAGCAGGTAGTAGGCAGCCCCTCTGAGCATCCCTGGGGAACGCAGATTAGAGAAGGAGTGCCTCCGGGAATCCCTGCATAGGTCGAAGTCTTCCCGCTGCCTACCTAGCCTGCCGGAATCCTTTTTAGCCCGCCAAAGTCCTTGTTACGCTGTCGGAATCCCTGTTAGCTCACCAAAGTCCTTGTCAGCTCCTCTGGGCATCGTGGTTAGGTGGAGACCCCTCTTGAATGGTGTCCAAGGCGAGAGAGATGAGGAGACGGAGGGGAAACCTCGTGGATGTCCCTGTCAGCCCCTCTGGGCATGTGACAGGTGAGAGAGAGAGAGACAAAGGAGGAGAGGATGGGGTCTGCCGCATCTCTCTCTGCCCATCTGTCGACCATCAAGAGTCAAGGGAAAGTTCTCCAGGGAACTATTCATGGCAAAGCTCCTCTGGGAATGGCGGGTAGCAGAACAAGGTCGCCTCACGACACCCATGCTGCAAACTGCCACAGGACGTTCTGGGTTTCACTGGACACAAAAGACCCCGCCTCGGGGGCCTCCGGGCATCACGCCTAGGCACACATCCCATGTCAGCTCCTCCGGTCATCGTTGCTACTCCTCTTTGGAGTTCATCGGCGATGGCGCTCAAGGCGAGTCCCTCCGAGCTAGCCTCACGATCGAGGATAGCAGGGGACCCCCCTATTAGTGTTGGTGTGCTACATGTCAATTGAGGGTCGAGTAGACCCGATATATATATGTACGATCTTGTTCACTATTAATAAAGTGGTGTTTGAGCGTATATATGCGATTGTGTATTACTTTACGTTGTCCCTAGGATATGTGGTTGTAAAGTCAACTCGAGATGGGATCTCGATTATGAGACTGACTTTACATGAACACATACCTTAAACTGTTCCTGGTTGGAGGGTAATCACTCGGGGACTTTGATTACCTATTAAACCAGTACACATGATGTGTCAATGACCAGTCTCATGGTCATTGGTGTGGGGCACCAACACATATGTGTAGGTGTATGTCCTTGGAGGATGTGCACTGAACTGATCCGCTATTGGATCTTCAGATGGTTGATTATAACTAATGTCAACTGAAGATCCAACTGTCTTAGTAGCATAGTTGGTCCTTTGACCTGAAACATTGATCGGATCTTACACGAGGACTGGAATGGTTTAATTACTTAGCTAAGTGACTTTAACCATAAGTCATTAGTTGCCGAGTCATTAACCACTCCAGGATACGTGTGAAGATCATCAATGGTCAAGAGGGGATCGCTCATTGTCAGGTATATATCAGACAGTTAATGGGTCATGACATTGACGCTCCGTTAAATCCCTGGCCAGGTGTGGACACCAAAAAATGCATACCTGGATATCCTGCTCGGCCTCGCGTCAGCAACGGCGCCGAGTAAAGAAACCCCGGAGAAATCAAGCACAAAAGGCCCCACAGCTCGTGGGCCTCAAAGAGAATCAAACGGGCCATGACTCGTGCCCACAATGGGCTCAGAACAGCCCCGGGTACACACACCCCCTGGAGAGCCCTTCAGCGGCACGCCCAGCCCCAAGAGGCCTCGACGGCACACCCTGGCAAGGCCCCAGCGACACGCCCTGGGGAGCCCTTCAGCGGCACACCCCCTCGGGGTCCCAGCGGCACGGCCCCAAGGCCCCTCAACGGTGCACCCCCTGGCCTGGGGGGTTTCAACGGCACACCCCCCCCCTTGGGGGGGGTTTCAACGGCACGCCCCCACGGGGGGTTCAGCGGCACGCCCCAAAGGGTTTTCAGCGGCACGCCCAGCAAGCCCTCCAGTGGCACACCCCACACGGGGGCTTAGCGGCGCGGCCCTTCAGGGCTCCAGCGGCACGCCCATTCAGGGCTCCAGCGGTACGCCCATTTGGGCTCCCACCGGTACGCCCTTTTGGCTCCCCCACGGCACGCCTGTTCAGCCCGCCAACGGCACAGCGGAAGGCTTTTTCAACGGCAAACGACGTGAAGCCCATGCCCTACGCATCCTTGGCGCGCAGTGAAGCCGTCTGAAGTGTCAGCCGATCGTTGGGCCACGTAGGCTACCCCACTGACACCCAGGACGGGGAAGGTCAAATGCCATCATCACAAGCCATTTCCCGCCTTCGATGGCCGTGGCCAAAGCCCCCGCTGCTGGGGAGTATAAAAGACTCCCGCTTTTGACAGAAGAGGGGCATCCACAGACGGACACACAGAGGAAGAGAAGAAGAGAAGAAGAAAAGAAGAGAAGAGGAAGAAGAAGAGGGAGAGGCTCCCCCTGCTGCCCCGTCCACCGTCGCCGGAGAAGAGAGAAGAGAAGAAGAAGAGTGAGAGAAGAGAGGAGTGAGGTCTGGGAGGGGAGGAGGAGCCCATGCTCCGTTCCCCTTCCCCCCTTGTATCTTCATTCCCCCTTTTCCCTTTCCTTTTTGCCGTTGTTCCTTTTTTTTTACCTTTCCGTACGATGTATTGGCCCTCTGTGGCCTTTTCTTTCCATGAATGAGAATCCCTCTTTTGGGGTCTTGCTACCGTGCTTGGTTTGTGCGTCTTAGCCATTCACCCTCTGTCTTGGCCCTTTCCATGAGGCCTCTGGCCTTAACCGCTTGTCTTCGCCTGCCTTTGCTTGCCATTTACCACCCCAGGGGGGGTGCACCCCTTTTGGTGCCCCAGCGGCACGCCCCAAAGTGCCCCAGCGGCACGCTGCTCGCCCCTCCTTTGACCCTTCGCCGGTACGCCCTGCCGGGCCTTCACCGGCACACCCTGCCTGCCCTCAGCGGCACGCCTTCAGGCGCCCTCAGCGGCACGCCTTCAGCTGCTCTCAGCGGCACGCTCCTCGGCCCTCAGCGGCACACCTTCAGCCGCCTGTTCGCCGGCATACCCTAGCTAGGCCTTTCGCCGGCACACCACCCTTCCTTCTTGCCCGGTGCATTCCCGTCTCAGCCAGTCTTAGGAGTGTCTCCCGCTCGCCGTACCCTCTGAGTTTTCCGAGGTTTATAAAGGTGTTGCCGCTCTCGGGCGCCCACCTCAAGTTGCCGGGTTCCGCCACTCCTTGTGGGCGCGTTCCCTGTATCTCCCTTACGCTCGGGTCAAGGGGAGATGCTGCCGAATTTTTGTTAGAAACGATGACATATTAAAAAGATAGAAGATAGCAACTAGCAAATGGAACAACAACACATTAAAAGGACTAAAAGAAAGCAACAAACAAACGAAAAGAACAACGGCAAAATGCTTCAACCAATGCGAAGAACAATGCAATCAATTCAAAGAGAACCAGACCGAACAACAACTAAACAACTCGAACATCCGCCCCCACAAGAGAAAGAATGAAAATTAATCAAGAGAAGAAAAGAAGAAACCCATGCAAAACTTAATAAAAATCAAGAGAGAAAAGAAAAGAAGAAAAGAAAAGCCTTAAAAGAAATGGAAGAGAAGCACACTCGGCCATACCCTTCGCCGGCACACACCCTGGCCCTCCAGCGGTACACCCCTTGGCCCTCAACGACACACCCTTTCAACCCTCCAGCGGTACACCCCTTGGCCCTCAACGACACACCCTTTCAACCCTCCAGCGGTACACCCCTGGCCCTCAGCGGCACACTCTTCCAGCCCCTCAGCGGCACACGCCCCAGGCCCTCCAGCGGCACACTCCCTTAGCCCTCCAGCGGCACACCCCCAGGCCCTCCAGCGGCACACTCCCTTAGCCCCCCCAGCGGCACACCCTCAGGCCCCTCAGCGGCACACCCCCAGGCCCTCCAGCGGCACACTCCCTTAGCCCTCCAGCGGCACACCCCCAGGCCCTCCAGCGGCACACTCCCTTAGCCCTCCAGCGGCACACCCCCAGGCCCCTCAGCGGTACACCCTCCTAGCCCTTCAGCGGCACGCCCGCAGCCCTTCAGCGGTACACCCCCTTAGCCCTCTAATGGCCCATTCTCTCTCCAGAAAATATGAGTAATAATAATAATAATAAATAATAAACAATAAATAATAACAGATTCAAAAATGTATAAATAAATAAGGATAATAAAGGAATAAGTAATAATAATAATAATAAGCTTCAAATAAATAATAACAATAATAATAATTAGACCAATAAATGATAGCAAAAATGAATAAATAATAATAACAAACTCAATAAGAATGATGAACAAATAAATGATAACCAAAATAAATAATAATAACAAATTTAACGAAACACGACAAGCAAATGAACGATAATAAAACGAACAAAAATAATAACAAACCTAATAATAACAATAGTAAATGAATAAATCACAAGAAAAATGAATAAATAGTAATAATAAACTCACTCAAAGACACGCACAAATTAACGAATAATAATGATAAAATTTTAAATAACAATAAAATAATGTAATCCACGTGGCAGCCCCGTCTCTCCCGTGACCCGGTGCCGAAGGAACAACAATGCCGCCCTGGCGGGCTGGGCCTGAGTCTTGGGAATTATCCCGAAATGGCCATGACCCGACCTCGCCTCGGGCTAACATTCCGATTAAATCGGACTCATTTCTCCGGCCGGATCCTTTCCGAGCCGCTACTAAAATTGCCGCACGTTCGGCAGACATTTGAACGGATTCACCTCGATTCCTGCCGCGTTCTTATTACGGACCTACGTCCGAACATGAAAAGGCCCGTAAGTGACCAACATGGCTGACGGCTCTCGCCCCAATATGGTCGTGAGCCGGCATCGTTCCGGGCCGATAGCCCGTTAAATCGGATTCACTCTAACGGGATTTGCTCCCGCTCTTTCATTGAAACTGTCGTAAACTCGGCATACATTTGCACGGGGTCGCTTCCACCCACGTCGCACTTTCAACATGGGCCCTCGCCCGAACATGGAAAGGTCCGCAAGTGACCGACAGAATCGGAATAGAACGAGACGGCTCTCGCCACCCCTGGACTCCTCCCATGGGGATATCAATAAGACCTCCATGGGCCATACTTGGACCTCGGGCCCGCCCCGATCATGGTCATCGTCCGGCTCATATCCCCCGGTCTACAGCCTGCTCCTTTCAAACACGTTTTCGGTTCTGGAGTCTATTTCCGGGACCCTTCCCTGTTGCCCTCCGGCATCGAAATATCAATGAGGCCCACGCAAGCCCCGTTTGGACCACGGGAGGTGCCCCCGGCATGGTCCTGACTTGATCTCGCGCCGGGCCAATAAATTCGCGGATTTCCGGATACAATAACCGAGATTCGACCGACGGTTTTCAGTGTCTCGGAATAATATACTTGCCGTATCCCGGCGTGCATATGTTCCAGGTCCTCCCGCGACGATTACAATATTCTAAGGCCGGACTCCCGTCCGAATATTAAACGGCCTCCCGAATGACCGACACGTTTCGAACGTCCGCTTCTCCGGACACAGGGCTTTTTCAGCCGATTCAAGGGATATTCCCTCGCCGCCCCTTGGCACCGGAAATATTAATGACGCTCATGAAAGTCTTGTTTCGACCGCGGGGGGCCCACCGCAGTATGGTCGCAGCTTGCTCTTGCACCGAGCCAACAGATTTACCGGTTTCTGACCGCTCTAACCGAGGTTTAACCGAACGTTCCCCGTTCTTCTGGGTAATAAAATTGCCATATCCTGGCATACATACGCTCCGGTTTTCCCGTGACGACTGCGCTTTTCTCGAGCCGGACATTCGTCCGAACATTAAATGGTCAGCACATGACTGACAAGATCTCGAATGGTTTCCTTCTTGCCCTCGCACGAGGATTTCAATACCTCATAATAGACCTTTCATGCAATTAATTTCCTGGCCATGAGGCCCTGAATCTCGGCGATTAATCAAGGGTGTTCCCTCGTATGGGGGATGTAAATGACGCCGTAACCTTTATGGCGCGGCGGGTTTTGGTCCCGACACGGACCACACAATCGTCTGACGAAGTCAGATCGAGCGCACCACGGGCTCCTCGGAGCCCGAACAAATTGTCACTCCGGTGACTGGCACGCCCACGCACTTAACAAACGAATAAACCAACGAGAGAATAATAAGCGAAAAAAGTGCGTCCACAATTCTGGCACGTCCGGTGGGACCAAACCACCCTTCATCTCTTCGCCGGGATTCAGAGCCTCATGGCCCCCTAATAAACGATGTTTGCCTGCTTTGATGAATTGCAGGTGCTGTCTTCGCCAGTCCTATGGGGAGAAAAGCCTGGATCAGTGCAGCTGCCTTCGCGGCCTCGAGAACACTGCTTCGAAGTATATGCAGCTTCCAAGAATCATGGGGGCTGTTATAAAAAAAAAGGGAAGAGAAGATAAGAGAAAGAGAACAGAAGGGAGGGGAAATCAAGCCCCCCGTTTCCCTCAAGAAGAAAGAGAAGAAAAGAAGAAAAGAAGAAAAGAAGAAAAGAAGAAAAGAAGGAAGGAAGAAAGGTAGGGAAAAAAAGAGAGAAAAGAAAGAAACAAAAAAAAAGAAGAAGAGAAAGAATTGGCAATAGAGGGTTGTATGGCCACGTCCGTCGAGACCCGTGCTGAACAAAGATTACCACTGTGGGGTTGATGCGGTGGAGCGAACCACTCATCCCCTCCCTGAGGGGGTGAGCGCTCTCCTGCATCCCCACCCTGGTCAATCATACAAAAAAGAAGAGAAGAGAAGAAGAGACCAAAAAAAAAAGAGAGAAGAGAAGGAAAAAAAGAGAAGAAAAAGAGAAAGAAGAAAAGTCGGCCAGCATCGCCGACTAAAAGAGCAAGAAGAAACCCGGCATCCCGCCCGACTCTAGGAGGCTCCGAGTCCGTGGTGTAATGACCCCGCTCGTTCCTCCTTCCTGCTGCCTCCATCCGGCACAAGACGGCCCCTCGAGTGGCTGTTAAAAGACCCAGCGAGCCACAATCGTAGCTTGGTGAATGGCTGCCCGCTGTGGGGAATGCTTTATAGCAATGAGGCCAAGTACGGCCACCACTCCCGAAGAGAGCATGCATATACCCCGCCATGGGGGATAAGAAGAAGATATATACCCTGCTATGGGGGCATAAGAGGCAAAAAAAGAGATACACCCTATTCCCAGGGGCACATGAAGAGAATTCGCCCCGACTGAAGGGCACAAAGCAAAGGCTACACCCCGGCTTCGGGGCATTTGAGGAAGAATCCACCCTGACCTGGGGACATAAGAAGAAATAGAGTTGCGCCCCAGCTTAGGGGCATCTGAAGAAGAGAAATACACCCCGATATGGGGGCACATGAAGCAAAAGACATAACCCGCCATGGGGGAGTAAGAAGAAAAGAATTCACCCCTACTCGGGGGTACATGAAGCGACAAAGAATACACCCCGCCTTAGGGGAATTTGAAGAAAAAAAATACACCCCACCGACGGGGGCACATGAGCCATCAAGAACACACCCCACTTTCGGGGCACAAGAAGCAGACATTCCCCGGCGTGTCGGGGCAGAAGAAGAAGAATCCCCCCCGGGGGGGGCATAAAAAGTAAAGATACACCCTCGTGCGGGGGCACATGAAGCGAATACACTCTATCCTGGGGTCATGAGAAGAAGTAAAATACACCCCGTCTTGGGAGCATATGAAGCCAAGAATCACACCCCCGTCCCGGGGTATTTGAAGAAGAAGCCCACCTCACCTCGAGGGCCTGGAAGCTATAAAGAACACGCCCTGACTCAGGGGCATGCAAATGAGAAGAACTCACCCCGCCCCGGGTGCACAAGAAGCCAAGCTCACTCCGCATGGGGGCATGTAAGACATAGGTATGCCCCGACTCAGGGGCACTTGAAGATAAGTACACTCCACCTTTGGGGTGCAAAAAGCAACATACCCCACCCCGGGGGCACAAGAAGAAAACACACCCCACCTTGGGGGTGTAAGAAGCCAAGAGATGTACCCCGCCACGGGGCAGTAGAGGCAAAATGTGTCCCCCCCCCCCGGGGGCACATGAAGCAACATACCCCTCGCCTCGGCAGCATATGAGGCCAAGAAGCAACATCCCGGCTCGGGGGCATAAGAAACAAAATATATACCCCATGTCCGGGGCATATGAAGCAAAGAAACACACCCCCGTATCGGGGGTATTTGAAGAAGGAGCATACCTCGCCTCGAGGGCCTAGAAGAACACGCCCCGACTTAGGGGCATATGAAGAGAATTCACCCCGGCCTAGGGGTATTTGAAGAAGAAGCATACCCCGCCAGGGGACATAGAAGCCATAAAGAATCCGCTCCTGTTTAGGGGTACTGGAAGAAGCTACATCCCGCCTTGGGAGCATGAGAAGAAAAGAGAATCCACCCCGGCTTAGGGACCTTTGGAGGAGCATACCCCAGGCTCGGAGTCCATGAAGCAACATTAAGCCCCCGGGGGGGACATCTAAAGCAGAACAAACAACATCCCCCGGCTTTGGGAAGCATATGAAGAGAGGAATACCCCCCGATATGGGGGCACATAAACAAAGAAGAAGAATTCACCCCGCCTCGGGGGCATTAAAAAAACACACCCTGGACTGGGGACATAGAAGCAAAAAAAAAAACACCCCGCCTGGGGGCATGGAAGCAGAGAGGCAAAACACACCCCTCAGGGGGGGATGCATACCAAATGAAGCTACACCCCGACCTGGGGGCACAGTAAGAGAAATACACTCCAGCATGGAAGCATTAACGAGAAAAGAAGAGCAGAGTAAAGAAAAGGACACATGAGGCAGCCGTGGTCCTTGGACCCGCCTCATCACACAAAAGAAGAGAAGAAAAGGAAGAAAAGTCACATGAGGCGAACATGGTCCCTACACCCGCCTCTCTACACAAAAGAAGAAGAGAAGAATAGAAGAGAAGAAAGAGACATGAGGCGAACATGGTCCCTGCACCCGCCTCTCTACATAAAAGAGGAAGAGAAGAAAAAAAAAGAGAGAACATTCACGAGGCGAACATGGTCCTTGCGCCTGCCTCTCCATAAAAAAGGGGGGGGGGAAGAGAAGAAAAAGAGACATGAGGCGAACATGGTCTTCGTACCTGCCCCCCTACAAAAGAAAAAGAGAAGAAGAGAAAGAAGGGTCACGAGGCAAACTTTTACCTCCGACCTCCCGCCATCCAACAAACAGAAACCAACCAGATCTTCCACCGACGGGGCGTTAAACCGACTAGATCTTCCGCCGACGGGGCGTTAAACTGACTAGATCTTCCGCCGACGGGGCGTTAAACCGACTAGACCTTCCGCCAGCGGGGCGTTAAACCGACTAGACCTTCCGCCAGCGGGGCGTTAAACCGACTAGATCTTCCGCCGACGGGGCGTTAAACCGACTAGACCTTCCGCCGACGGGGCGTTAAACCGACTAGATCTTCCGCCGACGGGGCGTTAAACCGACTAGATCTTCCGCCGACCGGGCGTTAAACCGACTAGACCTTCCGCCAGCGGGGCGTTAAACCGACTAGATCTTCCGGCGACGGGGCGTTAAACCGACTAGACCCTTCCGCCGACGGGGCGTTAAACCGACTAGACCTTCCGCCGACGGGGCGTTAAACCGACCAACTTTCAGCCATCGGGGCTTCAAGCCGACAGCTACCCCTTCATCGGCCTCCGGGTCGACAGCTATCTAATTATCGGCCTTCAGGTCGACAGCTATATCATCATCGGCTCCTAGCCGACAGCTATCTCATCATCGGCTTTTAACCGACAGCTACCTCATCATCGATTTTTAGCCGACAGCTATCTCATCATCGGGTTTTAGCCGACAGCTACATCATCATCGGCTCCTAGCCGACAGCTATCTCATCATTGGCACCCCAGCCGACAGCTTCCCAGTCAAAAAAATTGACCTCTCACCTTGGTTCGGATCCTTCTCCGGCCAAGGAGCAAAAAAAAATAAACCTTCCACTTTGGTTTGGATCCCTCCCCGGCCAGAGGATAAAAGAGACCCTTCTCTTCGACTCTCACGCCCTGCTGCCCGACGCCCCTCGGCTCTTATAGCCTGCTTCCCCCATCGGCCTGCACGGCCCGCTTCCCAATTTTGGCTCTTGTAGCCTGCTTCCTGACTTCGGCTCTTTACAGCCTGCTTCCCAACTTCGGCACTTTGCAGCTCGCTTCCCAGCTTCGGCTTGTAGCCCGCTTCCCCAATTCTGGCCTTCGTAGCCTGCTTATCTTTGGCCTTCGTGGTCTGCTTCCCAATTCTGGCCCTCGTAGTCTGCTTATCTCTGGCTCTCGTAGCATGCTTCCCTTCGGCTTTTATAGCCTGCTTCCCAACTTTGGCTCTTGCAGCTTGCTTCCCTTTGCCTTTATGGCCTACTTCCCAATGTTGGCTCTCGTAGCCTGCTTCCCCAACCTTTGGCCCTTGTAGCCCTCTTCCCAGTGTCTCCCGGCTTCTACAGCCCGCTTCCCTAATACCCTTTCAGCCGTTCGTGGTCTGCTTCCCTAATATCTTTACTACCACTACACTTATACGTAACAACAATATTTTCTTATAAAACAAAAAAAACAACAAAAAACAAATAAACAAAAAAAAAACAAACAACAACAACACCCAAAAAAACAAACAAACAAACAAACAAAAAACAACAACAAAAAAGGGAAGAAAACAAAAACAAAACAAAAAAGGAGAATGCATGATTGCCCTGCTTGCATGGTTTCTTAATATAGAATAATACACTTCCTTGAAATTTTCTAGGACCGTGTTTCCTTGCTATAATAATAATATCGCCCCGATTCCAGATGCACGGATGTCACGGCGTACGCTCGAAGGGAACCCAATTATGGCGAGTGCACACGTCAAGGGGAAGAGACATGGCTGAATCGCTAAGCCCAACTCACAAAATAAACCTGAGGCAACGCTCCCACACTTCGCACTTAATGTGTCCAATAGCCTTCAACTATAGGGATTGCCCGAATTTCTTCTTAGCACTCTACGGATGCTTGAATTCCTGCACTCGCGTGAAAGGTAATCGTGAGGAAAAAGCTGCCTACCCCCACTGTTAAAAAAAAGAGAAAAAAAAGGAGAGACACGTGGATCCGAGTAGCCGGGAATCCCCATTGAGACACATGAGGAGACTCGCGCGAAATGGTGAAGCGAATTATAATAAGGATGAAACCTATTAGCCGGGAATCCCCATTGAGACACATGAGGAGACTCGCGCCGAACGGTAGAATCCGTAATAGAATTATAATAAGGATGAATCCTAGTAGTCGGGAATCCCCATTGAGACACATGAGGAGACTCGCGCCGAACGGTGAAATTCGCTACCAAAATAAACAGATGGGGGCTGTGTGAAGCTACCGAAAGTCGAAAGCCTGGAACTAATGTGTTGGCACTAGAGTGATCCTCGAGTGTCACCAGGAAAACCTGCATATCCCTATGGTTAGGGTCCTTTGTTCACACATTTGCACTGCCACGTCACAAAGAATTACCTCGGGTGAAATGCGTGAATTTAGGCTATGCATGCAAGACGTGCGATATCCTCTTGACGGGTGCACCACCCCTCAATTGTGCCCCGCGGCCCGCACCGCATCTACGAATTACGGGCGACGTCCCTATCCTATCCCCTATAGAGGGAGCTACCTTACTTATATTTATGTTATGTCTGCTAATGAATGCTTGCATGCTTTAAAAAAAATGAATGAAAATGATAAAAAAAATATAAACAAACAAAATAAAACAACATAAAAATAATAAAAAGTATAATAACAATAAAATAACAAGAGTGTGCGTAGGCAACGAACTCAATTTCGGCTATCGCAGCCTACTTTCCCAGCTCTGGCTCGTACACTACAAGAAAAAGTGGCTATAGCGACCGCATTAGCGACCGCTTTAATCGGTCGCTAGTCGGTCCCAAATAGAGACCAATTCGGCGACCGAAATAATCGGTCGCACATCTGAGACCTATTGGCGACCGAACTAAATTCGGTCGCCAATCGGTCGCTGATCCCGTTATACTCCCCCCCTGCGACCCCCGCCCGCCCGCCCGAGCCCCTCCCCGCCCGAGCCCTCCCTCCCGCCCTCCACCCTCCCGACCGAACTAAATTCGGTCGCCAATCGGTCGCTGATCCCGTTATACTCCCCCCTGCGACCCCCGCCCGGCCCCTCCCCGCCCGAGCCCTCCCTCCCGCCCTCCACCCTCCCGCCCGAGCCCCCTTCCCCTGCGGCCCCCTCCCCCTGCGGCCCCCTCTCCGCCCTAGCCCCCCCTCCACCCTCCCGCCCGAGCCCCCGCCCGAGCCCCCTTCCCCTGCGGCCCCCTCCCCCTGCGGCCCCCTCTCCGCCCTAGCCCCCCTCCTCCGCCGGAGTCCCCCCTTCCCCTGCGGCCTCCCGCCCGAGCCCCCCTCCGCCGGAGCCCCCCCTCCCCCTGCGGCCTCCCGCCCGAGCCCCCCTCCTCCGCCCGAGCCCCCCTCCCCGTGCGGCCTCCCGCCCGAGGCCCCCTCCGCCGGAGCCCCCCTCCGCGCCGCTCGCCTCGCCGTCGTCGCCGCGCCGCTCGCCTCGCCGTCGCCGCTCGCCGTCGCCGTCGTCGCCGGCTTCCTCTCTCTCACACACAGGTACCTCTCTCTCTCTCTCTCTCTCTCTCTCTCTCTCTCTCTCTCCAACCCGCCGCGGCCCCCCCACAGGTACCCCTCTCTCTCTCTCTCTCTCTCTCTCTCTCTCTCTCTCTCCAACCCGCCGCTGCCCTCTCTCTCTCTCTCTCTCTCTCTCTCTCTCTCTCCAACCCGCCGCTGCCCCCCCCAAGGTACCTCTCTCTCTCTCTCTCTCTCTCTCTCTCTCTCCAACCCGCCGCGGCCCCCCCCCCCACAGGTATCTCTCTCTCTCTCTCTCTCTCTCTCCAACCCGCCCCCCCACAGGTACCCCTCTCTCTCTCTCTCTCTCTCTCTCTCTCTCTCCAACCCGCCGCGGCCCCCCCCCCCACAGGTACCTCTCTCTCTCTCTCTCTCTCTCTCTCTCTCCAACCCGCCCCCCCACAGGTACCCCTCTCTCTCTCTCTCTCTCTCTCTCTCTCTCTCTCTCTCTCTCTCCAACCCGCCGCGGCCCCCCCACCCCAACCCCCTGCAGGGAATTTAATGTGAAAATTTTGTTTAGGCCATGCTAATTTTTTGTTTAGGGCATTTCATAGTCCATGTTATTGTTAATATGATAGAATATTATTTTGTGCACTTTTCAGGTGTTTGGGTGCTTTATATTGCCTTTATTAACAGTCATATGGACCTTCCATTTTTTGTAGTAAAATACCAGTGCATGTAAATAGTCATTTTTGTGTGTTAGCATGATAATATATTCACAAACATGTGTTGTATTTGGATTGGCCTCACCTCTCCTTTCCTAATGATTAGTGTAAGGTTTTTAAGGGTTTAGTGTTTAGTGTTTAAGGTTTAGGGTTTTAGATTTAGGTTTTAGGTACTAGATTTAGGTTTTACTCTTTTAAGGTTTAGGATTTTTAGGGTTTAAGGTGTTTAGGGCTTTTAGGGTTTAGGGTTTAGGATTTTAAGCTTTATGGTTTAGGGTTTGGGGCTTTAGGGTTAGGATTTAAGGGTTAGGTGTTAGGGTTTAGGAAGGGTTTCAGGGCTACAGGTTTTTGGACTTCGATTTTAAGTGTGGGTTTTTCGGTTTACGGTTGCTAGGCTTAGGGTTGAGGGGCTGTTTAGTGTTTAAGGTTTAAGGGCTTACGGTTTTAAGATTTAAAGTTTAAGGTTTGACAGTTTTGAGGTTTAGTAGTTTATGTATTAGGGGTGGGGTAAGGGGTTCAATGTGGGTTTAGGATTTTAGTGTTTTAAATTTTATGGTTTTTAATTATTTTAGGGTTTTACAGTTTAGGGGGTTATGAGTTTATTTTTTTATGTTTAGGGTTTAACATATAGGGTTAGGGTTTAAGGTTTAGGGTTATTTAGGGTTTAGGTTTTTGGGTTTAGGGTTAGTTGTTTGGTGTTTAGGTTTGTTTGCATTTTATATTTGGCATATGAGTTTAGGGTTTTGGATTTAGCATTTGGGGTTTTTGGTTTAGCGGTTAGGGGGGTGGATTACGGTTTTGAGAGTTTAGGCTTTAGGGGTTTTTGGTTTAGTGGGTCTAGTTTCTAAGGATTTTAGGTTTTAGGGTTTAGGGTTTTTCATGTTTTTAGGGTTTATAGTTATTACAATTTAGGATTTTTAGGGTTTAGGGTTTTTCGAGTTTTTATGGTTTATAGATATTATGGTTTCATATTTTTAAGGTTTAGGGTTTAGGGTTTAAGGTTTTCAAGATTTATGGTTTAATGTTTTGAGTTTAGGGTTTAATGTTTTTAAGGTTTAAGGTTCTTGGGGCTTTTAGGGTTTTACATATAGGTTTACATTTTTGGGTTTCTTTTATTTAGGGTTTGATGTTATTAGTGATTTTAGGGTTTATGATTTTAAATTTATGGTTTATGGTTTAGAGTTTATAGTATTAAGATTTTTGATTTTTAGGTTTAGGAGTTTTAGGGTTTAAGGTTTAGGATTTAGGGTTTTTCAGATTTAGTCTTTTATGTTTGTGGTTTTTAAGGATTTTAGAGTTTCTAGTTTTAGGGGTAACTCAAGATTTAGGGTTTTAAGGTTTAGGGTTTGGGATTTTTAGTTTGAGGGTTTGGGGTTTAGCAATCGGTGGTTTAGCAGTTTAGGAGTTTAAGGGATCGTAGTGGGGTTAGGGGTTAGGGGAGGGTTTAAGATTTATAATTTTTAAGGGTTTTATGGTTTTATGATTTAGGGGGTTCGGGGTCTGCAGTTTAGTGTTTTTAGGGGTTTTAGGGCTTACGTTTTTTTTTCTATAGGGTTTACAATTTTTACGGGTTTAGGGTTTAAGGTTTAGGGATTTGGGAATAGGTTTAGGTTTTAGGATTTTAGATTTAGGTTTGAGCAAATCGCTCAAAAGTGCAATTTGCAAATGCACTTGGTTTATAATCAAAGCCGTCGGGGTCCGGGGGTCCAGAATGTGAAATACTGATCCGATCGGCATTCCGATCATTCCAACACAACCTGGGAGGTAGACGTGACTTGTCAGAGCTGACGGATTCTAAATCGGACTACCGGTTTGAGCCCGACGCTCAAAAGTGCAATTTGCAAATGCACTTGGTTTATAATCAAAGCCGTCGGGGTCCGGGGGTCGAGAATGTGAAATACTGATCCGATCGGCATTCCGATCATTCCAACACGACCTGGGAGGTAGACGTGACTTGTCAGAGCTGACGGATTCTAAATCGGACATCCGGTTTGAGCCCGACGCTCAAAAGTGCAATTTGCAAATGCACTTGGTTTATAATCAAAGCCGTCGGGGTCCGGGGGTCCAGAATGTGAAATACTGATCCGATCGGCATTCCGATCATTCCAACACGACCTGGGAGGTAGACGTGACTTGTCAGAGCTGACGGATTCTAAATCGGACTACCGATTTGAGCAAAACGTTTAAAATTATCATTCGTCAATTTCACTTCAATGAAAAACATCTTGCTTTTAATTTTCAAGAATAATTGATTTCTTTATTAAAGAATTGATTTTAATTTTTTTAAATGATATACAGGATCATCCGTCGCGAGATGTTGGACGAGACGACGACCAGGATGACACATATGCGGAGGATTTGTGATTTCATTTTAGTTATTTGTATGTTGCCATTTTATTATGGATGTATGATTAATTTGTGTGTTTGTATGTGATGAATTTGAAATTTGTGGAGATTATGAGTTGTGTAGTTGATTTATATGTTTTTATGAAATTGTTATGTAACAGGTTATTTATTTTATTAAATTGTTATTTATCAGGTGATTTATAGTAGCTTTATATTAATTTTTGAAAAAAAAAATTTAATTAGCGACCGCATGGAGACCGAATAGCGACCGCTGAAAATATTAACTTGTATACAGGCCCACAAGTGCCTATACTATATACGCTTGATGAAGTCTTTCTATAGCTTTTCTATGCTGCAGATTGTTTGTTCTCTTCTTCTAGATTACTTCTTCTGTGTTAGTCTTTAATCAAGGATACTACATTAGCGAGGAAAATTTTCCTCACACAGTTACTAGCTTGCATGAACTGCAAGTGTCAGACTTCATATTCATTTGAGTCTTTGTTTATTGCAGATTGTTTGCTCATTTCTTGTCCGAGATATGGGGATTGATTGGCGAATGGGAGCTGAATGGTTTGAGAAATGTCTTTTGGACTACGATCCATGTTCTAATTATGGAAACTGGACTTATGGGGCAGGTTAAGCTCTTTTGCAGACTTCTCTATTCCATTTTTTAAATTTTCACTTCATGGGCCTTCTGTGAATTTTCATTTTTATGATGAGAGACTCAATCATAAGGTAAGGTTCACCTGAGACTAACACACCTAAGTGATACTTCAGGAATCACGGGAGATAAGCTGATTGCTTTCACATTTTTCTATGTTCATTAATTTGCTTGGTACTAACCAAATGTATTATTTATGACAGGTGTTGGAAACGACTGGGGTGTATTTTACTGCATCTTGAGGGTTCCACTTGTGAAACTTTGGCTGCTCTTAGTGGAGATGGAATTGCATTCTATGTCTTGTGGCCACATTATCCCCTTTGGATAACTTCTCATGTTGCCGTCTCCAACTGAATGAATTTTATTGCTTTCAGGTATTTTCCATGATTCCTGGTTTTAGCTCGGAGTTGATGCCGAAAGGTCGTGAACAGGAAAGCCAGGCAAAGATCAAGCGATACATGTACGTGATGGGTTCTATGACCAATGAAGGTACTCTCATGGTGTTTTCTTCTTCCATATTGTCCATTATACATGTGAATATCAATATACTCATTCTGCTGTTTATATTTGACATAGCTTTTATTTCAATCTTGGGCGTAAGACTGGATGATGATGATAGTGCTATGGTGTCATGGTGTGTACCCATCATGCATTGTGATCAATGTCCATATAAGTAAACTAGCAGAGTACAGCCCACTTCAAGTGTTTCTGGCAGTACATTATGATTATTCCACCATTTACCTGTGAATATGTATTTGATCCCGGGCGCATGAATTATTTCTCTCCACTGTTTCATGCAAGCTTTGTAAATGGGGAAGGAGATCATGAGCTCATTAACCTGAGGTGGGAATTGCTTTTGGATGAAGTATGATCATTACATCGACCGTAGTCTTGAAGTCGGGAGTGTTTAACCTTTCCAAGTCTCTCATAATCCAACAGTCATTTACCTTTCCACTTATTTGATCCACAATCCCATTAAATTTGAGGAAGTGATCCTTGTTATGACACGACCACTCCGACGGACAGAGTGACCTCTCAAGATCTCGATCCGCACAACAAGAAGGGAGGAAGAAGAAGGAACAATCACACAAGATAGGAACACATATTTACGTGGTTCGGAGGTTACCCCCTACGTCCACGGGCGACGGCGACAGTGGAACTTCACTAGATGTGGAGAAATATACAAAGAAGTCAGCACCCCAACTTGGAGGAACAAATCCTCTCACAAGAAACTCTCTCAAACTTGGAGGAACAACTGACGGAATCCAAATCGGATGCCCGGTTTGAGCTCGGCGCTCAAACTTCATTTTTAAAATACACTTAGTTCAAATGAACTGTTAGGACGGGGCATTTGGTTCTAAAATCTGAAATACCGGTCGGATGGCCGTGCCGATCATTCCAATACGACCGGGGAGATGAAAGTGACTTGTCAGAACTGACGGAATCCAAATCGGATGCCCGGTTTGAGCTCGGCGCTCAAACTTCATTTTTAAAATACACTTAGTTCAAATGAACTGTTAGGACGGGTCCGGGGGTCTAAAATTCGAAATACCGGTCGGATGGCCGTGCCGATCATTCCAATACGACCGGGGAGATGAAAGTGACTTGTCAGAACTGACGGAATCCAAATCGGATGCCCGGTTTGAGCTCGGCGCTCAAACTTCATTTTTAAAATACACTTAGTTCAAATGAACTGTTAGGACGGGGCATTTGGTTCTAAAATCTGAAATACCGGTCGGATGGCCGTGCCGATCATTCCAATACGACCGGGGAGATGAAAGTGACTTGTCAGAACTGACGGAATCCAAATCGGATGCCCGGTTTGAGCTCGGCGCTCAAACTTCATTTTTAAAATACACTTAGTTCAAATGAACTGTTAGGACGGGTCCGGGGGTCTAAAATTCGAAATACCGGTCGGATGGCCGTGCCGATCATTCCAATACGACCGGGGAGATGAAAGTGACTTGTCAGAACTGACGGAATCCAAATCGGATGCCCGGTTTGAGCTCGGCGCTCAAACTTCATTTTTAAAATACAAGATGAAATTTGAACTTATATTGTGTGTGTGTATTTATATATATGAAAATGAGCTGGCTTAAACTATTGGCATACTCTTGTTAATGCTTGATTTCTTTATTAAGTCTTGTTAATGCTTGATTTCTTTATTAAGGATTTGATTATAATTTTTTTAAATGATATACAGGATCATCCGTCGCGAGATGTTGGACGAGACGACGACCAGGATGATGTTGGACGAGACGACGACCAGGATGAGACATATGTGGAGGATTTGTGATTTTATTTTAGTTGTGTATGTTGTCATTTTATTATTATGGATGTATGATTAATTTGTGATTTTATTTTAATTGTGTGTAATTTGAGGTTCGTGGAGATTGTGATCCGTGTAGTTGATTTATTATTGTTTTATGAAATTGTTATTTATCAGGTGCTTGTATGTGATGAATTTGAGATTTGTCGATATTGTTGTCTGTGTAGTTGATTTTATATTTATGTTATGAATTTGTTATTTATCAGGTAATTTATTTATCAGTTTAAATAAATTTTTAAAAAAAAAATAATGCAAAATTAGCGACCGCATGGAGACTGAATTGCGACCGAATAGCGACTATACGTTATATTTCTTTTATTAAATAATTATACTTGGCGACCGACTAGCGACCGAATTGAGACCGAATAAATCCAATAGGTTAATTTTATTTTTAAAAATACAACATAATTAGAGACCGAATAGCGACCGAATTGAGACCGACTTAATTAGCGACCGATCAGGCGACCGATTATAATCGGTCTCTGGTAACGACTGATACTGCGACCGAATTATGTCGGTCGCTATATAGCGACTAGTATATAGCGACCGACATGTTCGGTCGCTAGATAGTCTCTGTTCGGTCGCAATGCAGATTTGCGACCGATCTACGACTGAATAGCGACCGCTAGGTCGGTCGCTATCCGCGATTTTTCTTGTAGTGGTAGAGCCCAATCTTGGCCCCCCATGGCCTACCTCTTGCCCTCACGGCTCGTTAATTTCCCAATTTTGGCCTTCACGGCCTGCTTCCCAAAATTCGGCCTTCACGGCCCGCTGCCCATAATTTTGGCCTTAGCCTGCTTACCTCGGCCGCCATGGCCCGCTTTCCCAGTTCTGGCCTTCACGGCCTGCTTCCCAAAATTTGGTCTTCACGGCCCGCTGCCTATAATTTCGGCCTTCGCGGCCCGCTTCCCAACTTTGGCTCTTGTAGCCTGCTTACCTCGGCCCCCATGGCCCGCTTTTCCAATTCTGGCCTTCACGGCCTGCTTCCCAAAATTCGGCCTTCACGGCCCGCTGCCCATAATTTCGGCCTTCGCGGCCTACTTCCCAACTTTGGCTCTCGTAGCCTGCTTACCTCGGCCCCCATGGCCCGCTTTCCCAGTTCTGGCCTTCACGGCCTGCTTCCCAAAATTCGGCCTTCACGGCCCGCTGCCCATAATTTCGGCCTTCGCGGCCTACTTCCCAACTTTGGCTCTCGTAGCCTGCTTACCTCGGCCCCCATGGCCTGCTTTCCCAGTTCTGGCCTTCACGGCCTACTTCCCAGAATTCGGCCTTCACGGCCCTCTTCCCATACTTTCGGCCCTTACGACCTGCCTCCCAATATCTTTGGCTCTTGTAGCCTGCTTACCTTTAGCCTTCGCGGCCTACTTCCCAATTCCGGCTCTTGCAGCCTGCTTACATTTGACCTTCGCGGCCCGCATCCCATAAATTCGGCTCTTGCAGCCCGCTTCCCAACATCCCTGGCCCTTTACGGCCTACTTCCTAGAATCTGGCCCGCATGGCCCGCTTCCGTAACGCCAACTTTGGCCCTCGCGGCCCACTTTCCCGAGTCCGGGTTTCATAGCCAATATCCCCCGGCGCATTTTTGAATCAACAAACTCTTCTCTCCGTCCCTTCGGACGACGAACATCTCAGTTGCTTCTGGCCTTGGCTGTTTCGGCCTCACTTACTGGCTCCCGTGCCAATAGCTTTCAATTATCGGCCGATGTGCCTACAACTCTTATATCATTGGCATCCATGCCAACAGCCACCTGGAGTTCTTCAAAAACAGGGAAAAGAAAAAAAGAAGGGAAGAAGAGAAGAAACAAAAAAAACAACAACAAAAAGGACAAAAAAAGAAGAGATGACAAAAGAGAAAAAAAAAAGAAGAAAAAAAGAGAGAAGAAAAGAAAGAGAAGAGCCAAAGAGACCAACAAACCATGTCAGCTCCCGACACTCTGTCGGCACTGGCGAAGAGACAAAGAGACCAACAAACCAGGTCAGCTCCCGACACCCTGTCGGCACTGGCGAAGAGACCGAGAGATCAACAAACCAGGCCAGCTCCCGACACCCTGTCGGCGCTGGCGAAGAGACCAAGAGATCAACAAACCATGCCAGCTCCCGACACTCTGTCGGCACTGGCGAAGAGACAAAGAGATCAACATATCAGGCCAGCTCCCGACACTCTATCGGCGCTGGCGAAGAGACCAAGAGATCAACAAACTAGGCTAGCTCCCGACACCCTGTCGGTACTGGCGAAGAGACAAAGAGACCAACAAACCAGGTCAGCTCCCGACACCCTGTCGGCGCTGGCGAAGAGACCAAGAGCCAACAAACCAGGCCAGCTCCCGACACCCTGTCGGTACTGGCAAAGAGACCAAGAGATCAACATATCAGGTCAGCTCCCGACACAATGTCGGCACTGACGAAGAGACCAAGAGACAACAAACCAGGTCAGCTTTCGACACCCTGTCGGCGCTGACAAAGATACAAAGAGACCAACATGCTACTGCAGCTCCCGACGCCCTATCGGTAGTAATAAAAAAGGAGAGAAGATGAGACCAACATGCTGCTTCAGTTCCCGATACCCCGTCGGCACTGATAAATAGACCAATATACTGCTTCAGTTCCCGACGCCATGTCGGCACTTATGAAAAGACGAAGAGACCAATATGTTGCTTCAGTTCCCGACATCCCGTCGGCACTAACAAAGAGACCAACAAACAACAAACCAGGTCGGCTCTCGACACCCCGTCGGCACCGACGAAGAGAAAAGAGACAAGTACACCCACGGGCACCGCCCGGCTCATCCTTCGCCCGCGCCACCCATGGGTGGGGGGCATTTGTGGACACCAAAAAATGCATACCTGGATATCCTGCTCGGCCTCGCGTCAGCAACGGCGCCGAGTGAAGAAACCCCGGAGAAATCAAGCACAAAAGGCCCCACAGCTCGTGGGCCTCAAAGAGAATCAAACGGGCCATGACTCGTGCCCACAATGGGCTCAGAACAGCCCCGGGTACACACACCCCCTGGAGAGCCCTTCAGCGGCACGCCCAGCCCCAAGAGGCCTCAACGGCACACCCTGGCAAGGCCCCAGCGACACGCCCTGGGGAGCCCTTCAGCGGCACACCCCCTCGGGGTCCCAGCGGCACGGCCCCAAGGCCCCTCAACGGTGCACCCCCCTGGGGGGTTTCAACGGCACACCCCCCCTTGGGGGGGGGTTTCAACGGCACGCCCCCACGGGGGGTTCAGCGGCACGCCCCAAAGGGTTTTCAGCGGCACCCCCAGCAAGCCCTCCAGCGGCACACCCCACACGGGGGTTCAGCGGCGCGGCCCTTCAGGGCTCCAGCGGCACGCCCATTCAGGGCTCCAGCGGTACGCCCATTTGGGCTCCCAGCGGTACGCCCTTTTGGCTCCCCCACGGCACGCCTGTTCAGCCCGCCAACGGCACAGCGGAAGGCTTTTTCAACGGCAAACGACGTGAAGCCCATGTCCTACGCATCCTTGGCGCGCAGTGAAGCCGTCTGAGGTGTCAGCCGATCGTTGGGCCACGTAGGCTACCCCACTGACACCCAGGACGGGGAAGGTCAAATGCCATCATCACAAGCCATTTCCCGCCTTCGATGGCCGTGGCCAAAGCCCCCGCTGCTGGGGAGTATAAAAGACTCCCGTTTTCGACAGAAGAGGGGCATCCACACAGACGGACACACAGAGGAAGAAGAGAAGAGAAGAAGAGAAGAAGAAAAGAAGAGAAGAGGAAGAAGAAGAGGGAGAGGCTCCCCCTGCTGCCCCGTCCACCGTCGCCGGAGAAGAGAGAAGAGAAGAAGAAGAGTGAGAGAAGAGAGGAGTGAGGTCTGGGAGGGGAGGAGGAGCCCATGCTCTGTTCCCCTTCCCCCCTTGTATCTTCATTCCCCCTTTTCCCTTTCCTTTTTGCTGTTGTTCCTTTTTTTTTACCTTTCCGTACGATGTATTGGCCCTCTGTGGCCTTTTCTTTCCATGAATGAGAATCCCTCTTTTGGGGTCTTGCTACCGTGCTTGGTTTGTGCGTCTTAGCCATTCACCCTCTGTCTTGGCCCTTTCCATGAGGCCTCTGGCCTTAACCGCTTGTCTTCGCCTGCCTTTGCTTGCCGTTTACCCCCCCAGGGGGGGTGCACCCCTTTTGGTGCCCCAGCGGCACGCCCCGAAGTGCCCCAGCGGCACGCTGCTCGCCCCTCCTTTGACCCTTCGCCGGTACGCCCTGCCGGGCCTTCACCGGCACACCCTGCCTGCCCTCAGCGGCACGCCTTCAGCCGCCCTCAGCGGCACGCCTTCAGCTGCTCTCAGCGGCACGCTCCTCGGCCCTCAGCGACACACCTTCAGCCGCCTGTTCGCCGGCATACCCTAGCTAGGCCTTTCGCCGGCACACCACCCTTCCTTCTTGCCCGGTGCATTCCCGTCTCAGCCAGTCTTAGGAGTGTCTCCCGCTCGCCGTACCCTCCGAGTTTTCCGAGGTTTATAAAGGTGTTGCCGCTCTCGGGCGCCCACCTCCAGTTGCCGGGTTCCGCCACTCCTTGTGGGCGCGTTCCCTGTATCTCCCTTACGCTCGGGTCAAGGGGAGATGCTGCCGAATTTTTGTTAGAAACGATGACATATTAAAAAGATAGAAGATAGTAACTAGCAAATGGAACAACAACACATTAAAAGGACTAAAAGAAAGCAACAAACAAACGAAAAGAACAACGGCAAAATGCTTCAACCAATGCGAAGAACAATGCAATCAATTCAAAGAGAACCAGACCGAACAACAACTAAACAACTCGAACATCCGCCCCCACAAGAGAAAGAATGAAAATTAATCAAGAGAAGAAAAGAAGAAATCCATGCAAAACTTAATAAAAATCAAGAGAGAAAAGAAAAGAAGAAAAGAAAAGCCTTAAAAGAAATGGAAGAGAAGCACACTCGGCCATACCCTTCGCCGGCACACACCCTGGCCCTTCAGCGGTACACCCCTTGGCCCTCAATGACACACCCTTTCAACCCTCCAGCGGTACACCCCTTGGCCCTCAACGACACACCCTTTCAACCCTCCAGCGGTACACCCCTGGCCCTCAGCGGCACACTCTTCCAGCCCCTCAGCGGCACACGCCCCAGGCCCTCCAATGGCACACTCCCTTATCCCTCCAGCGGCACACCCCCAGGCCCTCCAGCGGCACACTCCCTTAGCCCCCCCAGCGGCACACCCTCATGCCCCTCAGCGGCACACCCCCAGGCCCTCCAGCGGCACACTCCCTTAGCCCTCCAGCGGCACACCCCCAGGCCCCTCAGCGGTACACCCTCCTAGCCCTTCAGCGGCACGCCCTCAGCCCTTCAGCGGTACACCCCCTTAGCCCTCTAATGGCTCATTCTCTCTCCAGAAAATATGAGTAATAATAATAATAATAATAAATAATAAACAATAAACAATAACAGATTCAAAAATGTATAAATAAATAAGGATAATAAAGGAATAAGTAATAATAATAATAATAAGCTTCAAATAAATAATAACAATAATAATAATTAGACCAATAAATGATAGCAAAAATGAATAAATAATAATAACAAACTCAATAAGCATGATGAACAAATAAATGATAACCAAAATAAATAATAATAACAAACTTAACTAAACATGACAAGCAAATGAACGATAATAAAACGAACAAAAATAATAACAAACCTAATAATAACAATAGTAAATGAATAAATCACAAGAAAAATGAATAAATAGTAATAATAAACTCACTCAAAGACACGCACAAAATAACGAATAATAATGACAAAATTTTAAATAACAATAAAATAATGTAATCCACGTGGCAGCCCCGTCTCTCCCGTGACCCGGTGCCGAAGGAACAACAATGTCGCCCTGGCGGGCTGGGCCTGAGTCTTGGGAATTATCCCGAAATGGCCATGACCCGACCTCGCCTCGGGCTAACATTCCGATTAAATCGGACTAATTTCTCCGGTCGGATCCTTTCCGAGCCGCTACTAAACTTGCCGCACGTTCGGCAGACATTTGAACGGATTCACCTCGATTCCTGCCGCGTTCTTATTACGGACCTACGTCCAAACATGAAAAGGCCCGTAAGTGACCAACATGGCTGACGGCTCTCGCCCCAATATGGTCGTGAGCCGGCATCGTTCCGGGCCGATAGCCCGTTAAATCGGATTCACTCTAACGGGATTTGCTCCCGCTCTTTCATTGAAACTGTCGTAAACTCGGCATACATTTGCACGGGGTCGCTTCCACCCACGTCGCACTTTCAACATGGGCCCTCGCCCGAACATGGAAAGGTCCGCAAGTGACCGACAGAATCGGAATAGAACGAGACGGCTCTCGCCACCCTTGGACTCCTCCCATGGGGATATCAATAAGACCTCCATGGGCCATACTTGGACCTCGGGCCCGCCCCGATCATGGTCATCGTCCGGCTCATATCCCTCGGTCTACAGCCTGCTCCTTTCAAACACGTTTTCGGTTCTGGAGTCTATTTCCGGGACCCTTCCCTGTTGCCCTCCGGCATCGAAAATATCAATGAGGCCCCACGCAAGCCCCGTTTGGACCACGGGAGGTGCCCCCGGCATGGTCCTGACTTGATCTCGCGCCGGGCCAATAAATTCGCGGATTTCTGGATACAATAACCGAGATTCGACCGACGGTTTTCAGTGTCTCGGAATAATATACTTCCCGTATCCCGGCGTGCATATGTTCCAGGTCCTCCCGCGACGATTACAATATTCTAAGGCCGGACTCCCGTCCGAATATTAAACGGCCTCCCGAATGACCGACACGTTTCGAACGTCCGCTTCTCCGGACACAGGGCTTTTTCAGCCGATTCAAGGGATATTCCCTCGCCGCCCCTTGGCACCGGAAATATTAATGACGCTCATGAAAGTCTTGTTTCGACCGCGGGGGGCCCACCGCAGTATGGTCGCAGCTTGCTCTTGCACCGAGCCAACAGATTTACCGGTTTCTGACCGCTCTAACCGAGGTTTAACCGAACGTTCCCCGTTCTTCTGGGTAATAAAATTGCCATATCCTGGCATACATATGCTCCTGTTTTCCCGTGACGACTGCGCTTTTCTCGAGCCGGACATTCGTCCGAACATTAAATGGTCAGCACATGACCGACATGATCTCGAATGGTTTCCTTCTCGCCCTCGCGCGAGGATTTCAATACCTCATAATAGACCTTTCATGCAATTAATTTCCTGGCCATGAGGCCCTGAATCTCGGCGATTAATCAAGGGTGTTCCCTCGTATGGGGGATGTAAATGACGCCGTAACCTTTATGGCGCGGCGGGTTTTGGTCCCGACACGAATCACACAATCGTCTGACGAAGTC
The DNA here is from genome assembly GCA_022559845.1 of Amorphophallus konjac. NCBI lineage: Eukaryota > Viridiplantae > Streptophyta > Magnoliopsida > Alismatales > Araceae > Amorphophallus > Amorphophallus konjac. The sequence continues at coordinate 20,893,426 of CM040128.1, forward strand.
AGATCGAGCGCACCACGGACTCCTCGGAGCCCGAACAAATTGTCACTCCGGTGACTGGCACGCCCACGCACTTAACAAACGAATAAACCAACGAGAGAATAATAAGCGAAAAAAGTGCGTCCACACCAGGGTCGTGTGAGTTCGTTTAGAACGGACGTCATACACTTTAAGGATGTCATAGTCAAATGGCACGATCATGGGGTTTGACAGGAACCATACCTTCGATCGTACTAGACTCATAGAAGGAGCGAGGGATTATATCGATGCGATAACTGTGGACTTACAGGTACCAGACAGGTTGGTTTAAACCCGGCGTCCTCTAGGATCACGCGGATTTGCTTGACCCAACGTGATCAAACGTTCGGAATAAATTAAACTATTCTTCGGCTCTGGTAGAAGCGAAGAATACGTTTAATTTACTTCTAATTGGGAATTAGAAGTTAATGGGCCTTAAACTAGAGTGACTAAGGGCCTAGAGGATCACACACAATAGATTCTTGGGTGACGGAATATTATTATACAAGTGTATGTATTAATTCCCTTTAATTCTTTTTGGAAAGGAGTGTAAATGGGGCTTAATACATATGTATAATAATGGAAAGGTCATATATACAATTTTGGTCCTTTAGAGGTCTTTAGAAAAGGTCCAAATTCTATATATATGGCACCTACGTGAGCTCATTCGAACTCTCCTTTGGCTAATCAAGCATTAAGTTAAAAGGAGGAGGATTAGCTCCTCCCCTTTCCTCCCTCTTGCTCTCTTTCTACAGAATGTGAAAAAGGGCCGGGGAAGGTCGTGCCGGGGGGTACCGTCGCTGCGCAAGAGTCCGTGTGGATCTGCTCTAGAGGCCGTACATCTGTGTGGCTCGGTATTCTACATCGGGCTTTGCGGACAACGTCGTTCCGCGCAAGGTATAAATACCCAACCCGTAATTAGGGGTTTGGGGTCTTAGAAACACCGATTAGAGTACAGATTAAGTTTTCCATAGTACCGGGATCGGACAAATAAATTTTTGTTATCCGCTGCGTCGCCCGTAGGTGCTGTGCGAAACCTTACACCCCCCCCCTCCGGGGTATGGTCGTGCCATCGGGGACCCCATCTACTCCCCCCGAGCATTAACAGAGGTCCGGCTCTTCCCTAGGTGTCCCTTTGGCCATCCCTGCAGCCGAGGACCCTTTCGGGGGGCTTGGCGTGTGATAGGGATCCGGGCTTGGCGTGTAATGGGGAATCACTCCAGGCATCGATCCTTTAGTCCCACAGGATATCAACCCACCCTGTACGTGTCCAGACATGAGAGAGGGTGAAGTCCCCCATACTTGTGGCCCTAGGGAGACTATAAAAGTCTTCACCTAGTCTCATTCAAAATATTTTTTAATGCTCTTTGCATACATTCCAAGACAACATGTGGGGGATTTTTCTTTGAGATTTTCTTAGTGATTCTTGGTGCTTCTTGATACCGTCTAGCTATCCACGGGGTCCAAACCCCGGTGTATCGGGAAGAATCCTCGGAGGCGGGAAAAAGTTGCTTTGGTGTTGATTTGGGGCGTGGGTAAGTATATTTGTGACGGTTACAAGGTGTTCGACAGAATTCTTGTGTGTAGAAATACGTGAATTTTGTGTAAATAATTTTGTCTGACGGCATCTCAAGGGCATTTAAATTATTCATACGTATGACAGTGAGGTTTCGTACCAACTTGCGTCGTCGTAGAATGAATTAATAATTTTTCTTTCCCTCTAACCTTCTTTTTTTAAAAAAAGTATTTAAAAAATATTATAAACTTAATTTGTGGTTCCAACAATTATCTATCTATAATAAAGTTGAACATCGGCCTTCGATGTGGGGTCACCCAGTAGCGGTTCCCTGTTCTTGGTCATCCCTGCGAGTCATATATAACGCTATGTAGCTTAGTATGGTATCCAAACAGCATTAGTTTTCCGAGACAGTTTACAGCCGGGTTCCCACACTTTCCAAAAGAGCACCTTATAATATATATGTATATATATGTTAAGGTCAAGATGTGAATTAGTGGAGACAGATTCCAGACACGGAACAATGAATGTTGCATTATTTTAAAGAGAGGAAGTTGTATCATTATGGTCAAAGGTAACATCTTTTGACGGGTAGTAAGGTTCCCTACTGTGGTCAGCAGTGTTCTCCACCGAGAGAAGGATATACAGTAGGAAGGAGCACATGGACGAGGTTCCCTTGGGTTTTGACAATATCAACTGCTTCAAGAAGAAAAGGCGAAGTCATCTTCTTAACATCTGTACAGATACTACTGTTAAGCCCCTATTATATAAATGTCAATGTTACCTACGGGATTCTGAAGTTTTTGGTCCAAAACTTTTGTAAAAATAAGAAAAATACGAGAAATAGAAGAGGCTAATTTTAAATAAATGAAGCATTTATTTTAATATTAATACAGGTATGGGGAATATGACATAAAGAGGTTGAATTTTAAATAAAGGAAGCATTTATATGCCGGAATATTATTAACAGCAGGATGATCTCCAACAGCGGCATCTCCCCGATGGGTTGCCACAGAGGTGAAGAGTACAGCTTGCCGGGGCCATCGCAGGGAACTGCCATGACGGCTTTTCGATTGCAATAACAAACTTAAAAGGCTTCTGCAAGTGAAGGCAAACAAAACAGTGACTCTTCGGTCTCTGAGCCGTCCTTAAGAAATCAAGAGGCAATTGACGAAGCTTTCATCTCTTACCGCTTGCCAGGCTTTATATATATATATATATGATGACGATGATGATGATCGATCAGGTGGAGACAATTAACCAAATTGGTTAGGCATGATCAGGCTATGGAAGATTTATTAATTAATTACCACCGGATGATGACAAGGATCAACGTGGGGGAGGGGCTCAACAATCCCCTCCCCGATGGGCAACGTGGCAGCACTTCCTCAGCCCCAATACTTTTTCTACTGCAGTTTGCTAATGAGGTCTGCATCGAATGTGTCGGGGGTCGACGGCTCATAATTCTGTCATGAACAGTGGATCCACCTGCCGGCAAACTCTCTGTGAAACAGTGCAAGGACAGTGCCATCAACAGAGCCCTGTCCCACTCTCGATCGACTGCATATTTTTTCCCATGGTAATGCGGTGAAAGATGATAGCTAGAGTTGAGATTCTCAAAGCTGTTTTCACGTCTGGGAGCCACACTCCATCCTACCCCACAGCCAGATCGAAGGGGTTGGAGACCGTGTGGCTATTACTAATGATGGTGTAGCACAACTTGTTTGAGAGGAGAGGGCTTTATTATGTGTATCTTTCGCCAACATACAAATTAATGAACTAATTTGGGGCTTGATCGAGGACCGTACACATGTTTAGAAGATTTGACTAATTTTGACGCGGTGGTGGACGCCCTCCATCCCATCCGCTCGATCATCAGGTGAAGTCTTAACTATATCTACGAGGGCTTCTTGTCTTCTTCGGCTCAACTTATGTTAAAAGCCTTAACACACGACAATCGTGAGAAGGTGAGAGACCGGCTGGACTGAGTGAGAGAGTAGAGAGGACTGGCGGAGACCGTTCATCTCCTGCTTTGCATACTTCCCTATTTGTACGGATGCAGGAGGATCGGCTCGGCTCCAAACCATATGTGCCACTTTTAATTCCCAGGGTCGCCATATCTCAACCTCTACGATGTAATTAATATCCAGCCAGAACGTGAAACTTGTTCTATCATAAAGTTTCAATAGATGGTTCATAGAGAATTATTCCTAATTGACAGATAACAACAACGATGAGCAAATATGTAAGCACCGTTTTAATTAGCTGGAGGTTATCTCTGATCACTTGTTTCAGGGATGCCTTGGGTAAGTACAGAATGTGCTTTTGGAAGAGGAGACTAATTAAGCGATCCGTGCTAAGTGGGAGCTAGTTAACTTCCTATTGATCTCTCCCATTTTAATCCACCTATCACTATCAGAGAGTGGAACTGGGTTAACCTCCATTTCACCCATTATCCATCAAAGAGAATGAGTGTTTTTTTAAAATCCAAAACAGGTTGTTCCATAGGGGATAACCTGGGTTAACCATGTCACTATACCAAAGAGGTGCTATAGGAACCCGACGACAAATCATATGCTTCCACTTGATTGGTGGGTTGCTAAAATATTGCAGTCTTCTTCAATTTCTTCTCCCAAGAAGAGGATAAGAGAAGACATGTTCTAGAGTTTAGGTGTAGATCATCTGTCATGTATTCAAACTAAATTATTATATGTAAAAAAAAGACAGAAAAACAATTAGAGTAAAGACTAGGCATCTAACGACCATATCACGAGTTTGACTTTAAAAGGGAGATTCAAACTGTGTGTCTGATAATGTACTAGACAAGACTGGACATCTAATGGTCCAATCACAAGTTAGATTTGAGGTTGCTTTGGACTCTTCTTCGTGCAGATTCGTTGGACAGCAAGATCTTGATCAGTCGCTCGGGACGTATTAGCGGTCAAATTCACTGTGCGTAAAGAAAAAACAACTACCTAACATGCGGCCTACAAACGGTCGCATCACTCATAGACGCTCTGCCTACGTACAAATCGGCACCTTTTTGTCTTCCACCCTCTCTTGTAGTCAAAAAGGAATTCATAATTAGGTGCAACAATGGCTTATAAAACGGATCATGAGACACATGGACGTTGGTGATTTCTTGTGAAGTTCGATAGCTGGCTTCATTAGACTACTATATAACCCCCTTCAACCTGCGTCAAACACAGCTATGACAACGCTACTCCTTTTCGGAGCTAACACTAGAAATTGTTTATAATTGACCAGCAGTGGGCCTTCTCACTCAAAAGAGTAAGGACTCGCGCCATGAGGAGCTGAGAAATGCCACCGGCAGCGGAGGAGGAGAGAGGTCCTAGCTAAGGACCTCCCGGTACGTATGGGGTCGAGCCCTCCTCCCTTCCTTCAACGTGGGGCCATGGGAACCCGTTAAAACACGCGGGCCGGAGATGTGTCGGAGATCGAACCCCTTAATTGGATGGCCGGCCGCCGTCGTCTTCCTCACCACCCCGGCCCATACCACCTTTGCGTCTTTCTGTACCTGTCTGACTGCCTCACATGCTTGCTACTGCTGCATGTTACCGGCCTCCCTATCATGCCACTGCAGCGATCTACAACTGTTGAAGGACCTTGGCTTCTTTGGCCGGACCAACCATTCTCCCTGTACGTGAAAAGGAAGTCTGTCTTATTAATTACAGATGCTTGAGTGTGAAGATGAGTAATGCTCCGTGCAACACTCCCATGTAACACTCTTCTTAATTATTTTTAAAATTTTATATCTTAGGTCTAATTAATTTGATGTGTCGCTCACGTCATCTGATGACGTGACGGGAGGGTCACGTAAAAAAAAATTTATCCCTTTGTAAATAGTGAAATTGACTATTCATAAAGTTGATATTTTATTTTTGTATAGTCTCCATGTTAGATCATCTAGTGACGTAAATAACACACCAAATTAATTAGACGTGAGGGTCACTCAAAAAAAAATTCAAAAAAAAAAGAATGTTATATGTGCAGCACCAAAGGGTGTCATTACCCAGGGTGTTACACAGAGCATTGCAACGTGAAGATATATAAGCCAAGAATATTTAGGCAATATTAACACATGCAGTACTGTCAGTAAAATTATCGATTTTGCTTATAATTAAGTCGATCCCAATATTCAGGATCCGCATGCACTTAATTTGAGCCGGTCACTGTTTTGGCCTCCAAATTAATTCCATTGTTTTCACGGCGAAAAACCTACTATTTTTTAAAAAAATTACTATTTCTAAGAACTTTTCAAATACAGATTACTAATTAATTACACAGATAAAGTTTAATTTTGAAGCTGATTCTTTTTTAAAGAAGTTACTTATTAGAATTAGATGTTCTCTCTTATATTAGATCTTCCTTAATTTTTTAGTAGAAATAAAAAAAACTCTGGTCATCTATATATAGGTAGGCGTCCCAATATTGTAAGTGGAAAACTAGTTGAATGATTAATTGCTTTCTATTTTGAGTTCTCCTATAGATCGTCCAGTACTTCCTCTGAACCTTATCGAGGTCAGATTGATAGAAGTTACCACTACCGTGCGCATAGATTATATATATATATATATATATATATATATAAGAATGGTTTCTAGCTAGTAATTAAGCACAGGTCTAGGCCTCTAGTTATACACGATTAAGCACAAGTCGTTCGGTCTGATCGGATAAAATTTCTGGTGCTGGTGAAATGGCCAGTGTATATATGCATGCACACCTCAATTAAGATCGATCGAGTAGCTTAATTGTGGTGGGTGGTGTCTAATTATTAATTAAAAGGAACCCGATTTTTTCCCAATGAAGCGGGCCGGGCCGGGGGGCCGGGCCGGGTTGAGGAGGATGTACAGTGAGCTTGATACGAGAACAGTGTTTTAATTTAGGTGTTGGGCAGGTGGGTATGACCTAATGGACCGCGACGTGAGACGCCGGGAATCCTCCCCAACGTGATGCGGATCTTGGGATGCAATCGGCATTCGCGTCTGGTGGCCATCGTCGGCCCCGGCCTGTTGCCTGGTGATTGATGTCCGACAGTTTTGACGCGTCATGCATGGTGTCCGATTAAAAGGCTCCCTGTACTGTGGATCGAGAGAGACGGCCGGACATGCTGATCGATGTGACCTTACAGCAGGGAGACGGCACCTTTGTTCGTGTATCAAATTTAGCTTTCACCGAGACAATGACAGGGAGAAGGCGCGCAATTATTTTACACTTCACTTCGGTGGCACGACTACGTTTTGGACAGAAATCGTACGCGCGCATGCATGGGTGCATGACCCTCGAATCCCACCCGGGTGCTCTCTGTGGGGGTCTTTCGCCATACAAAGGGATCAGAAAACTGTACGTACCGTATTGGGGTGCTCTCTCTCGACTTAAATTCGAAGGGGCCCCTACCTACGTACCTCACCGCTTCTTCCTTTCTCCCCAGACTTGTTCTACATGCACGTACGTACGTACGTACGTACGTAGATATTGGGCGCCCAGATCGTTATTTGTCACAGAAAATTAATTTATCGCTGGTAAAAATGAAACATGCAGTCGTCACAAAAAGGGCCGGTGGTGCATCTCTTTTGTGTCGGATCCATGCCAGTAACCTCTCACTTCTCCATCCTCCCTCGCCCAACAAGCACAGCCCCCCCCCCAACATTTGGCTTCCAATTAAAGATTTCTAGAGAGAGAGAGAGAGAGAGTGCGGGAAGTTTGTGTACCTCTCTATTGATCAATATAATATATTTATACAGAGGTGACCTGTCGATATTCCACAGGTAACTACAACAGAGATAATGATTACAATGAGGTAGGGACAATGATTACAATGAGGTGAATGGCTACGTAAACCTGCACTGCGTTGTTACCGCAGGGATATGGTCAAGGTGATTATATCACGTAAAAGGTGGAGGAATCACGAACGCAACAATCTCCTTAATACCCACTAACCCTTCTATTAGTCAATCTGATGTATATACTGTCCCCTTCCCACCGGAGCCACCCCTTGGTCACCCCAGACATCAAGAAGCCAGCCTACCACTGCCCTTCCTGTACTAGTAAAATTAGAGAGAGAGAGAGAGAGAGAGAGAGAGATGGACCTTCACATCAGTACTAGCTAGAGAGAGCAACCGTACGTGTGGGATAAGTGCTCCACATTGTGAGCCAAATCCTTTCGCAAACTTTTACATTGGCATGGACATCATAGTCATAGCCACCAAGGACGTCCCTTCATAACTATTGGTTACAAGGACTTCACTGATGGTACCCAAACGTAAAAACAGAAGCTGATGCGATCGATAACGTCTCTATAGTAAGGCCACCATATATCACTGTTAAATACTGTGAAGTGAAATATCTTGATTTATGAATAGAGTGGTCCGGTTACCCAGATTGCAGAGTGCCGGATCTTGCCATGGAATTCATCACTATCACTTGACAGTAGTCGACACGCACAAGAGAGAGGTGAGTGAACCTTTGTTTCAAAAAAAAAAAGAATGAACCTTTGTTTCTCGGAATGCCCTCGCCATCATGCATGGCGCGACGCACGCATCAGGTCGAACTTTGAACCACAAACTAATCAAGACCATTTATTAATATGCATCTGCAGCATCCACCTATGGGCATTAAACCACCGAAAAATCCTTCTGAGATTAGCCAAACATTCTCATCAAGTGACCTTGGTTACAATGATTCAGCCAAACAGAATTATCACAAACACATCATTTCTGGGTAAGCAAGGGAAGATATGTCAGGCCCAACACAGCACGATAACGCCAGGCTCGTTATAGATTAGGGTGACCAAGTCCATAACGGCTCACCCCGGTCAATCGGTGGCCCTGTGAACGTGACCCAATCAGGGCCCATGAAAACTTCACCAACCCACGGGAAGAATATGGGTGTGTGTGGATTCCGAACGTCGCAAAACTTGCCAACGGATGAACGTTGAGACTCCCGTTACGGGACTTAACTCCAAAGGGGACTGGGTCGCACCCACCCCGTCAAGATGTCCGCCACAAGGCCTAACCTCCGGGAGCAGGTGAGTAGGCGACGGGTGATCCCCATGATTAAGCAGGACACTACTCCACGAATAATGGCATTACTAAATCGGAGCACCTATACGTCTTATATAAATAGGCCCCCAAACGAGACTACAAGAAAGGACAAAGACACAGAGACTTACATCACTAGCAGAGAGAGATCCCCTCACATGCTCACGCAGGCAATTATTGAAGGAGACTCTAGCAGGATACTAATAAGAGAGAGGTCCTCTCTCGGTTCTTCTCTTCCTATCTCTTTGAACACTCTCCACCTCTACGAACATTGTCTTCACGCTACAGGCTGTTGACTCTCTCCCACTTTAAACTTTCTCTCCCTTCAACTTTCTTTTGGCACTCTCGTTCGGTCCTGACTTAAGCATCAGAGGATTGTCCCATGTGATCTCTCCTAGAGCTCTTTTTGACGCTCCTTCTAGTGGTTGCAAGTTATCTCAGAGTGGCTGACTGCTCTTCCCTATTAAACAAATCTCAAAGGTGCAATACAAGGTGAAGGGAACATATTTTAGCCTATACACTTTTTTGCGCTGTCTGTGGGAACGAGCAGAAAGCTATGGCACCCCGAGAAAACTATCGCAACGCCAGCAAATGCCATGGGGCCCAGAGCTCCTGGCAGCCTTCCCAAGAAGCATCATCTTTCGTACATCCATCCCACGATGCGGCCCCACAAGATCCCACCGTGGGCGAGTTAGCAAAAATGTGCCCGTCAGATACAGACGCTAACGAAGGCATATCAAGACCTCCTCAACCGGCAAGCAGAGCAGGATCACGCTCCGACAGTACTTCCCTAGAATGGAGACGCACCCACAATGATGGAGTCACGTCGGGTGCGCGAACCATCACTCCTTTCCGCCGCACACTCCTGTCACCCGCACAGTCAACCATCCTGACACCCCGCGAGTCTTCTGCACTCCAACCCAAAAATGGCACAACGTCTACAACATAATGAGGAGGTCGAGAGTGAGCTTAAAGGCAAGTTCTTCTATCTGGATGATATCTTTCAGATGGCGTGGAGCAGGGAGCTAATTGATGATGACTCTGACTTCCATGCACCCTTTCTCCAAGAGATCATGAAGGCATTGATCCCCCTGAAGTTCTAACTGCCGGCGTTTACCACATACGAAGACACTACTGACCCTGCCGACCACATGCACAGCTTCGAGTCCAACTTAATATTTCACCTAGCCTTGGATGTAGTGAATTGTTTGACGTTCGTCACCACCTTGCGAGAGAATGCTCGGATCTGGTTCGAGTCACTACTCGTCGGGACTATAGCCGCCTTTTAGTAGCAGAAAAGGATGTTCAAAGAAAACTTCATTGGTTGCAAAAAGGAGATCAGGTCCGCTGTGTGCCTCCTTGCCATAAAGTAGGGCCACGAGGAACCTTTGTGGGACTTCGTTGCTCGTTTCTGCAAAGAGGCTCTCTGCATCCCTCGTCTGGACATCAGCATCGCCACGACAGCATTAACACAAGGCACTCAGGACGTCATCCTCCGAAAAATGCTCGGAGTGGAGTCCCCGACGACATTGATGGAGCTTCTTGCCTTGGCTCATGAACACACCAACTACGAGGAAAATAGCGCAGCGTTGGGCTGAGCAGTTGGGACCGGTCAGCCCGATGGCAAGTGGCCGACCGATTCCCCCCAAGGAGAGAGGAGCAAGCGCGAGCGCCGAGAGCGGGAGCACCGCGACTAGCAGGGGTCAAGGGAGAAAAGCCTATATAGGCACTACACCACACTGTCAGCCCCACCTGAGCAAATCCTCATGGAGGTCCGTGAGGAGCCCTACCTCCGTTGGCCCCCAAACATGAAGTCTGATCCGAAGATGAGGAATTGAAGGAGATATTGTCACTTCCATCGTGACCATGGCCATCACACTGCTGACTATGACCAACTTAAAGATGCCCTTGAAGACCTGGTCCAGCGAGGGCTTATGGGAAAAGTCATCGCCAAGACTACCGAGAGATGACAATAGAGGGTCAAGATGTCACCCTCCATTGATAATTAACCGACTCAACGGGAAAGAGATCATGATGATCTCTGGCAGACCAACATGAGGGGGGGATAGCTCCAACAGGCGTCGGGCATACGTCTCCCGAATCAACCAAGTGGATCGTGACGACGGGAGCTGCCGTGACTCAATTGCTCTAGATCGCCTTAAGAAGCCCATTGTCTTCTCAGATGAAGACCTAATGGGTGTAACCACTCCACACTCTGATGCCCTGGTCATTTCTATGACCATTAACCAATATACCGTGCACCGCACTCTTGTAGATGATGGAAGTGGACCCGACATCATTTCCTACAACTATCTTGTTCTCATGGGTGTGGATCTTTCCCACATGGCACCATTGCACACGCCCTTGTACGGATTCTCCGGCTCCACGGTATATCCCAAGGGACATATCTCCCTTCCGATCACCTTCAAAACTGTCCCAAGGGACATGACCTTCGTAGCTGATTTTACAATTGTGCAAGGCATGATCGGCTACAACGCCATTATCAACTGATGAATCCTGGGCATACTGAAAGGCGTTCCCTCATCGTATCACCAGAAATTGAAATTCCCCACTCCCCACGGAGTAGGGGAAGTCTAAGGGAATGACGGAGAGTGCCGCCAGTGCTACTTGATCTCCACCAAGGAGAGAAAGGCAGAAGGCACCCCACCAGAGAAGAAGCCTAGAGCAAACCTGCCTAGACCAAGCAACACACCGACTAAAGATGTCTTTCTTATCCAAGTCGGTGAAAGTCCGGACCGTACCCTGTGGATATGCTCGCTACTATCCGAGCAGGAGAAGGAGGCTTACCGGCGTTTCTTGGTTTGAACGAGGACGTGTTCGCCCGGTCTGAAGATGAGCTCCCCGGGATCTCATCAGAAATAATCACTCACCAATTGAAATTGGACCCCAAATGTTGCTCGGTTCAATAGCATAGGAGGCGCTATAGCCCCGAGTGACAAGCAATCATTCGGGAGCAAGTGAGTGAAAAGTTGCGCTCCGGACTCCTCCGACCAACCCAGTATCCGAACTGGGTCGTCAATGTGGTCTTGGTTCGCAAAAGTAATTGAAAGTGGCGTATGTGCGTAGACTACACCGATCTTAACAAGGTCACTCCTAAGGATAGCTTTCTAATGTCACAGATCGACCAACTCGTCGATGCGACGGTGGGGCACGAGATGTTAAGTTTCCTAGATGCCTATTTCGGGTACCATCAAATTAGCATGCACGAGCCCGACCAGGACAAGACTGCGTTCATCATCGACCATGACTTATACTGCTGTACGAGGATGTCGTTCGGGTTAAAAAATGTAGGAGCTACGTACAAGCGTCTCGTCAACCACATGTTCGGCTCTCATATCAGCCGAAATATGGAGGTATATATCGACGACATGCTCGTTAAAAGTCTACGCATGACTGATCACTTGGAGGATCTAGCAGAAATGTTTGCCACTTTAATTACGACGATACAACATGCAGCTTAACCCAAACAAATGCACATTTGGGGTGAGGTCTGGCAAGTTTCTCGAGTTCCTAGTAACCCATCGAGGCATAGAAGCTAATCTCGACTAGATCAGAGCCGTGTTGGAGATGAAGTGAACCGGAGCGTGTGAGGGACGCGCAATGTCTCACTGACTGCGTTGCAGCACTCACATGGTTCCTCTCCAGAGCTGCTGAGAGATACCTCTCATTCTTCCGGCTGATCAAACAAGCCAACAAGTCGTCGGAGAAAAGAGGACACGTTGACTGGGACCAAGAGTGCGCTCTCTGAGCATTGTCTTCACGTTACAGGCTCTTGACTCTCTCCCTCTTCAACTTTCTCCCCCTTTAACTTTCTTTTGACACTCTCGTATGGTTCTAACGTCTTAAGTATCAAAGGGTTATCTCTTGGGATCTTTCCTAGAGCTCCTTATGATACTCTTTCTAGTAGTTGTAAGTTTCCTCGAGGTAACTCTTTCTCATTAAACAAATCTCAAAGGTATAGTACGAGACGAATGGCACATATTTTAGCCTCTACAGTAACTATTTCAGCCAAACATTATCACACCCAATGTAGCACTCTCTCTCTCTCTCTACCAAACAAAATTATCATAAATTGACCTTTTGTGGCTATTTCAGCTAACATTATCACACCCTCTCTCTCTCTCTCTCACACACACACGCGCGCGCGCGCACACACACACACGTCATAAAAGGATGTCGTGTCATGCACCCGATTGACCACTAATATTGGAGTCATGACATCCTCCATATGCGCGGATGCGGGTATTTTTATGGCCAAAAAAATCTTTTCTTTTATAAGGTTACATTTGCGAATATAAGTTATAAAGTAATTCGAAAATAAAATATTGATAAAATTATAAGAATTGAATACTCATTTTTTAATCTAAGAAGTTTTTGATTGTTAAATATCATATTTCTCAGTATTTTATGTGTCATACTTCCGTATTTTTACATACAATATGACATGTGCAACATCAGTTCCCATCCTCCCAAACTCAATTTTCACTTTGCATTTCCTAGTTACTAGGTTATGTTTGGAACGGTCGTTGGGAGTGATTTCAGAGATTCTGATCATTAAAATTTTTATCCTCTCTAAGTCATCTTTAAATGTCTTATTGTCATTTATGGGGACTTAGAGGTTTAAAAGATGGGTTAAAATTTTCGGTTCCGATTGCCCGATGTTTAAAAGGCCCAAGTCCCTTTGCGGGTTTCCGAGTGATGCATGCTGCATCGCCGTGGGTTGTTTCGCCCACCAGCTGTGTTTTTCATTTTCTTTGAAAAAAAAATATTTACATCTTGCGACTTGCCGAAGACAACTTGTTGTACGGGTCCATACAGTGATAAGATGGGTTAAAATTTTATTAAAAAATAAAGAATTATAATAGATCGATCACTTTTTAGGCCGTTAAAAGACATCCTATCACTATTTTTTATTTTATATAATTTTTTGAACCATTCCATCACCTTACGGATTGCACTACAAGGTATTTTGGATAGGTCCCAAGATACATATAATTTCTTTTCGGAAAAAAAGGAAGAAAAGCTGGTTGCACCGCCGGTGAATGCAGTAAGCATTTTCTGCGGGTTTCATGAGGCCCAACGCCCGTCCCGGCCTTGGCAAGTCGGAGGACGCTACCCAGTAGCCCACACTGTAATTTGGGCGAGGGTGTTGGGGGTGGAGGCGGCCCAATACGGAACCCAAAAGTCCACAACTACAAAGGTACGCAAGCTGCGTTCCAAAAGCGGGGGGAGAGAGAGAGAGAGAAGTACTTGGGATCGAGGAGCCTCTTCACTCCCTTCTGTTCTCGTTCTTCACTGGTCTTTCGCATCTCCAAAAGGTGGGGCGATTCCCAGCCGCAAAGACTCGGCTTCCGCTCGCTTAGGAATACGTTTCTCTGCGCCAAGGTAGATCAACCGCGTTTTCGTACTTCTCGGATCTCCCGCTCTCTCTCCCTCTCTCTGGTATTTGCTGCAACACAGCGTTTTTGTTAGGGTTTATCTCTACGAGGATCCCTTCATTTACTATTATCATCTTCCAGGATGTATGCTAGGGTTTATCGTGGTTGGTTCTCGGGAAGATTTCTGATGTGTTCGGACTTCTGTTCGGTTGTGCCATCCCTTCTTGTGCCCTTACTCATTGTTGCCGGTGTTTTTTTTAGGGTTTATCTTTTAAGCTTGCAAGCACGCATACCTGTTTTGCTTTTACTGGGAACCAACATTTATGAATTGGATTTTGTGTGTGCGTATAAACCTAGCTGTTCAATTGTTAGGATGTGCCGTTTATCTGTCTAAATGCGTTTGAATGTCATGATTGTTCATGTTCCTTTTACCTTTTTGGCTTCGATTGTGTAGCTCTGTCATGTGTTCGACTTGTACGAATCTATTGCGACTAAGTGAAAGAGTTTTATTTACTTCATTTTGTAGATAGGTACAAATGTGTATATCTGTTCTGGCTCCCACAAGGGACCCACTGAGCCTAGGGCCAAATGGGCTTACTAGTTATGCAGATCTGATAGAGCTGCTTTTAAGAAGCAGCATCCAACAGAAATACTTCCAAAATGAAGGAATCCTCTAATAAATCTTAAAATTCTTAGTTCTAATCAGTTATTTTTTTTGTGTAGACTTGATCATTTTTGCCAGCTTGCCTACCTAAGGTTATGTCATCAAAATGGCTAGGTTTGTATCATATAAAGGATCTAACTAGATTGGTTGCCTACCTGATGTTAACCATCTCCAAGGTTGGGTCTTGCACCTGGTCTAGGTAGCCATCCATCCAAGATGGAAGAATCCATGTGAATGAGTAAATCTGAAAGGCAAAAGGTAGACCAAGAACAATTTGAAACTCGAATCCCATACTTTTCATGTGTGAACTTGCATTAATTTAACAATTTTATTTCAACCATGAGGTAGTTGCAATCCTGTTTAAACACTATTATCTGCTCTTCTAGTGTTTCCTGGCTGAGTGTTTAACATGCCTACATCAATATCTTTCTGTGATGGCACTAATAATGATAGAAGAAAATTAACTTTAACTCATATTGTTGTTGTCTGGATGGGAACTAAAAAATATGACTTTCTATGTTGTTTTTTGTGTTTGTGGGATATGGAATGGATGTAGTGCCAAAATACTTCAGTCTGTTTGAGTGTGCATTGACGAAAAGCTTCCACATCAATTGTTCATGTTACAAATTTCATATCCAAAGTCATGGGAAATACTTGGATAGATGGTAGGGATGAAATACCAAGTTGCACTTATCTAAGGCTTGGAAGCTGTCTAGACTTCTCAAATTCTTTCTGCAACACATTTGTAATCTACTCACCTTCCAAAAGAAAGGCCCATTTATATTCTCTTTAGTGCAAATATCCAGAGTGCACAGGGCAAGCTAATAGTTTCACATCAGATCATCAGAGGCCCTGCAGTATTTGGTGTTCCTCTCTTCCTCACTTATCCATCGGCACTTTTTATATCTTTCTATCTCTGAAATATTTCCAAAATATTATCGATATTTTTTTCTTTTGAATGTTTGTTATTGACATATAATAAGATTTAATGGTTGGGAGGATCATTGATAAACCATAACTTTGTCTGAAAGTCATTAAAGCAAATTACTACTAGAATGTTCTGTTCTCCTGTTCTCCATAGAAATCTGTCTGCTGAAGAGGTTCTAGAAAACATTAATTATATTTTTTACAGGGTAGAACTAATATGCGCTTAAGATTCAACTGAATATGATTGTATAGGAAAATAGTTGGATTCTATTTGGAAAGCCATGCGAAAACTATTTTGGAGCAGTTGAGGTTTATCCAACACTGTGATGTTGTGAAAGAAGAGTTCTAATAAATGTTGAGGAGGAAATTCTCTTGTCCAACATTGTAGGACTTGTGCCAAAACCTCTTGATGAAGAGGTTAGGGTATTAAGAGTTTGTACACCTTCGAAATGGAAATTTTGAATGAATATGATGCAATGTTTTCAAAGTCTCTCTCTCTCTCTCTCACACACACACACATTGTAGAACTTGATCCAAAACCTTTGGATGAAGAGGTTAGGGTATTACGAGTTTGTACACCTTCAAAATGGAAATTTTGAATGAATATGATGCAATGTTATCAAAAGCTCTCTCTCTCTCTCTCTACACACACACACACACACACACACACACACACACAAAGGCACCTCCTATATGCATGTGGACCTAATGGTGGATTGCTTTGTTAGGTCTTTTAGATGCCAGTGCATTTGACGTGTGTCAGTGTTGACAATTGAGGAATGCTTTGTAATATAGTCCGAAAAATGTTGCAATCATGAAATGAATACATCAGAGAGGATCTGTTGCGGTGGAGGTGGGAGAAGGAGGGCTCTTTCACAGTGAGATTAGCGTACGCCCTCATCTTTGATGGAGGACTTCGTCATCAGCTTGCTCCTCACATATGGTCACCCTAGAGTCCCCTGAAAGTGAAGATTCTAGTATGGAGGATTTCCCATGGGCGACTACCAACATGTGATAGGATCGCTTCTTTCATCCAGATTATCTCTACCACATGTTCTCTATGTGGATAGGAGGACGAGACCTTGGATCACCTTTTTGCAGATTGCCCTTACTCGCAAGAGGTTTGGGGAGAGATAGCTTGCTCTAGGCTTCCATAGGAGTGCGCAGCAGCTGATTGGGTACTTGGCCAGGAGATGGTGCCTCAAAGGAGATAGACTCACATGGTGGATTTTTCTTCACCCTATTTTGTGGGCACTATGGGGAGAGGGGAACAATAGAACTCTTAGAAGGGAAGCCAGAGTGATGGAAGGCCTTGTCTCCTTTATTTGCAAGAGAGTGAAAGAATGGGGGAGGGCTTTGTGTAACGTAAACCCAGACAGCTCCTCTATTTTGGCTTTACTGGGGGGCTATTGTCGGGGCACACCACCTTGGTGTGGGTAGTTTTTTGGTTGTATGGGGATTTTTGTGAACACATTGTCTACACTTGTACATTCCTCTTTTAACTTTAATACAACAGTGGTATTACCCACTTTCAAAAAAAAGCTTGTAAAATCCATAATGCACCAGCTTTTCTTCTGTTCTTCTACCTGGATAATACTCTTATTTTGTCTGCCCCAGTTTCTCATTTCATGAGCAAGATCTGTGCGCATTTCAGAGTTTGTCTTTATACTATCTTTCAATCTTGACTTTGTCCTATCAGTGTTCATATTTTTCAATATATTTTATATATTCGATATTATTCAGTTTATTGCTTCTATTTTGTGATTGTTGAAACTTTGAAATGGGCTTTGCTGGTTCAATCCTTTTGATTGTTTATTCAGATGTCAAAGGCGGAGTATTGCTGTTTTATAGGGGGCCTCTCATGGTCAACTACTGACATAGGTCTGAGAGATGCTTTTGAGAAGTTTGGTGACCTCACTACAGCAAGGGTAACTGTGGATATATCTTGTGTTCCATTTGCCCCCCAACACGTGCACAAAAAAAAGGGAAAACCTAATGGTGTAATATATTCTTTTGAGTGCTATTTGCTTTCATGTGCAGTGGCATTCCTCACTGCTTTTCTGTAGGGGACACCACATGATTTCCTAGTTTTGCCAAGTTTTATTTCCATTCATTTCTCTATTAATTCAGGATGTAATTTTTTTTTCTTAGTTACTTGTCTTGTGTTCTAGGCAACAGTGTGTCCCCCCCCCCAGAATGACTTGATTCTTGCCGTCCCTTTCAGTTACATACACGGATGTTTGCAGAACCGACTCACTACACACGTTTTAGCTTTTCAAAAGATAAAAGCACATGTAATTACAGAATTTGGCTGATGACATTGATCATTAGAAATGAGAAATGGCTGGAATGTCTTTTCTATGTTTTCTGCTAAGAAAATAGGAGTGCTTGTTTTTGTAATTTTTTTCAGGTTTTTGTTTTAAGAGGAATGCTAGTATGCCCTGGCAATCTCAGTATTTCAGTGTGGCATGCCACACCCCCTCTCTGCTGTCCAATCTGAAGACTGGATGGTGGGGAGATGGAGAGCACTGAAATTGATTTAGTGGTACTGAATGTGGGAACACTGAACTTAAGTTTGGCACCTCCAGCCAGCCAATTTTCAAATTTGGACTGTGGAGAAGAGGTGTTGTCTGTCATGCCAAGATCAATTTGGCACGTTAGCGTTCCTCTTGTTGTAATAAGTCTTTTGTTAAAAGATGAATCGTCTGGTTGCTTCAGGTGGTTAAGGACAAAATTTCTGGTCGTTCCCGTGGATTTGGTTTTGTTACTTTCACTGACCAGAAAGCTATGGAAGATGCTATTGAAGAAATGAACGGTTTTGACTTGGATGGACGTGCTATTATGGTTGACAAAGCTCAGCCACAATCATCCAGTAGGGATCATGACAGTAATCGTGATTATGACCATCGCGAATCTAGTGGCCGACGAGGTTCTGGCAGCAGAGAATGTTTTCAATGTGGCAAACCTGGACATTTTGCCAGGGAATGTCCCTCTGGCGATGGAGGAAGAAGGAAGAGATATGTTGACAGAGATGACAGGTACAGTCATGGAGGCAGTGGAAATAGTCATTATGGTCCTGATCGCAGTGGGGATCACTATGGTGGACGGACCAGGGATTCAGGTGGTCGTGGTGGTCCTAGAAATGACCGATATAATCGTGACCACTCTGGCCCATATGAACGTCCTGATGGAGGCTACAGAGCTTGACAGAATGTTGGCTTTCATGTGAGTCAAGACATTGATATTCATATGATGTTCTAATGGTATTAGGACTGACACCTACTTTTTTGGATGCAGTGTGGAACGGGAGCTGCAAGATGCTAGATCAGGAGACTGGACATCCATGCTGCTTGTTTTCACTTGGCATTTTCACTGTATGTCACCTGGGTAAATTTGTTAAGCATGTTTTTACTTCACTGAATTTTTGCATGGAATATCACTGGCAGCTATTCCCTATTTAAATATGCAAATGGTGTTTTTCTTGCTCGGATGCATCACAAGTGATATATCCTTAAATGGCACTATTGTTGCCAGATTAGGACATCAGTGCCATCATCATGGGTTGGCTTGTTGATACATTGTTCATCTGAGGCTTTTGGAGGATTTGCAGTGCACTAAATACCTTGGCTTATTCATCCAAGTTTTTTGTAAGATTTGGCAGTGCCCTAGGGGCCTTTTCCTGATCTGGATCTGTTGTTCCCCACAAATCAATCTCATTGATGAGAGAAGATGATGACAAGTTTTTCCTACCTATCCGACTGTCATCTACGAATGGTTCAACTCTTCTGCCTGGTAAGTTAAAGCTGTACTTTTGTAGCCGTATCGGCCGTTTCGTGTTTGGATATCCTTGGTTAGCTCGAAACTCTTGCCCTTTGATTCTGCCGAAGCCCTTCATGGTACATACAGCAGCCATTTGCAATCTTATGCGGGGGGAATGTCGCCTTCCAGTTTCGTTCCTTTTCTGGTTCTATTCATGTGCAGCTGTGTTGCTGGTCTAAACCGATTCAAAAATATTGGCATCCTTCAATGATTTTATTGGTTGTGTTGCACTTGGTAGCCAAAGCCAAGTCTCCTGAATCACCACTAAGATTACTATTCTAGTGAACTTATCCTTCTCAATTTATCTCTATCTACCTTCGCCCACCCTCTCTGGTCATGTCTGTGCTCCCAAGAAGATTTAAGGCAGCCCAATATCCCGATAACATCATATGTCCCTGTGATCCTTTTGTTGTAGAAAAATGGCACGCACTTCAATCTATCATATGATTCATGTTCGCGGTTTTCTAGATTTATGTTTTCCTCCGTACGCTTATCTGAAAGTTTAGAAGCCAAAAACCTTACTCCATCGTTTAGCCTTCCATCCTTGTTTGTTTCGGGCCTCTGGCGGTGCTGGTCGGTCTAAGTGGATGTGAACAGAGTTGACACCAGTGGAACGCTTCTCTGATATTTCCGTTGGTACATAGATGGGTTTCGAAGCCCCGGAACTGGAAACTACTTGTGGATTCTTTTGCCCTTTCGCAACTTACTCAATGGGTCATCTTCTACCTCCATTCCTATCCATCGTACAATAAGAATGTAGTTGACGTTATCGAATGAACGGTTTTTCTTTCGGGGCCAATTTGATAATAGATTAGGATAAATTCTTCGAGGTGGATCCGGGTGAGTTATTCATTGGATTTTCTCCTTTTGAGTTTGATAATTTACTCTTACCTTCGTAATAACTCAATTCATGTGAAATGATAGGGTGAGTTATTCTTAGAATAAGAGTCTTAACCTTAAATGATCTCAAGTAACTTAACTCTGTTATCAAACTCGGTTAAGGGCGAGTAGACCGAATAACTCGTCATATTCGTCTCGTATTATCAAAATCGTCCTCATTGTTTTGCCAGTTATTACCTTGTACATCATCAATTATATGTTTAACATTGCAAGAAATGCACTTGCTGAGGTATCATTGGTGTAGTCTTATGACTATCATTATGCTTCGTAGCTATAATTAAGCTACACTTCAGTTAATCTTCAATGGATAATGACATGGTAGCCAACAACTTTTCATCTGTTCAAGAGAATAAAGTAGCTACAGTCTAATCATGCGCGAGAGAAGGGAGAAATTAGGGCACCAAGTTGTATCGGAATAGGTCTGGTTGTTATGAAATCTAATACAATTCATCAAGTAAGACGGCAATACATTATTATCCTCCATTTGAATTCAATCCGACCTACGTCAACACAAAGGTAAACCTGTTTACACACTTCTTTTATGACATTATCTGAGCAAGGAACATCTTAACGACATCGTGATAAGTCTGCAATGAATCCCTATTAATTAATGGCCGGTGATGGGAAGCAGTTCTCTCTTATACATTAAATAACAGTAATAAGGCACTTACTCCATGTTAGTGTAACGTCTATACTAGAATGTTCAAAAGGCTTGCGTTTTTTGAAGCCCAAGGACCGTAACGGTATGATATGAACGATAGTGGTAATTGTCGTTAGATAATATGACGACCAATGAACTATATTGTCGAACTCGGGTTATCGGCCGACGTTAGACGGACACCGACAAAGGCATTAATCTTATGCAAATTCATCTTCATTAGTTACTGGCTGACTTGGCTTTAATAGAAGCCATATGGAATCTCGAGGTTCACCGTGTTGTTTTGCAAATTTCATGTGAAGGTAAAACAAGTGGTTGCTGAAAGGGAATATGAGTGAATAACTAAGATGATTTAAATAAATGATCCTCTTAATCTTCAAGTCTTAATTTAATCGGTCCACGGTTGGTGGCACATTTTCTGAACTGATGTCAAGATCAGTTTTTTTTTCAATTGAAAATAGTTTCGTGATCAAATAATCAGCCATTTCAATGACCTAAATTTAAGTCTATTAAAAACCCACAATTGTTTCTTGTGCGATTGG
This sequence comes from Amorphophallus konjac, assembly GCA_022559845.1. Lineage (NCBI taxonomy): Eukaryota > Viridiplantae > Streptophyta > Magnoliopsida > Alismatales > Araceae > Amorphophallus > Amorphophallus konjac. The sequence continues at coordinate 20,914,927 of CM040128.1, forward strand.
GAGTCGGGTAAAATATCGAACTGCTACCTCGGCATTAATGTTTTTAACACGACCACGGATTCTTATCTGCTACGAGAGGATAATTGTTCGATTGCACTAGAGAGGCAGAAAGGTCACAGTTTCAGCTTTTCCCGTGGTTATGGTTTGCATATCCTTCATTCAGCTAGCTAGCTAGCTAGCATAAGGACACATGTGAACAACTGGAAGAATGAAACCTTGACTATATGCTCTTTCTTCATCATTCCTTTAACGCTGCCAGCGGACAAACCTGTTTTAATTCTGATGTCGACCATGCATATCCTTGGCTCCAATCGATTATGTCATCTTATGAGTGGACTTTGCTCTTTCGGACTAAAGTAAAGTAGCATTCTTGCTGGTCCTCATCCTGGCTGCTTCCTAAAAGTATGCCATCGCTCGTGATCGCATCCTGCTACCACTCATTGCTTGACGTGATTTCCCAGCTCAGACAGCACGTACTTACATTGTCTTTGCATATTGCTAACCAAACTGGCCATCAATTTGATTCGACGAGTAGGAAGCCAAGTCTAATTAATCGGGACCGTTAGTACATATATATATCCTCGAATTCTTCCACATTGGACTTTCTATCACCCAATATCTCTGTATTATTTATATTTAAAATCCATGAAGTCCATGTATATCATCATACATACATACGACTCCCATCAATATATATTTGATACCTTAACCCAACTTTGGTGATTCTAATTAAAGGGGCAAACGTCCTAACGTATCCTTGGTTGGGCAGGAGGAATGATGTGAAAACAAGGCCTGATCACTGGCCCTCATCCCTCGCCCTCCAAACGCATGGCCTCTTTGTGTGGCTGTCCTCACCACACCTCGCCTCTCCGCTGGCTTCCAACTTAGCTCGCTCGCCGACAAAGGCGATCAACTAATTGTTCCCCCTCCATCCAGCCGGGGGAACGCAATCAAGGCTAGCTAGGGAGGCTAGTGGCTGCACTGGTTTGGGCGATCGATATATAGCAGTGCAGAAATTTGGGGAGAAGGAATTCCATGAACGTGATGGGTTACCAATTAAGGGATTGGCCCAGTGGGGGCGAACTTAACTGTGAACTATTCAAAGGCTCCCCTTGGGGTTTCAGCCCAATGGGCCACATACTCATCGTCTCACGATCCATGCAGCTTCAACCGCGTGGTTGACGGTGCGAGCCTAGTTATGAACAGGTGGATGTAAATCGAAGTGTGTATAATTAAAGTGTAGGTCTGGCTTAACATGATACACCATCTTTAAGCCTGCATGCATGGCTGAGCGCATGTTAGATGAGCAAACTCACCAAAGCTTACGTATCTGCGAAAGAGAGCGCTATGGCTATGATACGAACATATAGCTAGGGCACTAAATTAATGACATGCATTGGTATAGAAAGATCCCCAAGGCCATCCCCCTAACACCATATATATATATATATATATATATATGGCCAAATATCGCCTATATATATATATGCTTTGAAGATATCTCCATGATGAGACGCAAGTAGGGCTGTCAATGGGCCTGGCCGGTCCGACAGGCTCGCGGACTTGACCCGATTTCGGGCCAGGCCGCAAGATCTTTTTCGGCCCGCGGATTTTTAGTCGGGCCTAAAAGCCCGGCCCGACTAGACTCGCGGGCCTGACTTTGAGTTCGGCCCGCGGACCGGCCCGGCCCGATCCCTTTTTTTATTCTCACTTCAAATTTTAAAAATTATTTAGTCAAACTTATGTTATTTTACTTAATTAGAAATTTTAAAATTCTATTTTCACACAAATTATGTAATTAATATCAAAATTTTAATTTATTTAGCGAGATTATAAGTTTTATAATATTAAATCTATTATTTTTTATTATTTTTATTATTTTATTTAAGTAGTCGGGCCGGGCCGGGCCTTAGTCGAGCTTTGAACTTTTTACATAATGTCGGGCCAGACCCGGCCCGACCCGACATAGGTCGGGCCCGGGCCGAACTCGGGCCTTACTCTTGATAAGTCGGGCCTGGGCCGGGCCGACCTAAGCCCGACCCGGGCCCGGCCCATTGACAGCCTTAGACGCAAGAGATGTCATCCACGTCGGCTGGAATGAACAGTGGGCAGCCCCCCCACCTCCTCCATCGATCCCATCACGGCTTTTCGCCGGTCTTCTCCTTGTAACAGTGTTCAAACTGTGGTCACTGCTCAGAGATCACCCCCTGCCAGGCCTTTAAAGGCTAAAAGGTGCTCCTTGAGACAAGAAAGCTCCTCCGCCCACCGGGGGCATCATCAGACCCACGCCTTCAACTTCTGCTAGAAGCCAAGAGAAGAGGACACACGAAGATGCATGCACATCGATCGATCGCGCTTCACGGACGGCCAGACCAAGCGAGACCCACCAAATGAAGGGATATGTTGCAATGCAAAATTTGGCGAATGTATGTCACCTGCTCCATTCAAATTGGAGTGTATCAATCGTGGGGCTTAAATAATTCCCATCTCCACCGAACAATTGATCGGGAAGTTAACATGCAAAAGGAACCGTGTATTGTAGCCGGCCGGGGTCACTAAAACGTATCAACCGCTATCTCTCTGCTCAGGCCCTCGCAAATTACTAGAAGCAGGATACAGAAGGCAAAAAAGGGAAGATTCTCAAACGTTATATACGTTCGAGCATTTTAATTGTCCAACATCTCCCTGCAGTCCCGACTCACAAATTAAAAGCAAACAACGGCGTGCAAGATCATTATATATATATATATATATATATCTATCTGCATGTCTTCCTATCTGTCTGATTTCATCTCGAGTCAAGAAACAATTCCTTTCGCCACACCATGCATTATGGGTTTCGCGCCATTATAAGAGTCGCAATAGTAGTACTCTCTACAGAGAGGGAGGGAGAGAGAAAGCGACCACCTGCAGGTCTCAAAAAGAGAGAGAGAGAGAGAGAGAGAGAGAGAAGAATTCAACCCAAAGAGATAGAAACAGAAAATAGAAGGCCTACATGTACATTAATCCCTCCATTTCCCTTTCAGTGTTTCTTTCGTTACCGCCACCATATATCGTCGCCCTCTTCTTCTGCTCAAGGTGTTCGATGGCTTTGCAAACCGACGCCGTTGTGCTGCTTGGAAGGCCCGGAAGGAGGGATGGGCATCGCTCTCGGCAAGAACCCAAGGAAGTGACCCGAATTCCTCGACGTCGGCGGCGTGACGAGATGGAAGGACTGCGTGTCTCTGGAGCCGTGGCAGAACACGGCGAGTAAGAGGAGGAGCAAGAGCAGAATGGAGGCCCTCTCATGGTGATCCATCCGGCCGAAGACCCACACGGCAGCCAAAAGCTAGCGCGAGAGTAAAGAAAGAAAGGAGGAGAGAGAGGCGAGGTGAGGTGGCCCAAGAGACCTCGAGCTGTAAGGGGGAGGAGAAGGTTCGACTCAGAGAGAGAAAGAGAGAGACGGAGAAATGTGATGGGATAGACAAATGGGGGAGGAGGTACGAGTGATATTAAATATGTTGTGGGGTGGGGTGGGGGGGGGGGGGAGGGGTGATCGAGGGCGGGCGGGCGGGTCGACCCAAAAAGGACGAGAGAAGACGGGGGTGGGAGGGAGGGAGGAGACTTAAATGAAGGGATGGGAAGGCCGGGCAGCATGGACCAAAGATTTGTCTATTGTGATCTGCTGTGTGCCAGTGGTGGAGGTGTCTGCTTCATTCTTTTCTAACCTCTTATCTTCTTCCCGTTGTTCTCTCCTTTTGCTCTTTGAAGTTTGAAGCGGTGCTTAAGAGGAAAGGATGGTGCTGATCAGTTCAGCTCCTCACTCTCTGGGCTGGTGGTATATATAAAGTTTGTGTCGAGAAAAGTGCTGTTGTGTTCGTGTGTTTGTGTGCGCGAGCCAGCGTCTGTTTGTGCGCACGCACGCATGCATATATATGTATATATATGTGTGTGTGTGTGTGTGCGCGTGTGTGCGTGCGTGAGAGAGATAAGGAGAGGGAGGGGAGAACAGAAGAGATAGAGATGAGGAAGAAAAGAGGAGACAAGCGGAGGAAAAGCCAGGGGCAACAGCGTGATGGAAAAGGGGGTTCTGTCTTCAGGTCAGGTGAGAAGGAGGAGGTCCGCACGAAGTTTTAATGGCGGAGCAATTAATTATAAGGAATTAGTTAATTTCCCTGCTCTCGCTGCACGAAACAGGAGTACCTGTCTCATGGGTTTTTGCAGCAATCTTGGCGATGTGATGCGCACTCGTCTCCCTCCCTCTCCCGGCGCCATACTTCAGCATATATATATATATATATATATATGTATTTTCTCTCTCTCTCTCCATTAAAAACTAATGTTGCATGGAGAATACGAAAGGGAGTTTGGAATTCTATAGTAGGTGATCGTATTCCCTTTAATTTTATAGATACAAAATGCGCATTTCTTACAGATACAAAATGTGCATCTACGTTATGTAGATAATGTGTGTGTGTATATATATATATATATATGTAAATTGCTCCCATGTTATTGTTAAACAAATTAACGTTGTTGCATGGAAAATACGTACAAAGGGAGTTTTTACATCACGACATTCTCTCTACTTATTTCTTCTACATATAATATATGCGATCGACGTAAGTTATAGATTATGTGGACGGTACCATCGATCGAGTTCCCATGCATCTCCATCTTGTGTAATTCTTATACTATACACACACACACACACACATATATATATATATATATATATATATATTCCAAAAGCGCACGGCCTAATTTCTCTAGCGGCCAGTCTCTCCGTAAAAAGACTGAGGTAATAATTAATGATGATCAGTTGGGAAAAGCAGCATATATGTACGTAGTACTGGCCGGGGAGCAAGCTGGAACGATATATATATATATATATATATATATATATTTATATGTTCGCTTAATTGATTATGCGGGGTTCGAGCCCTTTGTTTGGGGGACGCGCGCACGTATGATGTATACGCCAGCGAGCGAGCGAGCGAGCGAGCAGGCAGATTATGAGGAGATCAGGGTTCTGCTGGTCGGCGTGGAAGGATTCTTGTGGGTGGGGTGGGGTGGGGTGGGGCATATGGAATGTGGGGATGGGAGGCCAGTGAAATCTCCTTAATAATGGCACTTGGTCTCCTCTTTTGGTGCCACAGATGTTAAGGGGCGACCCCCCATGTCCCCAACTCTTGTGTACGTAGGCACATCGGGGGAGAGCAGCTGGTTAATTGGCAAAGTACTATATTTATATATGTCCCCATATATATATATAGATCCCAATATCGATATATCCCTAGCTAGACACCCGTAGGGTTTACACATTCGAGGACCCATCTGCTGGGAGGGCTGGAATGGATTCTTCAGACTTAATCATGCTCCTAATTAAAAGTTGTAATGTCAACTAGCTAGTGTTAATTAATTAATGAATTACTGTTAAGTTCTGAAGTTGGGCCTTGAATGGTTTGGATATGTCTTGTCCTCTCCTTTTTAAACTGACATATATATATATATGGACGGTGGTGAACCTTATTACTGTGCACTAGCAAAGCTACAAGGATAATTAAGATATATATATAGAAGGAGTACTTCAACTGTAGTACATACATAGCTCGATCGCTTATATATATATGTGACGGTGTAATATAAAAAGAGGCCTCTCAGGAACAAATCCACAAGCTGCCAAAGGGCACAAGCTTCCGTGGCAATTCTCAACATGGTACGTACCCCATCGTAGCTCGCCCATCTCTCTCTCTCTCTCTCTCTCTCTCTCTCTCTCTCTCTCTGTGTGTGTGTGTGTGTGTGTGTGTGCACGTGTGCCTGCCTGTAGGAATGTCAACGGATATCAGTCCCGATATATATATAGTAGTTTTATTTTTATCTTTGTAAGGAATATAAATTTTACATCCAAATTAAACTACATAAGAGCAGGGCGAGGAACAAGACTGAAGACGTTAGACAATGGCTAAATTAAGCTATATGTTTTGTAAATTGAGATGTTCTACGTAAACAAATAAGAGAGGAAAGCCTTAAATTAGTTAATTAGATGTGACTAGTGTCTAATTAAAATGAGTGAATAAAGAATAGATAAAGATATAATCAGACACCTGGGCCTGGCATAAATAATTTAGTATATCCAAATCTTAACAACATCAAAAAAAATTGTACCAATATTCTTCCTTTTTAATTATTAACTTTCGAAATTAATGGATGAGTAATTGATCAATGGGTACTTAATTTGAGCATCCGTTGGCGTCTTCAGATATATATATATACAGTTGCACACACAAGCTAGCACATACAGGAGTTGCATGTACGTACAAATGCATGGTTTGCGGCAAAACAGCTTGCAAAAAAATTGAAAGTTATGGATGCACCATACATATATATATATATATATATATATATATATATATATATATATATATATATATATATATATATATATATAAATATAAATATATATATATATATATATATATATAACCCTCGATCGAGGACAAACTGCATGTTTCAAAGAGAGACAGCAGAAGCAGGAGCACTTCATAACATCTTAAATTTCGCCCGCCGGGGGGGTGGGGATGGGGGGCAGTGGGTATATATATATATATATATGTAAAATCCAACAGTTGTTGTTGTTGTTGTCAGTCTGTCACCCATTGCCATGCCGAAGGTCGTGAAGAATGGTGACTAGCCAGAGATCGAGGAGACCTCATGAAACTCCGCTTCTTGCTCTTCCATTTCTCCCTTGGGAACGGACAACAAGCCACGTACTGTCGTTTAAAATATATCAGGTCATTTACCTGGTCATATTCTTACATACATAGTTAAAATATAATTAACAGCTGCGAGTCTGCCACCCACTGTCATGTCGAAGGTCGTGAAGAAGATAATAAAATATCTGGAGAACTGTGTGCAGGGGGATGAGCTCTGAAAAACTCTTCTTGCTCTGCCATAATTCCTGTGAGAATTATTAGATCGTAACTAACGAGCTATATATTTTCATTTAACATAGCTTAGAATATGATAACATCAGCACTCAAAATAATATATACACTCTTTTCCTTATTGCAGTTCTCAGTCGACCCGTAATTTCTTTATTTATTTAGAAAAGGTCAAAGAGTACCGATCAAGCGCGTTGAAGTGATAGCTGACACATGTGAAATGCGCATGTCCTCCATTGTCCATAATTAATGGTCCTTTTAATTAATATAATCTGCCTCTATTCTGCAACTGCGCTATACGTACACACCCTTTGAATGGTGGTGTACGAACAGTACGTTAGGATATATATATATATATATATGAAGCGTCACCTGTTATGTTAAGAGGCACGTAATCGAACGCAGCAGATCCATTTGAGAGAAGAAACATGTAGAATTCGATTATGCTGATTAATTGGGTACATTAATTTTAATTATCTGGGAAGTAATTATCTATGTCTCATGCACTTTCTAGTGATATATATACTTTCTAGTGATCTAGTTCCATGTGTGTGTGCGTGTCAGTGTGTGTGTGTGTGGGTCGACCGTGTCTGATTAATCTTTATAAGGATTGGCTTACTGCATGCCCCTTTCATCTGTGTATAAATTAACCGTGTCTTCTTAATTAATTTTGTCATTAGTTGTAAATGCAGTTTTCATTCTAGATTGTATGTTTCTAAAGTATATATTTTTTAGCAAACAAAGGTTGTTTATATATATATATATATATATATATATATATATATATATATATATTGTGGTAAAGCAGTGAAATACTAATTAAGATTTTAAGATGGATGTTTTTAAAGTCCACGACGATATATCCATACAATCAGTGACTACAATTTACGGCTGTCTTTTGAGACAGACAAAATGAGAGGTCCCTTAATTTGTAGAGCAATCGATATATTGATTGTAAATGTTAACTGATATTCTAAATCAATATAAATGAAAGGAATTCAAAGCTCTCTGTAGTATTCCACATCATTGCAGTCAAAAGGATCCAGAAATTTGAATAGTGCTTTAATTATGACATTTTCTGTCAATAATGCAAACGATCTTTAATTATGTCGTCTGATGTGAAAACTTAAGCTGCTGGTAATTGGGAATTATATATATATATATATATGACCTGAAGTGTCTTAATTTTCAACAGAATGCAAGGTGGGGGGGTGTGGGTGGTCAGAGGGAGGAGAGATACGGGCCCAGACGAAGGGCATCAGAGACCTGAAATGGTGGGGGGAGGAAGAGGGCAGACCGGCCCATTACTGCAGAAGGTGTTGTGGCCGACCACATGTTGGGGGTTCTCTGATTGGGAGCAGAAGACGTGGCTGGTGTCTGCAAACTCATGTCTCCCCCCCCTCTTTGTTCTGGTTGAAAGTTTGAATGTAAGAGATGTCCGTACCAACGAATTAATGCAAATCCGCTGAGCTCAGTGGGCCGGCGTGTCCAGGTCTGACGCGAGTACCTTCTAATGACTCAACCAAGTGGTCACTTGTTGAAATAATGGAAGTAGTTTATTTCATTACTAATATATATATATATATATATGGGGGGACCACCTGGTGCCGGCCCCACCCCCCACCCCCTCTCAGCGCCCCCCCTGCATTTATGGCGGGGAAGCGATGAGAGGGGGGTGGGGTCGTCACTAGGTGGTGCCGGCACCACCGGATCATCCCCCTATATACATATATATATAGGCGGCTGATCCGGTGATGTCGGCACCATGACACTGCATGAGTGAATAAAATAATATTTTATTATTTTTTTAACACTCACGCGGTGTCGGCACCATGAGATCATATTATATATATATATCTATAAGATAATATTATCAGAATCGATACATGAATCGATCAATGAGTTGGTTCGGTTCGAACCGATTGAACCGTTCAATCAACTAGTTTGAATAGTGATGTCATCATAATATTGATATATAGTCCGACCCGATTCTATAGATACTAAGATAACGAGAAATAAGATAGAAGGATCAAAATAAAAAAACATACATGTATAGTTATTAGTCACGATTACGTAACTATACAAGTAAAAAAATAACAATAATATTGTTAAATAAATTGACCTTAAAATTTTGTAATATTCTATTAGTCTTCGCTCTTCACAATTGACATCTATGCTCCTTTAATTTTTTAAAATTTAAATATATCTAAAATAAAATGATAAATAATAACAAATCAATAATAATAAGATAATTTTATTCACATATAAATATTTTTATGTTTATTTTTTTATTTTAAATGGTGAATCGGGTTGGACCGATTCGGACCGTTTCACCAGTCAAATCATAATTCGTCCGATTCATTTGATTTTTTAACATTAAATCGGATCGGCCTTAATCGAACCGATTCTTAGATCGATTCGCGGTCGGACCGGTCCGACTAACCTGTTCGATCCGATTCTGATAACACTGATAAAAGGTGCAAAAAAAAACTGTCTCAAGACTCAAAAAAAAAGATAAAGGGTAGGAAACCATCACTATATTTCTATGGGTAACCGTGTAAGCTATACTCGCTCTCTTATAAAACTGAAATGCACTACTTCGATGAGAATCAAGAAGTTCTCGCTTAAAGGATAGCTAAACAAGTATCTACAAAAGTATTCCTAGAGATTGGATTTGATGATCGAGACTATCCACATCTTTTGATCATCAAAATTGTTATAAATTAGAATGCGGTGAAACCAAACTGGAAATCAACCCTAGTTAATTCCATCACTGTAAGTGTGTCATCACTCGAGCCAGTGTTCAAGATCCCTCTACTTCCTAAAATTACTTTCCGTTCAAACAGCTGTGACAGACTTTTTAAGGGTTTCTAGCTAGATGTCATATTCTACAATTTATCACATATAGGAGTGCTAAAAATTAAATATTAACATTTGCCAACTAAATTGTAGCTTGTGATATCTCACCTTCCTTTGATTTTGAAAATTTTGCCTCACACTAACCCTTCAAGGATTGGTGATTCAAATATATATTTTACTTCGTGATGTCATGCTACATGGGTGAAACAAATTTTAATAAAAAAAACTTAGAAAATTAACATCGACTTGGGAGACTTTGGCTCAAAGAAATGAGCGGAGAACATCAGTGTGACCTCAAGTCCAGGAGAAGGGAAGGAAATATTCAACCATATATAAGAAATTCAGATTCTGGGTTGACAGGTGACATAGAAGCCAAGAAGTAGTTGAGAAAAGACTCCCCTGTTACTTTCATACCGAATTCAATGTTGAAATTCGATTTTGGAACAGCTAGGCTGTGATTTGAGAATTTACAACATGGTAAACGGCAACGTCAAATATATACGCAAAAGAAGCAAAATCCCAATTAATTAGATGCAAAGTTATGGTTATTACATAATGTATTTAAAAATGTCAATAATTATTAACTGATATGTGTGAAGAGATACAGAGTAAGGTTCATAATGAGTTTCTTCATCATAACTTCAATTTCTTCACTCCATTTCCCTTCTACCATTGTAAAGAAACCGCCAAAAAATACAGGCAAACTTCAATTTTAGAATAGAACCTCAGTTTTAGAACCAAAGCTTCATGCACAAGGAAGACCTGATCAACTAAGGCACAAATGGTCCATTATTATATATAGTATATATCCGGAATGCCATGAAATTCTTTTTTTTTTTAAATACCTTTTTCAAGTATAAGGGGGTGCTTTTAAGAGATGCAGTTTCTCCACAATTGAAATAAAATGTATAGCTGAGAGAAAGCCACAATCATGCATGCAGACATGAGGATAGAAGCATCCTACTTCGTGAAAAGTCAGTTCCTAAGCAAGTGAGACCAAGAAAACCACAAATCTAGTCACAAGGACACAAGCACAATGAATGAGACACCACAGTTTTATCATCAGAAAAGTCAGAAACACGAACAAAGAAAAGTCTGATTTGATGTTGGATCAATATTTGCTGAATTGTAGACAGGTGGTCGAGCCATTAGCTGTTGAAGTGGCTTCCAGTGACAAAAAAATAAATATCCAGCCAAAAAGACAACCATACAGGCCAAAAGTGCTATTTTTTGGAAGGTTATCAGACAGACTCTTATTCATTAATTTGCATCATCATCCAAAAGAAAACAACAAAGATCAATCTCTATAATTTAATTTACATCATCATCCAAGAGCAAATAAAAAAGATGAATCTCTATGGTTTTGCGTAGTCATGGCCAACAAAATCACATGTTTAACATGCCAAAATTTCTGAAAGAAATCACAAATCGCACTGGAAATTTACTTAAAATTCATCATCATCCTCTTCAAAAATTGCCACATCAGTACCTGGAAAAGTGGAGGAACTCCCCATGTGCATTTGTGAATGGTGGGCATAAGAGAAGAAAGGGACAAACATGAGGTTGGAGAGTCAGTTTGAGAGGGAAGGGGTGGTTGGCATATGCTTGCACTCGCATTTGTGGAGTGGGCATTCTTGACTATGATTTCAAGGTTGACAAGCAATAATGGCCTGATTTACCAGATGTTGCATAGAAAGCTTATGGAATATACATAGCCACATTACTTAGTCATGCTACAGTGTTGTGCCCAGTGGTAGGTGATCAAAATGTTACTCTCCTCTCAATTTACAAGAAGGCAATACCACTTTTTGGGGGATCAAAGCAGTACCATCTTTTTCTCTTCAAGAAGAAAGAAGAGGAAAATCAGAGAGAACTAAAATTTTCGTGACCCACAAAAAAAAAAAGACACCAAGATCAGATGAGATCTCTATACAAAAGAATTCAAAATCATAGTATAATACATCCAAAGAAGTGTACAGTGCCAATGCAGTACAAGTAACCTAACCAAATCTCGGTAGTGTATACATGGGCTTGTGCATTTGCATATTTCCAAAGAACTGAACAAATCTTCAGAAGGAACAAAACAAAATTCCAATTAATCATTACCAATTCATCATCATCATCGATCATCCTCTTCCTCTTCTTCTTTCAACCCTCACCCACCCATTTTGGTCATACATTCAACGAAGGATCCAAGGATTTAGTAAGTTTTCCAACTACCTACCTACCTAGCTCAACCTTTTACAAAGTCATCCCAAGTGACCAAGAAGTTTAGAAAAGAGTTTGCTAGAAATCCTATAAGAATGGCTTGCAGGTTAAATTTTTAAATCATTCAACCAAGGAGCAGCTCTAAACTCAATCACCAGATAAACACTTGTATCCCTTTTAAAGTACAATAGATTTTTTTAGTTTTACACTTTAGCTACCAATAATTAAAGTAAGAGCAAATGGCGTGTCTAGTTGCAATTTTTTACCTCTTTTTTTCAAAATAAAAATTAATAATAGATAACTCACTTAGACACGTTTGGTAAGACATCCTCAAATTTTCCGGAGGGAATCCCATCCTGTTATAACTTCTTCCGGAATAAAAAACAAGTCTTGACATATCCCTTTTAAATCTTATATAGGCTTCTCTACGAGTGATTTTCAAAAAAAAAATTGTAGAGCAAAGCTATCTGAGGTTAAAATACTCACAAAATGTCAATTAAATCAGATGGTAGCAATAACGCACTCGTCTATCAAAAAAATTTAATGAACCGCGATGCAGATAATTAGATAACTTCTCACTTACGCACCAACAATGCACAAACACTTCTATCAAAATCTCAGCTCATGCACTTCAGGAGTGTTCGTTTCCAAATCATTAAAGGTTAAAAAGAAGAATAACCTAAAAAGTCAATAGATACTTGCGCTAACAATCAAAACTGTTATTACCTAGGTTTAGGAAACATTTAATTTGCTAGCACAGTAGCACAACTCGACGAGCATAATTCAAAGAATAAAAAAGAAAAAGGTAACCATTTAGAAAGGATGGACGTGGAGGAATGGCAAAAGCTTTGCGAGTTTCTTCGAAATTGAGCCTTTTAGAAATGTGTTGCTTTTTTGCATATATGTCAATCGCAACAAAAAGAAGAGATATAAAATGATGAATCAAGCAAGCAGATGTAGTTAGTACATTTTAGAAATTAGCATAATTCAAATGATTATCATCCTAGTTCAATTGTTCGACCTAGTTGCTAAGGAAGAAAAGGGAGACAAATAAATCTTCTCGGGAAGTGACTTGTACAGGCGAGCTCAAATAGTTAGAACAATGAATGAATAGGCAAACAACAAAGGTTCAAAAGACTATTGAATCAGCATTTTCTTTCTCTGTGCCACCATATTCTTGGCCACCTCAATTGCTTGCTGCTTTCTCTGATTTATGTCATTTATTGCCTCCGCGTACTGCAATTCTATCAACTCCAATTGCATCCTTAATTCGTCATCATCAAGGTTATCGGCTAAGAATAAAAAAGAATTCTCATTTGGCAATCTAGAAACAGCCACTGCATCGGTAGACATATTCCCCACATCTTCATTCTTTAGTTGAGTGGCCACATCAACTCCAGGCATTCTGCATGCCATCATGTCATGTCCGTTGCAATCCATGTCACCAGCAGACGAGGAACCACACATCATTGAGCACTTATCTTCATTTCCTTCCATTGATATTGTAGAAGGGAGTGACATCCCAGAAACCCCATCATCTGTGGGAGTTATGCTCAAAGACTCAAAATCAAGATGAGCAACATCATCATCATCCACTTCAATGGAAGCATTGTTCTCATTTGTTTCATGAATAGAGTCCCCCACGGAACCAAAATCCTGGGAAGGTAAAGAGCTTGGAACATCGACAGCTTCAAAAACATTCTGGAAAGATGTGACTGAGCTGTATGCAGATGAACCTGTCTCCTTTTGTCTGATATAATAGTGTGGGGCTTCACTAGTTTGTACTGGCAAATCGGCAGTGTTGCATGACTTCCGTCCAGGGATCAAATTCATCAACAGTGTATCTATCAATTGTGCTATGCATTTCACATCTTCATAAATAGGGCCGATCTGTTCAACCATTTCACTGGTAATGGACAGGGCAGTATCACAATCAAGGAAAAAAGGGAAATGCACATGTCTCGCAGGGCCTACATGTAAGAACACAAACAGCAAAAAAGTTAGTAATTGCATACCTTCAACTAGAATGATGATAAGAAGGAGAAAGGTTAGACAAGTACGTCTATCATACTCTATACGAAGGACTAATGACACTGACTTATCATCATTCTTCTCCCCCTTCAAGATGAACATTCTCCTGTTCACTGATTTTTTCACCACCATCATATAGGGTAAACCATCATCAGGATTTTCAACAACAGTGATGACTTCAGGTTCACTGTCCTTGAAGTCATCTACAGAAAAAGACATTATGCTTGTACAATTGCAGGGCTCTTCATGAAGCATGCATTGATCTTCGGTTGTGTATGCATTTGCAATGACCACATCTGACGTAGGTGATTGGAAAGTCTCCTGAGGTCCATCTATATCATCTATTTGGAGAAAGGAATCTTTCAGTAACTCCTTTGCTGACGATCGTTGCGCAGCGGGGGCAATGCATTTCTCTATGAAAGCCTTAACCTCGGGGTCCATGACCTTAGACAGTGCAGCGGGTTTTATGCCCTAAAGAACAAGTAGTGACACAAGATATCAGCATCAACTTCCATAAGTTAACTTACAAGAAGGATGTGTACTCATTTACATGCGACTTACCGAAGAAACTTTCTTATAAATCTGAGCGGAATTTCTACACTCACTATAAGGGTACTCAAAAGTAACCATCTCTAGCATGCACATTCCAAATGAATATACATCCACCAACTCATTGTAATCCTCATCATATAGCTCTGGTGCCATAAACTCGGGAGTACCTACAAGAAGCAATTTGATACTTAAATATAAAATTAGAATGCGGTGTCATCATAACATTAAACTAGACCATGCAAAAATAAAGCAACCTTGTGGTTAAAAGGAGAAGAACTGAATTATATAGCTTGCACTTTTCTTAAAATGTGGATATCTGGTAAACAAAAATGAGACTAATAACTAAAGGAGAATAGGTAATTACCAATTACACTTCGAGCATTTGTCTGTTGCATTATAGTAGCCAATCCTAGATCACCTATTTTCACTTCACCTCGGTTGCCATTAATGAATATATTATCACATTTCAGGTCCCTATGTATGATGGGTGGGTCATGACAGTGAAGATAATTCAAACCCATCAGGATCTGTCTCGCCCATCTTTTGATAGCTTTCAGGTCCACCTTCTTATGTTTCATGCGGTACCTGGTTTTGGCTGCCCAAGTCAAAAATCCCATCCCAAGTGATGACTGATACAAATAGGAGTACTAATCTTGATAAAGGGGGGATACTTACTGCCTCAAACTGCCCGAGGTGAATAACTCGGTGATGATGTTGATCGTCTTGTTATTTTGATCAATCCAGGAAGCATAGAACTTTATTATGTTACGATGACTAAGCATTTTCAAGAGATGTACTTCTGAGTACAATCTCTCCAAATCTTCAGGAGTACGCAAGACATCGTCTATTCGGACCTGGTTCCAAGCAACTTCTATTCCATCCACTTCGTCAAATGCCTTGTAACTATTAGCAGCAAACAAATTGGGCCATGCAGGGTATCACATCCAAAATTTAACACGGCCATCACCAGGGGGAAAAATAAATAAATCAATGACATTAATAATTGAAAATAAAAGAGAGAACGTACACAGTTTTGAATGCTCCCTTGCCCAATATTTCTTTGTACTGTTCAACAAGCAAGCAATCAAAAACCCACGGAACAAAATCGAAGAACTAACAAAAAAACTGGTAGAAACACGAACGATAACAAACAAAGGTGAAAATTTCACCAAGTCCTTACACAGATGTAGCGCCCGGACGGATCGACTTCAAGGACGTCGTCATCAGGCGGCTCCGCCAGGCCAGACGCCTCACCTGCGCCGTCGCCTGCCATCCCTCCAATGTCGCCGGCGGGAAGAGGCAAAACCACCAGGGTCAGATGGAGAGGGACGATTCCCAGGCGAAAACCCTCCCCGGAGAGCTCTTCCGATCGCAGCAGCACGAATACCCCGATTCCAGGAATCGAAATTGTTGAGCTAACCTATTTTCCATAGCACTCGACGGAATTCCCCCCTCACTTTATTAGAGGGGAAATTTAAAAAAAAAAAAGAAAGAGAAATCAGATTCGCGGCGAACAGGGGCAAGACGTGATCGGAGATTCCGATCTGCGACGCGAGAATCAGGAAAACCTAATCTGATCGGCCGTCGTCGGTTTGGAGAGCAGAGCGGCTTCCCGCGATGGAGAAGGAAAGAGGGAGAAAGGGGGAGGAAAAAAAGAGAGAGAGAAACAGCGGCAGAAGAGAAAGACACTAGAAAACGAGAATAACAAACGGAAGGCCAGAGGAGAGAGAAGGTGAGGTACAAATCTGGCATACGGCGAACCCGGTGGGTGACGTGGCGGGGATAAATCATATATTGGTATTTTTAGGATGAGCACGTGGATTCGGATCCAAAATGGACTCTTCTGTTCCTTCCCTAACTTGGATCCCCCCGCCCCCCCCCCCCCCCCCAACCCTTCTTCGAGGTGTCCTGCCGAGGTAGGTGACCCTTTCAATGCCACGTCAGCAGGAACGAGGCCTGGGAGGGGGTGGTGAGGGGAATTGAAGGGACACGGGAGGAGGTCGCTCCCCATGACGGTAACCCAGGGCCCATCATTGGGAAAGTGACAGAATTATGACTTCGATTTGAGGGAAGCGATGTCAGCTGACCCATCACCCCCTTCGCCAATGGGAGCACCAGCAGCCAGCTCAAGTTCTGGGGGTTGATTTGGACGGCTGATGTATTGATTTGGGAGGTCAGATCTCCAATGATCTTATTCCACCTCTCTCTCTCTCTCTGGTGCAGCCAGCTCAAGTTCTGAGTGTTGATTTGGACGGCTGATGTATTGATTTGGGAGGTCAGATCTCCAGTGATCCTATTCCACCTCTCTCTCTCTCTCTCTCTCTCTCTCTCTCACACACACACACACACCCAATAGGATCTGTGCGAGGTCAACAGGATTGTGACACCGTCAAACAATATTTACTGCAAAACCCATATTTCGTTTGGTCTACATTCTAATGGAATTTGGATCTACAAATCTTAGAGTTGCAATAAGTATTAATCTATTTGAATGGGGGGATATGGATTTTACAAATCAATCTGATACGGGATAAATCATTCATATCAAATTGTACTAATCACATATCGATATAATCGATCTATGATACGCAATCGATACACTTTTAATATTTGATATTTTATTTTAAATATAAAATATTTTATTAGATAAATTAGTTGAGTGTCTTCGTCGATTTAGGGGTCATTTTGAGTTCGAACCCCACGAACGGTCTATTTTTGTGATTTTTTCTCTTTATTCTTCTTTTAAATTGATGCTAAAAAAGATGAAACGCATAAAATTCAAACCGCTGACCTCCGCCTTAACTAAGAGACTCCTTAACCAACTAAGTCACAGATAAATATTTAACATTTTTACTATAATAATATTTATAAAGTAATATAGTCTTATTGGCGCCTAACGGTATGCTGCGGTATGTTACCGTATCATATCGTATCAGCAAAAAATCAATACGACTGGTGAGAACGACTCTACAAACTTTATTTGAAATAAGAATAGGAGAGGCGATAACTAAATGATGAGAGAGAAAAGATGTGGGTCTCGTCTTTTTTTTTTCACACACATCCGTCACTAATTGGGATGTGATGACTTATTCGTGTCCCTAATTAGTGGCCGATGCGTGTGAGAATAAAAGGTGAGACTCGGGACGTGAATAAGTCACCCCCGTCTCGTTATCAAACAATCCCGATAAGTCATCCCACCCCAATATCAGACAGCCCCCGATGAGTCCCCACCGGGCCGGGTACTCCAACCACACTCGACTGCCTTCGGGTTATAGCTGCTATTAACCAATAAGGTGGTGGGCTATGGGTGACATTCCTAGGTCCTCTGTGGATGAGTGAACTGGTTATATTTCTCAGCTTTCTGTCCTTACTGCACTTTCAAAATGTGAAATGATATATCGTACTTGTCACTCAATGAACATCTAGAAAAAAAACAGAGTATGAAAGCCCTTGTCAACTTAAACTCGGGTAAGATATTCTTGTTTTTTTTTCACTTTAAAAAAATTTTGAGACTATTTTAACCGAGTTAAAATAACATACTCTAACTTTTTGTTAGAATTAATTATTCCCTCAAAACTCGCGTCAATGCTGAAAAAAGTTAAGTTACCGGCCTTGTCAAACCGCTTTGTTGCTAAACTTTTCTTTTTTGTCAAAGAGGCGGACCAAAGAATTAGAACGTGTCAAAGAACGTGACAAGAACACTTCATAAAAAAAGTCATCTGAAAAGAATATCAGACGGCTCCAACAGGTTGCGCCTCCAGTCCAATAAATTAAAACTGTTCCTCTACGAGTGGTGATCCATCCGTTTGGATAACAACATTGACGAGGGTTTGCCTTGTTGTGACCCGCCTCTACACTAACTCGATCCTTTGGAGCTGGGTCGAGTTGTGATCTCATGTCACATATAAATCAATGAGTTATAATCTCTTAAATATCCCTCTAAATAACTTACATTTTATATTTTTAACAGAACATTCTCTCAAGTTTGATGATACTAGGAAGTCACAAAAGATATAATATTTACAACAGATTAACACCTGACAGTGTAAAGAATGTGGAAGTATAAAGTGGAGTACCCAGGATTCTAAAAAGTATGTGTCAGTATCCTTATTAAGCTAGATTTGCACAATCACACAATAGCCCTATTTCAGCTAAAAAGAAAAAAAACAGGAATCTGTCGTTTGAAATATGAAGATCTTTGACTTTAGGAGGCCCCAACTCTTGGCGGCAGAAAAGTCAAGGATAGACATTTGGTCACGCAATTTTATATAATTATCCTTCCTTATTTTGTTTAGTTTTTTGATAGATTTTAAAGTACATAATTATTTCAGATGTTATATTTGCTACGTAGACCGCCGATATATCTGAAAGATACAACCATCCGCATTCTTGTGTCTTATTTTTGAGATCTTGCCACGTTCCAACGATTGACACCTACATCTATACTACACAGATCATATTCAAAAGTCACTAAACAAGTGAGAAAAAAAACAGGCAATATGAGGGGCTCCGTGGGTGCTTGGTAAACCCTCGTGCAGATAGAACGCAAAAAGGCCGTGCAGTCGAACCTAGCAAGATCATGCGCCCAAATTCCCGCATCCAACTCCGTCCTTGGGCACGCATCTATCAACTAATATTATATACCCACGATGAGTGATGCTTAATGTACTCTCGGGTCAAGTTTCAACTCAATTGTGTACCAAACAATTTTTTTTTTAAAAAGTAAGTAACATGAATCTAAAGTCACCTTTATTTGTCGTGAAAACACAACTCTATCCGACGATCAAAAAAATGTAAAAAAATATCACATCGAATAAATAATGTTAAACCCAATTGTTTAAAAATCGACTCTTTTTATTTTAAAATTTTTTTGACTGTCAGATCAAAATGTGCCTCACAAACTAAGGTGACTTGCACCCCAGATTACAGAAAATTTTCAAAAAAGAAAACTTCTTGCATGGTGCACACCCCGGTGTGCACTAAGCATTACTCTACCCAATAATTGGAAAAAATCTGATAGAACCATCCAAATGCCACCGGAGGAAGAACACGGATAGCTTCCATGGTGCAGTGAATTGCTCGCAATTTCAAAAAATTAATTAGCGCCCTCGTCAGTTGCTATTTAGCGTAATTATACGAACCCATCGGATGCCATTCCCCTTTTTTACGACGGGATACCTAACGTAATTATATATATATTCTGCACCGATTTTGGAGAAAATCGACAGTTAAATCTCAATCCGGCAGGGGAATCGCGGTGCAACTGTAGATTCTTGCTCTGTATTGCATGTCAAAAAAAGGGGGGGGGGAGGGGGGGAGGGGGGGAGGGCACATGTGGCGCGCTCTACACAAGCAGAATGGAGAGGATAGAAGGGATTACATAATTGAAAACATCTTTTCTTTTCCGCCCCCGTGCTGTCATCTGGCGATTGGCGACTCTATGTACACTACGATACAACAAGCAAGGGCAGGGTTCCCTGCCCAAGGAGGAAAGAGGGGGGGGGGGGGGGTGATGGGGGATATCGGAGATGAAAAATGGAGGAAAGGATATTAAATTAAATAATATAGGAAGGGGGTAGGATGCGTACCCCTCTCGCTCGCTACACAGTTTCTTGCATGACCGCCAGCGACACAGGCCCGGGCTCAAAAATGAGGTATCCAGCCTCCGCTTTTCCTATTTGCGTTATCATATGCCTCCTACGTACTTACCTTGTGGTGATGACAACAAATCCTCTTCCGACCTGCGTGCGGACTGGGAGGACAGGGCCGACGATGTTCTGTCCAAGCCACGGACGTTGAACTTTTGATACACTTTGTCCCGATTCTCTGACCACCAAGCCTCCGCCTGATGCTCTCCAAATCTTCTCCGGCTGCATTCCATTTTTTACATTTTCAAATGCAAAAAAACGAAGTTTTTACTTAATTCCGAGCCAAAAGAAAATCATACATTCTTAGATAACAGTGGACGCCAAACACGTTCAACTCATGGTAGAGGGGGAAGACACCTGGATCTGCCCTCCTTTAATTTAGATAATAAAAACAACAGCAATAATATAATAGTTAATCGAGACGCTGTGTTAATCCTTCACATCCGTAGAGCCACCTGGCTTCAGCCAGGCCTCAGAATAAGACAAGAGGTTCACGTTGGATCAAACATCTAGAAATCAAGAAAGTTTTATGATTTATATATAGTGCAGTTCTTTTATCTTAGCAGGGACGAGGGCAGAGGATGGGATCTGTCAACAGCCGAGTTAAAGAAACAAGAGATAGGCGTGCGATGACTCAAGGAAAAGAGGTAAAGTTAATAAATACTTAGGAACTTGGAGCATTTTCCTGTGCAGGGATGTGTGCCTATTTGTTGTTTCAGAAAACAGATGCTACCTATTCGAAGAGGCACAGCGCTCACAATCAACTGGGAGGGAGCAACAAAGGTAAAAGAGAAACTATACCTGAACCGCACCCTTTTGAGATCTCTAGTTCCATCTCGCAATGCTACCAGTGTAATATACACACCAGGTTCATACTGTTCTATCCATTCTGCTTCTACTTGATGAGTATTAGCCGAAGAGGGACTTCTGGCCTTCGAGACATTGCTATTTTGAAAACCTTCGGGTTCTTTGTTATCAACCGCCTCTGCTCTACAGCTGGTCAGTGTACCCCCGTTCCTGCTGCGATATGCCATTTCTTGTTCTTCTCCTCCGGTGGAGTCCACAACTCTCTGATTTTGGGAAGGTTCATTCATTTCCACAGTTTCAGGAGCATCCATGTGCACCTGTGTTGGGCCCGCAATTCCATTCGCAACTGAGGAGTTGATTGCTAAGAGAGAAGGCAAATGTGAACCATTTATGTCATTTCTTAACTGGTGCTCGCCATTTAAGTTGGAATTATAAATGGCATATGGTTCAGTGCCATTTGGCATATACATGGGCCTGATACTGTCACTATCATAGGCTCCAAGAGGCAGTTTCTCTGCCATGTCTTTCAGCTGTGGAAACATTTGGCCATTACATAACTTAGAGACACGAACATCAGAGAACTAATAAAGGAAAAAGAGAAACAAGTGCTATGAAAATGATTTGTCTAAGAGAAACCAACAATACTGTCAACAAAAATCAGAGATGAGAGAACCAATTAGATGCACGAGCAAATATAACACAAATAATGCCAAGCTTAAGCAGCAAAAGGCCATGCCATTAAAACAACTTGTTGCCATGCAATTCAAGATTGACACTTGAGGCCTTGTTAGTAGGTCCATATTCCCTTTTTTTATGAAGCTAAATAATATTTAAGCAATCAATCACTGATTCACCAAGCAACGAAACAGTGCACACTTCCCACATATGATTGGCACAACCTTCCATGCAATAATTGTTCAACTTATGCAAGTATTGATTATAGTGCAGTGTGAAATGATGTAGGACATCTATGGGCCAATAGCAAGGAGATTCATTAATCCATCGCAGGAGAAACTAAAACAACTTTCTACATATTATCTGCAACTCTGCAAGCCCATAGATCTGCAAGCACACTGTGAAAGGGCCAATGCACCAAAGGTCCTTTAAGGACAATAAAATTTTAAAATCCTTAAGAAGAACGGCTAGCTCAGAGAACAACACAAACGTGAATGGCTTTGGAAAAGGAAATGCTCGCTTCTGTAACCATCAGTCTCGATCCATGGTACTGAAGTGACCTTGGAATTGAAACTGAAACCACAACTGGCCCAACAGTTCTGTTCCCAGAAACAGTCTTTAAAAACTTGTCTCCATTATGAATTATGTAGACAAGATTAAGAAGAGAATACAAAGAACAGAAACCCCACAGGGCAACCAATAGAACCAATAAATCACATCAGTAGACCAAGTAGCCAGAGTGGTCTTACATGAAAAGTTCAGATTATGAACATGGCCAAGGCACCAGAATTTGAATCCCAAATTATGTACTGTTGAAAAAAATGACGCTTGCACTACCACGCAGTGGACAATTTGTAAAGAGAACAAGTATACCCGTCACATTTGATGGACACATCAGCATGGAGGAATGATTTAAAAGGAATTTGCACGGGACGCTGGTGAAAAGGGAATTCCACAAGAAATATATGGACTGTTTTTCTCCTTCAGTTTGAAGGATGGGGGACATAGCCCATTATACCAATGAAGTGAAATCCTCAGAAAATGATGTGGAACACTGCAGAAGGAAAACCGGGAAAAAAACAGAGACTATTTTTTTTCTCAGCAGCACTGAGGAAGGCTATCATTGCTATCTTGCAGCAACCATGGGCACCATGGGAGCCACCATCAGCTGCTAACGGTGGCACAATGGGAGCCAATGTTTACAGTGAAGGGTGGCCCCATGGGGAGAGTGGCCCTATCACAGCCACCTTCACATGCTCTTTCCCACCGAGAGGAAAGAGCAGATGAAAATCAGAGGGTGCCATGTCAGTGAGCCCTACTTCACCAGTTAATTAGGTCATAAGCGGCATGATACTATTGGACGAAGCACCTGAATTGGCAGTCTATAAGTAGACCCCAGGACCAGGGTTCGAAGGTTCACAGAACCAGATCAACTCGGTACCAGCCTGATCTGGTATGTCCGTGTCACATGTTTGAGGCTATTTTTTGGCTTTTTTTGCAAAATCAAAAGTTCTTGAAACGTTTGGATTATTTACCCTAGATTTTGATCTAGTTGTGATACATAAATTACGTTAGTCAATAATATAATGTTACAGCCCACTTTTTATTTTTAAGCAATTTTTAGTGCTATATTGTTATTTAGATAACAAACAAATCAATAAACTTGAAAATAGAGTTACATGCTCTTTATTCATGGAAATACAAGATCTATGGCCAATGTTATACCATTATTGCAATATTTCATTTTAAAAATTTTAAATTAATTTTTAAACATTATATCATTATTTAAAACTTTAAATAATTAATAAATATATTCACCTGATAGGGGCAATCTGCCCCAGATCATGGCTTAGACTCACCATGATCCAGTTCAAGTTTCTTAACTCGGACCGATCCAGTCAGAATCGGCAAACCATGCCCTAGACATCACTTTAGAGGTTTTGGATCATTTCCCAGCCTCTTATAGAAGAAAATCCAAAAAATTCATGTAAACTCAAATTTCTTGGAGTGAAATCTGAGTTTTGAAGTTACCACGAATTTTCTTACCTTCAATAGTCCTATTTAGGAACACTGTTGGTACTCCATGACTGAATATAATAGGGCTGTCGAAAGCAAGAAAAGTTAAACCCAAGGCATATTTCAGGTTTCCTGGACATGGCAATTGTGCAGAAAGGATTAGAATTCGGTGGGCTTTGTTCCCTGAATACTGTCTATACACCCCAGAAATGACCATGGATATATTTTTTTAAAGAAGGATCAACAACAAAAAAGTGAACACTGTTTCATTTAATGGCCAAAACAGGAGAATATATTTTAGGCAACAGAAATAACTGTTAAACATACGGAATTAGTTGTTCCATTGATCAAAACAAGTGAATGTTCAAAGAATTTGAAAATGAACACATCCCATGTATTAAAATTAGCGGTTACTGTTTTGAAAGAACTACCTTCATTTTCTCCACTACAAAAACTGGACAGGCAAAAAGGGATGAAATGAAGACTACCTGGGAAGTTAAGGACTTTATGACTTCTTTCGCAGCTTTGGATTTTGCAGATTCTTCTGCAGCCAGCGCCATTGCCTCCTGAGCTTTCTTTGCTGACTTCTGTAGCTCAAACTCTTGACGTTCACAGCGTTGTTTAAGACTGTCAACCTAAATAAGTTCAACATAACAGATATGGATCACTATAAAAAAAACATAACAGACATGGATATCATTACCCAAAAAGACTACTACATTAGCAAAGACAGATCGCAATAACACTAACCTGGGAACGTAATTTCAGCACTTCTTGATTTAGAAGTTCATTTGTTTTCTTCAAGCTGTCAGAAACGGTTTTGGAGAATGAAAGACCCAACACAGTGGGTACTGGTGTTGCAGAACGTGGGGGGCTTGGTTTTCTTGAGAAAGGAGAAACTGCCCTGGAACTGCTCACAGAATGAGCTACTGATGTATTGACTGGCTTGGGAAGACCCCGACGTAAATCAGCTGCTGTAGGAAAAGCAATGTCTTTTAATTGAGATAATGGAGGAACTTGGGGAGTTCTCATCAAAGATAAAGAGTCATGTTTCTTTACATGCTTAGCTGCCTTAATGTCCAGACTTTTAATTAAATCCAAATTGCTAGGCACTGAACCCTTTGACTGTTTTGTCTCTGCCTTCTCAAACCTTTCTTTGCTTTCACCGGAGAGACGGGGTACAACTGCCTTCTTGGTATTCATACCACCAGACTCTAACATTTTATTTAACTTCACATAACATGTGTCACATACACGATATGGTTTGTTATGGTTTGGAGACAATGCTGCTCCCAAGGCCTTTCTAGAGCTACAAGAGTGACAGTGTACAAGTCCACAATTGTAGCAGTTGTGCCTCTTTCTTGTGAATCCAAATGCCTGTCTACATGCTGAACATTGAGACTGTTCTGCACCAGATACCCATTTATGATGACAAATGGCAGCTGTGAAATTGGAACCACAAGCAATGCGTTTAACAGATCTGTCCTTCAAGGCATCAACAAGTGTCGGTGTTTTACGATCTTCAGTGTCTCCATGGCCTAACCTTCCATTGGCTCCCTTTCCAAATGTATAAACCTCATTCCTGGCAGTCAATACAGCAACATGATACGAACCACAAGCAACCTCCAATACAGATTCACCAACAAGTTTATCTTCAACCATGCGGGGCACTTTTCCATCTGAATAGGGATTTCCAAGCTGACCATAGACAGCACTTCCCATAGTGAAGATCTGCCCAGATGTGGTCAGACCAACAGTAACACTATGCCCACATGCTATTTTATGAAAATTGTAATCAATAAGAGAAGGCACACATGTTGGCTTAAGCCGTGGCTCTTTATCACCGTGGCCAAGGCGATATTTATCCCCATCACCCCAGGTGAACAACTTTCCTGATGACACACTAGCACTTGACTGTGTGACAATAACCTCTACTACAGCGGCAGTGTGCCACACTCCACAGGAAACAGCAATGGTCTTTAACCCCATTAATGATTCTACTTCCCTTGGATATGCAACACTTTCTCGGTTCCCATGGCCTAAGACACCAAATGTTCCATCACCAAATGTGAACATCTGCCCAGTTGTAGTTATCAAGGCAGTATGCCATGTGCCACATGCAACGTAGGCTACTTGCAGACCATCCAGATGTCCAGAAACCCTTTTCGGTATCCAATGGCTGACATCAGTTCCATGACCCAGAAGCCCAGCATTATGTATGCCATCACCCCAAGTGTATAGTTCTCCAGCAGTTGTAATAGCACAAGTATGGAACTCCCCGCAAGCAACAAAATCAACATTGTTGACTGCTAAAGATTCAACAAGACGTGGGTGAATTGCATCTGTCCCAACTCCGTGTCCAAGGCGTCCACCAGATTCTTCACCCCACGTAAAAAGCTCCCCATGTTTTGTAACTAATGCAGCATGTCTGACACCACAAGCCACATGATGGGCATCCAAAACGACATTGGATTCCAAGGGCCTTGGTAGGAGGAAATCAGTTCTGGAACTCCATGGAGTGAGACTTTTCTCAGCACCAGCCCTAAAAGAACTGTCGCATATAACCTCCCCCCAAATGTAAATGTCCCCTAAAGATTCACAATCATCCTGAGCAGAGCCATGACTAGAAGTGCTGGGAGCGCTAGAGACACTGACCCGAAAGACATCTGAGGAAGCTCCTTTTACTTGGATATTCATTACATTTGACCTCTCTGATTCTGTTGGTTTTCCAAAACGGTATGTGTTGGGTAATGTATGTGCACTTAAGCTGCTATCAGGTGAGCTAATGTCCAGGTTTGTAGCAATAGAACTATCACTCAAACTGTTGGAAGTTAGATCCCTACTATCCTGAAACAATAGATAAACAAGTTCATGGCTTAGAAACATTAGCAAGTAAGAAGGAATTGGAAAACTTAGATAAAATATCGTGAGTACTTGAAATGAGTTGCTCAGCATGCATAGAACAGGAATTTGACTAGATGTATTCAATGATTCAATCATACAATCCCTGATGAAGATTTGGGGTATACCAAGAAACAAACAACCTTCAGCCATAATTTGTATATTAACTATTTGAAGATTATAGTGGTGGCCTAAGAGGCATTGAAGAAAGAGTAAAGGAGGGAATTCTACAGTCCCATGCCCAAATGTGCAATAGGATGGACAAGATAAGTCGACCTTTTGGAAGCATCCTGCCATCTGATCTGTCATATGAATAGATAGTCCACAATTGACACAATGTTCTCAATGATTGCCAGCACAGTCCAATTTTTCATACTAAGAAGCTAAAAATCTTTGTTTTATGGAAAGAGCTGTTTCACAGTCCTGCGAAATTGCACCTCACAAAAACCAAATCTGGATTTAGCACGGTCTAGGGCTGCGTGAATATTTCCTCTCTTCTATGCAATTCTCCAGATCCTAAGTCATATCAGACTAGCTGATAAACATTTTTTTGGAAGGTGGCATAAAGCCACAATTCATTAAACAAAATGAAGAGAACAGTAAAGACCACCTGGTGGCTGGTACACCTCCCAACTTCTCTATCAAAATGATAGAACAAGTAACAAAAGAAGAATAAGAAAAGACAGCATGTAGGTTAGCACCTGGACACCACAAGAGAGCGTCAAAGTGCTACATAATGAATCTTGTCTAGGCAGTAATAAGTGGTATGATAGATTTTATTCAGCCGCTCGGTAATTTGTTTTACTTGAACCAAAATAAATCTTTAGTCGCTGGTGCAAATTTTGCAGTAGATGTGATGTCTTCACAGCTGCATCTCTACAAGTGGGGGTAAAGTTGAATCATGGTCCAGCATATATAAGAAATTTGTGCGCCCTGCAAGAAACCCTTCATATAGAGAAGCAATGAACCATCAATTGTTCTTATTTATTTATTAAAAGAAGCTACAATTAATGTAAATTTTTATGCCTTAGGCTTGTTTCTTAAGTTTATTTTTCTCATGTAACATGACCCGCCATCCACCTATACTGGATTTTCACCCTTAAAGCTACATTTCTGTAGTACAAGCCCAATCCATTGTCCATTTCTACCATCAACACCCCATCTGGATGTGGATTCTTATTCTTAGGCCTGGTAAAAGTATATAATCAGTACTTTTTCTTTTGAGCTATAACCAACAAATCCAAAACCAGCAGAGTTACTGTTGAACCCTGCAATTTTCATAATTGCTTTTCTGGTATATTCAGAACAAAGAGATTACTTAAATTAAATCCACTATGAGATGGAGTAAAGCGGTATAAAGCCGTTGCCGTTACGTGTGGGTTAATTTAAACGCCCTCGGAATCCCGTCGGGCAAAATTGTTACACAAGGATTACATGTTTTAATACACGGCAATTTTATCAAACACTTGGTGGGCGGCGCTAAGCCACATACCCATGCAGCAAAATAATCAAGAAATGATGATCCCCGGCGTCCGTGGGGTGTTCCCAATGGGCCGCGGCGTATCTCTGCACTCCGGGACCCACGGGCGACAAAGCGGCGTCAAGTAAAGCCAAGAAAAAAAATCAAAAGAAGTCGCCACTTGCAGCCGCCTTGGAGAGAGGACCAGGAAACCATTAAAAAAAAATCCAGAAAGGGACAAGTCAATGGGTTTTATAACCCTCTTTGTAATTGGAAACCAGGAGGCACCGCCCTCCTTTCCCCTTCTCTCTCTTTGTTGGCGCAAGGACGACCCGGAGGGACCCCCTCCGGTTGTTGGAAACCCTGAGGAGGCCTCCGGGTTCTGGAAGCCCAGAGGAGGCTCCTCCGGGTTCTGCAGGCCCGGCGGGAGCCCCTCTGGGTTCTACAGACCCGGAGGGAGCCCCACCAGGTCATGCAGACCCGGAGGGGACTCCCCCGGGTTATGCAGACCCGGAGGGAGTGTGCGCTCTCTCTCTATTCTCTCTCTACAAACAATAAAAGAGGGGGAGGAAAGAGGAGAAGAATACCCGCAGTTGTTTTTTTTTTCACCACCAAACGCGGAGGTACTCCCTCCACCTTTCCACCTCCAAAAACCTATAAATAGGAGGCTTGGGAGAGGGGACTAGACACACGAGAAGAGGAAAACCATGGAGCACTTGGAGCAGCTAAGCTTGGAGAGCTTGGAGTGCAGGAACAACTTTGGGCTTCCTTGTCTTCAGAGTTCAAAGACTTCAAGAAGCCTTTGTTTGTGTAAAACCCTCAATTAAAGGGTATATTACATAAATACCCCCAATTTAGGAAATTATCTTGTATTTTTCAATCAAACTTATGAAAACCAGGGTTTGCCGACCCGGCCGATCCGGTCTCGGCCTGGGTCGGGTCGGGTTGGGTCGGTCCCGTCTCGGTCTGTCCCGGTCTGTCTCGCTCTAAAAAAAGATTATATATATATAATACATATAAAATAATAGAATAAAATAATATAATATAATATTAAAATACTGGGGCGACCCGGTGACGATCCACGACCCGGGCGACCCGCCCACAGCCTGGGTCGGGTCGGGTCGTGCGGGTCGGGGCGACCCGCACCGGGTCGGCAAACCCTGATGAAAACCATGGAAAAACCATGTCGATCCCAGAAATGTCCAAAGTTCTGGGAATTTGTTGTCAAATCATGGGGAAAACCCAGTAGTTTGCAAAGAATTGCAGTTTTACCCTCATACTTTGTGAAATTGTAAAAATACCTAAGAGATTCTGCAAAATCTCAGAAATTCAGAAGTTCTTCAAGAATAGTTCAAGTTTGCTTAAATGTTCCCAAAGTTGACAGAAAAACCATACTTGTATTCAAGAAATTTGAAAATTGCAATTCTACCCCTGAATTTTATGAAATTGCATAAATGTCCAAGGAGATTATGTGAAAAATATAGGAATTGCATGGAAAGCTTGTCATCTACAACATTAACGCCTGGTTTAGGAAAAATTACAAATAAATCCTAGTTTAGAAAAAAATACAAATATACTCCTATCTTACGGCATGGGAGTCCCTTCTCGGATTAAATCACCAATGTCACAACAGAGATTGTAAGGGTTAAAAAAAATTGGCGGTTAATCAAAAGTGTTCGGACTTGTTCCGATGTAACTTAACACCGACAACGGTCGATGGGGAAAAATCTGGTACACGAACCCTAAATTGTCTGGTAAACCAAATGCGCGGAATTAATAATATGCATGCTAATCAATTACCTATATATGCATATTTATCCAACAAACAGATATTTAAAAATTAAATTTTCCGCATGTAAAACAGTTACAGAAGAGGTAAACATAGATGACCAGGTCAGGATGAAAAATTACATCAAGACAAAGCGCACCATCACTCCATCCATCAATTTTTGAGCGGCCGCATTGACCAGAAGAAATCAATGCCTTCAGGCCTGCAAACCATATCTCTGCTTCAACTTTGTCTTTGCATATCTAAAAATGATAGCAGAATTCAAAAATATCATGGTCAATAGATCAAAATGCATACAAAGTACATAAAATAGAACCAACATAAAAAGCAGGAGCATATACCAAGTCGAGGGACCTTTTGCCATCATTATAAATTAGTGAAAAGGACAAATAGTCCTTCTCAGGGCACAGCTGCCTTCGAAAAACAGACTGAAATAAATTAAGAAAAGTCAATACATTTGAAAACTGCAAAATGGCATAATGAAGCTATGAACATACTTCAGAATTTATCAGTGACATTGAACAGGATACATCATAAAGGTATATTGCCTAAACAATCACAGCAGACTTTAAACTCACAGTTCTTTGCCCGGGGACAATTCTGGAAACAGAAGCTAACTTCAATGTCCTTTCTCCACTTCTTGAAATCCAAATCAAGGATGACTCATCCTGCACATCAGATGTATGCATTTATGATCTAAAGTATGGAAAAAAGTTATAGCAACCCATTCATCTCTTTAAACAAATGTCATGAGTAGATATCATTGAAAATTATACTAATAAAGTCTATGTATCTCAACCCATCCAACAGAGCATGAGTTTTCTACTGTCACTAGACAAAAGGAATGGCAGACCATCTTGAAAAACTACAAAAGCCAGCAAATTGTAATTATAATGTAATGCACATCACATTCTTTGAAGAACAAAGACAACATACGGAAGACCCTTCAAATAATTTCTTTTTTCAAAAAGAGACCCTCCAATCAATTCTATTGAAAGCAAGAGAAAAGACAGTCAGGTTTAGACTTTTATTGTCCTTATGATTTCCCAGTAGACAATCAGAAAACTGCATGTTGCAACCGTACAATCACCAGGATGTAGAGTTTTTACAATCCCTTCGCATCCATCAATAGTGTTTGGCACCGCTTCCATATGGAAGCACTTATAGGATTCCACAAGTTTCAGCCCACTTATTTTGACAGAGAACACTAGACATTGGAAGCCATTTACATAGCTTTTTGGCTTTCAACAAAAGGCTCCAAATTGAAGCTTCATAGATTAGGGGGGGAAATAGTGTTGCTAGAGAACCACTCTCACTTAACATTTTTAATGTGGCAAGTCGAGGCCAAGAATGGCTTCCAACTAAAAATTTCACCTAAAAAACCTAAAACGCCAGAAAACCACATGACTGGCACCATCCAGGTATCCTGGCATCAAAAATCTCTTTTCATTCCATTGCAACCTATCTCCTGTGAATTATCCAATTCTGACACTTTCTATCATAACAGCCACATCCTGAGAAGCTGTTAGCATCTTTTGGTTTTGCTTCACACCAGATATAACACACATTTTTTTTATTGAAAGTGGATTGGATAATACCACGTATTATAACAGAAAAAAGAGAGAATTTATAAGTAAAGAGAGAGTGCTCCCACAAAGCTCCCAATTACAAAAAGGCGGCAGGATGCACATTGCTCCTGGAGCAAAGGGAAAAGAAAAGAAATACAAAAAAAACCCACCCCGAAAAAAAAAAGATCGTCGAAAGGCCAAACAAACAACCAAACTATCTACTCTGCCAGTCTGCCTTGTCAAGAGACCCACACACGCCATAAATCACCACAAAATCACCTTCACCCCCCTCCATGAATAGTTGTTGAACCCGAAAAGTGGGGGGGGGGTGTTAACCGGGGGGGACCTCCCCCAGTTCACTTCCTCCTTAAAGATAAACCGGAGGGACCCCCTCTGGGGTTCCACCTCCAACCTAAACCGGGGGGGCCTCCCCCGGTCCCACTTTCAACTCCAAACCGGGGGGACCAGATTGGACCTCCGGTTCAATCTTGCTACCTCTTTCAAACACAAACCAAAGCCCCCCCCCCCAATTTTCTCCTCTCGTGCCAGATTGGACCGGGGGAAGTCCCCCTGTTTCCTTCCTCTGCACTGCTAGCTGGACCGGGGAGCGCCCCCCCCCCCCCCACGTTCCTTCATTCTCCGCCTGCCAGCCTAATCGGGGAAACCTCCCGAGTACCACCTCCACCCAGCTTAACCAGGGAACCCCCCCTCCTTTTGTTTATCAAATAATTAAAGGAAATTTGATGGAGGGGGTAAACTTACCTCCCCAAGTTCAATGGGAGAACCCCCATCTCCCTCAATTAAATGTTAACCGGAGAGACCCCCCCCTCCATCTTTCAATTAAACTCTAACCGGGAGAACCCCCTCCATTCTCCAAGCAATAAATAAAAGGAGGTGAACTTACCTCCCCAAGTTAACCAGGGGAACCCCATCTCCCTCAATTAAATGTTAACCGGGGCTCCCCCCCCCCTCATTCATCTTTCAATTAAACTCTAACCGGGGGAACCCCCTCCATTCTCTAAGCAATAAATAAAAGGAGGTGAATTTACCTTCCCATGGTAACCGGGTGAACCCCTTCGTTCTCCAAGTAATAAGTAAAGGAGGGGTAAACTTACCTCCCTAGGTGAACCGGGGGAGGTGGGGGTTATATGTGTGCCCTCTTAACCGGAAGAACCTCCCTTGGGTCTCTTAATCTCCCCAAAGCATTAAATGCACATATGAAGTCTCCCCGATTGAAACCCCTATAAAAGGAGGTAGAAGGCTCTCATTCGCACACACACACAAGAAGCACCCAAGATGGAAGATATCCATGGGAGAAAATCTCCAAGAGCTCTCAAGAACACACAAGAGCTCGAAGACTTGGGATAAAACTCGGTGCCCAGCCCCCAATAAATTGTCTGATTTGATTCGTTCCCGTTGAAAGGGTATGCACTCGTTGCATAAATACCCCTATTTTGGGAAAACTCTTGGTCATTTTGTAAGACTTTTGTAAAAAATACAAGAAATCGTGAAAAATAAAATAATAATAATAAAGGATCATAAAGAATTTTGTTCTTGCAGAAAATTACAGGAAAGTCCCTGGAGGATTTAAAAATTACACAAATAACCTAAATTTTCATAAAATTATGTAACTATCCAGAAAATTACAGAAAAATTCGGAAATATTCAGACAATTATAGAAAAAAATCATATAATGTCCAAATATTGGGAAAAGCCCTCTCATGTGAAAAAATTATAGACAAAACCCTGCAAAGTCTGAAAATCACAGGGAAAACCCTACAAAGTCTCAAAATTAAGGTGAAAACCGTGACATTTTCAAAAATTGCAAATATAGCTTGCAACTTTGCAAAATTGCATAATACTTAAGAAGGGTCAAACATTGCTTAAATACCCAGAAAGGGTCAAAAATTGCACAAGTATCCAAAAAGGGTTAAAAGTAGGGTTTGTCGTACCGCTTGTACCGGTCGTACAGATATTTCAGTAGTATTGTACGGTATGAAATCATACTATACCGTACCGTACCGCTATCTGCCAAGAAAGAAACACTACTTCGTAAATATCTATTATAATAAAATGTGATAAACTTTTAAGTGTAGCTCAGTTAGTTAGAGTGTTTTATGTAATTTGTGTAGATCTTGTGATCAAAACCTACAAAGGTCTTTTTTTTATTACTTGTTATATTCTTTGAAATTTTTTATGAAGACCTTAACTATATTTTTTAATAAAAATAAATTAAATTTTAAATAACAAAAAATATAATTTGGAGGGTTTATGCCTTTCTTATTATCTTTTTACAAATATTAAAATCTCCATCACCTCTCTCCACAAATTAAGATTTTCATGTCGTTGTCTATACTCTCCCTCTCTTCTCTCCACCGACAACGTTGGCCAGTTCTTCTCCGCCGCCGCCGGCATGAGTCATTTTTTCATTAGTGTTAAGTTACAATAAAATTTAATAAAATAGACTAGTTTAGTTGGTTAGTGTTTAGTTACATACCTGAGGTTGCAGGTTCTAACCTTGCATGAGTCATTTGTATTTTATTATTTTTTAATCTTAAAAATTTTTCTTTCACTTAATAAAAATGATTTTGCTCACTTTTAAATTTTGATTAACAAATTTAATATTCTGTTTTAAATATAACTTTTAACTAACAATAATATATTTAATTAATAAATCTGATAAAAACAATTTTAAAATAAATGAGATAAAAATGAATAGTGTTAGGATATTGTAATGTTTAAATTATTTTAGATTTTATTAATAAAATATATTATAATTGTCTAAAAAATATATTTAAAAAGTCATTAAGATTGCAAATTAAATTTAAAATAAAAATTCATTTAAAATTTTTAAAGATTAAAAAAGAATAGTGAAAAAATAACAAAAAAAGATGAGGCATGTGAGTCTCGAACATAAGCACTCACACATACACCTTAATACTACCAACCAACTAAGCCACTAAAACCTATTGTTATAAAATATGAAATATAATATTTAAAATATAGAAGTATAGCGTACCGAATGCGTACCATGCATCGGCTGTACCGGTCTCCGGTTGGTATGGTCCGATACATGCAATACACAGCGTACCGGACCGATATGTCAAACCTTGGTTAAAAGTATAAATATATCCCTACTTATGGGAAAATTACAAATACCCCCCCCAATTGAGAGAAAAGTACAAAGATACCCCGTCTTGTGTGCAAAAATCCTTTATTGACACCAAGTCAACTTAAAAGTCCGATCAAAATCAAAAGAGTTATCATGACAATAGATTAATCCAATGGTCGGATCTTAACCAAATTTAAATCTAACGGTTAGATCGCAACACGGAGCTAATCCAACGATTAGATCTTGACCAAGTTTAAATCTAACAGTTGGATCTTGACCTAGAGCAAATCCAAAGGTATGGTCTTGATCAGAAGTCAATCCGACGGTCTGATAGTGATCATACTGACGATCCAACGGTTCGATCGTGATGCAATTCAAATCCAACAGTTTGATCATGACTCGGAACAAATCTGATAGCCCGACTTTAATCGGAAACATAATCTAATAGCCTAATCGCGACTAGATATTAAATCTGACAATTAGATTATGGAGAAAAGCAAATCAGAGAGCCGGATCATGACCGAATGTAGATCCAGTAGTGGATTCAAGACCGAATGTAAACCAAATGACATGATCATATTATCGGGGTTTCATGTGCCATGTATCATGAACTCAAAGAATGAACTATTCAATTCTCTGTTGCAAATGTGTATCCCTAATGGGTGGTCTTTTTGATCAAAACTCACAATATCACAATGAATATTGTAGAGGTTCAGAAGTTTCTTCGACAGTTAATCAAAGATGTTCGGACTTATGCTGATGTAAATAAACGCCGACTTCGGTCGGTGGAGAAATGTCCAGCACCCGAACCCTAAATCGTCTGATAAACATAAAACACAGAAACAATCATACACGTGCTAATTAATTGGCTAAAATATGTGCATATCTATCCAACAAATGGATATTTTTAAAAACTAAAATTTCCGCGTGTTAAACAATAGTGAAGACCACGCTCCGCCCAAACTGTTAGCTCAACCCCTCTCACCTTGTCCTAGCTCTCAACCAGTTCATTCCTTTCCTCCTCCACATCCCCTCTTCTATTGGTTCTTCCTGCCTTAACCTTCCTAGCTATATCCACTTGCCATGTTTTCTGGATTCTACAAAGGCAGACCTCACATCCTTATCAACACCTACAATGGACACTACGATCAAACTAGCCACCTCTTTGGCATGCTCCCCCATGAAACTCTCCACCCTAGCTAAGATTTCCTTCACTTCCTCTTTGCCAAGAGCCCCTTCTCCTTCCCCATTCAAACACACCCCTCCTCCTAAGGTGCTTCCACAACAATTCCCACCTTCAACAATAGGTCACCCTCAGGCAGAGCAAAAGAAAGCTACACTAATGGGAGATCCTCTCCCTCTGGAACAGAAAGCAGGGTAGATATAACACAGTTACCGAGTTGGGAAGCAAATGTGAGAACAGAATCTTCAACTCGAAAAGAGAATGAGAAGCAACTATAACAATAGAGAATGGGGTAACCGTATAGCACTCAGAATAGAAATATACATATACTTACATATATATATATATTGTGTATTCAAACTAGAAGTTAGTATAGAGACTTACATTAGAAAGCCTAAATGGGTAAAATTTTGGTTTTCCTTTGCGACCATACTTGAGTAACTGAGCACCTTTCTTCAAAGCAACAAGTGCCTACATAAATACAAAAGAAAAATTGAAATTAAAATAGTATTTCCAAAATTTGCAAAGAAATTTGGCTAACATGAAGAAATCAGGTCGGGCAGATATTCAAAATCTGCCTTTCATGGTTTCGAATGTTTAGAGATATAAAATGGCATCAAAATCAACATTCTCAAGTACCAAAGCTTTTAGCAAAACAAATTAATGAAGATAAAATTCAGACTATAATGATTATGAAACAAGAGACTCAGTTAATTACGAAGCCACTCTCAAAAGTGGCAACCAAACTTCGGCCATTACTATGTTTACAATGAAACATAAATATACCGATTTAAATGACTATCAAAATCTCTACATGAGATACAAAGTCTGAAATCAAAATGAAACAAAAGAAGTTTGCAAAAAAACATGCACACACAACACAAAATGAATCTCGCATAACAACAACAAAACTTCAAAAGAAGCTTGCCTTTTTCTAGTGCTATATTTCTTTCATTATAAATAATTTCAAAAGAGAGATACAAATAAGATGAAGAAAAAGGGAAAGGTCACAGACAGACAATATGAACAATAGCATGTGTATTGTGTTTCCCTCCCCATAAGTTTAGTAAACCTTCATGTTTCAGTGACGCTATGCTCAGCTAACCATAACAATGACTCTGTTGCATTAACTTAACCTTTCAGAGCCCAGTTGGTATAAGTAGGGTTGTTTGTCATGAAGTGGGGCCTGGGACAAGATTAACCTGGACACAGAATAAAACCACAAATATAAAATTGTGTCTGGACTCTAGACTCAACCCAGAATGGGCTGTATTATAAACAGCATTGTGCCCGTTTCAGTGTTCTTTTTCAGTTCAGGCATGAAACCTGACAGCAGACCTGTTTTAAGCTCACATATAGAACTGCAGCAAATGCCATTATTTCACAGGTGGAACGAATAAAAGTAAATTTGCATGCTCAAACCAAAGTTCTTCTGTAACCTTCTCATTTTGAATATCTACATTTTCTATATATAGGCATAAAGAAAGAAAATGATTGAAAGGGTCACTAATCTTCCTTGGCTACTATCACAAATGCAGATGAATAATGTCTTCAACTGAAGAAGGTTCACATCACGATCCAAAAAATTATCTACCCCAAAGGGGAAAAAAAACAACTATGCTAGTCACTGCAAAAGAAATTTTGCAGAAGCAGAAATCTTTCTTTGCAATCTTTGAATATTTATGTAGCAATAGATCTATTTGAATAAAAAAATAAAACAGGAAAGGCCCAAATTCTGTGTGCATCCCACCCAAAAGACTAAAAAAACACACAATGTGAAGAGCAGACATCCCTGAGATCCACATTTCAAAGACTTCACAGCACACTGCAAGCCAAGCCAGGCCCCCCCCTAAGCAGCAGTTGGGTGATGCAAGCAACAACTGGATGGAGCAGTCAGGCTGCAGCATCCAAGGTAGGGAACCGATGGCAGAAAACTTCAAAGCAAGGCCTACACTAGATGCAGGCTTCCTGTCAAGCTTCGGGCCATGATGATTGGCCAGTGGACTCACAATGGCTGCAAGGGCCTTGCAATGGCAGGATGGAAGGATCCCTAGGAAAGGCAGTAAGAAGGTTGCGAGAAGGTGGGGATGGAGCAGGGGTGGGAGGAAAAGGTGGAATTAAAGTGAGGATAGCAAAGGGGAGGTGGATGGTGGCCAGATTCTGATAAAGAGAAGATGGAGGAATAGGGGGACATTGGAAGGTGTCAATGTGAGGAGACTGGGGGAGAGTTCACAAATGAAACCCTACTGGGTCTCCATACCCAAATATCGAACCTAATCTGAGACCCAAGAAAGTAATGATTAGCAGGTAACACATAGAACCATCCTAATTTGATATATTGAGTATGTCTTATACACATACCCAGCTTCCACTGTTTAAAAATGGGCCGGGTTTTGAGGGAGCGGGTAAAATTGGCACCCTAGGTGTAAGCCACCTCCAAATAATCTTCTAAGCAAATTTGAGAAAATTGAGTCCATCAGGAAGCAAGGAGCTCTCCCTAGGAGGTCAGAAGTGTGATAAACTATTTCGTGGGGAGCTGTAACTATATGAAGCTTGACATTTTCCCTTTCGATGATACAAAATATCTTCTTGCTTAGAAATCACCTAAATGTCTCAACTCAGTTAAAAGAATTTTAAAAAAAAGCCACTGGGAGCTAGGTATTTTCCAGTGCAGTTTTGCAGTTTTGCCTATGAGTAGTAAACCAGCCAGGTAAGTTGAAAAAAGTAGCATTGATGTACTGGCCCTAGGTAAAAAAGACATCAGGCCAATGTTTCTGCAGGGAAAGAAGGTTATATAATCAATATTAATTCTTTATGTTCTCAACAGAAACACAATCAAACAAGAAGCTTCTATTTACTGCACCCCCATAAATATTTTTCTTCTTGGCAAGGAAGATACAGTCAAATAATAGCACCAAATGCAGTTCCAGAGATCAGCTCATTCCACTTCCACTGTACATTTCATTCTCTGTTTCCAAATTGATCAACGAGGGACATTATTCATGGTTCTATCTATTATTGCATCCCACCAAAATTCAAGCATTGGCTGTAACGCAGAATCAGAAACTGGACATGCTCTCATCTGAGTCTATGCAAGGGGCTCTAATAACAAAGATGTTCACAGGCATATCCAACCAGGCCATAAGCAAATTTTCCTAGGTGATACCACTACTGCACATCAATCATCATGTTCAAAGCTAGTGGCTTGGATGCTGGTGACAATTGCAGGCTAAAACACGCCAAATAGAAAGTGTATCTGCAACCTAAGGCTTTGTCTCGGGTGTGTAAACATAGATGATTGAAGTGAATTACTTCTACAAGAGACAAAAGATTTCGGAACTCACATGAGAATATCAACATGTCTAAAGAACATCATTCTATCTTGATCCAGTCTTTGTTGAAACCTTATCTTTAGCCCCCCCAAAAGCCCTCCACAGCTAAATTCAATGGAATAATCTTACAACCCATGGTTCTACCAACAATTCGCACCTTCAAAAGTTCCAAATGCCAACATTTTCAGCTTTTCCATTTGCTGAGGAAGCGCCAGCAGAAGCAAGCTTCCTGAGTTCTCAGTAAGGCCACATACTCTACACTTTGACAGTACATCCCATGTTCTCCTCGAACATACTTTGGCAGCACAACTGTACAGTTCCCAAGGCACTGAAGCAGACAAAGACCATTTCCCGCGGATGCCTTCTAAAGTTTTCTTGGAACTGCATAAAGGTATGGACTAAACAAGCCATCTAACTAAATCCTCCGACGTTAGGAAAGGCCTAAATTTTTAGACGACTAAAATCCGTGTACATGTTTGACACATGTGTCGTCTACTGCAGTTTAAGCCTAGATCAGTTGCATAACTCTCAAGCACAAGAAACGGGGAAAGAAAAAAAATAACTTCAATAAATACAGCTTAGCTGAGAGAAGAACGATCCAACCGTTGAATTCCGGAAAACGACACCGGCCAAAGTCCGAGGCGACAAGAAAGAGAGGGGAAGAGCGAGGGAAGGGACAGCCAAGGCGGAGCGGCGCCCTCCTCCATACCTGGTCAATGTCGCGGCCGGCGTCCCCATAGCCGAAGAGATCTGCCATTCCATGTGAGGGCCTCCCGGAAACGCCTCCCGCATCGATCCCGCCGGGGTTCCGGTCGTCATAGATGGCAGGCCTTTCCTCGGATTCTCATCAATCTCTGAGAGTGCGGGGGGAGGGAGACGATTCCCCCGCCGCTAGCCCTAGAACCGCTGCCCTCCCCTCTTCCCCACCAGATCTGCCTAAAAAAATTTCAGCGAAGACCTCTCCCAAAGCGAGCTCTACGCCCAGTAGCCAAACAAGTCTCCTCCGCCGAGCTGCGCAGCTGTTCCGGTCGTGACGATAGCTCCTCTTTTGTTCTCGCCGTCGTCTTATTCTAGATAGTTTTTTTTTTGTTCCTCGCTTTTGACTGGCGCCGTGGCACGAGACGGAGAAGAAGATAGCTGAAAAGAGAGTGACCGGATAGGCGGTTTCCCGACCGCGGATCCCGCGGCTTCGGCCCAAGGACGGCGGCGCGGGGAGCCGCGGCACAGCAGGCGCGCTCGTGGCGGCCGGGGGATGTGAGAAGTGCGCCTGAGGCCGTGGGTGCCGTGTAAAGGGAGAGGAAATCTCGAAGCGGAGAACCGGATTTATCTCGTTCGCGTACGGTTAGTGGAAAACTAAAGCAAGTCAAAAAAAAAAGCTGCTTGTACACCTTATTACGAAATTGAAATTCCTATATGCGATATTATTTTCTGGTAATTTCTAATAACAAGATCTATAATACACGTTCACCTGAAAATCTGACTCCAACGTTGCTCGCGTTGCAATGTGTAAACAACCCTCTTCCTCGTAGTTTCGTATATACATAGCATCTACAAATTCATTTAAAACTTTTATTTTAAAAAATATATTAACAAATTATGACTCTTCGTCGAAATTTAAATTTTATTTTCTCCCCTCATAAGAATGTCTCTTATCTCGCCCCATTACTTTTCATTCTTTTTACCAAGAGCATGCCAATAGCCACTCTTAATGGATATGCAGAAGTTTATACAACCACGAGAGTAATTTTTTTTCGATGACAAATAATTTAACAAAGTGATATAAAGGCCACGTTTGCAGATGAGACGGGCTCCGTATTTTTTATTAAAATTTATCTGCCATATTAATACACAAAATGTAAGTGATTCTACGTCATTCAAAATCCTCGTAAGCAGTTCTGATGTTGTTTTGAGAGATTAATAGAATTGGACACTTTTGTATCTAGTTATCTCTCCTCTTCAAAAATTTTCTTGCACAGAAGTCAAAAACGGCTGTGACCATTTGACAAAAATTAAATATTGTCGGAAGATTTCGCCTCGAAAGCCACCCGCGTATACATTCTCAAACACCTTAAATCTACACAAGTGTAAGAGACTTAGGTTTAAATCTAGACATCCAACTTAATGCATTCTTTTTTTCTAACACTACTAAATTTAGAACCCACAAATCTCAGATGATTAAATGTGAGCTAAATCTCTGCTCCCTTAAGAGTCAAATCTGAGACATCCTTACATCATAAGATAGATCTTTACCGGTCAATTCACTCGAGATCTCCGTGAGGGTAGTAAATTTCTCTAACTCTAAATATTACGAGTCTCTAAATATATGACTCTTAATGGATAAACTAGAGACTTTATGCAACAAGCATATATAGTAACATAATTTCATGACCTTAGGAGTTTCATTGGAACAGGGGTCTTGGACCTCTAGAAAACAGTGAGCAAGATCGAGAACTTTTGGCTCTCTAACTCATTCTTCAAATAAATTTACTTGAAATGGATTTCGATTTTAAGGGAGCAGGTAATTAAATTGGTTGATAATCAAGTAATACAGTAGTTTAGAAATTTTGGTAAAATGATTTGCAACTACAATTCATTAAATCAAGATATCTAGTTTATTCTATTTGTCGGAAATGATTTAGGAGACCCACCTAACTGTCACATCACCTCTATATCTGCATGGATATCTGACATAACGATGCTAATTTTCATTTAGATTATATAACATGGATGATTATAGCTAACTTTATTTCATTTATAGCTATATATCTTTATATTATTTTAATACGTTATCCTTATTTATATGTTTGAATCTTTGACACGTAAACGCATAATACACCATATGTATCTCATCTCGCATTTTTGAATAGTATGGATTTTTGATAGCATTTTTAAAATATTAAGATGAACTATACTCGAATGTATCCTTACCGTAATATTCCGGAACCGTATCTTACTAACTATGGTACGGACTCTGCCATGGCTCTAATCAACTATCCCAAGAATTAATTTAACTTAACACCCGTTTAATTTGAGGCTTACCGGATACTGTGGTGGGCTTTTCCGCACGTAACCAAAGCAAAGAGACGAGAGGGCGCTGGCCACGCGGGGCCGGAGGTTCTGCTTCTGGTCACCACTCCACACGTCCTAGGTGGGCTAGGTTAGACCCCGCGCTGGTCTTGAGCCTACGGGGC
The DNA here is from genome assembly GCA_022559845.1 of Amorphophallus konjac. Lineage (NCBI taxonomy): Eukaryota > Viridiplantae > Streptophyta > Magnoliopsida > Alismatales > Araceae > Amorphophallus > Amorphophallus konjac. The sequence continues at coordinate 20,957,181 of CM040128.1, forward strand.
AAAGGCGACGCCCTGAAATAACGTAAAATGGTCACGCGAGGTCGCGCGAGGAGAACCCAGGAGGTCCGGAGACTCCGGTCCCTCTCGTTTCACGTGGTCCGTCGGATCACGTCAATCGGGCTCTGCTATCTCATTACACTCCGCTAAAGTAAGGGAGGCGCTAATAGCTCTGTTACGGGATCCTTTAGACTGTTCCGGCGGGGCAGTAGTCAGAGTTCATTGACCGGAAACTTACGGTGGACTAGGCCATTCGGATCGCTCTCCTCCACCATCCTCGCATCCGGCTGGAATGCCGCTAATGCCCCTCTGGTCCCCAGCGTCTGCACTGCTTTCCCACTTTGCTGGCGAGGCCTGTAGCTATCCTCCGCTAACAGGATCGAGATTTCGTACCATAAGTGACCTAGTTACTTATGTCAGGCAAATTCATATTTATATACATAATTCGGGCTAAGGGCGCCAAACACCAGTGGCGATAAAAGATGATGGGCAACGTAAGCCACGTGGATGGACTGATGGGGCATCATGGCGCGACTTTGCACCTGGAAACGGACGGCTAGGCAGCTAGCTAGCTAGCTAGCGTCCTCAGGGGTGATGGCTGATGAGAAGTAGCCAGTTCTTTGGCGGTGGGGTCTCGCGAGAGGGCGCACCAGTTGTGAGGTAATGATTGGCCACCCACCCGAAAGGGAATGCCGCTGCGGAGATGCCTGACGGTGATCTCCGTTTGGGTACTTGGATCTCGTGGGTCCTTTTCTGTTGGGACCCCTTGGCACATGTTTCACCTGTGGCGATGGTGTGAACCACTGCCGCCTCCTCGGCGCGGCGCTTTTGGCTTTGGCTTTGCAATGATATGTCTGCTGCTCGAGGGAAGACAGCTATGGTGTCCTCTGATCTGACATGTCGCCCTTTTTTTTTTCCACCAAAGTTGTGTTGTAGTGGATCGAGACGGGAAGAGAGAGCACGTTGTCCTCCCCCCCGCCCGCGTTTCCTGGGTGATCAGAAAGGCGAGGACATGCAGTTGGGGTGGCCAGACAAGAACGCGATACGCCTTGTTCTCTTTACAAACCACCGTCGTCCATTCATGTCTTTTGAAATGACTGTCTGAGATGTACATGCAGTTGGGGTGGCCATACATGAAAAATAATTATATATATTAGAAAGAGATAAAACTATATTATATTTTTTATAATTTTGTCACTTTTCAATGTAGTAACTATTTTCATGTGATTATAATGCTAGTTTTCGGATGGAGATCATCGCTTGGGCAGAGATAATTTTGTGAATGAGATGAATGTTGGGCAATATTTTACGGATACAATAGAAGCGATAGATACAACCCAAGTTCATGGCGGATAATATGTGTGAAAAAGGGCGGTGATATGTCTTCTCCATCGGTGAAGTTCGAAAGAGAAATTGGAGACAGCTTATTCTAAAGAAAAAAAGTGAGGATAGCTTATCCGTGGATATCTGTGTGTCTATAGCCTGCAAAAAGTTGGCAGTTGACAAATCAAGATTTGATGGGAAAAACTTTAAAATGGATTTAATACAATTTGTGTCGTCTCTATTCGCCTAGAATGAAACAAACAAAATTAAGATTAAAATGGGAATAATTGGCACTTATTCGCATTTTGTCCCGATGCTGCTAAACCAGACTTTAACCAGTATATCATTAACTTTCGTGCTGACGGGGCAATGCGCTGAACATGCTAGCAATGGGCAGAATGGCCGATGAATCTCAGCCGTGGCCGGGCTAATAGTGGCCCAATCCGTAGCCCCGGCCAACCCGATAGCCCGAGTGACTATCTGGGGATTTTAATCCTGTAGACTCGGTTTGATAAATGAATTATATGTTGAGTTAATAAACTGACGAGAGAGAAAAGATACTGAGATCCACATGCTCCCCTCACACATAAGGAGTTTACTCGGGGTCAAGTGTCGAACACGGTAACCGTGTTCGAATAATAAAGAAGGCCGTATAGAGACTAAATTTTGATAGGAGAGAGAACACTCTATAAGATGAATATTTTCCAATCAAACGTGAACATCTCACATCTTGCAAAAAGTGTTTAATGCTAATCGTTGTCGTCTTCCGACACCAAATTGACTTGATCATCGTAGTACCTTTCTTCCCCATCAGTGGGAGGTAATCTTGCAAGACTATAAGACCAGGACTCAGATCATCCTCATCTCTATCTCAAATCTTAGAGCACTTGATCAGAGTTTGACGATCCGTCCGTAACGTATGTCTCAATCTTTCACTGAGATAATACGGTACGGATCAATATCGTTGAGTATCGAGACAGAAAAATGTATTATATATATACGTTATAATATAATATAACTCAAATATTTTTATATCTCATTTGGTTAAGTGACGTGCGATTTAAACGAACGTCCACGGTTCAAATCTCGCCTTTGTCATCTTTTGAAATATTTTTTAATAAAATAACTATACAAAAATTGAATAAAAATAATATGAAAGACACGGTTTGAACTGAGGATCTCATGTTTTACCGTGACAGTACATAACCAACCAACGTACAAGTGTTATTCAATATAAAAAAATTAATATAATATATAAAGTGTCCTGATTACGTCTCACAGATCGATCGTCTCGGTCTGTGACTGAGACGGGACGGACAGTTCACCCCGTCCCGTCTCGATTTGTCAAACCGTGCACTTGACTATCATTCCTTGACCGACGAACCGAATCGACAACATCACGTGCATATCGCCCAACCTTTTATTTCATCCTTAGAAATGCATACGAATCTAACGTGCAAAGACTAGCTAAGAAATAAACTGCATTCCTAAATAAGTTTTTTGGGGGGTCCGGACCCAAGAAATTGCATTTTTCGCGAGTAACGTTATTAATTTTCTACCTTATTAGTGTGCCTACACCTTACATACACACGTCATCAATGTAAAATAAAAACTAAGTTAATGGAGTACATAGAAAAAAAAATGCAACAGGCATGTTATACATATAAGGGAAAATTAATCAATTTACAATGATGATGGCATAAGTATCCCCATATAATTAATATCATTCTTCAATTTGGCGGAAGAAATTAACCTCAACACCCACACCCGGCCCCATCTTATCCTTCCTCAGTTGTCTCCCTGTCCCTCCAATTCCCGTTCGTGCTCTCCATCATGCAATGGCTGTTGTCAAATCGTCTTCAACCTCGTAACTCAACCCATGTGTTCTTGTCACCCCTTCATCCTGTGCAAATATCTCACAGCACGTTGGCAGCAAGTTCGATCCCTTTGGTCGTTTCATCTCCTTTGTCATGCAGCAGTTGTCGCTCAACCATCCCCAGACCCGCGACTCCTCCATGTGTCCCCTTTCTCTCTTCCATTCCAGGCAACCCCTTGTCTCCTCCATCCATGATCCACCTAAAAAAGTACGCTACTTCCAGCCCTGAATCCTTTCTCGTCTTCGTCCTTTACAAGCGCACGCCAACGGCTTGGAGGTCAACGTCATGCATCTGTGCCTCGACCTCTTTAAAAGATCTTTCTCGGCTCAATCCTTCCTCTGCAAACTACAGGTACGATTTAGCTCGATTCTCCCCTGAAACATTTCTCACTTTAATTTGAATCTTCCACTTCAACACTTACCTCCCACTCGACCTTCTTCCGCAAGTTCTCTGTGGCAAAATTCTCCCCTCAGATTTTCACTTGCATTAGCTAGATCGGTTCCCTTTTACCCCCCACTTTTTGGTTGATCTTTCTCGTAGTTTCCTCTGATAATTTCATGTCTCTGTAAGCCTACCTGTTCACGGATGGCTTCATATGGCCATGTAGACGTGCGTGTAAAGGTTTGGAGAAGCATGAAGGAGAAGTATTTCTTGATGTGTTGAGAAAAACACTAGCAACTCACCCCTCTTTCCCCTCTCCTCCCCTTCCAAAAAAAAAAAAAAACAGAGAGAAGAAAAAATACTAATCCCTCTTCCCTCCTTTTTCAGACAATTACCCCCCACTCTCCTGAAGCTGTTATTTGAACAAGGTATAGTGTTATTGATGTATAAACATTATCTTTGATGCATGTGATCGGTAGATGAACATGCTTCTAAACCCTAAAAAGCGACGAGCCTTTTATTCACGAGTAATTTCTTGCCATTAACAAATCAATCACATGATCTAGGCGCTTGTTCTTTGAATATGTTTTTTGTCTCATATTGCATCTTATAAAAATAATGTATTGTGTACTTTCTATGTTGGGATTTTTATTTTATAAACTTACATAATTTCATGTAAGTCCTCACAACTTATCTATTTATCAGAAAATTCATCAATTTTTTTAGCTCTTTTTGAAAAACTCAAAGGATTAACATACAGTATAGAAATAAATTATGTAGTCAAATTGGAGAAGAATATTAATTAATGAAGAAGATACCCCACCCTCCTCTCTCTCTCTCTCTCCCCTCCCCGCCGCTCTCGCATATCTGCCAATGTTGAAGGGGAAGGTCACCTTTAATCTTCTCTCTCTCTCTCTCCCCCTCTGCATATGCTGGAGGGGAAGGTCACCTCTCTCTCGCTCTGAGGGCACCTCCTTGCCAATGCCGATGTCCCTTGCCACGTATGCAAACATGGGGAAGTACTTCGTGCGGTTCCGAGTGATCGCCTCTGCTACAAGGATGCGACTGGGTTTAATGTGTGGGTCGTAGAGGATGACCACCACGACAGCGGACGACAGTTCGAGCATCAACATAGTGTGGAGTTCTGATTGTTACGACCCCAATGTGGCCTTCTTCGGGGGGCCCTTACAAGGTATTCAATATGTTAGGGGTGTCATGATCCACAAGTAAGTGGAGTCAGTGTTGGACTCTTATTTGGAGTCTATCTGGGACTCCAGGTAGGCATTAGGAGGCATTAATATATATCTAGGAGATTGTTGGGAGTCTTTTATAAATGCAGTTGTAATCCCAAAGGCGGAAGACGCCGGGTGTTTCGTAACTATCAAGGGGAAGGTGTAATTCTTTCATAGTGGGAAAGTATAGTTCCTCCAAATCTCTCTCTTATTTTCTCTCGTGGCGTGTGATTGCGTATGTGCATCATTTTCTCACTGATGTCCATATCCTAACACAATATGATTTGATTAGGAGAGAAACCAGCAAGCTTGGCATCTTCATCGCTTTTTGGCACAAACCCATCCCCTATATGTAGCCATGATGGTGCCTTGAACGGTAGAGAGAGAGAGAGGCACCCCTCTGGCATTGGCACCCTACAGTGAGAGAGAGAGAAAGAGAGAGGTATGAGAGAGAGAGTGCACTACCACGTACCAGCACTCGGTGCAGTCTGACAAAGAGAGATATGAGAGAGTGTAGAGAGAGTAGAGAGAGAGAGAGGGTGTTGGAGGGGGGCTTCTCCCTTAGGTTTGAGAGAGAGAGGGTGCCGGAGGGGGGTTCCCCCCTCTATCACCGACACCCCATCCAGGTGTGGTTAGAGAGAGAGATAGTAGAGAGAGAAATCGAAGAGAAAGAGAGATGGAAGAGAGCATAAGGGGGAGGGGGAGGTGAGGTGGCCAACATGTTGAGGTGGCAAGTGTGAGGTGGCTAAATCGATCTCTAACGCAACGGAAATGGGACATACTTTTGGAAATAAGTTAGGATGGAGCATATTTAGGTAAACATTTTTTAAATAATCACATTAAAAAAAATCCTTTGATAAATAGATAGAGAGTTTTTTTAAAATTAATATTATTTTGATAATTATTTATCCAATATATCCAATCTCAACTTATTTACACAATTATGCTCTATTTTTGCCACCTAGACAATTTTGCCACCTCACCCATGCCACTCCACTCAATGTTGTCACCTCACCACCTCTCTCTCTCTCTCTCTCTCTTGCTCTCGCACGCGTGTGAACCTGCACTTTGAATATAGGGAAATATAAAGTTACATTCCAGCAGGCACACTGATAAAATCGTCTCTCCTTACTCGATTCTTGCAGCGAGGGATATGCCTTGAGTGTTGTCTTACAACGACACTCTACAATATCTCATATTTAGCTCTAATTAATTGGACGATGACTAAATGCGTTTCTAGTCGTTTCCTCACTTTTGATCACCAACTTCTTACATTGAACTTATTCAAACGTGGCCTATGTGAAAATGAAGAGGTCGGCTACTAACAAACATACTTGGCTAATGTCCACTGCATGTTTGAGGTCCGAATCCCCTCAGGGAAGAAGGGATAGACCTGTTGTCGCTCTCCTCTCTAAACGTCAATAACAATATTGCAGAATGAATGGCCCCTGGCCAATCCTCTACACATTTGAGGTCACAGATTCCATCGCCCTCGATGCCACCAATGAAGATGGGATGGGCCCTATTGTCGGTCTCCTCTCCTATTGCTGCCAAGAAGTCGACCTCCTCTCAAGAGACTGTCAACAATGAAGAAGTGAAGGGCCACTCCCTTCTCCCCTCATTCATCTCCTCCAAGGAACGAGCACTCTTTAGTCCCTTGGCTTCTCCTCTCACTAGGGAAGAAAGGTGATGGTGAAGGGGACATTGGAAGGGAGACGGGGAGGGAAGGATCATAAAAAAAGATGACATGGTCAAAATATCATAAATGTCATATCATATGGGTCATTGTCGCCGTTAGGCATGAAACTCGCATCATCTAACTTTAGAGGTATAAAAACTTTGGTTAATAGGTTTTAGGCGTATTGAGATAAATCATGTAAAAATAGTTATATATGAGTAATGTCCTAGTGTTTAAAGACTTTGGAGATATAGGGCTAATTTTTCCTCTCTTTTTTTTTGTAAGGTACTGTGTCTCCTACTCCCTTATATTTTTACAATCAAACATATACGTGATTATGAGTTCTAGACGCAAGCCAAGACACCTTGACTCCGATATATTACAACCTCCAAGGGCACCTTTGAAATCAGGTTAGGGTAGCGTATTCGCGTCCCTGGGCGTGAATATGTTATCCGACCCCGAGTAAATGTATGTGTGTGTGAGAGAAGCAGCTGGCCCCCCATTTCTCTTTCTTCATAGTAGTTATCCTATTCCAAAATCAAACATGACCCTTTGACATCTAGTCCTACAAAACCATTCTCACTTTAAAATGATGATAGACTCACTTATTTTATCTTTAGTAATTATATTTAAAAATTCTTTCTTAATTACTTTTCATTGCAAGAACTAGGAATACATTCTTCATTCGCTACTTTTAGAACGAGAATGTCATTTTTGAGTATCACTATCGGAAGATCTACGAGGGAATGCACTCTATATATGATATAAAGTCCTTTAAAACATCATTGTTTTCTCTAAAATGACTCAATTTATTTCCAGAAAACTTATCAAAGAAATTTAAACGAGTGCCTATGTATGTCATTTTAAGTAAGAACAACTTTGTGAGAATGGAACCGCTGAGCCTTACCCACTTGTAACGACCTATGGCTTACCGTCAGCGGCATAGTTTTTTTTTTCATCATTAACTTCTTTTCCATCGTTCATGTAAAAAAATATATTTTGTATTCTCCAATATTGTTGGAATGAGAATATCAATTTGATTATCATTACAAAGGTCTGTACGAGGGAAGGCTTTCTTAAATCTCAATGCGAGAATGAAGCTAAAGATGTTATTATTCTCTTTGGAATATCTTTTTAAAATATTCATTTAAGAGTATCCATTCTCACGTGAACGCTACTAAATCTATGGGGAATTCCTTGTGAGCCTCTGAGGGAGGACCAAAAGGATGTTTTCTTTGGCCTGTTTCGAGCTGCTCTAGAACGGGCTGTTTTGAGTCCAATATTCCACCATTCTACGAAGAAAACAACCTACTAGCGTACTTCTTTTACTAACATTTATATTCCCCTAATATATATGAAACTTATCACAATCAACACAAACATTTTCTTGTCTTTACTGCAAAATTCCAAACAAGCCTAACTCTGTCCTGAGTAGCTTCAAACTGCATCAATACTGCCCATTAATAACAGACTAATTTATCTCCAACTAATCGACAGACCGGAGGATAACGTTCTGCCTGCCTATATTCTTCTGCCTCTAGATGATCCCGGTTTGGCCATGCAGACGTTGACGCCCAAGCCCTGTTTCGGGACAAGTGGCAGTTTCGGCCACATGCCCTCTCCTTCCTGTCTGCTACCCCCCACCTCGTTGGCCTTCTGTCCCTGCAAACTAACAAGCGGAAACAGCCGCACTACACGAGAACAGACGGGATGGAAAGAAAGTTCACGAGCCCCACCATCCCGGGACCAGTTCGCTCCCACGGCTCGACCGATATGGACCGGACCACCACCGTGCTCCAGACCAAGCCATGGCCGCCGACTTACCAAGCGGCACCGGGCCATTCGTCGGGAGGTCGTGTGGCCCGGCTCAATCAGTCCCTTCTGTAAAGCCCTATTTGATGTTAGGTTAGGGTAACGCATTCTCGCCCATGGACATGAATAGGTTATTTAATTTTGTGTGTGAAGAGAGTCAATAGACCCCGCATTTATCTCTCGTCAAATTTGTCATCCTATTTTAATATTAAACATAACTTAAGAGAAAGTCTAAAGGGTGCGTCCGAGAGTATCTATGAGAATATGTGAATTTTGATGTAAAAAATCATGAAACATGTGGACTCTATTTTAATGATTAAATTTTACTTTCTATTTTTAAAATTTTATCAAAATTTATTTTAAAATTTGAGAGAAAAGACATCTTATTATTTTTATCTCTCTCTAATTTTAAGAATCTACTTTTAAAATGAGAGACTAATTTTTTGAACATTAACATATTATTCTCTCACAAATAATTTTTCAACGATTAAAAATTATTTTCATAATCTACTCTATTAAAACGACAGACGCGTCGACAAATCTAATTTAACCTACAACATTTTTTTCTTTTTTGTCTGAAAAATAAGATGCCCCGAAACTGGTCCCGGACGCGAGCCACGGCTCGACTCGTCTCGCACCGGATGGCCCCGAAGAGTGGTCCGGCTCGCCGGGGCGAGGCGCTGTCGCCATCATGAGTGCGGAGGGCTTGGTCGGATTCACGGTTGCCCTCGGCGAAGGGGACAAGGGGATTCGGCAGGGAGACGAGGAAGATGACAAGGGGAAGGGAACGAAAGGGCTGAGTTCTCGGAGGGGCAGTTTTGACTTTTGACCGCCGACAGGAGTTCGTCCGTCACGAGATTTGATGTCAGCTTTTTTGGCGTTTTGTTTGGCGTTTTTTTTGTTATTATATTTGATAGGATGGCCTAATGTGATCGAGATTTGGGCGGTCGTGATCCAAGCGGGTTCCAGCTGTGGGACTGCCCTTCGGGTTTTGCTGAAAGTCGCCGAGTTTCATCAGGTTTTATGTTGTGGGTTGAGAGAGTTGAGATCGTATCCGACGGTGAACGAGGCTTCATCAGCTTGAGCCCAATTCAATTGTCCAAGAGAGGGGATGAGCACATAGTGGGTGTCTGGAAAGCCACGACCTTAGTGAGGTCTTCTGGGGTGACTACTGGGGTTTAATGGGTTAGTATTAGACAACTGGAGGAGATGGGATGCTATTGACTTCAGCTGTCTTGCTGTGTCAAGTGGATTAATCACATTAAGCGTTCTTATCCAAAACACATTTCTTCCTGTCTCACTTCAAGAACCCAACGTGGTGGGCTACCAATCTTATGGAACATCAGCTGTTCTCCGAGCGGGGTTTAAAAATCCCACCAAACATAAATCAGGATGCGTGGATCTATTGGGATTCATGACATTTTAAAATCCGATCTGGACCCTGATCCAGATATGTTAGTGGGTCAGAAGTAATGATTTAACTGTTTGGGTTAATCCAACGCTCACACCAATATTTTATATCTATAAAATTTTAATGTGTCTTAAGTATTAACTTAGAAATATAAAATATATATTTACATTTCCGTAGTATATGATTTGACTTTCTCTTTTGTGACTTATAAGTTGCCCCCATAGAATGATGTCATACTGCGAGTTCACCAAATTTAGTTTTAAACTCTTATATATTGTTTATTTATTTCTGCACGTAACGAAGAAAGATTTGGGATTTAGATCTTTTCAACTTTTAAAACTTGTGTTAATACTATAAACGATGAGTTTTCATCTTCCATATTTATTTACATACTAAATTAAAACATAAACCAATGAAAAAAATTTAGAAAATATGAAATAGGTCTGGTACCCGACCGAGTCACATTAGTTTTACCGAATTGGATAGAGTTAGTCTGGTTGAGCCAGGTTAATCGGATTTGGCCGGATTTTAGGTCTTGGTCGATCCAGGTAAAGTTTCAACATAATTCTGAGATCGGGTCGCGGGTCAACTTGTCGAACCGATCGGCTCGAGTCTAGCTTTAAAAAAGTTGCATCTCGGTCCAGATGGAGTTTGGGTCTGGAAACAGGTTCGTCTATACCCATTTATGAGAACCATCTTACTAGATTAACAAGTGGGTGATCTCATGACTAGGATTATTTTGCTCAGATAAGAGACAGAATTAGGTGATCCAGGAGTCCATCCCAAGATTTTCAGGCACTCCGGACGGGTTGTACAATGTGGATTGGGCAAATTCTGCTTTGATTGGGAGGTTTGTGCGGGAGGTGTGTGGAGATCGTTGGAGATCAAGGTGATCAAATAGATCACGATTGATTAGGGGGCGTCAATGGAGGACATTGGGAGCACAAATCAGAAGGTAGTAGGGAAGGTTATGAGTTTGTCCATGGAACCTTTCACCGGCTATAATGATTTTATGCTATGGCAGCAACGTGTGAAGAACATCATAACGCGGGAAGAACCGGTGAAAGCTCTCAACGACAAGATTGAGAAATCAGAGAAGCTATAAACTAAGACATGGCAGGAGATGCAAGACTTGACGAATAGCACTATACACCCATTCTTGGTAGATAACACAGTCTCGGAGGTGATAGGCTTGGATGATCAGATAGTAGTCTGGAAAAGTTAGAGAGCAAGTACAAGTTCAAATCATTGACAAACTAGTTGTTTCTAAAAAAGAAACTATGTGGTCAGAAGATGGAGAAGGGAGCACGATTGGAGGCTCATCTGGATGAGAACAATAAAATTTTGATGGTGGTGCTTGCCCTCGACGTGAAGATTGATGAAGAGGATAAGAGACCTCACTTGTTAGGATCATTGCCTACATTGTATGATCATATTGTGACTACATTATTGTTTGGAAAAGACACTCTCAAGTTAGATGATGCAATCACTTCGTTGCTTATGAACAAGTCACGACGGAAAGAGCGGCGCGATCGGGGATCAGGTGAGTGTCATCTTTTAGTTGTAGGTGGAGGTCAAGAGAGATCATATGAGAGACATGTGTCCAAAAAGTGTAAGTCACGTGTTCCTCAGATATGTTGCTATTGTGACCAAGAAGGCTATACAAAGAGAGATTGTCCGGTGTGAAAGGAGGATGCGAAGCTACGGAAGGGGAGAGAGAAGGAAGAGACATCATTTGTCAGGACAGTTACAGAAGACATTGAGAGAGATATAATCCTATGCATGACATCTGCAGGTGCGGGAGATTCATGTTGGATTTTAGATTCTAGTTGCTCATTTCATGTGTTTAGATGGGGAGCAGTTTAGCACATATCAGACATGTAATGGTGGCTCGGTCCAGTTGATGAACAACATAGAGTGCACAATTGCCAGAGTGAGATCGATGCGGGTTTGCATGTTTGATGGAGTGGTGCGTATACTGACGAAGATCCAAGATGTGCCAAATCTAAAAAAGAACTTGATCTCACTAGGAGTCTTAGATTGAACAGGTTATTGATGCACTCTTGAAGGTGGAGCTCTCAAAGTATGCATAGGAGCACGGGTTATACTGTGAGGATAAATGATGGACGGCATGTATTGGCTCGTAGGGAGGGTCGACATAGGCATGACTCGAGCGAGTGTGTCCCAAGTGAATAGTACAGATCAACGAAGGACTTGGTCTGCTAGCTGATGGTGAATTGTGAAGGAAGCATGTCACTTTCGCTTTAGATATCGATGGTGATCATTATCTCTCATGTCCACTGAGAGAGTTGGTGCTACATTAAGACGTGCAGCGATGCTAAGTTGTGCAAGACATTCAACTGGGGTGTGAGAATCTAGGTATTTGATGCGGGGCTGACAGATAGGTTGTAGATTTGGCACCTGGTTGATCCTCAGGTTGAAATAAGTGTATGCCCTACGAGCCAATCACTTGTGAAGTGATGGTGTCCTTTCTTGTATGTTTCCATTCGTATTAGTAATGTTTATGATATTTTCATGATTATATCTCATTTATTATAATGTACATTATCGCTTGAAGTGATGGAGTCTTTGCACACATGTGATGCATGTTACATTATAATGAGATTGTGATAATGAGACCAACATTCTAAATGTATGTGTTCTAAATGTTCCTGGTCATAAGATCTTTGAGACCGGACATCAAAGAATTCAGATAGACTAAAACACATGATATCCTCCCGTGTGATGAGGGTGATTGATCTCATAGTTATTGGTGTGGAAACACTAAGATATATGTGCAAATGTCCATTACAAGAATGAATCTTTGGATGGTAATTAATTATATCTAATTGTCAACTAAGAGATTCTTCAGTTGTAGTAACACACTTGGTCCTTGGACATGAGTCATCAAGGATACCTTGCACGAGGACTCCTGTGTTTTGATTCCTGACAAAGGGACTTTAGTCATAAGTTCTAGATGCTCAGGTATTCAGACACAGTGGAATACATATGAAGGTAATTAAGTAACAACAGTGGATTATTCACTCTTAGATATAGTATGAGAGTGATTGCCTTCTGAACGGTACTGGGGAAAATCCCTAGTCAGTGTTACATAGTTCACTCGAAAAGGAGTTTTCTAATGAGACTTAAGAGTACAAAATTCATCGGATCATAAATAAGAAGGATTTGATAGAATGAGTGCTAACATGGAGCTCAAATTATTTCTGAAAGAAATTTGTCATCCCATTTGTTACTGACTGGGCATAGGCCTGGCTAATCTTAACCCCATTAATGCTGATAAGTCCAGGTTATTTGAAGCCTAATTACTGTGTTTTCTCGACACAGCAACATCAAAAAGTTCATACCCATGATTATGCTCTATGCCTCGAATAATCAAAGTATCACTGCAGTTATGAAACATTTTCTATTTTAAATCCCGTAGGCCAACCCGAGGTTGAGACTGGGCCTAACCTTTCAAAGTGGACTTGATGTCTTGGGCCGAGCTGGGGCGTAATTTGTCTAAGTGGATTGGGCCTGGATATTACTAGGCCTTATCTGATCCAAACAAGTGGCACCTCTACCGTGACCTTGTCAGAATTAATTTATTACATTAAATCCTTCGTTCATCCCCTTAATGTTGGGGAAGACGCGGAGTTTATCTTCTATAACTAGTTAAGGGAATGCGTTTCACGTGAGTTTGTTTAAAAAAATTTTAAAGTTAAATAATAAAAATTTAGACACTTAAACACGATTCATCGTTACTTAAGAAGTAACTATGTAATTTGAAGAATAATCAAAGATTTCAAATTTATTAGAAAAATAATGATCGATGACAAATGTTTAAAAAAGTAACCATGCAAAACTAAAATGTGGCTACTTGGAACGAGGGCAAATGCTAAAAAAGGAATATTTTACTTAATTGTGCAACGAATGAAGAAAAGTAGGGAGACAAAATTTCTATGGTGTTTTAACTTCTCTACATCTTAAATACATTTGTTCCATAAAATTAGATAAGGTGTTTAGATATTCTGTCTGTATGGAGTGGCATATGCCCATTGGCAATTGATTCATCCTCAAATAACACTGAACTTATTGGAGAAATAATGATTGATGACAAAATACTAAAGCATGGCTCCTTAATGATGCTAATTGTTAAATATGACTTTTTTAGTAGGCACTTTAAAAAAAAACGGGGACGAGATCTTATTTCAACTATCTAATCTCAAAATATATGCGCACGATTATCAGGTGCATTTGAACGTATAATTTTTAAAAGATAGTTAAAAGCTGTGGACTACAAGATTAACGATTACTTTATATATATAATATTATGTAAGCAAACCCCCACTAAATCCTTGCAAAATTAAACGGTTTCGTGTCAAAAAATCATTGAAGCAAGTTAAAATCTAGAAGTAAGTAAACTACTTAAACTGAAAAACCACCGACTAAATATAATGCCTAAAATTTCAAACAATATAAAATTGTAAATTATAAAAATCACATAAATATAAGAAAAAAAAACTCTACATGTTATTTGATCTAAATAGATAATTTAATAAAATAAAATTTTATGTAGTTATTTAAATATTTAGACATATAAAATTTTTTGTTACATGTGACATAAAATTACATACAATGTTTAAATGCATTAATATTTTTTTACATTCCACGCATCACTACGTAAACATTTAGATGCATTAATTTTTTTACAATTCACTTGTAAATAAGTGAATAAGTAAACCTTCGGGCATGGTAATATTTTTTTTGTTTCACACCGAATACATAAATGATTAGACATATTATTCTCTTTTTTTTCATTTGACATATATTTACGTAAATAATTTAATCAATTACTTGGTGTAAACATATAATGTAAATAATCTATACTATACACTATAAAAGGGCGATTTTTTTTTACCGGTTTAATTGTGACGTTAGGTTTTAAGTATTTTGATTTACTTCTCTCGACTCGTGCCAACTCGCAGAGTGCTTTCGTCTCTGTCTCTCACATCTCACACACACCTTTCTTAACCGAGGTCGGGTAGTGCATTCGACGAGGCCTAATGTGTTACCCTACCCCCATTTTAAAGCGGAGCTAATAAATCACGTTAACCGGGGTGCGATGACTTATTATGACCCACTCTCTCGAATACATCACTCCACTTCGTCATCAAAGAGAGCCAAAACATACTGTTTGAACAATGTCCAGAAGAAACCAGAATTGCTGCATGGGACATGATTTACCGGTGGCCGGGCTTCACCGTACTGGGTATTAATTTGGAAGACTCGTTAACCCTTCACGGGAGCGATGGCTCTGAGGAATAGGAGCGACTGAACGGCGACGTGTGGAAACCTGCGATTGGAATGCTGTGGCGTAATGAACTATCCTGCCTCTGCAACCTTCTTGGACCCGTCGGCCGCCCATTCAGCTATGTATAAGTACCGCGTGCGGTCATTGGCTTCGCATGGGGATTCACATCAAGCACACAGTGTACGGATTCACAACGAGCACCTGGTGTGCAAAGGTAGAAGAAACTGCGGAGGCACCAAGACAAATCCTGCAAATGACCTGAACCTTCGCGAGTTCTTCCTCAGCATGGTGGTGTCTTAAAACACGTACGTTAGCATAACAGCAACTGGCCTAGTTCTTTTTTCAAGATTACCTGGGGGCGTTCGTGTCATATATGTATTAATTACTTTGGGGGGTTTGACCCCCCAAACAATTACTTAATTCGGTGGGAACCATGCCAAGAGTGAGGGTGAGCTTGGGGGGGGGGGGGGGGTGATTGAGCCGAGATCGATGAACGATTCGTACTCGCTTAAATAAAATGGTGGACCGAGGACGGCAAATGGAAGGGATATAAATTGGGAAGTCTCGTCACTCGCGAGTTGCGAGGAAATCAAGAGTATACGTCAATCAGGTAAAGATAATCTAAGCAACGTATGAAAGCAAGCAACGGGGGAAGGAGGTGGAGTCGCGTAATAGACTTGAACCCTTCAAAACAGAAAAAAAAAATGCTTCCATTCGTCAAACCTCGAATGGGTTAGACTCGGATCCTTTCATCATGGAATTCGATCCCAAACCCCGTTTCCAGAGGACAGATGGCGATCAGGTGTGCAAGATCTCGCCCATGGCCAAACATTCAACGGCGACTCTGTCAGCACGGAAGAACACAACGGAGAGGAAGAGGGCTGGGTGGAGATGGGAAAATTGTCGGTCCCTCTCTGCAACAATTTGCAACATAAATAAGGGTTACTGACTCGATCGTATAGATATTATTTTATTGATACGACATAACACGTTATCGTATCATATCGACTCGCTACGTGTCAAAAACGAAGATTATTTCATAACTATCCATTATAATAAAAATATAATAAAAATTTATATATAATTTAATTATTTAAAGAGTGTGTGATTTAAATCGGAGGTGAGAGATTCGAATATCGTGAGTGTCGATATATTTTTATTTTAAAGTTTAAAAAATAAAAAAAAATATACTCTTTGCACTTTTCGAAATCTTGACCTTAGATACAAAGGGTCTCTTTGGTTGGGATTATTCAAGTGGATTTTTTTTAAAAATACCTACATTTATTATATGTCAGAGTGTCAGAGATTTTAGACCTCGAAATCTATCCCGAAGCTCCATGAGAGGAGTTTTTGTAGATTATTGAACACCCCTTCTTTTGTATCTTTCTCTCTCCGTTTAGAAAAATTCACCCAGCACAAAAGTCGAGATATTTTTGGGTCATTTGATTGGTATGAAATTATACAGGAGATTCCAATGATTGGAATCCCCTAATAATCCCAACCAAAGGGGTCCAAAGACGTGTCTCAAATTAACTCACTTGCGAAGACACTTTGATATAAAATAAAAAATAAAATATTTTAATATATAAATAATATATTAAATATGTATTAAGTATCGACTTTCGAATAGTACGATCCGATAGGTAATATACATAAGATCGATAGGTCAAACCCCGGACATATATACATACGTGTTCATCTGATGTCATAAACAGTGCACCGTTGCACCAACAGCCTACTTGTGAAACAGTCTTGGACAACAATTAATGAGCGCGATTTTTTGCATGTAATTACCACTTTTAGAAGATCATATGTTTTTTTAAAAAAACTTATACACTGGTGGGAGTATTCCCCCGGAGAACTCTCCATGCATTTATGTAAATCCTTGATTTGGCGGACCCACGTCAATTTAGATGGGCGTATCCTAATCATATATGTAGAGGGGTTTTAATTTGCATGCATTCAATGTGAACAATATCTTTCACAAGTACACTAATACTTTTTGCGAAGGAACCATCGTGAGCTAATGGTTAAAAGTTTGACCAATTCTTCGTACTGTTCAAGATTTGGTTCCAGGATTTGAAACGGCAAAGCATTTTCTTTTTTTAATTGATGCCATCACCTTTCGGGCACCATCTTTGTCGTGGCCTGGATGAATCAGACGCTTACGTGAGCATGACAGGTCGTATTCAGTATAATTTATAATTAAGAGCTTTTGAAACTTTCATATATTTAATGTGTTGGCCCCACTGTTTCGAAAGAAAAGAAAGGCGGTCGTTTTCTTCTTTTAATTAGATAGTACAATCAAAAGATTATAATATAAATTAATGATGATTATTCCATTTCGTTTACGTCAAAGTGAAAGTAAAAAATAGTTCTTGATTACGACTTTTGTCAAACAAATCTTTCTATTGACTGAAGTACGAGCTGGGAGGGGCTTACAAAAGAAAATGAACATGCGTGGCCCTTTTATGCGACACAGACAATCATAGAAGGATAGAATTTTGATTAGTTAAATATTCTTATCATCATAAGAAACATATATATCTATATATATATATATTAATTAGAATATTTAAAGTAATAGTTATGAATTAGTTTTCTTTTATCCTGTGATGCATACGGTCACGGGGAGTTGTTCTGCCAACCGGATGCACACTTCACGATGCCATCCCCTCACCTGTCAGCGACAAATGGGCCCTCACCACCTTTGTGGACCCCGCAAAGATGAGAGCAGCCCTCTCGTACACCAATCGAAGCCCCCCAACACCCACCCACCCCCACACGCAGCAGTTTATTTCCTTCCGATACCCACCCTTCGGCCTTCATGTTGGATCACAACCAGATCAATCCACCCGTCAATGGCGGCCGCCGCCGCCGCCTCCCTCTTGTTCCCCCCTCTTCTCCTCCTCCTCGTGTTGGGAAACACCGCCGCCGTTGCTAACGCTCAGCCCCAACAGGGCAGCATAACCCGTGGCTCCTCTCTATCCACCGCTGCCCAAGGCGCCGGCGCTTCATGGCCCTCCCCCTCCGGCCGCTTTGCCTTCGGATTCTACCCCGTGGACGGCGGCTTCAACATCGGAGTCTGGCTCACGACGGCGGCACAGGGGACGGTGGTGTGGACGGCCAACAGGGACTACCCGCCGGTCGCCGACGGCACCATACGGCTGACGTTCGACGGCAGGCTGCTCTGGAGCGCTCCCGGTGGACAGGAGAAGCCCATCTCCCATGCCGGCGAGCCCGTCACCTCCGCGGCGATGCTGGATTCCGGCAACTTCGTCCTCTACAACGCCGGCAACCGGGTTGTTTGGTCCACCTTCGATTCTCCGACGGACACCATCCTTCCTGGGCAGAGTCTTCTTCCCGGACGTGAGCTGCTCTCCAAGGCCTCGGAGGTCGACTGGTCGACCGGCAATTTCCGCCTCAAGATGCAGAACGACGGGAACCTTGTCCTGTACCCGGCTCAGACCACGGACACGGCCAACGATGCCTACTGGGACACAGGTACGTTCATGGTGGGATTCCCCCTCACCCTGAACTTGGCGAGCGACGGCACCCTGTACCTATCCGGGAACAACAGCAGGTTTCAAAAGCAATTGACACAAGCCAAGCCACCGTCGAGCTCTGGAGACAGAGCAGACGTCTACCATCGCGCCACGCTCGACCCAGATGGGATTTTCCGGCTTTACTCGCACAGATTCGAGGGCAGCAGCAATTCTTCTACGCCTACTGTGGAATGGGAGGTGCTCAAAGATAGGTGCTTGGTGAAAGGCACTTGCGGCCAGAATAGCTACTGCCAACCCGCTGCAAATGGTGATGCCAGCTGCCTCTGCCCTCCTAGCTTCGAGTTCGTCGATCCCACCCAGGAGTCCCTTGGCTGCCAGAGGAATTCCACCGGAGGCGGGTGCGGCGGAAGAGGAGACAAGGCAGGCAGGGGATCGCTCTCCATGGCTACCATGGATAACACCTTCTGGGTGGACCAGCCGTACGCTGTCCTCTCGTCGGCAAGCGTGGAGGAGTGCAAAGCCGCCTGCCTGAGCGACTGCTTCTGCGAGGCCGTGCTGTTCCAGGCCGGGAGCTGCACCAAGCAGCTGCTTCCCCTGAGATACGGGAGGAAGAGCCAGAACTACACGGCTTTTATCAAGGTGGGTGGCGCCGCCGGCCCCCCGGGCGTGCATCTAGAGGATGGATTTAGGTCCGAGAGGAAGAGGAAGGTGCGGGTGGATATCCTGGTTCTCTGCGTGGTGCTCACCGTATCTTCCGTTGTCATCTTTGCCATCTCCGCCATTCTAATCTACAGATACCGGAGAATGAAAGGGTACACAACGCCATCTGGATCCGAGTCGTCTGCTCTGGACGAAGAGAACCCCATGAGGTCCTTCTCCTACCAGGAGCTGGAGACAGCCACGGGGAGCTTCAAGGAGCAGCTGGGCAAGGGGGCCTTCGGGACCGTCTTCAAGGGGAGCCTGGCCAGCGGTGGGAGGACCATCGCGGTGAAGAGGCTGGACAAAATGGTGGAAGAAGGCGAGAAGGAGTTCCAGAGGGAGGTGAGGGCGATCGGGAGGACGCATCACAGGAACCTAGTGAGGCTCCTGGGCTTCTGCAACGAGGGATCAAACAGGCTCCTGGTCTACGAGTACATGGGCAACGGCTCCCTGGCGGATCTCCTCTTCAAGGGCGAAGACACCAGCCCCTCCTGGGAAGAGAGGCTCAGAATTGCGGTGGATGTAGCCAGAGGCCTGCAGTACCTGCACGAGGAGCTGGAGACCCACATCATCCACTGCGACATAAAGCCCCAGAACATCCTCATGGACGGCTCCCGCACCGCGAAGATCTCAGACTTCGGGCTGGCGAAGCTGATGATGCCGGACCAGACCAGGACCTTCACCGGGATCAGAGGCACGAGAGGGTACCTGGCGCCGGAGTGGCACAAGAACTCGCCCATCACCGTGAAGACGGACGTCTACAGCTTCGGGGTGGTCCTGCTGGAGATCGTGTGCCGCAGGAGGAACATGGAACTGGAAGAGTCCGGGCAGGACGTCACCCTCGCCGAGTACGTCTACGAGCACTTCGTGGCCGGCGAGCTGGGGGAACTGCTAAATGGCGAGGTTGTGGATGCGATGGAGCTGGAGAGGGTGGTGAAGACGGGCATCTGGTGCGTCCAGAACGACCCGGCCTCTCGGCCTTCCATGAAGAGCGTGACCTTGATGCTGGAAGGGAATCTACGGGTCCCCGTCCCTCCACCACCGATGCCTTTGGCATGATGCACGCCTCGACATTTCACTGCGTTAAAGAGGCTAGATACGCTACCTCTGTCTTCGTCGATTACGTGCGTGCTGTATCCTTTAAATCACTCACTTGAGCGTTCCTTTGATCCTCCGGGGCCTGCACCATGGCTCGTAGCAGAGAACTTGCATATAGATGGTATGAATCGAAGTGCCACAATGTATAGTCAGGTAGATATAGTAAGTAGTATACTCTGTAACAGTGGGCGTATACTAGTGTGGCCGGGGGGGGGGGGGAATTGCCTAAGAATGGTTGTAAATTACTAAATTGAATTATTCAGATTAGTTCTTTTTCGGAGTCTTGATGATCCGGTGCTGTCATTGAGAAAGAACTGGATTGAGAACGCCCAGTTAGTGTAGTGTTCCTGATTCAAACAAACTTTTTCATAGTCCCCATGACCCCGATGATGCTGTTAAATCGGGTCACGGTCTATATCCGACTTTCCCTATCTGAACTAATATCCTTTACACTATAGGACAGATTCTGATGCATGGTCGTGGTAAAAGATCGTATGGAGACATGTTTGCATAAATGTACGATAGGATAAACTGATCTTTAAATCGTGCAAGAATTAAGCACCAGAACAACTCAGTAAATTAGTCCTTCAATATCCTAACTGCCATACTTATGGACCAGAACACACACACAGCAAAAGATTTGATTCCCAGAAACATCACTATGCCGAGACAACTTCGCTTAGGTTGCTCAAACAATATTTAGTTATGAAGTAGACCAAAAACATTCTATTTATCTGGATTAAAATTTTACAACTCCCACATCCACTTGATGCTTGGACTTGAGCAGAGTTGACATTTGATGAATGCTTCCGGTTTTCTGAATGCAATCAGCTGCATCCAGAGCAAAGAGAAGGACAATAAGAAGAAAAAAAACATCATTTGTTGTCAAGGAACATCAAATATGTTACACAAAATTACAGTAGGCTAAGACTTTTACAACAAGCTTCACTGGAGCTCCCTCATTTCACCTGTCGCCAGTCATTGGCACTTGCAGGCCTTATCTAAAGCATCGAATACAGTTTGAAGAGATATATCTTCCACAAGCACGACTTTATCCCTCGACTTTGAACCAGAACCAATAGACACTTGCCTCTTCTTTACTCCCAAGACCTGCATAAAACATATCCATGAGCATATGATCATGTGGAGTATGCCAAGAAAACAGGATACAAAAGGAATCACCAAAGACGACAGAGACAAGTAGCAGGTAGTTCTAGATAATTGACCGTTTAACACGTGGGAATTACAAATTTTGTTCATTTGTTGAACAAATATGCACATTTATGCTATTTTTTTAGCATGTATATTATTAATTCCACGCGTTTTAGTTTATCAGACGATTAAGGGTCCGTGTTCTGAATAATTCTCTAGTGACCGAAGTTAACGTTAATTTACATCGACGTAAAGTCCGAACACCCTTAATTAACTGTCAAAGATAGTCTTAGACTTCTATAATATCCGTTCTGATATTGAGAGTTTTATCTAAATCCGGCCGTCGGGTTTAGACTTGGTTCAGATTGGACCGTTGGATTTGCTCCGAGTCCAGATCTAACCGATAGACTTGAACTCCATCACGATTGGACTGCTGGATCGCCATATGATCGCAACTGGACCATCAGATTTTCTTGTGCCTTAGAAGGGCATTCTTACCCCAAGGTGGGGTATATTTACAATTTTTCCTTAAGCGAGGGTGTATTTGCAATTCTCCCCAAATAGGATATATTTACAATTTTCTTGAATAAAGGTATAGAGGGGCATATCTGTAATTCTTTCTTAAGCAAGGGTATATTTGCAATTTTCCTATACACTGGGATATGTTTGTAATTCTCCCAAAGTTGAAGGGTTTAACTGTAATTTCCAAGTAGCAGGAGCACTTTGATGCAATTTCTGAGGTCTTCATGACATTTGCACAAAATTTAAAAAATACATAGAAAAACTTAATCCCCATAATTTCTAAACAAAAATGAGGTCTTCCCCCCAACTTCGAGGACACTAATGCAAACTAAGAACATTTTCAATCATTCCATGATTTTTCCATGTTTTTTAGACCCTTCTCCTAATTTTTGGACATGTCCCTTGTAAAAGGGGGCATATTTACAAATATGCTCTTTTATGAGCCTTTTTACAAAAAAGTCTTTGCAAACCACTTCCCTCCTCCTCAACTTCAAACCCTAGGCAGCAGCTACTCTTTGTGCTCCAAAGCTCCAAGTTTCCAAATCGGAAAAGTCTTCAAACCCCAATACCCAAAGGTTTCCAAGTGCCTTTCCCTCTTGGGTAAGCCTTACAATTTATAGGGGTTTGAGAGGGGGATGCCTTTTGAAACACCCCCAGGCATTAGGTGATGGCTGCAACTGCACTTGAAACCTATCCGGGCATTGAAAAGAAGGAAGGAGAGCCTTGCATCCCCGTCCAGGCATTGAGGAGAAGGGGAGCACCTTGCAACATCCATCCGGGCTTTAAAAAAAAGGTATGCCCTCCTTCTCCTATTCCTCTGGGCATTGAACCCCAATTTAGGTTCTTCCGGGCATGGGGAAATAGGCCCCAACCCCATTCGAGCATGCATAGGAGGCCGGCCCTCCCTTGGGTCTCTCTGCAGCCCCTCCAGGCATCGTGAGCAGCTGGACAGCCCCTTCGGGCATGCACATGAACGCTGAACCTCCCTTGGGTCCCTCCGCAGCCTCTCCGGGCAGCGTGCTCAGTTGAGAACCCCTCCAGGCATATCCCCTTTTTCCCCTTTCCTGTATTACTAGAGAGAGTAGGTGAGCGCAGGTCCCACAAAACCTCCCCACAGCCCCTCCGGGCATGCACAGGCAGAGCTCCCCCTCCTTCGGGCATTGTGCTCAAGCGGACACCCCCTTCAGCCCGACCGGGCATCCAGGAGAGTGCCCCTGCTGCTGGCCCATCCGAGCATCAAAGCCCTGACTCGATCCGGGCATCAAAGAAGACCGCCACCCCCTTACACCCATCCGGGCATCCACCTGCTTACCTGTATGCAGGACAGAGAGAGGGAGGAGTCCCCCCTGGTTTGTGGCCATAGGGAGACTATAAAAAGCTTTTACCTAGTCCCTTTCAACCAATTCTTCATTGATTTTGCACACACTCCAAGGAGGCAGCACGTGGAGTTTTCCTCTTTTAGGTTTTCTTAGTGGTTCTTGACATCGCCTTGCTGTCCACGACTCCACGGGGTCCGGAGTGCAAGGACAATGCCCCGACACATCAGAAACGATCATCGGAGGTGAGAAACCATTGTTTTTGTGTCAATTTGGTGTGTGGGTAAGTGGCTTTGTAACACCCACAAGTTGTTTAACGAAATTCCCGTGTGTAGAAACACGTGGACTTTGTGCAAATAATTTCGCCCGACGAAATTCCAAGAGCATTTGAACAATTCAAACATGTGACGGCGGGGTTTTATACCATCGTGCGTCGTCATATGATGGATTAATAATTCTTTTTCTAAAAATATCAGAAAAATATCATGAAATTTGTGGGGTCTAACACTGACATAGAACTTTTAAGTGTTTGAAGAGGCATTTAGACTTTCAGGTATGACATTTTAACATCGGTACACAATTGAAGTAAACAATAGGGTCTTTTTTAGGCTTATAAAGAGTTTCTAGTTTGAGGTAATAATCAATGCATTACCTGAAGTGCAGTGAAAGTAGGAAAGAACAACTACATTCGGCCTTTCAGGTAAACGCACAATGAGGTAGGGGCATGTTGAAGGCATTTTCAACTGGAAGCACCCTTGGGGTTCCACAACTTTCAACTAAGCTATTTCTAGGAAAGCAACACTAGACAAGAAACTATTTACATGATCTTTTGGTTTCCAAGCAAAAACTTCAATTTGGAAATGTTTCCAAATTGAAATAAAAATGGGGTTGTGGGGGCAGGTTAGAGTTGTATTGTCGTCCAAATTAGTTTTGGATCTACTACCACCCGTCATTTTTTTGTGTTGGTGGAGGTCAAAGGTGGCTTCTGTAGAAATTTCACCAAACACATCCTAAATGAAGTGCAATACAATCCAGAGCTACCATATATATGTAGTCAACAGTCAATTTCTTGTTGAGGGCACCTGCGTCATGCGTGCCGCAAGAGAGAGAAGCTCTGAGGGTTGTGTTTCCCCCCGGGGGAGGGGGGGGACCCCACCCTCGCGGCCTCACATCCCCGGGCTCAGGGATGCCTTCGGTAGAGCGCCGAGGCTCTCTGAGCCCAATCTGCTTCAGCTACAACAGGAGAGGGCACCTACGTCGTCGGTGCCGAGAGTTTGGGAGCCGGATTATGGCGAAGACCGCAAGGGGACAGAGGACGTCTTCTTTCGCAGATGCCATGAAGCCCCCAAGAACAGCCCTGGGGCCTCTTGCGACCACGAGGGAGTTTCTGCATGCCGGATCCTTCCCTTCGTCTGGCCAGTTTGGCTCGAGAGGTGTATGTGGGTCTCCCCTATGCTTGGGGGAGTGGATGGGGAGGCCGTGAAGTCCTTGTTGCAAGAGAGGTGGCCTCGAAGTAGACCTTAGGTGATCAAGCGCGTGCATCAGGACCGTCTGTTGGCCATCAGCTTCAAAGGAGGTGGAGGCGGCTGGAGTCCTTATGAGCGGCGGCTAGATCCTACGAGTCAAGCCAGAGCGAGGGGCCTACCCTACATCGGACAAACTTCTTTGTGTTAAGCTGACGGGGATGCCGATCCAGTTCTGTGATGAAGCCGGGATAGCCTTCCTAGTGAAGGCGTTTGGTAAGGTGGAGGCGAGATCCTTGAGATTGGTTCCAGAAGGACAGTTGAACTGTATGGAAGCTATCATGGAGGCTGCGTCCCCCCAAGCAATTCCCCTGGTCATCCTAGATGAGGTCGGGGGGGGTTGAGTTTGCTGTGAGGGTCTCGCGTAGGTCAGCGGTGCAGTGACGAAGGGCGGTGACACAGGGGCTAGGGTATCTAGTCCTACGGCTGGAGGTTGAAGACGAACCATTAAAGGGTGATGCGAATTCGAATCGCCCTGCCTATGAGCCTGCGCCTCGAGCTGAAGTGGCGAGCGGACCTGGGCCTCGATCTGAAGCGACGGGCGTTGTTCAAGGGACGTGTGGGCCGGTCCAAACACATAGAGGGGCGGTGGTCGAACCGGTGACCCAACTTTTACCCATATCCATCGTTGGCGGGCAAATGGGTCTGTCGGATTCCGTTTTCTTGGTGGAAGATAGGCCGATGGGGCCAGTTCACCAAATGGGCCGAGATGAGATGAGGCTTGGGCCAATGGGCCGCCCGGAGGTGGGCGGGTATTCAAGGGGCCCAGTCCAGAGACCGACCAACCATGACTTACCCAGTGGATCAGGGGTTCTCGGTGTTAGTGGGTCTCGAGGACCGGAGACGAGTCGTCTTCCACGCCCGACCATTGGCTCTAGTGGGCTCTTCCAAGCATAGCTGAAGTTGCTCATCGACCCTGGTCTAACACGGCCGACAGTGCAGGTGGCCGGTCGTCCTACGCCGTGTAGGCAGAAGAACAGAGCAGCGGTGCGGGGAAGGACATGGTGGTCCTATCACCGGTCCTCTCCTTCCATGGGGGTGTTCTCCCATCGTCATCGGGCTCTGGATCTCTGTAGTCGGCCGGAGGGAGTTAGTTGGCCTCAGTGGAAGGAGCAGAGGGTGGTTAGGGGAATTCCTCCTTCTTCGAGGGACCGGATCTAGCCTTGACAGCCCCTATCCCCAGGGATCAGGCTGTGCTTTCTCAAGGTAGCAAGGATGTGGCTGTGCTCAGAGCCACGACCGGCCCCTCCCACCCTAGTCAGTGGGCTCTTTTACGTCTACAGGTGAGGCGGTGTTGCGGTCGATGTCTAGCTCACCACCGAAAAGTCTGCTCCATAAAGTGGCTGAAGCGTCGCAAGGCTGCCTCCGCACCTTCCTCTTTTCCGATCCCGGCAACGACCTCTCCTCCTGAAACCTTGGTAGATACCTTGGAGGGGGTGAGTAGCCTCTTCGACGATGCAACATTCTCCGTTGAAGGGGATGATGCCGACGGTTGCGAGGGAGTTAGAGATGGGAATAGAGACAGTGGTAGTGGGGAGGGGGAGGAAGCATTTCAAGAGTTGCCTTCCCTCTCTTTCCTGATTGAAGAGCAGATCAGGCAAGCACCCTTGCTTTGCTTGTCAGCACTGGTCCCTCCTGTCAGTGGCTTGGCGGACGGGTTTCGTGACGGAGGTAGACAGGTTTCGTGACCGAGGCGGAGGCAAACGTTGCACAGTAGGAGGCACTAGCCCTGCCTCCCCCGCCTAAGATGTCGAAAGATTTTGGCTCGACGTGGGAGTAAGTCGAGGAAGCTTTTCAAGGGGAGGAGTTAGCAAGGTTGAAGAATGAGAGTCTCAGCAAATAGGCCCAAGATATTTTAGTTAAGGTGGAAAATTATATGGAGACCCAGGTGTGTGAGGCGGCTAGGCTGATTGGTGTTTCCGATATGGGCGTGGACAAATGTTTTAAGTCCACCATACACCTGATCAAACGTAGGCGGTTGGCGGACATTGCAAGGAAGGCGAAGACAGAGGCTGCCGCCAAAAAAGGATGGTCGGAGCAGACTGAGGAGTAGGTGGAGGAAGGAGTGAAGAGAGTGAGTGTTTTTGTTTGGGACACTTGTATTTCCATTTCTATTTCTATGTATGCTTGGGAGGTCGGGGCTGTTAGGCGAGGAGTCTTTTGGGGGTAGTTGCATTTTGTGCTTAGCGGGTAGGTGTTTTTTGTTTTTATTTTGCTCCTGAGGCAGATAGTGGTCTGCCGCCTCTTGTATTTGGGAGTCGTGGGAGCACTCCCGCACACCCCCCTTACATGTATACTTTTTTCTTTTATATACCAGTGGTACTACTCACTTCTCAAAAAAAAAGCATTTACCATACATGTAGGACTACGCTGGTCAAATACAACCTCAATTATGGAAGAGTAATACATTGAATAGCCATCAGCAATTGTTTTTTCCATCTATAATCTATCATTAATGTGGAACAGTGGGAAGCATAAAAGAACTATAAAAGAAACAAGAAAACTAGGAATCCCTTTCGGCCACCTTTCAAAAGACCCTAGGAATCAAGAAGGCTTATTGGGTAGTTCGCAACTTCCTATTGAAATTTAAATCTGTCAATTGAATGGCTTCTGTCCTAACGCAACAGAAGGAAAAGTTTCAACCTGAGAATCTCGTGGATCTCTGAACTCCAACTGACCCAGTTGGAATTGGACGACTCCTTCCCGAGCCCACAATTTCACGGCACAATCTTTAAGCCAATCGAATTCTAAAATAGCACTTTCACTCTCTGGGAACCAGCAGATATCCATGGGCAACATTTAATCATGAATCCATCTTCATCAGTGATCATCAACTAAAAATTCGATATCACAAAAGACGTGAAAAGAAGTCCTCTTTTTCGAGCAGTTCGAAAACAAGATCACATATTTCGTCTTTGATTCAGATTTTAGGGCACATCGCAAAACCAGCTAATGATCAATTACGAACACACACCCGGAAACAAAAGAGAAAGAAACCCTAGTTTTCCAGGGACCAGAGTATCTCACCGAGCTGATGTACTCCAGCAGCGCCGCGTTGGCCTCGCCGTCCCTCGGGGGCGCGTCTATCTGCACGCCCAGCGCCTCCTCGCCCAAGTCTGGCCACAGAGCACAAGATCCGCTGCAAGAGATCAACGGCAGGGAAAGGCGCATCCGCCCCGGTGAGCGAGGGAGGTGATCAGCCGAAGGTCTTACGCACCTGTGATCGTAGCGATCTTGGAGCCCGGCTTGGCGTGGATGGTTATGGCGACGGTCGAGGGTGGAACGAGGCGGATGCATCCCGGTAATTTGGTGGCCTCCCCCGCGGCGGCCGGCGGGGGCGCACCCTCGCGCTTCGGCTTCCCGCGCTTCGGGGGCGCCATCGCCTTCGATTCGTCCCCGACGCGACGACTCACCACGGTCATATTTACATGAGACGTGTTAACTCGCTGTAGGAATACCCCACTCGGTTCGAGTGTGACTCCGACCAGGCCACACGGACTCGCAGCACAGCTCGCATCAATTCGAGGAAAGGTTTGTCGGATTGGTGATTCGAAGCCGATAGATTCAGACCGACACAGATATCATATGTGTTGATTTAATTAGAATCGACCAGCAGTCAACTCGGGTCAAGAGATGATTCGAGATTTTGAGATGCGAAATGAGAAAGAATCGAGTTTTTGAGATTTGTTTGACAATTGCAAGTCATTCAATTAATTTTGAATGATCATAGAGCAAGTCAAATCGTTTCGAGACGGGGTGAATCGCTCGTCCCGTCCCAACCACAGATCGATCGATCTGTGAGACGTAATCGAGTCACTTTATATATTAGATATTTTATTTTAAATATAAAATAATTAATAAGTAAGTTAGTTAAGTTATTCCATTCGTTCTCGAGCGATTTGAGTTTGAATCACGACGGTCTCACGTGTGTTTTAGATTTTTTAAAAAGATTTTTAACTAAAAAAATTAAAACTCACGGGGGTTCTTAGGATTCAAACATAGGACCTCTCAGATAGGAGCATGCAAGTTGCTTAACCAACTGGGCTAAGAGTTTTATTCTTATATTTCACATAAATTATATATATATATCTTACGGGATAGAGCGGGACGGAGCGAGACAATAATGTACCGTACCATCTCAACAAAAAATCAGGACGGTCAGTATAGACGGGACGGCAAACCTTGTCATAGAGTTCAATTTTTTGTAACAATTTTATTTATAACCTTATCTAAAAGGTTACTGTAAATAATTAATACAAGTATACATACAACATCGTTTAAGTTTGTACACTAATCCTACGTGGTGATTTAATTAGAATCGAGCTGCAGTCAACTCGAGCCGACAGATGATTTGAGATTTTGAGGTGTAAAAATGAGAAAGAATCGAGTTTCTAAGGGGTGGCAAGATACGTAGGGCAAGACTCGAACTCGGGTGACCCAATAATCATTCAGCTCTCCGTACAACTCGACTAGATTTTCTGTATAAAAAAAGTTATAATATTTATAACTTTATCTAAAAGGCTACCATAAATAATTAATACAAGTATACATCATTGTTAAAGTTTGTACACTAATCATATGTGTTGATTTAATTAGAATCGACCTGCAGTCAACTCGGGCCGACAGGTGACTTGAGATTTGGAGGTGCAAAATGAGAAAGAATCGAGTTTTTCAGACTTGTTTGCAATTGCAAGTCATTCAATTAATTTTGAATGATCATAGAGGTCAATTTTTTGAAACTATTTTATTTATAACCTTATCTAAAAGGATACTGTAGATAGTTAATACAAGTATACAACATTGATAAAGTTTGTACACTGATATAAAGTTTTGCATCTCACCCCGCTTTTCTTTTTTCTTACTTTTGAAATTGGACAAGCCAATGTCTATACTTTGGTCAAGTACGTACATTAGCGAACCTAAAAAGTAGGTGTAGGAACCCTCGAGTTTACCTCTTGATTGTGAAATTGAACTTGGCACGGGGAAGCTACCTCCGAGCATGCGTTCATAGTTTTCTTGTGAAGCGGCGGCCCCGCGTTCATTCAGAATGTTTATCTGAAGCAGGGTTTGTCATTTCGATCTAATCGATCGTCTCGATTATGACACGGGACAAGACGATACGTGTTGATAACGGTGTGTATTAAGACGACAAATAGTATATATATAAAAATAATAAAGTAAAATAATTTAAATAAAATTTTATGTCAGTTGATTAAGTGACGTGTGATTTAAGTGGATAGCCTTTGGTTTGAATCTCTGTTTCATCGTGATTTTTTTTAAAGAACATTTCAAAAAAATGAGCAAAAACATCCGTGTTTCAAATTCAAAATCACGACAAGACTGTGTTTTGAAACCCGAACCGCATGATTAATCACAAAACACTCTACGAGCTTACCTACAGAATTGATTTGTCGTAAAAAATTAAAATAATATATAAAACGTCTCGGTTGCGTCTCACAGAGGTTGGGATGGGACGGGACGGGCGGTCCGATTTATCAAACGATGATCTGAAGGTCTAAAAAATATTAGGGATTTTTACATATATGCCTCTGTAAATTTTGGTTTTGTCAAATATATCCTTTATCGGAACATATTATCATGAATATCCTCGAAATATAGGTAATGTTACGATTATGTCCTCACCGTAATTCCCGTGTGTTTAACCCGAGTTAAATGTGAGTTAAAGGGTAAGATTTTTGTATATATACTCCTGTAAAGTTTGATTTTGTCAAATATATCTTAGATCTAACGACCGAGGATGACATATTTCACGGAATATTCTACTTGGTTGACGGCGGTAAATTAAAAGGATATAACCACAACACTTATATCTAAATAAAGGATATTTATGATAATATGCTCAGATTAAGGATATATTTGACAAAATCAAATTTTATGAGGGTATATATGTAAAAGTCCCAAAATATTACCAAATTTCATACAACCCAATGTGCCAAATAGATCTCTCCACCAAATTTCAGAACATGAAAAAAGTCTCTAGAAAAATAGCGAAAGACCCTTAAATGTTAATTAGCTCAAGAGATTGTCGAGTTTTAACTCGATGCTGGGCCGTCATAATTTATGCTCGACCAATGATCCTATAGCTCGGCCTTAGTAGCAGTAGTTCTATTGATGATCTACAACTCGACCAAGTGAGACTCGCTCGTTAGCTCAGTCACAAGGAGTCATTACTTTCCTACATTAATATATTAGTCTATTCTCATCAATTTATCAAAAAATAA
This sequence comes from Amorphophallus konjac, assembly GCA_022559845.1. Classification (NCBI taxonomy): domain Eukaryota; kingdom Viridiplantae; phylum Streptophyta; class Magnoliopsida; order Alismatales; family Araceae; genus Amorphophallus; species Amorphophallus konjac. The sequence goes on from CM040128.1 coordinate 20,988,261, forward strand.
TTAATTAATTTTAGATAAAACCGAATATATACTATCCACTTTTGGATCAGATCGTTAAAAAAAATAGGAAAAAAATAGACATTTTTTCTCACCAAAAAATGGGCATACCAAAATCTACCTGTCGAGGAGGTCCGTTCTGTTTTTTAATAAAAAATCTAACCATCAATTTTAAGATCAAGTGTGTGGAGGGTAAAATCCATACGGTCCATGTGCGGTCTGTTGATGTCAGACCCGTGATGACCCAAAGTCTGTGAAATTCATAGTGAACCCCCGATAATAACGGCCCACGCTAGGCGGCCTAATAAGGCCAATCATCGGATTCGCCAGCCCACGAGGGATATCGACCTAGGTATATCGGACGCCGGATGATCCTCCCACGACCGAATGTTACTCCCGACATCACCGGCCTCCACTCTAATAAAGACGAGCACGTCCCACGAGAGCCGTAAGACTCGCCTAAAAAGTGCCAGACCCTAGAGGAACAGGCGCACAACGGAAAACTCTCCACGATTACGGGGAGACGTTATCCCACGACTCACGCCCTTCCCTACGAAGGAATAGGCCCCCACTGCCAAGATAGCCCACATAAATAGACCTTCGACCAAGGACAGAGGAGCACACGGTGAGATAGACACACGTATACTGACACAGATTGACAGCTACGGATGCCTACGGACAGAGAGAGCCTTATACAGGGGAGAGCCTCGACCTGTCTCCGAGCATACTTTCAGCCTAGCGAGTACTCTCCGAATAATCGTTGGGTGTGGCGACCACTTCCCCGGAAGTCCGATCCTCACTCCAGACTTGATCGCTATGCTCTCATTCTCTTCCCTCTTCTCCATCCTCCCTTGATCCCCACGTAATAAGGTTCTATCTTATATAAGTATCGGAGGATTGTCCCTTTTGATAACATCCTGGGCTCCTTATGACGTCATTCTTATGATGTTTGTAGGCTTCCACGGGTGACTAGACGATCTTCCTCAATAAATAAATATTAAAAATATGGTATAAAATTTGAGATACCATTTTCTCACCTCTACACGGTGATATATGCTATAAAAAAATTGATTTGCCTTAGTAATTTCTTACACTGCACGACGTCGCAGAAGCCTCCCACCTAAAACTCAATACAAAAATACATGTTAATAATCAAGAGTTTCAAATCTAGCGTCAACTCTAAATTAAGGACATCTTGATGCTGCATTTATTTGGTTAAAATTTGTAGATGCAGTCCAAGTCGCAAGGAAGATACATGGCAGAGATAACGGTGCCGCTTGATAGAAAATAGTATTTCACGGATAGAGATTTTCTACTAGATTTAAGCACAGAAATCAAAGGGAATTAAGATCCAGATGAGCAAACACGGGTCGAAGCGCGTAGTCGCTTTCTTTAGAGTCGTTCCGTCCCTACTCTGGTGCAGATATGCTTCCCGACGGAACTTCCCCAAGATACGACGACCTAAAACCGGTGGCGACGCGAAGGTGCACTCCAACTCGCGTTGCCGGGGCGAACACCACAGTGACCGACGACTCTTACAAGAGGAAGAAGACGATGGGGGAGAGGAGTTCGTGAGAGATAGCTTTCGGGTTAGAGAGAACCGAAAACCGTACCTCTCACAGAAAAAGACCTTCTTCAAATACCCTCTCGGAAGCGACCCTTGACCGAGTCACACACAATCACCCAAAGAGGGGAATACGAAGAGACGCGGAGAGAATCCAAGAGACACTCGGTAATTCGCGTGTGTGTGAGAAAGAGGAGGCAAGCCCAAGAGACCACTAGCCTAAATGGGCCAACTACCATAGTCTCCTCAAAATAATACATAACAAAGACACGAGTCCCAACTAAAGGTAAGTAGAAACTTTTTCCACTTTCTAATGTGGGACTAAAAAACACAAACTCAAACTTTTAAAATTTAAACATAGATTCCAACACCGCTAATGACAAGAAGAGAAAGAAGATGAGTTTACAGTAGGGGTGAGCATTATTCGGGTTCTAAGTTGAAAATTAAATCGAACCGATTTATTTGGTTTGTTTTGGTTTGAGTTGAAATTTAAAAAAATTCGGTTTAAGTTCAAATCGAATCGTATTAAAAAAACTAGTTTAGTTTGATTTTAATTTTCAAGAAATAAAATCAAACCGAATAATACGAATTTAAGGATATTTTTGTCAAGTTAATATAAGTGTATATATAACCATTAACTCTAATTCTAAAAGTCTAATTTAATTTTAATAATATTTTTTTAATTTAATATAAATATATAAATAACTATTAAACATAATTCGAGTAGTCTAACTTCCGCCATCTCGATGAGGTTTCTAAATATAATGTTACGAAATTAGTTCTAAATCACCTTCTATTAAATTCTTAGTTTTTATATGTGAAAATATGAAACTTATTCTTACAAATTGTAACTTTTGATGTTATTTTTTTAATATTTATTTTATTTAGTAGAAATTATGTTATCTTAAATTTTTTTACTCCATTTTAAATCTACTCTAATTTTTAAAAAGAGACAAAAATATAGTTCAAATCGAATTAATTTAATTTGACTTGATTTGATTTCAAAATAATTTAATTTAGACTTGATTCAAATTAAACTTTTAATTCGATTTAATCTAATTTGAAAAAAAATCTCTTCAAATCAAATCATGCTCGCCCTTAATTTATATAGCTGCGTCTCCGACGGAACACTGGAAACGATCCGGTCAACAGCACAGCAACAACCGAGTTGGAGCGAAAAGGGCACGATGACCCTGATGTCAAGCAATTGAATTGATCGTCTCCCTCTCTCTCTCTCTCATCCATCGATGTTCATATTGTTGATTAGTTGTTTTCTATGAAAGCTGCGGAGTACGTAAGATATTAATTAATGGATGAAAAAACACAAAAGAGTAATTAATAAGACGAGGCACGTGCACAGCACCGCATGCATGCAACCTAATTAATAGAATACAATACATGAGCGGTTGGTTGCGCTTCGAGTTATTAGAATATATATGGGAGCCCAAATTAATTAATTGGCAGGACCAATATTAATTTTAATTTCAAATAAAAATATATACACTCTTTAATTAAGATGCCAAAATACGCGTCCATATCCTCTTCATAATTTGAAACAAATTAACCCTTCTACCATGTAACACTCAAATATAATAAATTGACAAACTTGTCCTTCTCGTCGGCAACACCTCTTCTCGGAGTGAAGGAGATAGTTTTTCGAGGAGAGGGAAGCAATATATTTTACCATTAACGTCATTGTTATCAGAATCGGATCGGATCGGTCGGTCAGACCAGTTCGACCGTGAACCGGTCCGATTAGGTCCGATCCGATCAAATAGTAAAAAATCGTACGAACCGTCTGAACCGCGGTTCGACCGTTGAACCGGTTCGGGTCGATTCGACACTATTCCCTCGTCAAAAAAAGAAATAAAAATAAAGAATGGTTCGGTATCCGTCCTTGTCAACTCAACCTGGCTCGGCCCGGCACGGCACAAATAAATAAATAAATATATTGTTTACTTATATTCGATCAAATCATTTAATTCAACACACAACTCAAGTCCACATTAGCTCTCCAAGATATAAAATCAAGAAAATCTTTCTAACTTCCAATATGAGACTAAACATAAAGACTCTATTTTCAACATATAAATGAAGATATTTGAATCAACATAAAGGCTCTATTTCCAACAAGTAGTTACAAGTTTTCTCTATATTCATGTATGTTTATTTATTTTGGTCATTATATCTTATTTGAGTTATTTCTTATTGTATTATGTTATAGAATCGGGTCGGACCATATATCAATATTATATTGACATCACGGTTCAAATCGATTCGAACCAACGGTCAAATCGATTTGAACCGAACTAGTTCATTATCCGATTCAGACACCGATGATAACATTGATTATAGTTAATATCTTGACGATATAATTAAATTTAATACTGTACGGTAGTGTTACCATCACTCATTCCCCACACGCCTTCTGGGTCAGAGCCCACGGAAGCAGACTTCAACAATTGATTTCTTAATCAGAAGCGCGTCTATGTAACTAAGACCAAAAGTATACAACAAAGATGGTCCAAGGAGCTAGCTATGGCAACAAACAAGGGACGAATCGGGAATCTCGAGTGCGTTGTTCAACCCGCTGACTCGGTCCTTCTTAATTTCCTGCTCTCATCAGGAGGGATTCATGGCACACCCAGCATCGCCCAGTCCAACTCTATGATCGGTTGGATCCATAGACGTTATGCCGCCGGCCGGCCTCCCATCACCAGTTCTCTATATAAACCAGTCGAACGTACAGGCAGCCTCACTTCACCACTAAGCTTGCACCTCCTCCTCCCTGTCGCTCAGCGCACGGCCCCACTCAACAGCCACAAGCCATCACCCACTCCGATTAATCCTCCCCCACCGAAACCCTAGATCCCCTTCTTCCTCAAGCTTCAGACAAACAGGTGTCTCCCCCCCCCCCTCTGCAGTTGGAGATGGCATCAGTAGCGGCCATGTGGGAGGAGTTGGTGGTGAGGGCGGTGTCCAAGGTGGACAAGAACGACTACATGCGTTACTTCCCCAACATCTGCCTCCCCAAGCCCACCCCGTCGGAGGACCCTCTCGCCGACCTCGAGACGTTCGAGGGGCCCGGGCCATGGGACCGGACCTTGCTGGAGGTGGAAGTGGAGAACCCCATGGACGCCGCCTCCGGCCGCACAAAGATGGTCCTCTTCTCCGGGAACGACTACTTGAACTTGAGCTCACACCCAGCTGTTCGAAAGGCCGCGGCTAAGGTTCATATCTCAGACCCAAGACTGCCACATGCCTAAACTCTTCTTCTTCTTCTTCTTCTTCCTTCATCTCCTCCTCTGCTTTGGAGAGGCTTACTTAATGCGTATCCCATGCGTTCAAATTGTGTTCAGGCAGCCTTGGTGTACGGGATGGGTCCGAGAGCATCTTCCATGATCAGCGGTCACACGGATTACCATCGCCTACTGGAGGACACCTTGGCAGAGCTGACCAAGAAGGAGGCATGTGTCATCACCCCCACTGGCTTCGCTGCCAACACCGCCTTCCTTTCAGCTCTGGGAAGCGTCGCCTCCCTCACGGCTGCCGCCAGAAGGCCAGCCAAGCACGAGAAGATCGCCATTTTCTCGGATGCCCTTAACCACGCGTCTATAATTGATGGCCTTCGAATGGTCGAGCGCCATCAGGAAGCCGATGTCTTCGTGTACCGGCACAATGACATGAAGCACCTCGACGAACTTCTCTCCAATTGTCAAGCTGAGAGGAAGGTGGTTTACACAGACAGGTAATTAACAACGATAGCTAGCTAGCTAGCTAGCTAGCTAGCTATTCTCCCAATTATATATATTACCATTGGTTTCAACTAATTATCCCAGTTAATTATCTTTATCAAACTTCCTTCTTATCTTGCCTATTCACATGTTGCAGCTTGTTCAGTATGGAAGGAGACTTTGCCCCAATGCTCCAGCTCGTTGAGCTCCGAAAGAAGCACGGTTTCTTATTTGTCATAGACGACGTAAGTGAACTTGCTATATGCCATGCACAACACCACCACAAGATCAGGAGCTCTCTGAGACATCGATCTCTTCTTCCCCAGCCTAAAGTACGTCGTGTGTCAACCTCTCTGAAATTCGCTATTTTCACAGGCTCATACGACGCTCGTCTGTGGCAACAACGGGGGTGGCATCGCAGAGGTGTACGGCATCGAAGACCAGATTGACATATGCGTCGGCACCCTGAGCAAGGCCACAGGCTGCATTGGTGGATTCATTGCCTGCAGCAAGAAATGGAAGAAGCTGATCCAGGGAAGAGGTCGGCCATACATCTTCACCACTGCTTCTCCCCTGCCAACCATAGCTGCTTGTTATGGTAAGCTCCGGATTCACAAGCTGCGTTCACTTCCAGGATGCATGCATGCATATATAGCTGTACGAGAACGTACGTGTATTGATCGAGGTGATCAGCAAACTCACTTGTTTGAGCTTCTGGTTAACTTGGCAGCTGCTGTGACGGTGGCCAAGAAGGAGTCCTGGCGCAGGCAGGCAGTGTGGAGCAAGGTGCAGGAGTTCTCCGCCTTAACCAAGTTTCCAGCCACCAGCCCCATCGTATCACTTGTTGTCGGCACGGAGCAGGCTGCTCTCCATGCCAGCAAGCACATGCTGGAGTGTGGTTTCCATGTAACGGCAATCAGACCTCCCGCGGTGGCTCCCAATGCCTGCCGGTTGCGCGTGACGCTAACAGCTGCGCACACCTCAGAAGACATGAGAAGGCTCGTTGCTGCCTTGTCCCAGTGCATACCTTCTCTTCAACAGCCGAGTGAACAAATTCCGGCGAGGCTTTGAGCTCCTGTGTACCCAGTGGAGGACAGTCATCCGCAGATTCATTTAGTAGCAAGCACACGTATCTAGCACTTTTCAATACATTCTTTTTCGATGTCTCGTTTGTTCTTGAGATTTGATTTTTCCAGTACAGTTCATCATTCAATTCTTGTAGCTCAACCTGGCCTTTGAGTAAATTAGTGAAAGCTTCACTTGTTTTTTTTTGCCAATATCAGAACAGCCCTGGACCAAACTCCGGATTGCTATTTTTCAAATATATAATATATATATATATATATTAGTGGTTGTGGGAGATATCTTCCTAAGACTATCCTCCATAGTCCATACAAATGTATTTACAAAAGTATCCCTCTAATTTCCATTTTATTATTTAATCTAACTACGTCATACTATTTGCAAAAATACTCTTACCATCATTAACCGTTAGCAGTCCATTAAAATCTCTTATTTAACCTTGTTAGCCTTTAATTAAATTTTAAAAATATCAAATTACCCATAATCTCTCGTAAACTATTTCTTTCCCATCGTATATTTAGCTCTAAATCTCTCCTTCTCACTCTTTGAGACAATATTTTTGTGTAAATAACCTTTTTAAGTGAGGGTGTTTTTGTCCAAAAATTCAAAGTTTTTTCAGACAAAAACCTCTGAAAAGTTAGAGAAACTCAATCCCCCTCCCCTTAATCTCACTATTTTCTGAAATATGCCTATAATCTGCTCCGTTACAGAAATAAGCCACTGCGGTTGATTTCAGTCTACACTTCTTAACCAAACCATGGTTAAGGCTAATCTGGAGTTAAAACAAGAGAGAGAGAGAGAGAGAGAGAGAGAGAGAGAGAGGTATTGGGGGGGGGGGTATTTCCCACATGCACGCTCCGACACCCGGTGTGTGCGGCTAGAGAGAGAGTCCAATGTTAACATTGAAAATGAGAGGTAAGAATATTTCTCGTAATATTCTTTTTTTATACGGAGATTAACTATAAATAATTTAGAGATTGTAAGGGTTTTTAGAAAAATGCCGACACAAGTTATTGTGTAATTCACTAAATTTTTAGGGATTTTTTAAAAAATATAAAAATAATTATATTAAATGAAATTAAAATATTCTTTAAATCTTCAATTGAGGTGAACTGCAAGTATTTTTTAATGCTCTATTGATATAAAAATATTAAAAATAATATAAAATAAAAGAAATAATCTGGCAAAAAAACTTAAAAGAAAAATATTTTTTAAAATTCATGTTTTAATGCAATGTCTGCTTCAACTGTTTTCACGGCGAATCTGATGGGTCACTTTCTTATCTCTCAAAATCATGTGTCTATTCGAAGCCTACTACAGACACGGATTCAGGATATCTTTCTTGGTGTCATCTACGTAATACGTTCCATTGATGACGTGAGAACGATGATATTCTCAACTAATATCAATTAGGATGTAGCCATTCTTGCACTGTGTGCAGGAGGGATAGGCACGCCACTTGTAGGTAGAGATATTGGTAAAGACTCGAGTGAACGGATGATAATGTCTCTTATGTGCAAGTTTGTAAAAAAAAATTTAGTATCGGTGGTACCGATCTTTCAGTGACATGGTACCATATCATACCGTGTATCATCGTGTGTCAAAAAGAAAATATTTTTTATAAATATATTATATAAAAAATATATAATAAAAATTTGAATGTGACTTAATTGGTTAGAGTATTCTGTGTAATTTTTGTAAGTGTTGTGTTCAAAATTTACAAAGGATATTTTTTACTAATTGTTCTATTCTTTGAAAAAATTTAAAAATATTTTAACGAAATTTTAAAAAAAGCAAATTAAAATTTAAATACTAAAAATTATAATTTGGATGGCTTTATATCTTTCTTATTATTTTTTATTAATCTTAAAATCTCTATCATCTCCCTCCACAAATTAAAATTTTCTTGTGGTTGTCTGCACTCGCTCCCTCTCTTCACTCCATCGACAATGTTAACCAGTTCTTGTGGAACGCGGATTTTTATTTTTAAATTATGATTTACTTATTGATTTGATTTATTTATTTGTTTTGTTTATTAGTTGGTTTATTAGGCGTGCCAGTCACAAGTGTGACGATTTCATTGTGCGCTCGACTTGACTTGGTCAGTCGATTGTGAAGTCCGAGTCGGGACCGGAAGTCCGTCATACCATAAAGGTCATGACGTTAATTACGCCCTTCCTAAGAAGGACAACCCTTGATTAAACGCCAAAATAGGAGGCCTCATAAGGCAAACATATATTCATGTACATAACTTTGAACTTCATACCAGGCCCGAAAGGCAGGTTAGAGAATAACATCGACCGCAGAAACAAACTATATCGCTGAATCGGCGGTTCAAAAATAATCAGACTCAGGGGAAAGGTGAACCAGAGGATATCAATCGCGGACAGGATGAGCCACGATCATGACAGAGGTTTAAAGCATCGATTATCATTTCGGCGACACTTCCCCATAGTCTGGATCATGTCCAGAGGGAAATAGGCTATCACCCACAGAGTGCCGGGGTGAAAGCCGAAAGGAAGAGAGAGGTTGGATCTCTCCACGTTACACATGTATGCCGTAGGGCAATGTTTGACTCTTCCCTCACAGGAGCTGGTGGCACTCATGCATTGGCATAGCTCACCGGAGCTCAGAGGGAGGTGCGTCGTTGTGACTTCGACACGAATTGATGGAACATAAGGGAGTCTACCTCCCTTTAACTTTATCCTCGGGACATATCTGGTGATCCACGAATATCTCTGTGTGGGTTAGCTCTGGGCATTTGGGCTCACAGGGTGGCAATTTAGGCTCTCGGCATGACCACAGATGGAAGGCTAAGGCTCCCGGCGTGAGTGGCAAGAAGGTGGAGGTTCCCGGCGTGGCCGAAGGGAAAAGTCCAAGAAGCTCCCGGCGCCGACTTCCCGGCGCGACGAAGACTCTCCAAGGGGGTTCTCGGCGTAGGCTGAAGGGAGGAAGAGGAGTTCTCGGCGTGAGGGTTCCCGGCGCGCTGAAAGCCGCGCCGAGAGCTGATGGCGCCGAGAGTTCGGTGCCGAGAAGGTATTGGTGTTTGGGCGCCGTGAGGAGTTTAGGATTTTACGGTACCCTGTTTTTGGGGTTTAAAGAGTTTTCTGGGAATCTATATCAAAGTAGATTGGCTCGGGGGACTCTGAGATGGGGTTCAACTGGTTTTAGTTGTATATGTTTCAAAGGAGGCCGAGAGCTGAGAGGGATTGGAGGAGAAGAGTCCAACGCAGAGAACTTTTTCACCATTACTATGCGAAGTCCCGAGGACAGCTTCAGTGTTATCTTTCATCGGCCTGGGAGGATTTCAGCAGCACCTTCCCCGTACCTAGCGTCTGCCAGGGAGTGATAGACGATCACCCACGGAGTGCCGGGATGAAAGCCAGAATAAGGGGGGTATGGGACCCCTAGCCCGTGTATGTGATTACAGCACCAACTTAATATCCCTTTGAGGCCATTGAAACTTATGCAGTGGCAGAGTTTCCTTGGCTCGTAAGGTTATGTAGGGGGGTTATCCCCAATAATCTTTATCCCTTAGGTAGATATGGTGATCTGGGGCGCCCTTCGACCGAATTCAAGGTCACACTGAACGGACTGTAGGGGCTACCGGTGTGGTTTCTTCATTGGTGGCAGGAAAGTTTATCAGGGGTTCGAGGGGTATATCTGTGTGGTTTACAGTTCGAAGGGGTGGAAGGCACAAGGGGTGGTTCCCGGCGTGGGGGACTTCTCGGCGCGACGTCACCGCGCCGGGAACCTGGCGCCGGGAAGCCCGGGCCGGGAAGGCTATATTGAAGGGCTTTATTGACTTGCTGAAGGGGCTAAAGAAAGGGACCTCTCGGCGGCGTAGCTCTCGGCGGGGAAATGACCACGCCGGGAAGGGGCTAAAGGGTTTATGGCTTGATTGCGGTACTTTGCTCAGGAGATTTCTGGGATTTCTGGCTCAGATTGAGGCAAGATATGGAGTGCAGGAGGGGATTACATGGAGGTTAGTATCAGTCGAAGGGCAGACCATCCATTATCGAATCCTCGTGGGACGTATAGCGTTTTCTCTACTCACCTGCTGCTCAGACGGTCAAGAGATTGATGTCTCTGACCCTGAACGAGATGGGAGCTCGGCAGAAATCTATGATATTCGAGAAAACCCTGATCCGAGGGGAGGGAAGAGGGCGGACAGAACCCAATAACCCACTGAACGAGGGTTGAGGCTCCGTCCTCGTCCTTCACCAGAGAACGGGCTAGGGGGGGTCGAAACACGAGCCGGAAAGCTGGAGCATCTAGGCAAACCGATATTCCGAAGAACAACCGATGCAAGAAGGGGAGACAGACAGCAGATATCTCAATCAATCGAATGCCCAAACGGGCCATGTTGATACTTCATTTCATTGCATCATCCCAAACTTACACAGATCGTAGAAGGGAAATGAAAGATAGAGAGGTGGAAATCGAGACCGAATCCTCCGGCTACATTGATAAATCGAGAAAGACTCGCCAGATTACATCAGAGAAAAAAAAAGAGGAAAGCATGGGGGAGGGCGGAGCATTGACTCCTCTGCCTCCCCGGTTACCCACCTGAGTCTTCCTTTCTTCTTCTTCTCCCAGCTTCTTCTTTTTTCCCTCTCGGTCTCTCTTCTGTCTTTTTCTATCTTCCCTATCTCTATCTTCTGTCTCTCTTTTTTCTCCTCCTCTCTCCCCTTTTTTTTTTCGAAGGGAAGGGGGCTTTATAACCGTCCCTCTTTGCCTTCTCGGCAGGCATCTCACGGCGCGCCTCAGCTGAGGGCTTCCCGGCGCGCAGGACTCCAGCCTCTCGGTGCAGCCATTGGGCTTCGACAAGGGGCTCCCGGCGCCACTATTACAGGCCCACTTAGGTCTCTTAGACCAGGCCCTTTATCGGCCCCTCAAGTACATCAGCACCCAAAAGGGTCCTTCGTTGGTGATATAGTTTGTATTGAGATCATTAGTAGGGTTTTCATCAGTCCGCAGACAGGGGTTTCATCAGTATTGCCATCTGAATGATGACAGAATCGGGCATCATTTTATCGATATCGTCACCTGAATGGTGACGAGATCGGACATCAGCTTTAGTCTGGGAAGACTTCAGCCGGGTGTATAATCTGTGGAGACGATTCTTCTTGTGTTCTTACTTTGCAAAAGCCTTTACAAACTTCATCTGCCGGTACCGGCTTCATCTTTATCTCACATCACATCTGTCAATAAGCCGACACCTGACTTACCCTGACATGTCATCTGTGGATTCTTGGATGAGACAGTAACACAGCTCTTATTAAAGTGTGCTAGGAGGTCTCATTAGTCAAGCGACTACTGCTTTATCAGTGCTGCCGTCTGAGTGACATCGGCACCGGACATCAGCTTGGCCGACAAAGGCTTCAGCCGGGTAAATGGTTGACGAGCTTCGTCATTGGTCTTTCACTGTGGGTATGATCTGCTTCCACCCTTGTTTATTTCAAGGTGTCAACAAATGCCCCCCACCTGCGGGCGACGTAAGCGCAGAATAAGCGGCACGGGGCCTGCAGGTGACTTTCATTATTCGAGGGTATCTTCCTCAACTTCTCTTCAATCCGGTCCTTAGACCTGATCATCTCGTTGCAACCATATTCTGCACACGTATCTTTCTTTCCTATCTTCATATTTTCTAACTTTATTTTCAGCACTTTGGAGCTTCTCGGCACGGGGCCATAGGCTTCTCGGCGCGTGAAGACCTCTCGGCGTGGAGACGGGGGTCCCGGCGCGGAGGACTTCTCGGCGCGCCTAGCTTCCCGGCTCGAAGGACTTCTCGGCGCTCCTTTTGGCCGAAGGGGGCTCTCGGCCTGGGGGTTCTCGGCGCGCGTTTTACCGCGCCGAGAACCTTTCGCTTCGGGCTTCTATTTGAGGCACCGAAAGCCTCTTTCCTTCTCATTATTCACAGCTCGTTCTCTCTCTTCATTTTCTTTTCTCTCTCGGCGGTGGCGGCGAGCTCCTCCCCTCCGACCGTCCGGCTTTCTCCCCGTCTTATTAGATTTCGCCCGGGTATGACGCTCTTTGGGGATTCAATCCCTTTTGTTCTCGGGATCACCCCCTCTTGGTTGGTGACTCCCTATTCTTCTTGGACAGACCCCAAATAAGGGGAGATGCTGCCGAAATTTTCATAGGGTCTCATGTTACAATCTTTATAAGACTGCCCATTGTTCTAGGACTTTTAATTCACTTTTCTTCTTCGACTGCAGACACTGCAATGGCTTCAGGCTCTGCTGCTACATCCTCTGGAGTCGTCGGAACAAGCTCGTCAACCCAACCAGATATATCACGAGCCACAGTAAACTGGCTGAACGTGCACAGCTTGGACTTTGGATACGACAGGATTGCTTCAGTTGACGAATCGTCTGATTCTGAAACTGACACAGTGTCAACAGCCCGGGTATACTCCACGGCGACCGAGACATGCTTCAGACGGGATGATAGCTACCGGCCAGACCTCCCGAAGGACCGTCACTTGATGTCGTTCATCCGAACTTTCACAGTGGGTGGCATGCGAGACTACCGGCTAGCCCGCGTGGTTGAAGCTGCCATCCTTGCCGAGCAAGATAGCCTGAAGGAGTCAGTGTATCGCGGCAAGGCTATCTATCTTCCCGGGGAGAAGCGTGACTGGGATGCAGTCCTTGGCATATCGGAGCTGCAGCCGGAGAAGAAAATGCTGACCCGGGCCCCGGAATTCACACCTGCTCGGTGGGATAATGCTAGCGGCCGAGTTCATAGGGAAAAGCCCGGCTATGGTTCATTCCTGGCACCGATAAAGTGGGGATACCGTGAAGAACCCTTTGTGTTGAATTGTTCGGCCGTTCAGTTCAAGTATCATTTGGCCGCTGGTTGGTTTAGAGATACCAAGATCACTGACGCCCACCTATTCCGGGTAGGAGCAGTGGAGTTTACTGAGTTTGTTCTGAAAGAATATGCCCCTCTGCTGATCAGAGCTGGGGTATATCATAGTGTCTTTGCTTCGAGATTTCGCTACCCCATATCCAAAGGGTTATGCTGTGGAATGTTCGAAGTATTCTGCCCTTTGTACAACATATTCTATACAGTAGAGGGTGAGACGTCTCTTGACCTCTGGAGTTTATCACAGATCTCTGGTCTGCCTATTGATGGCGAACCGTATGAAGAAGTCTGCTTGGTAGATTCTGAGAAGGATAGCTCTGATGGCGAAGGCAGATATTCCATTGGCTTCTCATACCGGTACCTGATGAAGGCATATCGCTCCATCTGTCTGGCGTACAGTAGAGGGTCCTCCAAAGGTTATCATCCCCGAGAGAAAGGCAGCAAGCTGAGGATCCGGGTAGGGCAGTGGATTCAGTACTTCTTTGACGGTCCCCTGAAATATGCAGACTTCCCTTCCGTGGGTCCGACTGCTAGCAAGCAGATAAGGGCTCCTCGTTATAAGTCGGCGCTGCCATCTTCATTGGGCCGTGCGGGCGAAGGCGGTCCCAACCCAGCAGGGGTAGATCCCATCACACATTGTGCGGCTTATTTCACATTCTGGTTGTGCACTTTCGCTCTCCCTCAAGGGGACGAGACAGTCATTCGGCCAGAACCTATATACCCAGCATGTCAGATGGCCTGGGGGATGAGGTTATCGCTTTGCCCAGTGGCCCTGTGTTTGATATACAAGTCTTTGGGGGATCTGTACAAGCACCGAACTCCCCGTTCTTTGAGGACCGTGGGTCCTTTCCATTTCTTCAACGCCTGGGTTTGCAGTCTATTTCCTGAGTTGGCTCCCAGAACCCTGCAGGCAGACACAGTATTGTCCAAAATGGTTGAATTTGCCAGTGCTGAACCTGGTCCTTTCTCTGATCAGCTATTCAAAATAAGGGGCCGACTGATAAAAATACCAGTGGATGCCCCTGGCATCATTCATTTCTGGAGCTTAGCAGCAGGTTCAGCTCCTTTGATTCATTCTCAAAGAGAATGCAAGGTGGAAGAGGTAGAGACCTATGTTCATCCCGTCTCGGGGGCTGATGCTGTTCGGTCTATTCTGGAGCCGGAACTGGTCAGATGGGCCATGGCCATTCGGCCTAGTGTTTTAGTCTTCAGGAAGGGTGGCCTGCTTCTTCTGGAACCATACTATCCATTCCGCTTTGGGAGGAACTTTGGCTATGACCAGCACATCCCTACTTCAGCTGCTCAGTTTCCCCTGGACAGCCGGGCCAAGCATGGGTCCACCATTGTTGGTGATGGCCGGTTGTGGTGGGATTTCTATCATCGCCAGGATGGCGCAGTTTTCAGAGTTCCCACCGTTTCCAACCGTGTTCCCCGGGTTACATCAGAATATATCAAATGGTGGAACACTCGAACTAGCTTTTACAGGGATGGTAGGGGTGCTTTCTGGGACGTGGCCGAGCGTTCCTCTCTGAAACAATAGCCCGGGCCAGTATTTGACATCCCCGAGGCCCACCTGAAGAGGTTTTATTCACAGCATCAGAGGGAGGCGGAGAACTATCTGGCCCAGCGTCGGGCTTTGAAGGAAAAGAATTCCGACCCGCCTGCTCCTGTCTTCGCTACTATCAACGAGGACACTTTCATGCAGAGCTTGAAACATCTGAACCGTGTAGGGGGTGCTCGTTTGGAGGCGCAACAATACCCATTCCCTGTCGAAGAGCCACTCCCGGCAGTAGTCCCTTGGAGGGGTCCGACAGATAGATTTCATCCATATAGGACGTTTGTGCGCAGGGAGGACATGACTCAGACGTACTACAAGCAAACGTCTTGGCTGTTCATTCTGTTGAATTTACATGGGTTATCTGCAGAAAGTACGATAGCCAGCATATTGAACAAGCCGTTGTTTATCTCTTTTCATTATGTCGACGGCTGGGGTATGGACCACCTCGACTTATTTCGGTGTGTGACGACCCGAGGATCCGAGTATCGGAAAGGAACCGGCGCGTCTCGAATCTCGGCCCGCCAACCCACGAGCCCGAAGACTCGGAAGGGTAGAAAGGAGTGGTGTGGGGTATAAGAGAAGCTGCAACGTCCATAGAGATATCACAATAATCAAAAGGAAATGCACATAATAATAAATCAAACTACCACAAGGTCCACAATGTCTCATGTCCAAAAGAAAGTACAGTCAACAGGAAAGAAAGTACAACTACACTGGGCATCCCCCGGCGTACAACAACACGGGGCATCCCCCGGAGTACAACTACGCGGGGCATCCCCCGGCTCTGGCAGACTGGCAACTAACCCTGGCTGGAAGACCCACGCTGAAACTCGGCCGCGCCTCCCGCCGACCCCGCCTCACCTGAAGAGCAGGGGTGAGCCTCATCTCATTGGCCCAGTAGGGATCCCGCGAATCCCCACCTCGCACGAAAAACGAGGAAGAAGAAGACAACCCTACCAACCGAGAGCACGGTAGAACCGACAAGCTAAAGTAAATAAACGGAAAAGTCGTCTACTATAATGGTACCGTAGTACGGAACCTCGGCCCAACAAAATACGAGTCCACGCCTGCCAGTGAATAGGAGCACCATCCACAAGAAGAACGACCGGATGCGTCCCCTGACGTCTTACACCGCGTCACAAGTGTCTAGCTACAACGCCCCGGGCGTGAGACTCAGACACGCAACAAGTACCACACAACAAGGACTAGCTGGGGTCGCACTCGTCAGTGCGTGTCCCAAGCCCCCAACTACGTGTGCACACACAGACCATCTGCTCTAGGTCGGGTCCTCTAGCTGGTTTTCCCCCCCACCGGACTCTGGTGGCAAAGGCAAGGGGCCCTACGGTAACCAGCCTAAAACCGCGTCACACTGGGTCTCGCTCTCCACCACTCCCAGGTGGGTCCGCACCCGCGTGCGCAAGAAGCTACGACTAGTGGACAGGTCACTGGAAGTAAGGACTAATCCACGGAAACCACCGACCAAACCCTAGCACAGACTCTCGATGATCCTACGGTACGTACGGAAGCCGGGGACACGCATGAGGTCCGACCGTCCCTCAAGTCACGCGGCACTCCTACCGAGGTAACTGATTCTCCGAGGAACCCCGGGCGTCCCTGTGGCTCTCACTGGGTGCCCACGGCATCCCTAAGGCCACACGCCACAACCGGGTCCATAACTCATCCAACCGGAGGTCACGCTACCCGCAAAACACGGTTCGGGGAAGGGAAAAGGTCGCGCTAGGTATCCCTAGCGCGACACCGAAGAACGCGCTAGCTTTGGCTAGCGCGATCTTCCATGTCGCGTTGTCCAAGGCTAGCACGTTCAATCTGAACGCGCTAGTCTTGGATAGCGCGATATGGAGATCACGCTACCCGAACCAGGCGCGTTCCCCACCGCCTTACTGTTCGTCTTCTCCGACGGACACGCTCGGACGACACATCGCGTTCATCAAGAACGCGCCACTGGACTATAGCGCGACATCGGGCCGAGCCCGGTTCGCGAACTACGGCCGGAAATCACAAAACCACGCCCATTCACCCCCTTTGGTGAAGGGAAAATAATGGGGAATCACCCCACAACGACCTAGCATGCATCTAGAACCCCCAAATCGATCAAAAACCCCACGAATCGACGGATCCGGCGCTCAAACCCCAAACATGGAAATAACCCTCCCGGCATGAATCTAGCCCCTCTCGGCCTCTCCACGGCCTAGAAATCACGGGGAATGCTAGAAAGAGGGTAAGGATTCGTCCCCCTATCTCAAGGAAGCCCGAAATCCACCGAGTCGCCACCGATCTTCAAATCTAGCTCAACCACGAACTCCACAACCACGCGCCAATGGGGGCACCGCCGCGATCCTCTCGCCGCCGCCGTCGTCACCGTGCTGCCGCCAAGGTCCACCACCCGTCGCCGGAGGGGAAGGGCCGCCGCGAGGTTCCAATGGGCAAGGAGGGGAAAAAGGGGGGTGACCGTTGCGCGCTCACGGGAGGGGAAAGAAGGAAGAAAAAAAAAGGGAAGAAAAAGAAAAAGAAAATGCTTTAAATAGAAATCCGAAAAATGCCAAAAATATCGAAAAATAGAAAAAATACACCTCCTCGACCGCCTCGACACGCTGATCGCAACGGTACCACTCGCGGGCTGGTGAACGACCCGGTTCACCCGCTACAGGGTTCCGAAGGACTCGCCGAAACCCGTACGCGGAAATCGGAAAACGCGCACGGAAAAGCCGCGGACACACTCCGGGCCTCCGAAACGACTCCGGATCGCGCCGATCCGAACACGAAAGATGTCCGAAATGAAATTTCGGACACAACAAGGTCGAACATCCTGACAAACCAGATCCGGGACCCATAACGAAGGATCCGAAAGATCCGGGACATTACAGCCCTCCCCCCTTAAACGAATTTCGTCCTCGAAATTCAAGGACAAGGCATAAGGACGGGGGAAAGACTCACCCAAACAAATAAGGATACAACTCCCGCATCTCATCCTCACGCTCCCAAGATGCCTCGCCGCCAGAATGACGCTGCCAGACCACCTTAACCAGAGGAATAACCTTGTTCCGCAGGCGCTGCTCCCGCCGATCCTCAATGCGAACAGGAAACTCCGGAAGGGACAGATCTGGGGTCACCTCAGGCCAAACGGCATCCTCGAGAACATGAGAATCATCGGGCATGTACTTCCGAAGCATCGACACGTGGAACACATCATGCACGGCGGAAAGCTCCGGAGGTAGCTGCAACCGATAAGCAACTTCCCCAACACGCTCAACGATGGGGAAGGGACCAACGTAGCAGGGACTCAGCTTCCCACGCCTACCAAAGCGCATCACGCCCTTCATGGGAGACACTCTCAAGAAAACTCGATCTCCGACAGTAAAGCTGAGAGGTCGCCTCCTCCGATCGGCACTTCTGCCGACTCTGAGCTGCCAACATCTTCTGCCGAACGAGATGCACCACCTCAACACACTGCTGTACCAAATCTGGTCCGGTCAAGGCACGCTCGCCTACCTCGAACCAATCAAGCGGAGTCCGACAAGGTCGCCCATACAACGCCTCATAGGGAGCCATACCGATGCTCGAATGATAGCTGTTGTTGTAGGCAAACTCCACTAATGGCAGATGGTGGGTCCAACTCCCCTGCCACTCCAAGCAACACGCTCGCAGCATGTCCTCCAAAGTCTGAATGGTCCGCTCAGACTGACCGTCCGACTGAGGATGATAGGCCGAGCTGAATGCCAATTCAGTGCCTAGAGCCTTCTGGAAGCTCCTCCAGAATCCAGAAGTGAAACGGGGGTCACGATCGGACACGATAGAGATAGGAACTCCATGCAACGGGACGATCTGCTCCACATACAACCGAGCCAAACGCTGCACGCTCCAACTGACTTTGACCGGCAGCAATCGCGCCATCTTCGTCAGTCTATCCACTAGCAACCAGATACTATCCTCCTGTGGACACCGAAAATTGCACATCTAAAATGTCATGCTCAGCCCAGCATCAACAACGGCGCCGAGTGAAGAAACCCCCGGGGAAATCAAGCACAAAAGGCTCCACAGCCCGTGGGCCTCGAAGAAAATCAAATGGGCCACGACTCATGCTCACAATGGGCTCAAAATTGCCCATTTTAGCTCTTCACCGGCACACCCCCAGGGGGGGTCTTCGCCGGCACACCCCCATGGGGGGGTCTTCAACGGCACACCCCCATGGGGGGGGTCTTCACCGGCGCACCCCCATGGGGGGTCTTCAACGGCACACCCCCATGGGGGGGGGGGTCTTCAACGGCACACCCCCCATGGGGGGGGTCTTCAACGGCACACCGCCATGGGGGGGTCTCCACCGGCACACCCCCCCATGGGGGGGGGGGGTCTTCAACAGCACACCCCCCAGGGGGGGGGTCTTCAACTGCACACCCCCATGGGGGGGTCTTCACCGGCACACCCCCATGGGGGGGGTCTTCACCGGCACACCCCTTGGGGCCTCAGCAGGCTTCAGCGGCACGGCCCCTTGGGGCCTCAGCGGCACGCCCTCAGCAGGCCTCAGCGGCACACCCTCAGCAGCTTCAGCGGCACGCCCTCAGCAGGCTTCAGCGGCACGGCCCTTTGGGGCTTCAGCGGCACGGCCCTTTGGGGTCTTCAGCGGCACGCCCTTCAGGCCGTTCAGCGGCACGCCCATCCGGGGCTCCAGCGGTACGCTCTTTTGGCACCACACCGGCACGCTTGTTCAGCCCTTCAACGGCACAGCGTGAGTCACTTTCAACGGCCGACGTGAAGCCCATGCCCTACGCCTCCTTGGCGCGCAGTGGAGCCGTCCGAAGTGGCAGCTGGTCGTTGGGCCACGTAGCCTACCCCACTGACAGCCAGTACAGGGGCAGGTCAAACCCATCATCACAGCCGGCTTCCCACCTTCGACGGTCGTGCTCGAAGTCGCCGGTGGCTGGGGGTATAAAAAAAGGGCCTCCTGTTCGAAGAGAACACATCCAGGGAGGAGAAAAAAGAGGGGGGGACACACAGAGAAGAGGCTCCGACAGTAGAAGACACACACAGAGGAGAAAGAGGAGAAGAAAGAAGAGAAGAAGAGGCCCTCCCGGCCTGTGCTCCGTCCGACGGCCACCGGGAAGAAACAAGAGTAAGAGAGAGAGAGCTTGTTGTATTGGGGGAAAGGGTTGGGGATAGTGGCCAATGTCTTAGGCCCTGATGTTTTCGTCTCTCTTGTATCCCATTCCTCCTGGCGTTCTTTGTCTTTCTTACTCTTGTCCATGGCCCCATTTGGGGAGTTTGCTTTTGCCATATGTATGAAGGGCCTCGCCCTCTTGATTCTCACGAATGAAAACCACCCTCTCCGGGTTTCTCTTCGATCTTCGATGTTTTATGCTAGGCTTTGCGGGCTTTTTGACGGACAATCCGTTCCTCCCTCTGTCTCTTCATTCCTCCGGCGTCTTTAGGGTCCTCCACGTCGATGTAGGTTTCCCCCTTCTGTTAGCCTTGGCTCCGTGAGCTCCTCACTCCCTTCCATGGCCATCTACCGTGTTCCCGGGCTTGAGGAGAAGGGGAGGTACCCTTCTTTCTTCCCAACCGCTCAGTTACTAATAGGCCACTCCCGGCCTTGAAATCCCCTGTCTTTCTTCCTCTTTTCCTGAACAGCCACCAAATCCCCCCCCAGTTGCTTGCAACCCTTTTAAGCCTCCCAGCGGTGCACCTTTCCGGCCCTTGGCCGGCACACCTTTCCAGCCTTCAGCGACACACCCAGATCAGCCTTCAGCGGCACACACCCAGATCTGCCTTCAGCGGCACGCCCTGTCCAGCCCTCAGCGGCACGCCCCGTCCAGCCCTCAGCGGCACACCCTGTTCAGCCCTCAGCGGCACACCTTTCCAGCCTTCAGCGACACACCCAGATCAGCCTTCAGCGGCACACACCCAGATCTGCCCTCAGCGGCACACACCCAGATCTGCCCTCAGCGGCATACCCTGTTCAGCCCTTAGCGGCACACCCTTCAGCCTCTCAGCAGCCCACTCCTTGGCCTCGCCTCCGAGCCCCTTCCTTCACGTTTTCCGAGGTTCTATAAAGGTGTTGCTCCCCCGGGGGCCCACCTCCAGTTGTCGGGTTCCGCCACTCCATGTGGGCGCGCTCCCTTTATCTCCCTTACGCCCCGGGTCAAGGGGAGATGCTGTCGAATTTTTGTCAAGAGCTAATAAACAATTAAAGAGGCAAAAGGAAGCAACAAACGAGCAGAATAATTAATAAAACCTTCCAACCAATCAAACCACTGCCGACATCACAACGAAAACTGAACCGAACTGATCAACCGCCCGGCGACTCGAACTTCCGACTGGTGCCGGGGAGACCGAACAGAACAAAGCAGGGGAAGAAGTTTATATAAAACTATGTACAAATCAAATAAGAAGAAAAGAAAAGCCTTAAAATAAATAATCGAAAACTGATCGAACCTCCACCACCACGTTCCGATTGGCCCTTCAACGGTGCATTTTAATCAACCGGACCGCTCACCAAATCCCTTCCCCAGTGGCACGCCTCTTGAACCCTCAGCGGTACACCCTAATTCCTTTGGCCGGCACACCTTGATGCCCCCAGCGGTACACCCTATCCCCCACCTTCAGCGGTACGCTCCCTTCAGCGGTACACCCTTGCTTTCATAACCTCCACCGGCACCCCTTTTCGTGCCCTCAGCGGTACACCCCTTTTTTTTTTGTCCTTCGCCGGCACGCTCCCCTCTGGGCCTCTCAGCGGTACACTCTTACCTTCCCTTCGCCGACACACCCCACCTATGCATATATACAACATGATAATGGCCTTAACAAATGGCAAATAAATCAAAAGAAAATGTGCTCATTAAAGGACTCCGAATGTGCAACATTAATCATAATAAAAGAGGCGGGAGGGGCAATAAGAAGATAAAAAAAAATATAATAAATAAATAATAATGATAATGATAACAATGAGTAAAAGAAGAAGAATCATCCGGGACAAACACCTAAGGAAATAATAAACCGTAGGCCAGAAATTGGAGCACATAACCAAGAGAATTCCAGATAAAAGATGCCGGGGCCCACGCTGCAGCCCCCATCTCCCCCCGGGACCCGGGGTAAAAGGAACAACGACGCCGCCCTTTCAGGTCGAATTCGAGTCTCGGGAATTATCCCGATATAGCCGAGTTCTGGCCTAATCTCGGGCCGACATCCTAATCGGACCGGATTTGTTTCTCGTTCCGGACGCCCTCCGAGTCATCACTAAAATTGCCGGGTGCTCGGCAGACACTTGAACGGATTTGTCTCGGCTTTTCCTGTTGCGTTTCCATTACGGACCCGTGTCCGAATATAAAAGGTCCACGAGTGACCGACATGGCCAGTGGCTCACATCCTAATGCGTGCTTTGGTGTGATTTTCTCCTGTCTCTTTCTCGCACAATTAGTACTATTCTTTTCGGCCGCGGGGCCCCTAATTTCGGCAATTAATCAAGGGTATTCCCTCGTATGGGGGATGTAAATGACGTCGTGACCTTCATGGCGCGACGGGATTCGGTCCTGACACGAACCACACAATCGTCTGACGAAGTCAGATCGAGCGCACCATGGGCTCCTCGGAGCCCGAATAAATTGTCACTCCGGTGACTGGCACGCCCACGCACTTAATAATCCAACAAACGAACAAAATAATTGTTAAACGAAAAGTGCGTCCACAAGTCTGGCACGCCCGGTGGGACCGATCCACCCTTCATCTCTTTGCCGAAATTAGGGGCCCCGCGGCCCCCTTCTTGTAATACTAATTATGTTACTTTCTTAAATGCAGAAAAAAGAGAAAGGCATCATGGAGCCGACAATGGCTGTTCTCTGCAGCCCCGAGGTTGTGAAGAATCATGTGCGAGGTGGCTACCTGGCGGTGCCCCTCACTTTCGGGAGCTTCCCTCCCACCGTGGGCTTCCCCAACTTCTTGGGGGTGGCCTTCGTTGACATCCTCGACGCACGAGCGCCCGAGGAGCCTCAAACCAACGCTCCCGCTCCGAGAGCCGTCGAAGCTGCCGCCGGCCGAGCGGTGGCCGAAGGCAACAATAGCGTCCCCACAACGACGCTCAGCTGCAACGTGCACCACGTGCACCAGGCCACCGGCCCGTTCCACCAAGGGTCGGCATCCCACCGAAGGAGGCTTCGGAGAGGCAACACCGGTGCCGGCTCAGGGCGTCGCCTGTCCAACTCCGGAAAGTCCATGACGGTTGGGGCCCTCCGAGTCCGCCTAGACGGCCAGAGGTCCCAGGTGACGCCAGACCGCGTCGTCCCGACCGTCCCAGTCCACAACTCCTTTCAAGGGCTGGAGAAACTAAAAGGGAAGGTGACGCCCGCTGTTGTGGCCACCCCACCAAAGATTGCACCGGCTCGCAAGCTGGCCAAACTGAAGCAAGTCTGGGTACCCAGGGAGGGCCAGCCCACTGCACCCGCCCAGGCGGGGCCCAGCACTTTCCGCCCGAGGAGGTCCCGAAGAGATGACGGGGTCGAGGCAGTGACCCCCACTCTTCGACCGGCACCCGTCATCCCGGTGCCGCCCGAGAATGCTCATCGCCGTCGCCGAGGGCGCCGGCACAACGCCGCCCACCCGGCATTCGGGGCCTACGCTCCTCCTGCTGCCGTCATCGACGCGCAACCACAGGCCGCTCTCCCTGACCAGGAGTGGGAAGGGATCGAGCAGGCCATGAGAAACTACCTCCGAGGCCCGGGTAGCACCCCCGCTGGCCGCCGGAGACTACTGGGGGCAATGACCTCCGCCTTCCAGGAAGAAAGGGGGGAACCTGCACCTAGTATGGAGTCGAGGACCCGCCCGGAAGAGCCGCGCCAGTCCCCTGTACGGGAGGAGGCGCCGTCCCGACGGTCGGTCTTCGACAGGCTAACATTCCCAGGAGGACCGTCCCGGAGGGCGTCAAGAAGAAACAAGAATAAGAGATGGCAGACATTCACCTGCAATATGGCAGGGGTCCATGGTCGGTATGGGGCCCTACCCACCGACCCGGAAGAATTGGCCAGAATAGCCGCCAGGCCGGGACCCCTTACCAGAAGAAGGAGAGCGGCAGGCGGCGCGACACCCACGGGGCCCCTCACGGCCCTCACGGCCAATGTGGTCACCACCGGCGACACGAGTGGCGGACCCTCGACATCATCCGAGGACGCCCCGGCCGAAGAGACAGGGGGCACGCCCAGTCTTCCCACAGCTGATCCAGCAATGCTGCTCATAATGCAACGATTCCAGCAGGAAATCGAATCACTTAAAAAGCAGTTGAATGAGCGAAACACACCACCCCCAATGTCCTGGCAGACCGAGACCATACCCGAGGTACCCAGGGACAGGGGGCAGTCTTCCGAGGCAGCTCTTCCGGCAACCCTCGATCCCCCCGGGGGCACGCCCCCGCAGCAAGCACATTGCACAGCGGTGACCCCGCCACAGGCTCCGCTTTCACAAGGGTCCCCCATGGCCCCCCGAGCGACCGTGGTAGTCACCCCGAGCGCACAGCCCGCTCATTTCTACCCGAACCCGGTCGACCCGGCGGCAGTCAGCCGGTTGATGCTCGAGCAGATGATAGAGATGAAGCTGGCCGAGAGGGGCGATGGGGATCAGACGCCTTTCGACATTTATCGGGTACCCTACCCGGCTCATTATGCTGCCAGGAAGTTGCCGGCTGGCGTGACCAAGCCGCCGAAATTTGAAAAGTTCAATGGGCAAGGATCTCCCCGAGAGCATATTGCCTATTACGTGAACGTCATGGGAGACCTGGCTGCTGATGAGGCCTACCTCCTGAAGTTCTTCGGTTCAACCCTCACCGGGCTTGCCTTTGAATGGTACTCCGGCTTGTCGCCCGGGTCGGTGGCCGATTGGCCTGACATGCAGAAGAAGTTCAAGGAAAGATTCTACGTGGCCGAGAGAGAAGTTACTATGACTGAACTCTACGCCACAAGACAGAAGAATGATGAGTCGGCCCTCGACTACATCAAAAGATGGAGGAACCTTAGTATGAGGTGCAAACGCCCCCCGCATCAGGAGGATGCAGTTCAGATCTGCAAGCAAAACTTAAAGAAAGAAATCCTAGAAAGAATGATCGGCACTGAGGTCAAGACATTTGACCGTCTGAATAATGTGGTAGCGGAGATCGAGGCATTCTTGGCCCGATACTCCTCCACCCCAGCCATGTCAAGCCAGAGGGCCAGGCAGGCGGAGAAGAAGCCGGCTCTGTAACGACCCGAGAATCCGATTACCGGGAAGGCCCGATAACCCGAGACTCGTACCGCCACCCACGAGTCCGAAGACTCGGAAGGGTTAAAAGGATGGTGTGGAAACTACATAAGCATCACAGATAATTGCAGAAATTAAACAGTTATAATATTAAGCAGGAAATAAATTAACATTTACATGGTCCACAATAAAATAACAACAACAGCAACAGTAGTCCACGACTAGTACAGTGACAAGAAAGAAAAGTACAGCTACACGGGGCATACCCCGGCTCTGACCTCTGGCACTACCTCTGGGCACCCGCACCACGCTGCGCTCCTGACGCGCTCCCCGAAGGTGGCGCCTCACCTGAAACACGGTGAAAACACGCAGGGAATGAGTCTCAGAACAAGACTCAGTAGGGATCACTCGAACCCTACCTCAAAACGAGAAACCACTACTCTAGCGGTAGGAAAGTACCTCGGAAAGGAAAGCCCTGTACTCTACAGAACTAGACCCTACGGCACGCAAACCGACACACGTGCCCCGGTACGAGAAGACCGAAACTCAACGGTCGAACCGTCAAAACCCGAAGGTCGGAAACACACGACTGACAGTCTAACACTCCGTACTCGACAGGAGTACCACCCACTAGAAGCACAGCCGGTAGCGTCCCCTGACGTCTTACACCGCACCGCAGGTGAACCGCCTGACGTGGTAGGTCCTACCCGAGGCGCAAACACCGTACAAGTAACCACAAACAAGTAACTAGCTGGGGTCACGCCCGTCGACGTGGGTCCAACCGCCCCCAACCACGTGTGCACACACAGACCTTGCGTCACTAGGTCTGGTCCTCTGACCGGTTTTCCCCCGTAGCCGGACTCTGGCTACCGACGAGGGGCCTACGGTAACCGGTCCACAAACCGTCTCGAAAGGTGGGTGCCCGTACACCACTCCCAGGTGAGACCAGCACCTCGTACTGGTGGGCTACGACTAGTGGAGGGTCACTGAAGGAGTAGACTCTCGAGTCAACGGAAAACAACGTCCGAAACCGACAACGTGTGGGAATCACCCCACGCACCAGCCCCGTCGCACGGTGACCATGGTCGGAAAAGAAACAGACGCATTGCCCACGGTCAAACGCCTGACCGAGGCGAACGGGACTTCCGGACACCAAAAACACGGTCACGGAACTCCACGGGGTGCCCGGGACGCACACACGGCCCAAGGGGAACACCCAACAACGAACCAAATCGCGCTAGGGCCACCTAGCGCGACAGGGCATGTCGCGCTAGGGTCCCCTAGCGCAACAAGGGTTGTCGCGCTATGGCCCCATAGCGCGACACGGACCATCGCGCTAGGGATACCTAGCGCGACAGGGACCATCGCGCTAGGTCCTCCTAGCGCGACAATGATGATCGCGCTAGGGCCCCATAGCGCGACACGAACCGCCAAACTGTTCATCTTCTCCGATGAACGCGCTCGGTCGGGGCAGCGCGACCTCCAAGAACGCGCTACTGGAGTATAGCGCGTTCTCAGTCCGCGGCCGAAAACGGTAAGAACGCCCAAAAATTCCAACCACGCCCCCATACCTCCATAGGAGAGGGGGAAAACAAAGGGGAAGACCCCTGGGGACCCCTAGCATGATTCTAGGCCCTCAAAACACGAATCCATGCATTGAATCCATAGATCGGGCGAGCTCTCCCCAAATCATGGAAAAACCCAAAAACGCTCAAATGATCCCCTCTCGGCCTCCCCGCGGCCTATAAATCACGGAAAAGAACGGCATGAGGCTAAGGAACGTCACCCTACCTCGATGGAGCGAATGCTCCGCCGGATCGATCACGAATCACGAAGAATGCTCGAAGCTTCACGAACTCCCCACGCTTCCCACGCTCGCCGCACGCCCACGAGATCGCCTCACCGTCGCCCACGCGTCCGCGCCGTCGCCCCGCCGCCGTCCGTAGCCGGAGAGGGGCTCGCCACGTCCGAATGGGAGAGAGGGAGAGAGAGGGGGCTCACGGTCGCGAGAGAGAGAGGAGAGGAAGAAGAAAGAGAAAAGGGAAAAGAAAAGAAAAAGGATTAGGATTTATAGAAAATCCGAATTTTCGGAAAAATACCGAAAAATAGAAAAATACATTTCTGGAATCCTCGGAACGCACCGATCGCAACGGTACCACTCGTGCCCGGGTGAACGGCCCAGTTAACCCGCAGCGAGCGTCCGAAGGAAAAGCCGAAACACACACCGGGAATCGGAAAACACACGCGGAAAAGCCGCGGAACGCCTCCGGGCCTCCGAAACGACTCCGGATCGCGCCGATCCGAACACGAAAGATGTCCGAAACGAAATTTCGGACACAACAGAGCTGGACGCTCCGAAAACCAGATCCGGGACCCACGAAGAAGGATCCGAAAGGTCCGGGATATTACAGCCCTCCCCCCTTAAGGAATTTCGTCCTCGAAATTGAGAACAACCCAAGGGGAAAGAAGAGGAAGACTCACTCAAACAGATACGGGAACTGCTGACGCATCTCGTCCTCACGTTCCCACGAAGCCTCACCACCAGAGTGTCGTTGCCACACGACCTTTACCAAGGGAATGACCTTGTTCCGCAGGCGCTGCTCTCGCCTATCCTCCACGCGGATCGGAAACTCTGGGAGAGAAAGATCTGGAGTCACCTCAGGCCAAACAGAAAACTCGAGCACATGAGAGTCATCGGGCATATACTTCCGCAACATCGAGACGTGGAACACGTCATGCACCGACGCCAACTCAGGAGGTAACTGCAACCGGTAAGCAACCTCACCGATGCGTTCCACAATCGCGAAAGGACCAATATAGCGGGGACTCAGCTTCCCACGCCGTCCAAAACGCATCACCCCCTTCATCGGAGAAACTCTCAAGAACACATGATCGCCTACGGCGAACTCGAGAGGTTGCCGCCTACGGTCAGCATAGCTCTTCTGTCGACTCTGGGCCGCCAACATGTTCTGACGCACCAGGTGCACAACGTCCACACATTGCTGCACCAACTCCGGTCCCGTCAAAACACGCTCACCCACCTCAAACCAATCAAGTGGAGTCCGACAAGGACGCCCATACAGAGCCTCATAGGGAGCCATGCCGATGCTCGAATGATAGCTGTTGTTATAGGCAAACTCCACCAACGGTAGGTGATGAATCCAACTCCCCTGCCACTCCAGGCAGCAGGATCTCAGCATGTCCTCCAAAGTCTGAATGGTCCTCTCAGACTGACCATCTGACTGTGGATGATACGCCGAGCTAAATGCCAACTCCGTGCCAAGAGCTCGCTGGAAACCCCTCCAGAATCCAGAAGTGAAGCGCGGATCCCGATCCGACACAATCGAAATGGGAACCCCATGCAACGGAACGATCCGCTCCACATACAGACGAGCCAACCTGGACACGCTCCAGCTGACCTTGACCGGTAACAATCGAGTCACCTTCGTCAGCCGATCCACCAGTAACCAAATACTGTCCTGCCCACTCGGGGTCCTTGGCAACCCCACCACAAAATCTGTGGTCACATGGTCCCACTTCCAAGCAGGAACATCCAAGGGCTGGAGAGTACCTCCTGGTCGCTGATGCTCCGCCTTCACCTGCTGACAGATCAGGCACCTGGCCACAAATTCGGCGACATCTCTCTTCATGCCAGGCCACCAAAACTGCCTCCGCAAGTTCCGATACATCTTCGTCGCACCCGGGTGTACAGTGTACCTGCTCCCATGAGCCTCGCGTAACACCGCACGACGAACCTGCTCCTCCGCTGGGACGTACAACCTGCCACGAAACCTCGCAGCACCGTCCTCGCCGAGCTCCACGTCAGCCATCGCAAGAATCCGGGGCAACTCAGGGTCCGCATGCTGAGCCTCTGTCACCTGACGACGGATAGCAGGAGTGACAGTCAGACTCGCAAGCACTGCCAACCCTCGCTCCTGGGGAATCTTGAGCCTGAAAGATACCTCGGGCACTTGTTCCCAGAGCCTCCACTTCCTCAACATCAAGGTACTGACCGCCACCTTCCGACTCAAGGCATCGGCGACGACATTCATCCTGCCCGGCTGATAAGACAGGGTGAAGTCATAGTCCTTCATGAACTCCATCCAACGCCTTTGTCTGAGGTTCAGATCTCTCTGCGAGAACACATACCTCAAACTCTGATGGTCAGTGAACACCTCGAACTTCTCACCGTACAGATAATGCCTCCAGATCTTCAGCGCGAAGATCACCGCCGCCAACTCAAGATCATGGGTAGGGTAGTTCTCCTCATGGGGCTTTAGCTGCCGAGATGCATAAGCCACCACTCTACCATGCTGCATCAGAACAGCACCCAATCCAACGCCGGAAGCATCTGTACACACCACAAAACCTCCCGATCCAGAAGGCAAAACCAACACCGGAGCCGAGGTGAGCAACCTCTTCAGTTCACTGAAGCTCTGCTCACACTCCTCGGACCAAACGAAAGGCACATCCTTCCGCGTGAGCCTCGTCATCGGGGTCGCAATGCGGGAAAAATCCTGGATAAACCGGCGATAATACCCCGCAAGCCCCAAGAAACTCCGGATCTCCGTCACCGACCTCGGCCTCGGCCATTGCATCACAGCCTCGACCTTGGCGGGATCCACGGAAATGCCATCACCAGAAATCACGTGCCCCAGAAAGTGCACCTCGCTGAGCCAAAACTCGCACTTGCTGAGCTTCGCATACAACTGGTGATCTCGCAGCGTCTGCAGCACCACACCCAAATGGTATGCGTGCTCCTCAGTAGACTGCGAATAAACAAGGATGTCATCCACGAAGATGACCACGAACTGGTCCAAATACGGATGAAACACCCTCTGCATCAAGTCCATGAAGGCTGCTGGGGCATTGGTGAGCCCAAACGGCATCACCAGAAACTCATAATGCCCGTACCTCGTACTGAACGCAGTCTTCTCCACATCGGACTCGCGAATTCTCAGCTGATAGTAACCGGACCGCAAATCAATCCGCGAGAACACCCGCGCAGACTGAAGCTGGTCGAACAAATCATCAATCCGCGGCAACGGATACTTGTTCTTAATGGTCACTTCATTCAGCTGCCGATAGTCAATGCATAGCCGCAGACTACCGTCCTTCTTCTTCACAAACAACACGGGCGCACCCCAAGGGGAAAAGCTCGGACGAATGTACCCCTTGGCCAACAGTTCCTGCAACTGCGCCCTCAACTCCCTCAGCTCAGCGGGGGCCATACGGTAGGGAGCCTTCGCCAAAGGTCCCGTACCAGGTACAACCTCGATCACGAAATCGATCTCCCGCTGGGGAGGTAATCCAGGCAACTCCTCAGGAAAAACATCGGGAAACTCGCACACCACCGCAATGTCCTCGACATCCGGCTCCATCCGGTCAGACACAACCACAGACGCGAGAAAACCCTGACAACCTGAATCAAGCAATCGACGGGCTCGAATAGCAGAGATAAGGAATCGAGAAGAGGTGGAACGGATACCTTGGAAATAGAAGGTCCTCTTGCTCGGATGCTGGAAGTAGACCCTCTTCATCCCACAATCCACCACCGCTCCATGAGTCTCGAGCCAATCCATGCCTAGAATCACGTCGTAATCCCGAAGCTGCAACGCATACAACCTGCCTGGCATACTCCGCCCATCGATCCACACCGGAACCTGGTCGAAGCAATACGGAGTGACCATAAAGTCACCCGAAGGCAACTCCACTGCCAAATCACAGGACAACTGGGTCACCGGCTCCTCGACGCTCGACGCGAAATCCTCCGAAATAAACGAATGAGACGCGCCAGAATCAAATAAAACCCGAGCCGCACAACCCAAAATCTGAACGGTACCTTCCACGAGCTGCGACGCCACTGCCTCTGCCCTGGTCAAGTGCGTGATCTGGCCACGAGCCCTCTGCCTGCCTCCCACACTAGCTGACCTGGGTAGCGGCGGATACTGTCCCTGCTGCTGCTGCTGCTGGGGAACCTGCTGCTGCGGCGGCCTCTGAGGACAGTCACGCGCCATGTGCCCTGGCTGGTCACACCGAAAACAGATGATCGGCGCCGTGCACTGCCTGCCTGGGTGGGTCCCACCACACCGTGGACAAGGTCCTCGCGATCCACCCACTGATCCCTGACGCTGCAAAGGAATCGGCTGCTGTACACTGCCCGATGAAGCTTGCCCTTGATCCTTGTGCTTCTTCCGAAGACTCTTCTTCAAGAACTTCTTGATCTTCGAGCCGAAGGACGCAGATCCTGCCACTGACGCTGCCGGTGCCGGTACTCCTGAACCACCCGACGCATGCTGGAAGAAACCCTGCTGCTGGGTAGCCGACTGCTGGCTGCGACCTGACAAAGACTGTCCCTGGCTGATCGGTCCTCGAGTCCTCTGCATATCCATCTCCAAGGAAATCGCAACACGAGACGCTGTCTCTAGATCAGTGGCCCCATTCGCGATCAAATGGTGCCTCAGCTCCAACCTCAAGCCCTGCACAAACTGCGTCGTCCTCACCCTCTCATGCTCCATGATATGAGGTGCATACCGACCCAGCTCGACAAATCGGGCCCTATACTGCAACACGGACATGTCACCCTGCACCAGCTCCAGAAACTCCCGCATCCGCTGCGTAGCAACGACGTCTGGACAGTACGTACGCTCGAAAGCACTGACAAAGTCACCCCACTCGACCTGCTCAAGTGGACGAACTGAAAGGACGTCTTCCACTCGGAAGACCACCACCTCCGAGCCGTACCCTGCAACTGGTTGTAGGCCAACCCCACTCTGTCCTCGGCAGTACTCTTCGCAGAACTGAACACCCGCTCCATCTCATCGAGCCAATCACGAGCCGCATCAGGGTCTGCCTGGCCGCTAAAGTAAGGTGGATGGAACTGCATGAAGTCCCTCACCGCTCGGCCTGGCCCACCCCTAGCTGACGAGCCCTCAACAGCCTCTCCGCCAAACTGCTGAGACATGAGATGGTACATGCCACGGAAGAAATCCTCGGCCCCCGGAGCCCTCGCAGCATCCGCGGCCTCGGTAGCTCCCGGAACTCTGCTATGCTCCTCCTGGTCCCTCTGGACCCCCTGCTGGATCTCCTGACCTCCAGCCGACTGCCCCTGCTGAGAGCGAGAACTCCTCCTCGGCGCCATCCTCGCTCCTGAAGCACAAGACAGAAAACACGGAAACGGCAATGTCAGAATAAAACACGCGGTGCCCAATGCCAGCGTCACATGTACATCATCGTTGTGGACTAGTGGACCAATACAATTACCTATGATTCTCATGTAATTCCACAACCGCGCTCTGATACCAGCTGTAACGACCCGAGAATCCGATTACCGGGAAGGCCCGATAACCCGAGACTCGTACCGCCACCCACGAGTCCGAAGACTCGGAAGGGTTAAAAGGATGGTGTGGAAACTACATAAGCATCACAGATAATTGCAGAAATTAAACAGTTATAATATTAAGCAGGAAATAAATTAACATTTACATGGTCCACAATAAAATAACAACAACAGCAACAGTAGTCCACGACTAGTACAGTGACAAGAAAGAAAAGTACAGCTACACGGGGCATACCCCGGCTCTGACCTCTGGCACTACCTCTGGGCACCCGCACCACGCTGCGCTCCTGACGCGCTCCCCGAAGGTGGCGCCTCACCTGAAACACGGTGAAAACACGCAGGGAATGAGTCTCAGAACAAGACTCAGTAGGGATCACTCGAACCCTACCTCAAAACGAGAAACCACTACTCTAGCGGTAGGAAAGTACCTCGGAAAGGAAAGCCCTGTACTCTACAGAACTAGACCCTACGGCACGCAAACCGACACACGTGCCCCGGTACGAGAAGACCGAAACTCAACGGTCGAACCGTCAAAACCCGAAGGTCGGAAACACACGACTGACAGTCTAACACTCCGTACTCGACAGGAGTACCACCCACTAGAAGCACAGCCGGTAGCGTCCCCTGACGTCTTACACCGCACCGCAGGTGAACCGCCTGACGTGGTAGGTCCTACCCGAGGCGCAAACACCGTACAAGTAACCACAAACAAGTAACTAGCTGGGGTCACGCCCGTCGACGTGGGTCCAACCGCCCCCAACCACGTGTGCACACACAGACCTTGCGTCACTAGGTCTGGTCCTCTGACCGGTTTTCCCCCGTAGCCGGACTCTGGCTACCGACGAGGGGCCTACGGTAACCGGTCCACAAACCGTCTCGAAAGGTGGGTGCCCGTACACCACTCCCAGGTGAGACCAGCACCTCGTACTGGTGGGCTACGACTAGTGGAGGGTCACTGAAGGAGTAGACTCTCGAGTCAACGGAAAACAACGTCCGAAACCGACAACGTGTGGGAATCACCCCACGCACCAGCCCCGTCGCACGGTGACCATGGTCGGAAAAGAAACAGACGCATTGCCCACGGTCAAACGCCTGACCGAGGCGAACGGGACTTCGGACACCAAAAACACGGTCACGGAACTCCACGGGGTGCCCGGGACGCACACACGGCCCAAGGGGAACACCCAACAACGAACCAAATCGCGCTAGGGCCACCTAGCGTGACAGGGCATGTCGCGCTAGGGTCCCCTAGCGCAACAAGGGTTGTCGCGCTATGGCCCCATAGCGCGACACGGACCATCGCGCTAGGGAACCCTAGCGCGACAGGGACCATCGCGCTAGGTCCTCCTAGCGCGACAATGATGATCGCGCTAGGGCCCCATAGCGCGACACGGACCGCCAAACTGTTCATCTTCTCCGATGAACACGCTCGGTCGGGGCAGCGCGACCTCCAAGAACGCGCTACTGGAGTATAGCGCGTTCTCAGTCCGCGGCCGAAAACGGTAAGAACGCCCAAAAATTCCAACCACGCCCCCATACCTCCATAGGAGAGGGGGAAAACAAAGGGGAAGACCCCTGGGGACCCCTAGCATGATTCTAGGCCCTCAAAACACGAATCCATGCATTGAATCCATAGATCGGGCGAGCTCTCCCCAAATCATGGAAAAACCCAAAAACGCTCAAATGATCCCCTCTCGGCCTCCCCGCGGCCTATAAATCACGGAAAAGAACGGCATGAGGCTAAGGAACGTCACCCTACCTCGATGGAGCGAATGCTCCGCCGGATCGATCACGAATCACGAAGAATGCTCGAAGCTTCACGAACTCCCCACGCTTCCCACGCTCGCCGCACGCCCACGAGATCGCCTCACCGTCGCCCACGCGTCCGCGCCGTCGCCCCGCCGCCGTCCGTAGCCGAGAGGGGTTCGCCACGTCCGAATGGGAGAGAGGGAGAGAGAGGGGGCTCACGGTCGCGAGAGAGAGAGGGAGAGGAAGAAGAAAGAGAAAAGGGAAAAAGAAAAGAAAAAGGATTAGGATTTATAGAAAATCCGAATTTTCGAAAAAATACCAAAAAATAGAAAAATACATTTCTGGAATCCTCGGAACGCACCGATCGCAACGGTACCACTCGTGCCCGGGTGAACGGCCCAGTTAACCCGCAGCGAGCGTCCGAAGGAAAAGCCGAAACACACACCGGGAATCGGAAAACACATGCGGAAAAGCCGCGGAATGCCTCCGGGCCTCCGAAACGACTCCGGATCGCGCCGATCCGAACACGAAAGATGTCCGAAACGAAATTTCGGACACAACAGAGCTGGACGCTCCGAAAACCAGATCCGGGACCCACGAAGAAGGATCCGAAAGGTCCGGGATATTACAGGCTCCCCCGGAGGTGCATGCACTAGACTTCCAGGCTTTTGAAAAGCAGAAGGAGAAAGCCAAGGGAGCGGCTAACCCTCCGCCGCCCAGAACCACAGAACGGCGGGAAGGCCCCTCACTAAGAGAGAAGATGAGAAACAAGTTGTATTCCTTCTCCCGGGACAAGTCCAAGCTCCTGTTTGAGTGGGCAACCAGCTACAATAAGATCACATTGCCAGAGCCGAAAAGGCCTGGCGACTCAAAGAAGAAGGATGACCCGCGCTTCTGCATGTACCACCGGGTGCTCGGGCATACTATTGAAGATTGCTACGTCTTCAAGGATGTTATTGAGTCCTTAATCAGGGACGGGGAGCTGGACATGGGGGAGCATAAAGTAGACCCCCCGCAGCCACACGAGCTGCCCAGCATAGCCTCCTCCGTCAATATGATCTCACTATATCAGGAGCTGCCAGAAGAATGGGCGAAGGCCTGTGCCCGTGCCACTTATGAAACCTTTATCATAGCCCCAGCTCAAGACCAAGAAGGGTGGCAGACTGCACCCAGAAAAACCAGAAAGGCGCGCGCCTCTCGACCTACCCCAGGAATTCACTCGAGGGTAGCAGCGCCCCTGCCTGCACCTCCCCCGGTAAACCTTGTTTGCCACGACACGGCCCCCCGGCTGGTCATGAGGCGGCCCACTCACAACAAGAAGAGCTCTGCCCCGCTGCGGATGTACAAGAAGACTAGCCCGGCGGTTGAAAAACTCCAGGCTATTATCGACGGGCTTGAAGATTATAAGCAGCCCAAAATCCAGCCCGTCGAGCTAAAACAATATGTCCCCTGGGAGCAGTTCGAGTCACTCGAGCTGGCTCCAGGAACAGAAGCTGATGCAGACAAAGAGCCTCCCCTGTCGGGTGAACCTATTCGAGAGCAGCCGTCCGCTGCAGCGGGCAAGAAGAAGAAAAAGAGAAGACCCAGGGGCAAGAAGAAGAAGGAGGTCGTCTTCGCCTGCAACACCCTCTCGGCGTTGTTCGATACATCTCTCTCCCTGGAAGAGAAAGAAGAAGAGCCACCCCATGAGCCGGCGGAAGTGAGTCAAGCTGAAGCATCCACCTCCCAGCACGCCACCAGGTCAGGGAGGAAGTGGGGGCGCTCTCCTCAGGGCAGCCTCAACATCATGTTCAGGGGGGAACAACCATACCAGATTCCCGAGCCCGAGGTCCGAGGCACCGAGATCCCTCCTCCATCAGGCCTCTACCCCGGAGGCACCAAGAGTCAAGGCGCCCCGTCGTTCCTGTCCTGATGTCACAGAGCCCACTATTTCCTGTCCTGATGTCTTGGTTGACCAGCGCCTTGTCTGTGGTTGACCATGGGAAGTAATCCGTAGATAAACCAGAGTTCCTCAGAGCTTGCTGAAGTAGCACCCGACACTATAACCTCCAAATTCAGGACTTATCTAGTACTTAAGACCTAGTTGACACAACTAAGAACAGAAGAGACAAAGACTGTACAATGAACATAAGAATATTATTATTTCAAGAATTTTCAGAGGAGATTCTACAAATTCCTAACTCCCTTCTTAGAGTTGAAAATCTGTCATTGTTAAGGGGTTTTGTGAAAATGTCTGCCAGTTGTTTTTCAGTTTCTACAAAATGAAGCATGAAATTTCCTTTGGAGACCTCATCTCTTAGAAAGTGATGACGGATCTCAATGTGTTTTGTCCTAGAGTGTTGAATGGGGTTTTTAGACAAATTAATAGCACTAGTGTTGTCACAGAAAATAGGTGCACATCCAAGATCTACATTGTAGTCTTGGAGTTGATGTTTTATCCACAAAACCTGTGTACCACAGCTCCCTACTGCGACATACTCAGCCTCAGCAGTGGAGAGTGCCACAGAATGCTGTTTTTTAGAAGCCCATGATATTAAACATCCACCTAATATTTGACAATAACCACTAGTACTCTTCCTATCAATTTTGCAACCAGCATAATCAGCATCTGAATATGAAATTAAATCTAGTTTGCAATAAGTAGGATACCATAAACCCAATTCTTGGGTACCGGCAAGGTAACGAAGGATACGCTTGACAGCCCCTAAATGTGAATCTCTAGGGCTAGATTGATATCTAGCACACATGCATACACTGAACTGAATGTCTGGCCTAGAGGCAGTTAAATATAGTAGGGATCCGATCATACCTCTGTATTTCTTGGCATCTACCATGTTACCTTTTACATCAGCCTCCAATGTTGCATTTGTCCCCATGGGTGACTCTATTGGTTTGCAGCTCTCCATGCCAAACTTTTTCAGCATCTCCTTTATGTACTTGGATTGATTTATGAAGTAGCCTTCTCTACATTGTAGAATCTGCAATCCAAGAAAGAACTGTAAATCACCCATTAAACTCATTTCAAACTCATTGGTCATTAGATTTGCAAATTCAGTACATAATGAAGCTTCAGTGGATCCAAACACAATATCATCCACATAGATTTGCACAATTAGTATATTCTTACCTTGGGTCTTGGAGAATAATGTTTGATCAATTTTACCTCTTGTGTAGCCCTTTTTGGTGAGGAATGAACTCAGTCTGTCGTACCATGCCCTAGGAGCCTGCTTTAAACCATACAAAGCCTTATGCAGTTTAAAGACATGATTAGGAAGATCATCATTTTCAAAACCAGGGGGTTGTTCCACAAAGACTTCTTCCTTTACAAAGCCATTTAGAAAGGCACTTTTTACATCCATTTGCTGCAATTTAATTCCATGGGACGCCGCAAATGCTAACAATATTCTAATGGCTTCTAACCTTGCAACTGGAGCATATGATTCTTCAAAATCAACTCCAAATTCTTGGTTATACCCCTTAGCCACCAACCGAGCCTTGTTCCTCATAACAACTCCTTCTTCATTAAGCTTATTTTTATAAACCCATTTGGTTCCAATAACAGGATGAGATGAGGGTCTGGGAACAAGTTTCCAAACCTAATTTCTTTCAAATTGATTTAATTCTTCATGCATGGCATTTATCCAAGATTCATCTCTTAAAGCTTCCTCTACATTTTTAGGCTCAACTTGAGATACAAGGGCTAGCTGATCTAATTCATCAACTGTTTTAAGCTGAGATCTAGTTTTCCTCGGTTCATTAATTCCTCCAATGATGTTATCTAGAGGATGATCTCTGAGAAATCTCAGATTTTCAGAATTGTTACCTGGGATGATCTCTCCTTCGGGTTGATCATTGGAATCACCTTGCTTTGGTTCTGCTTCAGTCTCCATTGGTTCCTCTTTGCCTTCCAGAAATTCCCCATCTTCATCTTTGCCTACCTGTCCAGTTTTGTCAAAGTCATTATTTTCATCAAATGTGATATGTGGGGATTCTTCAACTAGCTGATCTTTGGTGTTGTAGACTCTATAGGCTCTTGATCGGTCAGAGTATCCCAAGAAGATTCCTGGGTCACTCTTTGGTTCAAATTTGTCCAATGATCTCTTGTCATTGTTATGAATAAAACACATTACACCGAAGATCCTAAAATGAGCTAGAGATGGCTTCTTACCTTTGAACACCTCATATGGAGTTTTCGCACTAGATGGTCTTACCATTGCCCTGTTTACAATATAACATGCTGTATTGACCGCCTCAGCCCAAAATCTTCTTAGAAGATTGGCTTCAACTAACAAGGTTCTGGCCATTTCAACAAGTGTGCGATTCCTTCTTTCCACCACTCCATTTTGCTCTGGCGTCCTTGGTGAGGAGAACCTGTGATTTATTCCTTTGTTCCTGCAGAATTCATCAAACTCTGAATTTTCAAATTCTCCCCCATGATCAGATATTATTGAACACACTTTGGACTTACCATCCTGCTTCATTCTTCTGTAAAAATCCTGAAATTCATGAAAGGCATCGTTTTTATGTGATAAAAATATTACCCATGTGAATCTAGAGAAATCATCAACTAGTACATAACCGTACCTCTTACCACTAAGACTAGCAGTTCTTGTTGGGCCAAAAAGGTCCATGTGCACAAGTTCTAGTGGTCTAGAAGATTGACTTTCAGTTCTACCTTTGAATGATTTTCTTGTTTGCTTACCTTGGGTACATGATTCACATACTTTGACATTTTGAGCAAACGAAATTTCAGGTAAACCAGAAACCATTTTATTCTTAACGAATTTGTGCAGCACCCTGTAGCTAACATGCCCTAGCCTTCGGTGCCACAACCAAGTCAGGTCCTCCTTCTTGGCGGTGAGGCACAAGTTGGAGTGGGCTGGATCATCCAAGTCTATCATGTAGACATTATTTACTCTCTTGCCCATAAACTTAACTTTAGCCGAATTTGGTTCAAGAATTTTACAGATCTTAGAATCAAAGACTACTTGATGGCCTTTGTCGCATAGCTGACTGATGCTTAGAAGATTATATTCCAGGCCATCCACTAGCAGTACATCTTCAATGCAATTTGTAGATGTCTTACCTACCTTACCTTTCCCAATGATCTTGCCTTTGTTATTTCCTCGAAATGTCACATGTCCTCCATCTTTTGAGTTTAGCTCGGAGAATTTTGCCTTGTCCCCTGTCATATGTCTTGAGCAGCCACTATCTAAGTACCACTTGTTGTGTATAGCTGCCAGACACACCTGCATCACAAGTTACACAGAAACTTTTGGACCCCAATGGTACCCGGGTCCAAGATAGCTTGTGAAATTATGAAATTGCTGCAGTAATCCTTTGGGAACCCAGATTCTGTTAGAGCAGTGTAAATTTTTATTTCTGAACTTGTTCAGATTGTGTTGCTTTTGTTCTAAAGCTTCTTTAATCTGAGTCCACCTTTGTGTATTCAAGTTTTCATTTTGTTTTACCCGAGAAAACCTGTGATTTCTGTTTGCTTGTCTGGCCATGGTCGACTTTTGGTATGTCTGTGGTCGACCATCGCGTCTCCAGAACTCAGCGTCTGTTTTGGCAGCACCTCTGGTCGACATCTGGTGTACCTGTGGTCGACCACTGCTTCTCCAGTAACCAGCGCCTGTTCTGACAGATCCTCTGGTCGACAGATGAAGGGTCTGTTGTCGACCAGCCTGTCTCCAGACATCTTGTTTTCCAGATTTATGTCCTTTCACTTGGTTTAGTCCTTGGTTTGTTTGGTGATTTCTGTGAATTTGGGTTTCTTGTTTATTATTTTGAATCTTATATTGATTGACTGTTTTCTCTTTAAAATTTCTCTCTTCCTTGGTGACATTGTTCCTTTTGGAGGAGCATTCAGCTACATCCTCTTGTTTATCTTGGTATAGATTAATCAGGGGCCTTTTTCCTTTTGAGTCAGCAATCCCAGTTACGGTTTTTATTTGGAATTCCTTTTTAGCCGTAGGATTGTATCCTAACCCTTCTTTTTGAAAGTTTACTTTTATTCCCAAGACAGCATTTAAGTTTTCTTGACCTTGAGTCATTTTTTCCAAGGTCTCCTGTTTGTTTTTCAGGTCACTCTTAATTCTTTCTATTTCTCTTAGGAGTTGGTTGTTTTCTTCCTTGAGTGAATTGTTTCTTTCTTGACTTAACTTAGTTTCCTGTTCATATTCTTGAGTCTTTAGTTTTAACTCATCAATGTCGTTTTTTAGCATTTCATTCTCTTCGGACATTCTCTTGTGGTTTTCTTCATCTAAGTCCATTTGATTCAGCTTGTTTTTCAGTGACTTGATTTCCATTTCTAGTTCAGTTTTGTTTTCCATTGAATTGCTGTCTTTATTCAGTTGACTGATCTTCTTCTTCAAATGTTTATTTTCCTTTCTTATTCTTTCATAAGTATCAAGCAATTCTGAATATACTTCTTCCCAATCCGAACTAGAGAAGTCTTGAAATGGGGAACTTACCTCAAGATCACTGTTGTCTCCCTTGGCCATCAGACAGAGCTTTCCTTCTTCTTCCTCGGAAGTTGTTTCCTCTTCACTGCTCTCTTCCTCCTCACTCCAAGTGCTAATCATCGCCTTGGGTTTCTTGCCTTTCCACTTGAAGCTTGATTTCTTAGGAGCTTCTGGACATTCAGCCTTCATATGTCCAGGCTGCCTGCAATTGTAGCAAATGAGTTTGTTAGAAGGAGCCTTATGTTTATCAGATTTAAACTGGGATGACTTCCTTACCATGCCCTTTGGATTTCTGAATCCTTTACCTTCCTTCCGCAGGAATTTTTTAAATTTTCTTGTAAGCATGGCTAGCTCACCAGATTCTTCACCTGAGCTAGATGAGTCATCATTGTTGTAGACACGCTGTTTTCACATTTTTTACGGGTAAATCTCATATTACACCGTGATGCCCCAAAGTGACTTATGCATTTGATTTACGTGCGTGATTAGTCATTTTTAAGGTTTTACATAAAAAAATATAAAAAAATCAAAAAGGTTAGAAAAATACAAAAATAAATATATATATATATATATTGAGAAAAGCATACAAAAAAAAATACAAAAAAAATTATTAAAAAGGTTTAAATAAAATACAAAAAAAGGTTAAAAAAATCAAAAGAAGGGCTATAAGAAAATACAAAAAAATTTAAAAAGGTTATTGAAAAAATCAAAAAAAATTGAGAAAAGGTTAAAAATAATAATGAAGAAAAATGAAAATAATAAGTGCTAATACATAAATAACTTCATCATAAATAAAGGAAGAGAAACTAGTAAATAATAAAAGATATATAATTATTATTATCTATCATTAATCTAATCTTTCTAATCTTTATCCTTAATCTTTCTTTATTATTCTTAATCACCCTCATTCTCCTTCTCTCTTTCTATCATTTTCGTCCACCTCATTCCCTCATCCTAACTCTCTCAAGTCCCTCTCTTATCTCCACCTCCCTCTCTTAATATCTCCCCAGCAGCCGGACAAAGGGAATATTTCCCTTTCACATCTCTCTACTCCATGGCCCACCTTATAGAAACCCACTGCTAACCCACTTCTCATCTCCCTCTCCCTCACGGCTGCCCACCATCTCCCTCCTCCCACCTTTTCTTTTCTCTCACAGCCGAGCCCCTCCTCGCAACGCCAACCACCTCCTCCTCATCTCACACCCGCAAGCACCCGCAAGTCCTCCTCTTCCTTTCCACTCTCACCGCCGGCCGACCCTCTCCCTTGCCAACCCCGGTCGCCGCGACCCCCCTCCGCTTCAACGCCGCTACTGCCGCGCCAGCCACCAGTCGCCCGCTACACCCTCACCGCTGCTGTCCGAGCGTCACCACCGCCTGGGCCGTCGCCAACCGCCTGCACTCTCACCGACGAGCCCCCTCTCCACCGACTGCATCGCCGGCAGTCCCCCATCGTTAACTCCCTTGCCGCAGCGCCCCCCTCGACGACACAGCCATCCTCGTCGCCGTCCACCTCCGGGGCACCTCCTTGC
This sequence comes from Amorphophallus konjac, assembly GCA_022559845.1. NCBI lineage: Eukaryota > Viridiplantae > Streptophyta > Magnoliopsida > Alismatales > Araceae > Amorphophallus > Amorphophallus konjac. The sequence goes on from CM040128.1 coordinate 21,030,381, forward strand.
ATGCACCGTCCGATCTCCACGCCGCCGCTGTCGTTGACGTCGGACCGTCGCCGACCAACTCCACCGCATCCCCCTCCACTGCATCACCGCCGTCGTCAAGCTCCCAGCCGCCCCGGCCGTCATTCGCTACACCGCCGCGAGCCTTCACTCGCGAGCCCCCGACCCCACGCCACCGGCCGCCGCTGTCGCCCTTCGCCGTCCTCCACCTCGTCCGCCTACCGCAGCTGCGTCGCCGAGCCCCCACGTCCGGCCACGTCCGCAGCATCTCCACCACCGTTGCCGGCGACCTCCGCACGTCCAGCCTCTCTCTCTCGCGCGTTCTCTCTCCATTTTTCCTCTCTCTCTCCCTCGTTCTCTCTTTCTTCCCCCTCTCCCGATCTCTAACTCTCTCTCTCACCTTCTCTCGGTTCTCTCTCCCTCTCTCCCCCACCGATCTCTCACGCTCTCTCTCTCTCTCTCTTACTCCCCCTCTGCACTCCCCCTCTCTCCCTCTCGTCTGTCTCTCTCGCTCTCCTCCCCACTCTCTGCACTCTCCTCCCCCTCTCCTGCCGTTTCCTCTCTCTCCCTCGTTCTCTCTCTTTCTCCCTCTTTCTCCCGCCGTCCCTCTCTCTTTCTCCCTCTCCCCCTCTCTTTCTCTCCCTTTCTCCCACTCTCTCACGGTTTCTCTCCCTCTCTCGTTCTCTCTCTCTCTCTTTCTCCCTCTTTCTCCCGCCGTCTCTCTCTCTCCCCTGCCGGTTCTCTCTCTCCTCCCCGCCGTTTCTCTCCCCCTCTCGCGGCTCTCTCTCCCTCTTTCTCTCTGCCTCTCTCTCTCTCTCTCTCACACGCACACACACTTTTTTCTTATTTTTTTATTTTTCTTCTTTCTATTTTTTTCCCCGCCGCTGCATCTCTCTCACCTTCTCTCTCTTTCCCCACCCGATCTCTTTCTCTCTCTCTCTCTCTCTCTTTTACACATTTTTTTTCCTTTTTTAATTCCTCTTTCTCCCTGTTTTTCTCCCTCACGCCCATCTCTCTCCCGTCTTTTCTCTCTCTCTCTTCACGCCCTCTTTCTCCCTCCACTAAACTCTTTGACGTCGTCTCTTTCCCCCTTTCCCAGGTTCACACGACGCACACACATGCACGTAGGTTGTTAATATTTCTTCACTTCTTCACCACACATGCACGTAGTTTGTTTATTAGGTTAATATTTCTTCACACACGTGCATATAAACTTATATACATAAAGGGTAACACCGTGAGTTTAAAGGGAGAGAGAGCCAATACATACTATATAAATTTTTTTCACTAAAAAGTAATATATATATATATATATATATAAACGGAGAAAAATGTATATTATACATATCATATATATGTGTGTGTAAAAATTCCTATATATTATATCAATGTGTGTGTTGTTCTGGATTTACATAATACATATACATATATAATAGAATTGGCCTTTGTTTTCTTATAACATATTTTATTTCATTTGATTGTAATATCCCCATATATATATATATTCATATATATACCATTATATATATACATATTTCCATGTGTTTTTATGTGTACACATATTTAATCATTCTTGAATTTGTGCAGAAATAAAAGCCGAGCCTCCGGCCCAATCAACGCTCCCGCGTGTTCCCGTACACGGGGAAGCCGTTCCGTCCCGCCGTTTGGCCGCGTTTGCATCATCATTAGCGGCTATGTTTCCTTTTTACTGTTATCATTTTATTGTATTTTTTTAGTCTATTATTCAGTTATTAGTGCTTATCTTATGAATTGTTGTCATATTATATCACTTGTCTAACTTAATTTTATTTTCTGTTTGTTCATTTTGCAGGGTAACCAGTCAAAAGCCCTCTTTTCGGCCAGCCGAACAAAGAGGAAGAAGGAACTCGCGCAAATCCCGCGATAAAGGCCAAGCGATCAATCAACCAGTTCGGGACCCTCGGTCCCTGGCGATCACACCACCAAACGTGTGCTTGTAGTAAATTTTACTTTATGTCTATAATACCCACGGATAGCTAAATCCGGGTCTGTTTGTACTATAATCGATCGCGGTGAGTCATTTCACCGTGGTCATTTATTTTCTGCACTTTCTTTCTGTACTTTATTATATTGTTGTTAAAACCCCGCACGGATCAATATCCTGCGGCGGTCTGCTTATTGTTTATATTCATGTTGTTATTATTGTGCGAGGAGTGATATGCCGTTCCAAATTTCGAGTCCACGTATGTCTTTGTGTCCGCCAACTTCTACTACGTAGAGTCCCAGGTTCGCACTCGGTATATAGAAAGCTGCCCTCGGAATGGTAGGTCACGCCTACCGGGAAGGGGTTCAGTTTGCGTGAGAGGGTCTTCGGATCCCGTTCTCCGCCCTGTACCGAGTCGGTAAGTCTAGGCTCCACGTCCCCGTACAGAGTGACCTTTCAGGTTATACTCTCTACCGTCTTTTCTACATCATCCTTTTACGCACGCGTTTTCATTTTCATCATTTTTTACTCTTTCAGTCAGAGAGGGAGAAACCCCATCTCGCTCTCTCAGTCCACCACGTGACGCGTTCACATCTCTGGCGATCACGGTGGGACCTGCTTTTTGCTTTTCTGGTTACCCACAAGCTTTCGGCACCCACGTGTGCCCCTCCTTTCGGCACCCACGTGTGCCCCTCTTTTGGCACCCACGTGTGTCCCTCCTTTCGGCACCCACGTGTGCCCCTCTTTTGGCACCCACGTGTGTCCCTCCTTTCGGCACCCACGTGTGCCCTCCCTTATTGCGCCCACGTGCGCTCACTCCCCTCGTGCACCACGTGCACTCCCCCGGTCCTTTGTGGTTATTTGAGAGGTTAACGTTGTCTCGTGCACCACGTGCACTCCCCTCCATTCGGCACCCACATGTGTCTCTCCATTTAGCACCCACGTGTGCCCCCTCCATTTAGCACCCACGCGTGCTCTCCTCTACTTGGCACCCACGTGTGCCCCCTCCATTTAGCACCCACGTGTGCTCCCCTCTACTCGGCACCCACGTGTGCCCCTTTTTATTTGCGCCCGCGTGCGCTACGTCATCCCCCTCGTGCACCACGTGCACTCTCGTAGTCTTTTTTTTTACAAGTGGTCTACGTGTCTCGGAAAGAGGAACGGTTGTATCTTACTCCATCTGTTTACTCCTTTTATATCTCTGTTATATCATTGTGATTATCTCTGTTCTATTTGTGTGTTTATCTCTGGTATTTGTGTGTTATACATCTTTTATTCAGTATTGCATTTCATGCATTTACCCCTTTTCTTTTCTTTCTCTTACTTATTTAAGGATTAACCTTTCTCGGTGAAGGAAGGACTCTCCGTCGGGAATTCCTCTCGACGGACTAGGATCTCCTCCACTGAGACCTCCGTAAGTCCCCGACAGCGAAGGATTCCCTCTTCGTTCACTGGGCTGGTTGTACCACTGAAGTACCCCGGAGTTAGTTACCTATTCGTGGTGAGACGAGTGTCCCTAGTTGACACGGCGGTAAAACAAAGTGCAATTAGGGTCCCTCCTACTAAGTGTGAATTTTATATTTGGTAAAATCAAAAAAAATATAGAAAAAGAAAAAAGAAAAAAATTAAGTAAATCAAAACACAAAAAAAAAAGGTTAAAACAAAAACAAAAAAAATGGCGTAAGATCATCCACTTGTCTGTTAATCTCTGATACTTGTTTGCTAGTGTATGCATTTACGCTCTGGTAAAATTACAGGAATGGCTCACGACTCTTCTGAAGAGAATCAATTAGGTCGTGGTCAGTCGGCTGACCCACGGGTCCACGCAATGGACTCAGGCCCCTCCCGTGAGACCTCGCAAGAGGTCCTCACTGTTCCACGGGAACTAGCTTCACCCCAGGATATCTTCTCCCTGTTGGGTGCCCTCGCTACTACACAGCTCAGCCCCGAGCAACTTCTGGCCTTTCAGGCCATTTTAAAGGGGAAGTCTGTATCTCCCCCTCCTCAGGAGTCAACGTTGGCTCCCGCATCCTACCAACAGCCGCTCCAGGCTGCTGTATCCCCATCACATGTACATGTTGCCCCCTCTTCTTCATTTCAAGGACAGGCGAGCCAACAGCCCGCCTCTTATCAGTTCCCCCCCCTACAGTCTCAGATCCCTGCCATCCTTCATACGGTACCCCAGATGGGTCCGTCCACTGGTGGGCCACCATACCCATCTAGCTCAGGGTTCCCTTCTCAGGTCCCTATAAGGCCTTCTCAGCCTCAATGGCAGGCCCCACTTTCACATGCCGAGGAGCTCACTCAGTCCCTCCTCAACAAATACACTGAAATGAACCAGGAGCTCCGAAATTTCAAGAAAGAGGCACATGGGAAGTCTGTCCCTGACATTTCCCTGCCAAATCTCCCCATATTTCATCTTCCTCCCTCCGAAATGCCTACATACCGTAGGTATAACGGCACGGGAAATCCTTATATTCACATCAAGGATTTTATGTATGAATCTTCCTCATGGCAGAACGATCCAAAATCCCTGGCTTACCTTTTTCGGAAATCATTGGATGGTCCCGCCCTAGAATGGTTCTATTCACTAGAGCCAAGTGAGGCTGGAGATTTTGAAATTGTCAAAGCCAAATTTATACAGAAGTACCGGGATAGGGTCGGTCCCTCCCTTTCTATCACCGACCTAGTTGCTGAGAAAATGAGGTCAGATGAGGATTTTGTCCAGTATGCTGATAGGTGGAGGTCTCTGGCCGATAAAATAAAGGATACCCTTTCAGAACCCGAGCAAGTCAAAATGATCGTGTCTAATGCAACTCCGCAGTTTAGACACATTCTGGCCATGAATAAGCTTACCACGATGGAGGAACTTTATGAGAGGGCTCGGTATATCCAGACCCAATTAAAAGATTCCCCCATCATGCACATGTTTGAACCCCCAAAGCCAAAGGTGTTTAAGAAGACGGGCACTGCTGTCCAAGGAGGAACAACTGAGGGAGTCGTCATAAATGAGCAAGTGAGTGTGCTTGGCGGCCCCAACCAACCAGTTAACCCAAGGCCTCCTCAGGTTTCACGACCTCCATTTCAACAAGGTCCGCCTCTCTATCGTCCTCCACCCCAAAATAACCCCCTTCAAAACAATATGCCTCAACCCTTTCATCCACAGCAACAACAACAGCAACCACAACCTCAGTATCACCAAGTTCCACCCCCGGGAAATTACGGCCCACCACAACAACGGATGAGGCCCATTGGACCCAAAAGAGCCCATTATCCACCATTGCCTGAGGCATTGCCGGACATTTTTAATGCCCTCATGGCTGCCAACGTACTTACTTTGCCCAAAGAAAAGTTTGCATGGCCCCCAAATGCTGATACCTCCAGGTACTGTGTCTATCACAGACAGCCAGGTCATACGGTGGAGAATTGTTTCAACTTCAAAGATTACATTTATGACATGAATGATCTCGGTGAAATCGATTGGGATGAAATGAGGCGATGCATCGCCACCCTAAAGGCCAGGAGACCTCCGCCTAGGCCACAGTTACCACAACAACCATATCAACAACAACAGCCTCAGCAGGCCCCACAACAGCAGCCTAATATGGGCATCATCCATAACCCGCTTCCGGAGCACCAACAGCCCAACCATCAGGTTAATCCGATTTCCTCCTTCCCGGAAGTTGGAAGAGAGCAAACCAATCATTTAGAAAGCACCTCTATCTTTGCTACCAGCCATACCACCAATCAACCTCCTCGTCTTCTTCGAACATCATCTTCTTACCACTCAACCCCCTCACAACCCTTATTTGGTCCTTCTCCCGTTTCACAGCCATCACGCCCTCTTATTCGTACCCCTATCGTCAATTCACCATTAGTCCATCACCAAAGGCCATCTCCCACTCCTTTTTCACCCCCAAGTCCTATCACTTCTTATTCCTCTAATTTACCATCTACCTCTATCGCACCTTTACCCCCGCCTTCTAACCTTTTTACCGCCCATTACCCGTATGACACACCATCCACCTCTACCCCCATTGAATCTCCTCCTCCACCGTTTAAACCTCTTATCAGTCACCATTCATTTGAGGTCCCCTCTACTTCCACTATACCCCCTCTACCATATAAACCCCTTATCATCCATCATCCACCTCAAGCTACCTCCGTTTCTAATCTACCTCAACCATCTAAACCTCTTATCATTCATCGTTCACCCGAGATTCCTTCTACCTCTACTATACCTCCACCAAGCAAACCCCTAATCAAAACCCCTACACCCATCATAACCCCTATCCCACCAACCATTCCTCCACTACTACCCTCAAACCCTTGTCAAAGTCCACACCCAATACCATAAAGGTGCAGCAAGACCCACAAGCAATGGTGCTCCGGAGTGGAAGGATGTTCCACCGGGTATTTCCCCAGAATAGTCAGGCCCCTGAACAATCTCAGCCCCAGAAAGATAAGGAAGAGCAGTCAGAAGAGTCTATCCCTGGGACCCAGTATGATTTGCTAAAACATCTGGATAAGACGCCTGCCCGTATCTCCATCCTTGAGCTGATCAAAAGATCCCCATCTCACCAAGAAGCTTTGAAAGACTATCTTCAAAAGGTTATGGTGAACGAGGATCTCCCTGTGGAGAAAATCTCGACAGTCCTGACGCCCACTGATACACAACCACCCATCATGTTTCACAATCACGAGCTTGCCCCCAAGGAAGCTCGAAAATATGCGTTGTGTATTGCGGTGAAAATCAATGGCGTATCAGTGGATCCGTGCCTGGTGGACACGGGCGCGTCTATAAATGTGATTTCCCCAAGTACTCTCCAAGCATGTGGGGTTGATGAAGAACAACTCATGCCCTCCTCAATCACAGTCACGGCCTTTGACAACAGTAAGAGGCCGCCAATGGGGATGATTACCCTGAATGTAGAACTTGGCCCTGTATCAGTCTTTACGGAATTTCATGTCCTTGATATGGATCCCACTTTCAAGGCTATACTAGGCCGTACCTATATTGAAGCTATGAATGCTGTACCATCCACCAATCATCAGTGTTTGAAATTTCCATATAAAGGATGGGTTATCAAGGTAATGAGCATGCCTCTCTGTTCTACGGTGGATGCAATCAACACCTCTTTGCCTTCGGTCTGGCCAACTCATCGGCCCATACTGTCCTTGTTGGATGTGTATGACCCCTGTCGTGCTCCCTTCACACACCAAAAGCCATTCCCTATGTCAAACTCACGTCTTCCCTTCCGCTCCAAAGGATGGGAGATTATGAGAAATATTGGCTACCAAGATGGCAAAGGTCTAGGGGCACAACTGCAAGGAAGGCTGAGACCACTCCAAAAGATAAAGTCAATCCATAGAGCTGGCTTGGGTTTTAAGGGGCCATTCGAATCAGACGGCAAACCCCTCACTTGGACTCTGTCCTCACACTTCAAGAAGGGGCCCATCGTCCAGATGGGAGATCCTCCACTGGAACCATTTGGCGGGTCACGGGATGTGTTTTTAGCTCAAGGATGTTCAAGGATCCCTAAAAGAGGAAAGATTGTCCACCTGGATTGTGAATGGTATAAATGGTTTGACATACCAGATATATCCATTGCACTAGAAAGAATGTTCTCGCCTCCACATCTAGAAGGGTCGTCTTTGATCTCCGAAATGCCAGGGGACACCACCACACTTGCCAGAATGTCAAACCCTCCTCGCCGAGAGGATGTTGTCATCAACGGGTCATCACCCGCCACCAATATTGTTACCGACGGCTCGCTAGCCGTCATTTTCTCTATCCATCTATCACAGCCTCTGTTGCTGTCTCATTCCTGGGCCAGACAGTTGTCTGATGATCTTCCCAGGTCCCCTTCTTTACTCATATACCTACGTGGGTTTCTTAACTCACGCCAGGTTTTCAATCACGATCCGCTCTACGAGCTACACAACCCTCTAGCTCTAATTCCCTTTTCACCTCCTCCAATTTCTTTTCACTGTTTTGTTATCAAAGATGAAAATGAAAAAAAAAAACGCCAATTCCCCAACTCCTCAACAGCACATTGTCTTTGAGGAAACCTCTTATATCTTTCACGAGTGTGCCCCGACTCACGGGCCACTCATTCAAGGTCCCCTGAGCGACCTTCTTTTCCCCTCATCTGAGGGGTCTTTCCCTGTACATTCTTCACTATCCTCTTCACTTTCTTATTCTTCTGTAAATAATGTGTGTCAGATTAGGAATAAGTCAAGGGTAGTGCCCAAGAAGAAATCCAAGGGTAAGCAAATCCCTCGACGATTTCTTTTAGATTTAGCCATCAGGTGTCAAGCCCTTCTAGCCATTCCCCAATTGCTAGAAAATCCCGTCCAACTGCCAGAAATAGAATGCGAGAATGATTGCATGATTGATGAAGGGTATGGGGTCTATGAACTCAATGACGAGGAATACCCCATTGAAGAAGAGGATGAAGAATATGAGGACGCGGCTGACGCCTATGCTAGTGGAATGAGCAGATTTGACGAGCCGTCAGCCGCTGTAGAAGAGTCTACCAAAGAGATCAATTTGGGAACTGAGGAAGACCCTAGGATTGTCCTCATAAGTGATAATTTACCATCATCTGAAGAAGAGGCACTAGTTAAGGTTCTTAAGGATTATAAGGACACGTTTGCATGGAGCTATGAGGATATGCCGGGTCTGGATTCTACTCTGGTCGAGCATCGTCTCACTCTCAAACCAGGATCCATCTCGGTAAAGCAACGGTTAAGACGTTTCCGCCCACAAATGGCTTTGAAGATGAAAGAAGAGGTCGACAAGCTCCACAAAGCTAGGTTCATAAGAGTCGTCCTTTATCCTCAGTGGGTCGCAAACATCGTCCCGGTCATGAAGAAAGATGGAAAGGTGAGAATTTGTATTGACTTCCGGGACCTTAACCGTGCGTGTCCGAAGGATGACTTCCCTTTGCCTCATATTGATGTGTTGATTGATAACACGGCAGGATATGAAACCCTTTCATTCATGGATGGATTTTCTGGATATAATCAAATTCGTCTGGCAGAAGAAGATCAGGAGAAAACCTCATTCACTACTCCCTGGGGAACCTATTGTTATGTGGTCATGCCATTTGGACTGAAGAACGCTGGAGCCACTTACCAAAGGGCTATGATGGCAATATTCCATGACATGATGCACATATATTTGGAAGTATATGTGGATGATTTGTTGGTAAAATCCAAAACTAGGGCGGAACATCCCGAGGTCCTGGCAAAGGTGTTGCAAAGATCCCGTGAATTCAATTTGAAAATGAATCCAAAGAAATGTGTGTTTGGTGTATCATCGGGCAAGTTACTTGGCTTCATTGTGAGCAAAAGGGGCATTGAGATAGATCCCGACAAGGCTAAGGCAATTAGGGATATGCCACCCCCGAAAAATCTGAGAGAAGTTCGAGGATTAATCGGGAGATTGCAATTTATCCGTCGCTTTGTGTCGCAACACTCGCAAAGGTGCCGGCCCTTCTACGAGTTGACCAAAGCAGGGACCAAATTCTGTTGGGATTCTAAGTGTCAGAATGCTTTTGACGGATTAAAGGAATATCTGGCCAGCCCACCTGTTCTCACTCCACCTATTCCAGATAAGCCTTTGATCCTATATATCTCGGTCCTAGACGACTCAGTGGGAGCCGTTCTGGCACAAATCAATGAAGAAGGCAAGGAACGGGCAACCTATTACTTGTCTAAACTTCTCAACCCCTGTGAGCGAAAGTATACGGCCATGGAGAAGACATGTGCCGCCCTTGTGTGGGTAGTACAGAAATTAAAACATTACTTTCTTGCTCATGAAGTCCATTTAATTGCTCGGATGAATCCTATCAAATTTCTCTTGGAAAAGTTTGTCCTTACTGATAGGCTAGCACGTTGGCAAAGCTTTCTATCTCAATTCGACATCATCTATATTCAACAAAAGGCAATCAAAGGCTATGCTATAGCCGAGCATCTCGCTCATCACCCTCTCCCCAAGTTTGACCCTGTTCAGTCAGAGTTTCCAGATGAGGAACTAATGTCCATTACTCAGTCTGATGATCCGATGTGGACGTTATATTTTGATGGAGCTCTGAATTCCCAGGGGAGAGGTATTGGCATTGTTCTTTTGTCACCTGAAGGTGTCGCTATCCCAGAAGCATTCCAGCTCTCATTTCCAGTCACCAATAATGTGGCTGAATATGAGGCTCTTCTGGCAGGTCTGAACCTTGCCTATTCCTTCTGGGTCACCGAATTGCGAGTCATAGGTGATAGTCAACTTATCCTTCGCCAAGTGCTCACCAAATATCGCACTCGCGATCCCAAGCTCAAGCCATATCAAGAGCTTACTGTTGCTTTCGCTAAACTGTTCACTAAGTTGGTCTTTGTCCATGTTCCTCGCAATCAGAACATTTTGGCCGACGCCCTTGCTTCGTTGGCATCATCATTAAGGTTTCCTCTGGGCAGAAGGGCTCTGTCCGTTTCTATCCACAAGCTTATCCTCCCTGCTATTCACAACCCTTCCTATTTAAGGGTTCAGGAGGAAATGTCAAAGATGGCCATGATAGAGAAGTTGTTGAAAAGAGGGAAATGATGTTGGTTGAATTGGAAGAAGAATTGGCTGATGAGGAGAAGCCATGGTTCTATGAGATTGTTAAATATTGCAAAGACCAGTCTTACCCTGAAGAAGCAACAGCAGAAGATAAGAGGGCTATAAGGAGAGTAGCCCAGAGATACACGTTGGTTGGAGGATTGCTATACAAAAGAAGCCTCACTGGTGTTCTACTAAGGTGTCTTGATGATGACGAGTCCTGGAGGTGTGTAGAGGAAGCACACTCAGGTGTGTGTGGTGGCCATGTGAATAGCCAGATGCTTGCCAAGAAGATCCTTCGGCAAGGCTTTTACTGGCCCACCATGGAGGAAGACTGTGCTGTGTATGTTCGTAGGTGTGTCAAGTGTCAACTTCACGCCGATAAGATCCATTCCCCATCCTCCTCTCTCCATCCAGTATCCTCCCCATGGCCTTTCTCCATGTGGGCATTCGACATCATTGGTCCTCTTGGTGATCCTAACTCCCTTATTAAACAAAAATCTTTCATCCTTACTGCAACGGAGTACTTCACCAAATGGGCCGAAGCTGAAGCCTATGCAGAAATCAAGGCATCAACTGTTTGCAAGTTCATTATGAAGAACATCATTGCCAGGTTCGGCATTCCAAGAACTATCATCACCGACAATGGGCCACAATTCATCTCTCAGGACCTTCAGGACCTCTGCAAAAGGTATAAGATTGCACTGCATCATTCATCACCATATTATCCACAAGGTAATGGCCAAGCAGAGGCCACTAATAAAACACTGATTAAAATCATAAAGAAGACTTGTGAGTCTAACAGATTTGTAGATTGGCCAGAGAAGCTTATCGAAGCTCTGTGGGCCTATCGCACTTCAATCCGAACTCCTACTGGGCAAACTCCGTTCGCCCTCACCTACGGGATGGAGGCGGTAGTTCCATATGAGATTTTGATTCCCTCTCTAAGAGTACAATTGGACAAGGACCTTCCCCTCGACGAACGTCGTGATTCTCTCCTTGCCCAGTTGGAACTCTTAGACGAGAAACGTCTGGTTGCTGCCGAGCATGCTCGCGTCTACCAAAATAGACTCGCACGTTTTTACCAAAAGAAGGTTATTGAGAGAAAGTTCAAAGTTGGTGAAATGGTAGTGAAAAGAATTTTTGTAAAACCTGGTGGGCCGCGTTCTAAGCTCCAACCCAATTGGGAAGGACCATACGTGGTTCAGGCTGTGCATCCTGGCAACGCCTACAGGCTAGTCAATGCTGAGGGAGTTGAGTTATCCCACCCTTGGAATGGGCTTTACCTTAAGAAGTATTACCCTTAGATAGGTGTACATACTGTCAAAGATAAAAAAATTGAAAAGAAAAACAACAAAAAAATGAAAAAAAATGAAAATAACAAAAACATGTGTATAAAACAAAAAGAAAAGACCAAAAAAAATGGAAAATTCAAAATGTTAATGTTTGGAGACCACCATGGAATCAAGTTACTGCATCTTACCTCCATGTTAAGATAGGGCCCATTAAGACTTGGTAGGTCTCAGGTCTTGGTTTGCCAGAACTGTGGAGACCCCTGTCCGGCCAGTTCGGCCTATGCCCCCTCAAAAGAAGACAACATGTATACACATCTGTGTTATAAAAAATTGATAGTAACGCTTATGGTAGGGCATCACTCAGAAGGTCTCCAAGAAAGCTCGAATCTTTATTCTCTTCTTCTCGACCGAATGAGACAGTCGGCGCCCTTAAAACGCTGAGCATGGGAAACACAAACACAACCTCTCAGGGTAAGAGTAGGGCCGAATTCCTCGAGCATGGGTCAGAGCACGAGAAGAGGGCAGTGTCCCCGCAGGCATCCAAGAGGGATTCCATAATGTCAAAATACTATGTCCCTCACAAAAAATCCATCGAAAGAATCAAAAAAAGAAAAGCAAGAAATCAAAGTCAAAAGAAAGGCCTGGCCGTGACCGCGCCTGATTCCACTAAATGAAACCCCTTTGACTGAAAGTCAAATTCTACACAAAAGGGGTCATGAGATGTAAATGCTCGAGAGTTGGTCTGAAGTTGCCCGAAAGGGGAAGTTAAGTGCGCCCCTACTGGCTCGCCGGGTTAACGGTTTTGCCGATCCTCTCAGGAGGTTTACCCCCTATACTCTTCCTTCTTCCTCTAAAGATGAAGGCTCAATGGAGTTCCTGAAGGGCGAAACTCGCCAAAGCCTGCAACATCCTTTTAACACAAACATATGGTTGTCCATTTTGAAAAGCAGAAGCCATTATCGTGAAGGAGTCTCCGTGTTTCTGGCCGGTCAAGACCCTTGTCTACCACCTTAATGTCTGCTTAGTCTAACCTCGGGCTTAGACCAATGCAAGCGCGTCACCTATAGGTGCGACGGCGTCTGATTCCGGGTCAGCGTCGCGCGGTTGGTCGTTTGGGTTCCAGGGTGTTCCATTACATATCATCTAGAGTTGTGAGGAAATAGACCCGGGTCGGGCAAATCATTTACCTCGAACATTTTTTGGGTGAATCCCTGTGGTCGGAAGCAACTGGGAGCCTAAGCATGGCATGGCGGCATTGTCATCAGGATAAGTCTTAGCCGGCGGGATTATCATTCGAGGAGTCTAGAGGCCCAAATCAACCTAGATGTGCACTTAAGATACCTGGGAGGTTAGCAAGAAACCCTTGTCCTCATGCAGGGTAGATGTTGTATCAAGTGGTCATCATGCATTAGCAAAAAAAAAAAAAAATAAACAAACCAAAAATAAACAAAAGAAATGACAAAATCAAAAATCCAAAAAAAAAGGGGGTAGAAAAATGTATATGCACAAAAAATGGAAATATAAAAGACCAAAAAAACAAACAAACAACAAAATACAAAAAAATGAATACACCTGCAAAAACAAAAAAAATCACATCTTCGCATGATCGCATTTGCATGCACCATTCATTTTAAATTCTCGTTTGCATCCGTGTGCTTGTCTGTCGCCTTCATCATCATCTATCAGTGCCTTTGTTAATAAAGGCTTGCCCCTTGACTCGTTATCAAGGATAGTTCAAAACCTTATTTGCTCATTGAGCAAGGGGCAAGTCAGAGCAGAAATACTGACTTGTTTGCTTAAGTGTATGCAGAGACTAGAGTGATCAAGAAAAGCAGAGAACCAAGCACGAACTAATTTATTCCACTCTCAGCTAAAAACAAATAGAAGTCTACATTAGGTTTCACCTTCTCTCTCCACATTACTTGTCCCGCCACCCTCCGGGCGAGACGCTCTTGAGGGTGCTACCCAATCATGGAAAGCGGTCCTTCGACTGCTTTGTGAGCCTCTTTCTATCCCTACTCCCCGGCGCCGATCTGCAGGGGCACCAAAGAAGCTGCTGACACGAAAGCCACGCTCTCGTGCTCTTCGGTAGCGTTCCTCACCGTCTTTTAGCCACTGCTCGGCGAGGCTGAGACTGGTCTTCAATTCAAATAATTGGGCCTCCAGGGCCCTCTTCTCCTCTTTCTCGGCCGACCTCTTGGCCTTCTCTCGTTCCTTGGCCTTTTCCCTCTCAGCACGTTCTCTCGCTCTGTCTTCCCTCTCCAGCTGAAGGGTGATCCTCAGCTCTATAGCGTCCCGAGAAAAGTCGTCACCTGGACGACGCTGCAGTTCCTCTTCTAGCTCGGCTATTCTAGCTTCCTTCTGGGCGGCATGTGCGAGTGCCTCCTCCGTTTCTTTCTCCTGCCAGATGTTTCATCTCAGGTTTCTGGTAACGCTTGAACAAGGGATTTTAAGTGGTGAGGCTCTCACCTGTACAGAAAGCATCCCTTCTGCTTCCGCAGCCCGCTGTGTGGCATGAGCAAGTTGCTCGTGTAGTGAATCTAACTCTGAAGTGGGAATCCATAGACTGGAAGAAACGCCGTCTGCCCCCATCGCCGATGAAACTACATCGAGCTGGGCACGCTGCGTACATGTACAAGAGGCGACATTTAAATGGTTAACGCCATGAATTTCAAATCATGCCAAGAGTATGTATATATACACTTACTGATGAACCCAGAGCTGCTCGGGTGTCAGTTAACTCTCGCTCCGTGTCCGCTAAGCGAGCTTGTAAGTTCGTTATTATCGTGTCACGGGCATCCTACAGTTATGGCTCTTGAGTTACAAAAAAATCAAAAATCAAAAAAATGATGAAAATTGTAAAAGATAAAAAATGGTGTTTACTTTACCTCTATAAGCCCTCCAAGCTGGAGCCTCTCCGCATACATTGCCCTATAGAGCCGTAGGTAATCTTCACTGTCTTGCGCTTGTGATTCCACGGGCGTGCCACCCCGCTGCCAGTCTTCATACTGTTCGGGGAAGCGCACCCTCCAATCAACGCAGGTTGCCGGCCCGCGCGTCTTCTTCCCGACGCTGGGTGAGGAGGTTATATCCACCCATTCCTGGGCAAGCCCGAGGGTCCTCATGGCTAATCGCAGCCTGAGTGGCTCAATTTCATTCAAGCAATGGAGCCAGAGGTCCCGTCCGAATCGGGCACGGCTTCCAATTACCCATGGCTGGTCGACATCGACCATATTCGAGTAAGGCCTCCAGTTCACCTATGTTGGGTTGTACATATCTTCTTAGTTACTCAAAAATACAAAAAAAATAGAAGAAAAATGAACAAAACATATAAAAAAGAGAAAAAGTATCCTACCATCGCTGCAGGGAACTCTTGTAGCTCCCGTCTCGATACCATCAGCTGGTAGGATAATGGTGCTGTACTCATGATGGGTTGCCACCGCCTAGCCAATGGGATCGTCACTGGCCGACAGTGTCGAGCTCTCCCCATTGGAATATAATAGTAGCTCCATAGCTACACCATCATGTGTCATTGGCATCAACAAACAAAAAAAAAAGGCATAAAACAAAAACCAAAAAAAAAAAAAATCTTTTACCTGGATGAAGGGCGTAAACCCATTTATTGTCACCTCTCGGCCTGTCCTTTGTGACAGACCTGTAAATAGATGTGCCAGTACGGCAGCTCCCCAGGCGTACTGTCCTACTCTCTCCAAATCTACGAGCAGCTCCAGGAAGCGGCAGTGTATGTTGTCTCCCTTGGAGCCCAGTAGCAACCTACCCAGCAGAAAGAGAAGGAACCTCCTAAGGTCCATGTTAGACCTTTCCCAGTTGCTCGCATCTGCACAGTATACAGCACGGGCACCTCTCTCTGCCCTTTCCATAAATTCCTCCAAGGACTCGTCATCCCGTGGACGGATGTCAGTAAGCCCTAACACCTCCAGGATCGATGTCTTAGCTACTGACCTGTTCTTCCGTCCATCGAGTTCCAGTCCTAACAGTTTCTGGGCACCTTCTCGGTAATCCGCATAAGTGACTCCGGTCACTGCCTCTCCATCCACTTTGAGGCCTGTAATGCGGACCATATCTTCCAAACTGGGCACCATGTGCCCCCAAGGCATCAGGAATGCCCGACTCGCCGGATCCCATCTTTCATATAATGCTTGGATCAGGGCAAGGTCGAGCTTTATCGGCTCAATTCGGAGGAAGGAGCCGAATCCCATCACGTCTAGCCTGGCCTTTTGGAAGTCCGGGAGACCTCGATATGCTGCCACTACCAGCTCCCACGAGATGTGCGATCGCATCATGCCCTGCACATCCACAAGAAGTGAGAAAGGGGAGCATTGTTAAGCGAGAAAGGAGAAGAAAAGGGAAGGAAGGAAACCAAAAAAAGCCACTTACAAGCTGTGATCGGCTCCTCTCACTCAGTTGTCCTTCGACTTCTGAGAGTCTCCTGGAACTGCTACCTGATCTGCTCCTCTTCGAGGAGCGGGAAGACTCACCTTCTGCTCTAAAGCTGGATTCACCCTCCATCCTGAAAAAATGAGCAACACTCGCAACCTCCCTTCCTTACAAATTTGCACTCCTCAAGTCTGCTCTCAGGACTTCGGTGTTTCCAAGTCGAGCGAAAGGGGAGGTATTTATAGGATTGGAAAGAAGGTGGTCTGGATCTATCACCATCACCCCAGCAACATCCTTTACGACAAGTCACCCTCTCTTTACTCTCGCATGTCACTCTGCCATCTGGAGTGATCAATTCGGAGGCGTGATTTGTTGACTTGTCCTCCCCATGCGGTCTAAAGATTCCCCGTGTTTATTGTCCCGTTGCGACTACTTTTAGCGCAAAGAAGAAAGTGGGGGACATTTATACGGGAAAATAGGACCAGGGACCGACGTTGTTGAAATTGGTGGTAGATTCCTTTGAAAGTCATGGCCACGGTACACTCACGTGTCACTTCGCCATGTGAAGTGAATGGAGCAGAGCTGTGATTGTTGACCCGCCACCCCTATTCGGTCCAAAGATTCCCGTGTCCCTTGTCCTATTGCGACTACTTTTAGCGCAAACAGGGAAACGAGGGACATTCACGTGGAAAAGAGCACCATGGGCCGATATTGTTGAAATTCGTGGCTGATCCCCTTTAAAAACCATGGCTATGGTGAGTCACCACTCCGTGTTTTAAGGCGACGTCTCGTCGAGCATGTCTCGCAAGAACCCATGTGGTAGAGAAGAGCCACAGAGCAGAAGGAACGAACGGGCAAGTAAGCTGCGTTCAAACCAAGCCATTTCATTCACATATCTATATAAGGGTTTGTGCTCATCATGAGGAAGAAGTGGGTGTACAAGCCATTCACTAATCCTCGTCACCCTCCTGGTTACGTCTCTTTTCTCTCCAAAGGTAAGAAGTCCCTCGGAGGCCTTCTATAGTCTCGTGATGCAGCAATCGCTTTGCTGTGCCATGCCTTTCCATCTGTTCTGGCGGTGCTTTTCGTCATCCTCCTGCTTCTCTCGCGACCCTGATGGCCGCGAAGCTCTTGAAGTCGAGGTTGCTGGTTGAGCTGCCCTCTGCTTTGCTGATGGAGATGCTACCAGCTCCAGGAGCTCCCTTGCCACGAGCTCCAATCCCCCTCCGATCTGCGGAGCAAGTGACCTGTCTGGACGTTCTTCCTCTCAGAGTTCCATCTCTTGGGCCTCCTGTGCTACTCTGTCTTTGCCTTTCTCTTCATCTTTTCTCGTTTTACCTCTCTCCTCGCCACTTGGAGAGAAACCTTTAGCGTCAAGGCATCTCAGGGCAACTCCTCGTGTTGTAGTTGCTCTGATCTTCCGGCGTCTGTCATCTCAGCCGCTTACAGAAAAGGGATGGAGGAGATTCAAAGCATGTGCAAGGGCATTAAGGCCTTATTTCATTTCAAAACGAGGACTACACCAGGGGTTTAGGCGCTTCGGGCCTCAAATTCCCCAATTGGGTTACATAACCTTTCCACAGTTCCATGTCCTCATTTACAGACACCATTACCTTCAGTGAGACACTTGCCTTCCACGATGCTTTAATTGCCTTCACATCGTTTGCATCTCCCTCCGTACCTAGCTCTCTCTTCTTCAGGGGAGGAATTTCAGATAACATTGGGAATGAATGGCGAGGGAGGCCGATCTGAGTATAACACCGATGTGCATTGTACAGAGCAAACTCAGTCGCGCCAACAAGCTGCAGCTCTACATCTGGGAAAGACCTCGTGAGGAGTTCACATGACAGTAAACATGTTGGCGCATAAGTGAACATGTTCTGCATCATAGTGCTGTAGTGATTCCTCCAGTCTTCGCGTTTCTTCAACCAAGGAGCGCGATTTACCACATTACCACTAAAGCCTAACACATCGGCTATGTGGTAAAGTGGGCTTTGTTGGAAGATTTTTGAGGTAGTCGTCATCCCCTCGTGGTGGTCAAATTTGAAATGCAAGTCAATCCAGCAATTTAGAAGGAGTATGCAACCGAAAGGAGGCTTACCCATGCTGGAAGCCGTGAGACCGCTGTAGAGATAGGCAAGGATGGCGGGCCCCACTCTCTTGCCATTCCAAATCCCACAAATGGCGCTCAATTGGTCCTCCTCCACTATGTTGTCTGTATAAGGAAATAGGAGAGCTCCCGCTAAGCAGATTGTGAACCCCTTCATCAGTTTCTCCAGCTGATCATCACTTGTCGATTCTTCCAGGGCACTCATGGTCCATTCTGCAAGCTTTTGCAAGTTAATTCCCTGTCGAGTTTGGACCGCCTTGATAGCCTTCGACGGCATGAAACTTCCGAGAACCTCCTCAGAAGTCACATTTTTCAGCATGCGCGAGATCTTTATCTTGCCATCCTTCTTAAATCTCTTCAAACCGAGCAGCAACTCCACCTCCTCAAGAAGAATTGTTGCTTCAAAAGTGGGGAAAATGAAGGTGTGAGTTTGAGGGTGCCAAATTTCTACCAGTGCACCCATGGCTGCCCAATCCATGTAAATCTTGTCATAGTGTTTGGCGTGAATCACCAGTCCTTGGAGATGCCATTTTGAAATCACAGCTCTCATGCCAATGGTTATATTCGAAGTGAGCTTCGATAGCCAGGGCAGCTTCGAGAACTTCCTTGGGCCCGGGAAGAGAGGATATGGCTGAAAAGGAAAGCAAATATCGAGAAGGTGAAGGAGAAGTCATACAGAAACTAGAAAGTGAGTCAACTCACCATTCCTGAGTGAATTCTTTCATTCAGATGCCCTTCAACGTCCCTAAACCGCTGGATCTCATTGCTAGCCCTGCTTCTCTTCACGGGACGCGAGGATTCGCCTTCCATCTCAAGTCAAAGGGGCTAAGATCACTCTTTCACTCCCTTGCTTCTCTTTAGGGAAGTCGTGCTTGTGCTTCTTCTTGGTTCGCATATGAGCTACTTATAGAATAGAAAGGAATCAAAGTCGTCATCAACAGTTTATCGTGTTATGATTATTAATCCTGTATGATTGGTCATGTTATGATTATGTCTTGTCATGATTGTGTTCATAATTCCTTTTGTCATGATTGTGTTGATAATAATGTCCTATCATGATTGCCTTAAATAACTCTGTCTTCATGATTGTATTTTGTTATCGTTGTGAAAATGTTCTATGTAAATTTTAAAGGAAAAGGAAAAGATAAAAAAAAAGAAAAAAGAAAAAAGAAAAAATAGATCATCCCTCTCACATGTATATCTCTGCATTTTGTCCTGCATTGTATTTAGTCCGAGCCGTACGGACAGGCCGTTAAGTTGTGCTAGAATGGGGACGACGGTTCCGTTCGGTGTAGCGATAAATGGGCTCTGACTCATTACCAGCCCATCGAATCGGTATCCCGACCCAATCTCCACAGCTTAACATTGGCCAGTTGATCTCATTGTGAGAATCATTCACTTAAGTTGATTGTGTAAGCCACTATGTTTAAACACTCTGAAATGTGAGATATTCCGTTCTGACTCGAGTACTGAGTTTTCTAGAGGTTGCCTTGGGCCGTTTTTCTGGAAGAAACCATTGTTTGGATTTATCTCCAGTTCACTTTTTATTCCCCTCGGACCCACCTTGGATGTAGCACGTCCACAATGGCTGGTAACCGCTCTCCAATGGTGAAACCTGAGGTTTACGACCCAGGTACTTCCGCACCGTGAAGTTGGTCCTTTTAGTTGTTTGTGCCCCAGTGCACACTTTGTCTTCCTTGTTTGTTTATCATCCAAACAATGGTTGATTTCGGAGAACCTTCTTCAAGGTTACTTCGGTGAAACTCGAGAAAGATTCCATCAGGAAGTATTAGAGGGCGTGTCCCATCATGCCTTGGCATCCGCTTTTCAATTCACTCCATTTCATTCCAACTCACTTCGTTCCATTCCATTACATGTCTTTCCCCTACAAAGCGGACGCCAAGGCGGGGCAGCTGTAGACACGCTGTTTTCACATTTTTCACGGGTAAATCTCATATTACACCGTGATGCCCCAAAGTGACTTATGCATTTGATTTACGTGCGTGATTAGTCATTTTTAAGGTTTTACATAAAAAAATATAAAAAAATCAAAAAGGTTAGAAAAATACAAAAATAAATATATATATATATATATTGAGAAAAGCATACAAAAAAAATACAAAAAAAATTTATTAAAAAGGTTTAAATAAAATACAAAAAAAGGTTAAAAAAATCAAAAGAAGGGCTATAAGAAAATACAAAAAAATTTAAAAAGGTTATTGAAAAAATCAAAAAAAATTGAGAAAAGGTTAAAAATAATAATGAAGAAAAATGAAAATAATAAGTGCTAATACATAAATAACTTCATCATAAATAAAGGAAGAGAAACTAGTAAATAATAAAAGATATATAATTATTATTATCTATCATTAATCTAATCTTTCTAATCTTTATCCTTAATCTTTCTTTATTATTCTTAATCACCCTCATTCTCCTTCTCTCTTTCTATCATTTTCGTCCACCTCATTCCCTCATCCTAACTCTCTCAAGTCCCTCTCTTATCTCCACCTCCCTCTCTTAATATCTCCCCAGCAGCCGGACAAAGGGAATATTTCCCTTTCACATCTCTCTACTCCATGGCCCACCTTATAGAAACCCACTGCTAACCCACTTCTCATCTCCCTCTCCCTCACGGCTGCCCACCATCTCCCTCCTCCCACCTTTTCTTTTCTCTCACAGCCGAGCCCCTCCTCGCAACGCCAACCACCTCCTCCTCATCTCACACCCGCAAGCACCCGCAAGTCCTCCTCTTCCTTTCCACTCTCACCGCCGGCCGACCCTCTCCCTTGCCAACCCCGGTCGCCGCGACCCCCCTCCGCTTCAACGCCGCTACTGCCGCGCCAGCCACCAGTCGCCCGCTACACCCTCACCGCTGCTGTCCGAGCGTCACCACCGCCTGGGCCGTCGCCAACCGCCTGCACTCTCACCGACGAGCCCCCTCTCCACCGACTGCATCGTCGGCAGTCCCCCATCGTTAACTCCCTTGCCGCAGCGCCCCCCTCGACGACACAGCCATCCTCGTCGCCGTCCACCTCCGGGGCACCTCCTTGCATGCACCGTCCGATCTCCACGCCGCCGCTGTCGTTGACGTCGGACCGTCGCCGACCAACTCCACCGCATCCCCCTCCACTGCATCACCGCCGTCGTCAAGCTCCCAGCCGCCCCGGCCGTCATTCGCTACACCGCCGCGAGCCTTCACTCGCGAGCCCCCGACCCCACGCCACCGGCCGCCGCTGTCGCCCTTCGCCGTCCTCCACCTCGTCCGCCTACCGCAGCTGCGTCGCCGAGCCCCCACGTCCGGCCACGTCCGCAGCATCTCCACCACCGTTGCCGGCGACCTCCGCACGTCCAGCCTCTCTCTCTCGCGCGTTCTCTCTCCATTTTTCCTCTCTCTCTCCCTCGTTCTCTCTTTCTTCCCCCTCTCCCGATCTCTAACTCTCTCTCTCACCTTCTCTCGGTTCTCTCTCCCTCTCTCCCCCACCGATCTCTCACGCTCTCTCTCTCTCTCTCTTACTCCCCCTCTGCACTCCCCCTCTCTCCCTCTCGTCTGTCTCTCTCGCTCTCCTCCCCACTCTCTGCACTCTCCTCCCCCTCTCCTGCCGTTTCCTCTCTCTCCCTCGTTCTCTCTCTTTCTCCCTCTTTCTCCCGCCGTCCCTCTCTCTTTCTCCCTCTCCCCCTCTCTTTCTCTCCCTTTCTCCCACTCTCTCACGGTTTCTCTCCCTCTCTCGTTCTCTCTCTCTCTCTTTCTCCCTCTTTCTCCCGCCGTCTCTCTCTCTCCCCTGCCGGTTCTCTCTCTCCTCCCCGCCGTTTCTCTCCCCCTCTCGCGGCTCTCTCTCCCTCTTTCTCTCTGCCTCTCTCTCTCTCTCTCTCACACGCACACACACTTTTTTCTTATTTTTTTATTTTTCTTCTTTCTATTTTTTTCCCCGCCGCTGCATCTCTCTCTCACCTTCTCTCTCTTTCCCCACCCGATCTCTTTCTCTCTCTCTCTCTCTCTCTTTTACACATTTTTTTTCCTTTTTTAATTCCTCTTTCTCCCTGTTTTTCTCCCTCACGCCCATCTCTCTCCCGTCTTTTCTCTCTCTCTCTTCACGCCCTCTTTCTCCCTCCACTAAACTCTTTGACGTCGTCTCTTTCCCCCTTTCCCAGGTTCACACGACGCACACACATGCACGTAGGTTGTTAATATTTCTTCACTTCTTCACCACACATGCACGTAGTTTGTTTATTAGGTTAATATTTCTTCACACACGTGCATATAAACTTATATACATAAAGGGTAACACCGTGAGTTTAAAGGGAGAGAGAGCCAATACATACTATAAGAATTTTTTTCACTAAAAAGTAATATATATATATATATATATAAACGGAGAAAAATGTATATTATACATATCATATATATGTGTGTGTAAAAATTCCTATATATTATATCAATGTGTGTGTTGTTCTGGATTTACATAATACATATACATATATAATAGAATTGGCCTTTGTTTTCTTATAACATATTTTATTTCATTTGATTGTAATATCCCCATATATATATATATTCATATATATACCATTATATATATACATATTTCCATGTGTTTTTATGTGTACACATATTTAATCATTCTTGAATTTGTGCAGAAATAAAAGCCGAGCCTCCGGCCCAATCAACGCTCCCGCGTGTTCCCGTACACGGGGAAGCCGTTCCGTCCCGCCGTTTGGCCGCGTTTGCATCATCATTAGCGGCTATGTTTCCTTTTTACTGTTATCATTTTATTGTATTTTTTTAGTCTATTATTCAGTTATTAGTGCTTATCTTATGAATTGTTGTCATATTATATCACTTGTCTAACTTAATTTTATTTTCTGTTTGTTCATTTTGCAGGGTAACCAGTCAAAAGCCCTCTTTTCGGCCAGCCGAACAAAGAGGAAGAAGGAACTCGCGCAAATCCCGCGATAAAGGCCAAGCGATCAATCAACCAGTTCGGGACCCTCGGTCCCTGGCGATCACACCACCAAACGCGTGCTTGTAGTAAAATTTACTTTATGTCTATAATACCCACGGATAGCTAAATCCGGGTCTGTTTGTACTATAATCGATCGCGGTGAGTCATTTCACCGTGGTCATTTATTTTCTGCACTTTCTTTCTGTACTTTATTATATTGTTGTTAAAACCCCGCATGGATCAATATCCTGCGGCGGTCTGCTTATTGTTTATATTCATGTTGTTGTTATTGTGCGAGGAGTGATATGCCGTTCCAAATTTCGAGTCCACGTATGTCTTTGTGTCCGCCAACTTCTACTACGTAGAGTCCCAGGTTCGCACTCGGTATATAGAAAGCTGCCCTCGGAATGGTAGGTCACGCCTACCGGGAAGGGGTTCAGTTTGCGTGAGAGGGTCTTCGGATCCCGTTCTCCGCCCTGTACCGAAGGTCCGGTAAGTCTAGGCTCCACGTCCCCGTACAGAGTGACCTTTCAGGTTATACTCTCTACCGTCTTTTCTACATCATCCTTTTTACGCACGCGTTTTCATTTTCATCATTTTTTACTCTTTCAGTCAGAGAGGGAGAAACCCCATCTCGCTCTCTCAGTCCACCACGTGACGCGTTCACAATTGTCAGACACCTCAGAGGTGCTTGTCTTAGTCTTTAGGGCAAGTTGCTTCTTTTTCTTGCCCTCATCTTCCTTTCTCTTCAGATTGACCTCATAGGCCATCAGGGATCCTACTAACTCATCCACTGTCATTGTTGTGAGATCCTTTGAGTCCTCAATGTAATATCCCGGACCTTTCGGATCCTTCTTCATGGGTCCCGGATCTAGTTTTCGGAGCGTCCGGCTCCGTTGTGTCCGAAATTTCGTTTCGGAAATCTTTCGTGTTCGGATCGGCGCGATCCGGAGTCGTTTCGGAGGCCCGGAGGCGTTCCGCGGCTTTTTCCGCGCGTGTTTTCCGATTTCCGGTGTGTGTTTCGGCTTTTTCTTCGGACGCTCGCTGCGGGCGAACCGGGCAGTTCCCCGAGGCACGAGTGGTACCGTTGCGATCGGTGCGTTCCGAGGATTCCGGAAATGTATTTTTCTAATTTTCGGTATTTTTCCGAAAAATCGGATTTTCTATATATTCCCATTTTCTTTTCTTTTCTTTTTCTTCTTTTCTCTTCTCTTCTTCTTCCTTCCTCTCTCTCCCTCACGCGACCGTGGCCGGCTCTCTCCCTCCTTCTCTCCCGTTCGACCGTGCCGACCCCCGTTCCGGCTGCAGACGGCGGCGGTGCGACGGCGCGAGGACGTGGGTGACGTGGTGGCGATCGTGCGGGCATACGGCGAGCGTGGGAGGCGTGG
The DNA here is from genome assembly GCA_022559845.1 of Amorphophallus konjac. Classification (NCBI taxonomy): domain Eukaryota; kingdom Viridiplantae; phylum Streptophyta; class Magnoliopsida; order Alismatales; family Araceae; genus Amorphophallus; species Amorphophallus konjac. The sequence goes on from CM040128.1 coordinate 21,055,068, forward strand.
AGAGGCGAGATTCTAGCGGCGTTCTTCGCGACTTCGAGCTCGGATCGGAGCGTTTCGTCGCGGACCGGAGGTAGGGTGACGTTCCTTAGCCTCATGTCTTCCTTCCCCGTGAGTTTCAGCTCGAGACGAGGTCGAGAGGGGTTTATTTTGAGCCGGGAAGGGTCGATCATGCCGCGGGGTGAGTTCGTCCGATCCATCGTTTTGAGCCCCGATTTCACGGTTTAAGGGCGTAGGAGCATGCTAGGGGGCTTGGGGGTTCTTCTCTCGCCATTTCCCCCTCCGTGGGGTTTGTTTTGAGGCCGATTGGGCGATTCCGGTGAGGTTCGCCATTTTCTCGCCGGTGAGCGATGTGCGGTCGAACCAGTGGCCGCACAACCCCTATGCGGTTCCGTTCGGACCGTTCATCGGCTCGGCGCGCTTTGGGTGAGGCTTGGCGCGCAGTGGGCTTGAGCGGTCTATCGTGGGACCGCATATCCTAATGTGCGGCCCCACAGCTACCGCCCAACCCCAAGGGTTTTGACCGTTGGTTGTGACCGTTGTGCAGTGCTCTGGGATGTGCGGCCAGGAGCTGACCGCATAACCCCTTGCACGGCCAGGTGCTGGCCGTACATCCCCTAGCGCTATGGTTGGATGTGCGGTCTGGCCCTGACCGCACAACACCTGAACGGCTAAGCCGTAGCCGCCCTTCCCCAAGTGCGGCTAAGGACTAACCGTCCAGGCTTTTTACCGTTGGGAGACGAGCGGCCAGGAGGTGACCGTTCTTCACCCACGTGCGGTCAAGAGTTGGCCGCACATCTGTTTGAACGGTCCTGTGTTGGCCGTTTATCCGTCGTTTGGACCCTGGGTGGAACGGTCCTGATATGACCGTTCTAATCCTTGTGCGGTCCCTGTGTGACCGCACATCCCTGAGCGGCCCAGTGTGGACCGTTCAAGGGTACGGGTTGCGTCGGTGTGTCTCTCGTCGTACAGAGTGTACCGGGAGATGTTGTTGGCAGCTGGTCACCGTGCGTCGGTGTTGGTACAAGGAGCGTTCCTCGTACCTGCAGTTGCACCGTTGTTTTCCGAGACTTGAGAGTCTACTCCTTCTGTGACCCTCCACTAGTCGTAGCCTACTAGTACGCGTGTGCTAGTCGCACCAGGGAGTGGTGTACGGGCTGACCTTTAGAGACGGTTTGTGGACCGGTTACCGTTGGGCCCCACGTCTTGCAGCCAGAGTCCGGCTGAGGGGAAAACCGGTCAGAGGGCCAGACCAGGGACGCGCGGTCTGTGTGTGCACACGTGGTTGGGGGCGGTTGGACCCACGTCGACGGGCGTGACCCCAGCTAGTCACTTGTTGTAGTTACTTGTACGGTGTTTGCGCCTCGGGTAGGACCTACCATGTCAGGCGGTTCACCTGCGGTGCGGTGTAAGACGTCAGGGGACGCTACCGGCTGTGCTTCTAGTGGGTGGTACTCCTGTTGAGTACGGAGTGTCAGACTGTCAGTCGTGTGTTTCCGACCTTCGGGTTTTGACGGTTCGACCGTTGAGTTTCGGTCTTCTCGTACCGTGGCACGTGTGTCGGTTTGCGTGCCGTTAGGGTCTAGTTCTGTAGAGTACAGGGCTTTCCTTTCCGAGGTACCTTTCTACCGCTAGAGTAGTGGTTTCTCGTTTTTCGAGGTAGGGTTCGAGTGATCCCTACTGAGTCTTGTTCCGAGACTCATTCCCTGCGTGTTTTCACCGTGTTTCAGGTGAGGCGCCACCTTCGGGGAGCGTGTCAGGAGCGCAGCGGAAGCGTGGTGCGGGTGCCCAGAGGTAGTGCCAGAGGTCAGAGCCGGGGGATGCCCCGTGTAGCTGTACTTTTCTTTCTTGTCACTGTACTAGTCGTGGACTACTGTTGCTGTTGTTGTTATTTTATTGTGGACCATGTAAAATGTTAATTCATTTCCTGCTTAATATCATAACTGTTTAATTTCTGCAATTATTTGTGATGCTTGTGTAGTTTCCACACCATCCTTTTAACCCTTCCGAGTCTTCGGGCTCGTGGGTGGCGGTGCGAGTCTCGGGTTATCGGGCCTTCCCGGTAATCGGATTCTCGGGTCGTTACAGCTGGTATCAGAGCGCGGTTGTGGAATTACATGAGAATCATAGGTAATTGTAGTGGTCCACTAGTCCACAACGATGATGTACAGGTGACGCTGGCATTGGGCACCGCGTGTTTTATTCTGACCTTCCGTTTCTGAGTTTTCTGTCTTGTGCTTAAGGAGCGAGGATGGCGCCGAGGAGGAGTTCTCGCTCTCAGCAGGGGCAGTCGGCTGGAGGCCAGGAGATCCAGCAGGGGGTCCAGAGGGACCAGGAGGAGCATAGCAGAGTTCCGGGAGCTACCGAGGCCGCGGATGCTGCGAGGGCTCCGGGGGCCGAGGGTTTTCTCCGTGGCATGTACCATCTCATGGCTCAGCAGTTCGGCGGAGAGGCCGGTGAGGGCTCGTCAGTCAGGGGTGGGCCAGGCCGAGCAGTGAGGGATTTCATGCAGTTTCATCCACCTTACTTTAGCGGCCAGGCAGACCCTGATGCGGCTCGTGATTGGCTTGATGAGATGGAGCGGGTGTTCAGTTCTGCGAAGAGTGCTGTCGAGGACAGAGTGGTGTTGGCCTACAACCAGTTGCAGGGTACGGCTCGGAGGTGGTGGTCTTCCGAGTGGAAGACGTCCTTTCAGCTTCGTCCGCTTGAGCAGATCGAGTGGGATGACTTTGTCAGTGCTTTCGAGCGTACGTACTGTCCAGATATTGTTGCTACGCAGCGGATGCGGGAGTTTCTGGAGCTGGTGCAGGGTGACATGTCCGTGTTGCAGTACAGGGCCCGATTTGTCGAGCTGGGTCGGTACGCACCTCATATCATGGAGCATGAGAGGGTGAGGACGACGCAGTTTGTGCAGGGCTTGAGGTTGGAGCTGAGGCACCATCTGATCGCGAATGGGGCCACTGATCTCGAGACGGCGTCTCGTGTTGCGATTTCCTTGGAGATGGATATGCAGAGGACTCGAGGACCGATCAGCCAGGGGCAGTCTGTGTCAGGTCGCAGCCAGCAGTCGGCTACTCAGCAGCAGGGTTTCTTTCAGTCTGCGTCGGGTGGTTCAGGAGTACCGGCATCGGCAGCTTCGGTGACAGGATCTGCGTCCTTCGGCTCGAAGGTCAAGAAGTTCTTCAAGAAGGGGTTCGGCAAGAAGAAGTCCAAGGATCAGGGGCAGGCTTCATCGGGCAGTGTGCAGCAGCCGTTTCCTTTGCAGCGACAGGGATCGGTGGGTGGATCGCGAGGACCTTGTCCACGGTGTAGTGGGACCCACCCAGGCAGGCAGTGCACGGCGCCGATCATCTGTTTTCGGTGTGACCAGCCAGGGCATATGGCGCGTGACTGTCCTCAGAGGCCGCCGCAGCAGCAGGTTTCCCAGCAGCAGCAGCAGCAGGGACAGTATCCGCCGCTACCCAGGTCAGCTAGTGTGGGAGGCAGGCAGAGAGCTCGTGGCCAGATCACGCACTTGACCAGGGCAGAGGCAGTAGCGTCGCAGCTCGTGGAAGGTACCGTTCAGATTTTGGGTTGTGCGGCTCGGGTTTTATTTGATTCTGGCGCGTCTCATTCGTTCATTTCGGAGGATTTCGCGTCGAGCGTCGAGGAGCCGGTGACCCAGTTGTCCTGTGATTTGGCTGTGGAGTTGCCTTCGGGTGACTTTATGGTCACTCCGTATTGCTTCGACCAGGTTCCGGTGTGGATCGATGGGCGGAGTATGCCAGGCAGGTTGTATGCGTTGCAGCTTCGGGATTACGACGTGATTCTAGGCATGGATTGGCTCGAGACTCATGGAGCGGTGGTGGATTGTGGGATGAAGAGGGTCTACTTCCAACATCCGAGCAAGAGGACCTTCTATTTCCAAGGTATCCGTTCCGCCTCTTCTCGATTTCTTATCTCTGCTATTCGAGCCCGTCGATTGCTTGATTCAGGTTGCCAGGGTTTTCTCGCGTCTGTGGTTGTGTCTGACCGGATGGAGCCGAATGTCGAGGACATTGCGGTGGTGTGCGAGTTTCCCGATGTTTTTCCTGAGGAGTTGCCTGGATTACCTCCCCAGCGGGAGATCGATTTCGTGATCGAGGTTGTACCTGGTACGGGACCTTTGGCGAAGGCTCCCTACCGTATGGCCCCCGCTGAGTTGAGGGAGTTGAGGGCGCAGTTGCAGGAACTGTTGGCCAAGGGGTACATTCGTCCGAGCTTTTCCCCTTGGGGTGCGCCCGTGTTGTTCGTGAAGAAGAAGGACGGTAGTCTGCGGCTATGCATTGACTATCGGCAGCTGAATGAAGTGACCATTAAGAACAAGTATCCGTTGCCGCGGATTGATGATTTGTTCGACCAGCTGCAGTCTGCGCGAGTGTTCTCGCGGATTGATTTGCGGTCCGGTTACTATCAGCTGAGAATTCGCGAGTCCGATGTGGAGAAGACTGCGTTCAGTACGAGGTACGGGCATTATGAGTTTCTGGTGATGCCGTTTGGGCTCACCAATGCCCCAGCAGCCTTCATGGACTTGATGCAGAGGGTGTTCCACCCGTATTTGGACCAGTTCGTGGTCATTTTCGTGGATGACATCCTTGTTTATTCGCGGTCTGCTGAGGAGCATGCGTACCATTTGGGTGTGGTGCTGCAGACGTTGCGAGATCACCAGTTGTTCGCGAAGCTCAGCAAGTGCGAGTTTTGGCTCAGCGAGGTGCACTTTCTGGGGCACGTGATTTCTGGTGATGGTATTTCCGTGGATCCCGCCAAGGTCGAGGCTGTGATGCAGTGGCCGAGGCCGAGGTCGGTGACGGAGATCCGGAGTTTCTTGGGGCTTGCGGGTTATTATCGCCGGTTTATCCAGGATTTTTCCCGCATTGCGACCCCGATGACGAGGCTCACGCGGAAGGATGTGCCTTTCGTCTGGTCCGAGGAGTGTGAGCAGAGCTTTAGGGAACTGAAGAGATTGCTCACCTCGGCTCCGGTGTTGGTTTTGCCTTCTGGATCGGGAGGTTTTGTGGTGTGTACAGATGCTTCCGGCGTCGGATTGGGTGCTGTTCTGATGCAGCATGGTAGAGTGGTGGCTTATGCATCTCGGCAGCTAAAGCCCCATGAGGAGAACTACCCTACCCATGACCTTGAGTTGGCGGCAGTGATCTTCGCGCTGAAGATCTGGAGGCATTATCTGTACGGTGAGAAGTTCGAGGTGTTCACTGACCATCAGAGTTTGAGGTATGTGTTCTCGCAGAGAGATCTGAACCTCAGACAAAGGCGTTGGATGGAGTTCATGAAGGACTATGACTTCACCCTGTCTTATCAGCCGGGCAGGATGAATGTCGTCGCCGATGCCTTGAGTAGGAAGGTCGTGATCAGTACCTTGATGCTGAGGAAGTGGAGGCTCTGGGAACAGGTGCCCGAAGTATCTTTCAGGCTCAAGATTCCCCAGGAGCCAGGGTTGGCAGTGCTTGCGAGTCTGACTGTCACTCCTGCTATTCGTCGTCAGGTGACAGAGGCTCAGCATGCGGACCCTGAGTTGCCCCGGATTCTTGCGATGGCTGATGTGGAGCTCGGCGAGGACGGTGCTGCGAGGTTTCGTGGCAGGCTGTACGTCCCAGCGGAGGAGCAGGTTCGTCGTGCGGTGTTACGCGAGGCTCATGGGAGCAGGTACACTGTGCACCCGGGTGCGACGAAGATGTATCGGAACTTGCGGAGGCAGTTCTGGTGGCCTGGCATGAAGAGAGATGTGGCCGAGTTTGTGGCCAGGTGCCTGATCTGTCAGCAGGTGAAGGCGGAGCATCAGCGACCAGGCGGTACTCTCCAGCCCTTGGATGTTCCTGCTTGGAAGTGGGACCATGTGACCACGGATTTTGTGGTGGGGTTGCCCAGAACCCCGACTGGGCAGGACAGTATTTGGTTGCTGGTGGATCGGCTGACGAAGGTGACGCGGTTGCTACCGGTCAAAGTCAGCTGGAGCGTGTCCAGGTTGGCTCGTCTTTATGTGGAGCGGATCGTTCCGTTGCATGGGGTTCCCATTTCGATCGTGTCGGATCGGGATCCGCGCTTCACTTCTGGATTCTGGAGGAGTTTCCAGCGAGCTCTTGGCACGGAGTTGGCATTTAGCTCGGCGTATCATCCACAGTCAGATGGTCAGTCTGAGAGGACCATTCAGACTTTGGAGGACATGCTGAGATCCTGCTGCCTGGAGTGGCAGGGGAGTTGGATTCATCACCTACCGTTAGTGGAGTTTGCCTATAACAACAGCTTTCATTCGAGCATCGGCATGGCTCCTTATGAGGCATTGTATGGGCGTCCTTGTCGGACTCCACTTGATTGGTTTGAGGTGGGTGAGCGTGTTTTGACGGGACCGGAATTGGTGCAGCAATGTGTGGATGTTGTGCACCTGGTTCGTCAGAACATGTTGGCGGCCCAGAGTCGGCAGAAGAGCTATGCTGACCGTAGGCGGCAGCCCCTCGAGTTCGCCGTGGGCGATCATGTGTTCTTGAGAGTTTCTCCGATGAAGGGGGTGATGCGGTTTGGACGGCGTGGGAAGCTGAGTCCCCGCTATATTGGTCCTTTCGCGATTGTGGAGCGCATCGGTGAGGTTGCTTACCGGTTGCAGTTACCCTCTGAGTTGGCGTCGGTGCATGACGTGTTCCACGTCTCTATGTTGCGGAAGTATATGCCCGATGACTCTCATGTGCTCGAGTTTTCCGTTTGGCCTGAGGTGACTCCAGATCTTTCTCTCCCAGAGTTTCCGATCCGCGTGGAGGATAGGCGAGAGCAGCGCCTGCGGAACAAGGTCATTCCCTTGGTCAAGGTCGTGTGGCAACGACACTCTGGTGGTGAGGCTTCGTGGGAACGTGAGGACGAGATGCGTCAGCAGTTCCCGTATCTGTTTGAGTGAGTCTTCCTCTTCTTTCCCCTTGGGTTGTTCTCAATTTCGAGGACGAAATTCCTTAAGGGGGGAGGGCTGTAATATCCCGGACCTTTCGGATCCTTCTTCATGGGTCCCGGATCTAGTTTTCGGAGCGTCCGGCTCCGTTGTGTCCGAAATTTCGTTTCGGACATCTTTCGTGTTCGGATCGGCGCGATCCGGAGTCGTTTCGGAGGCCCGGAGGCGTTCCGCGGCTTTTTCCGCGCGTGTTTTCCGATTTCCGGTGTGTGTTTCGGCTTTTTCTTCGGACGCTCGCTGCGGGCGAACCGGGCAGTTCCCCGAGGCACGAGTGGTACCGTTGCGATCGGTGCGTTCCGAGGATTCCGGAAATGTATTTTTCTAATTTTCGGTATTTTTCCGAAAAATCGGATTTTCTATATATTCCCATTTTCTTTTCTTTTCTTTTTCTTCTTTTCTCTTTCTTCTTCTTCCTTCCTCTCTCTCCCTCACGCGACCGTGGCCGGCTCTCTCCCTCCTTCTCTCCCGTTCGACCGTGCCGACCCCCGTTCCGGCTGCAGACGGCGGCGGTGCGACGGCGCGAGGACGTGGGTGACGTGGTGGCGATCGTGCGGGCATACGGCGAGCGTGGGAGGCGTGGAGAGGCGAGATTCTAGCGGCGTTCTTCGCGACTTCGAGCTCGGATCGGAGCGTTTCGTCGCGGACCGGAGGTAGGGTGACGTTCCTTAGCCTCATGTCTTCCTTCCCCGTGAGTTTCAGCTCGAGACGAGGTCGAGAGGGGTTTATTTTGAGCCGGGAAGGGTCGATCATGCCGCGGGGTGAGTTCGTCCGATCCATCGTTTTGAGCCCCGATTTCACGGTTTAAGGGCGTAGGAGCATGCTAGGGGGCTTGGGGGTTCTTCTCTCGCCATTTCCCCCTCCGTGGGGTTTGTTTTGAGGCCGATTGGGCGATTCCGGTGAGGTTCGCCATTTTCTCGCCGGTGAGCGATGTGCGGTCGAACCAGTGGCCGCACAACCCCTATGCGGTTCCGTTCGGACCGTTCATCGGCTCGGCGCGCTTTGGGTGAGGCTTGGCGCGCAGTGGGCTTGAGCGGTCTATCGTGGGACCGCATATCCTAATGTGCGGCCCCACAGCAACCGCCCAACCCCAAGGGTTTTGACCGTTGGTTGTGACCGTTGTGCAGTGCTCTGGGATGTGCGGCCAGGAGCTGACCGCATAACCCCTTGCACGGCCAGGTGCTGGCCGTACATCCCCTAGCGCTATGGTTGGATGTGCGGTCTGGCCCTGACCGCACAACACCTGAACGGCTAAGCCGTAGCCGCCCTTCCCAAGTGCGGCTAAGGACTAACCGTCCAGGCTTTTTACCGTTGGGAGACGAGCGGCCAGGAGGTGACCGTTCTTCACCCACGTGCGGTCAAGAGTTGGCCGCACATCTGTTTGAACGGTCCTGTGTTGGCCGTTTATCCGTCGTTTGGACCCTGAGTGGAACGGTCCTGATATGACCGTTCTAATCCTTGTGCGGTCCCTGTGTGACCGTACATCCCTGAGCGGCCCAGTGTGGACCGTTCAAGGGTACGGGTTGCGTCGGTGTGTCTCTCGTCGTACAGAGTGTACCGGGAGATGTTGTTGGCAGCTGGTCACCGTGCGTCGGTGTTGGTACAAGGAGCGTTCCTCGTACCTGCAGTTGCACCGTTGTTTTCCGAGACTTGAGAGTCTACTCCTTCTGTGACCCTCCACTAGTCGTAGCCTACTAGTACGCGTGTGCTAGTCGCACCAGGGAGTGGTGTACGGGCTGACCTTTAGAGACGGTTTGTGGACCGGTTACCGTTGGGCCCCACGTCTTGCAGCCAGAGTCCGGCTGAGGGGAAAACCGGTCAGAGGGCCAGACCAGGGACGCGCGGTCTGTGTGTGCACACGTGGTTGGGGGCGGTTGGACCCACGTCGACGGGCGTGACCCCAGCTAGTCACTTGTTGTAGTTACTTGTACGGTGTTTGCGCCTCGGGTAGGACCTACCATGTCAGGCGGTTCACCTGCGGTGCGGTGTAAGACGTCAGGGGACGCTACCGGCTGTGCTTCTAGTGGGTGGTACTCCTGTTGAGTACGGAGTGTCAGACTGTCAGTCGTGTGTTTCCGACCTTCGGGTTTTGACGGTTCGACCGTTGAGTTTCGGTCTTCTCGTACCGTGGCACGTGTGTCGGTTTGCGTGCCGTTAGGGTCTAGTTCTGTAGAGTACAGGGCTTTCCTTTCCGAGGTACCTTTCTACCGCTAGAGTAGTGGTTTCTCGTTTTTCGAGGTAGGGTTCGAGTGATCCCTACTGAGTCTTGTTCCGAGACTCATTCCCTGCGTGTTTTCACCGTGTTTCAGGTGAGGCGCCACCTTCGGGGAGCGTGTCAGGAGCGCAGCGGAAGCGTGGTGCGGGTGCCCAGAGGTAGTGCCAGAGGTCAGAGCCGGGGGATGCCCCGTGTAGCTGTACTTTTCTTTCTTGTCACTGTACTAGTCGTGGACTACTGTTGCTGTTGTTGTTATTTTATTGTGGACCATGTAAAATGTTAATTCATTTCCTGCTTAATATCATAACTGTTTAATTTCTGCAATTATTTGTGATGCTTGTGTAGCTTCCACACCATCCTTTTAACCCTTCCGAGTCTTCGGGCTCGTGGGTGGCGGTGCGAGTCTCGGGTTATCGGGCCTTCCCGGTAATCGGATTCTCGGGTCGTTACACTCAATGACTGTGGCCTTGGTATGCCACATCGATGTGAGAGACCTTAAAATCTTCCTCACTAATTCCTGCTCTTTGTATGTCTTCCCTAAGCTCTTCAAGCCATTAGTCAATTGTACTAATCTGGCATACATCTCAGAAATACTTTCATCATTTTTCATCCTAAACATCTCATATTCTGAGACTAGCATATTTGCTTTTGTCTCTCTTACCTCGGAAGTACCTTCGTAGATTACCTTTAGACGATCCCACATTTCTTTGGCTGTTGCGCATTGGGAAACTCTTGAGAATTCTGTGGGGTGTAGTGAGCACTGCATCACGTTCATGGCTCCCCAGTTGACAGTTGATTTCCTGACCTGTTCTCTGGTCCAGGTTTCTTCATCTTCCAGTAGCTCAAAAGGTCCGCGGCTCACTACCCTCCACATCTCGTGGTCTTGCGCACGTAAGAACACCTGCATACGATTTTTCCAATAAGAATAATCAGTTCCATCAAAATATGGAGGTCTAGTCACAGAGTGCCCCTCAGCTATGAGGCTTTTAGAGTTCAGTCCGCCCGGTCTCTCCTGGTTGTTAGACCACATTTTTGGAGAACCTGCTCTGATACCACGTGTTGGATACGGACTGAATAGATCTAGAGGGGGGGTGAATAGATCTTTCCCCCTTTTTGATAATTTACTGACTATCGACCAGATGAGCTACTGGTAATTAATGAATCATAGAACTAATGCGGATAGTAAAGATGCAAGCATACGTATAGGAAATCAAACACATACAAGCACACAACAAGAAAGGATTTTTAAGGTGGTTCAGTCTCTTCCTGAGACTTACATCCACCCCTTGCTTAACTCAAGCAAGGCTTCACTATGAGAATCTCTGATCTCAACCAAAACACAGCTGACACACAGCTTGTACCTGCTGACACACAGCTTGATTCTGCTGCCTCACAGCTTGACAATAATTGTAATCAGAAATGAAAAGATGATAAGAACAGGTGATGAAAGACAGGACTGAATATTGGCGTGTGTAGAAGAATAGGTGTTCAGCCTGGGACTTGATCACGCTTATGAAGAAGCCTAGACTCCCTGTTGATCTTCCAGTCAGTTGCCTTCGATTGTTCTGCTGCTGGAGATCACACAGTCTTGAGCTAAGTCTTCCTTCTGCAGCAACGAGATTGCCTTTAACCTTTCTGCAGATTTTTGATTGGTGGAGAGCTCCTTCTTCCTCTTCTGTGTGTATCTTCCTTGGCTTCTATTCCGTGCTCTCTCACTGCTTCCTTCTTCGTGATTAGTTGCCTTATATTCTTCATATAGCTCTTTTTATTTTCAAGAATAAAGTTCTTCCCGCTCAATTTTCAGATCGAGCGCCAATCTACTAGAAAACAGGGATCGGTTTAAATCCAATCGTTAGAACGAGTTTGACCACTTCTAAGCAAGATTGTTTCCTTGATTCCCGTGCGGAAGCTTATCTCCTGAGCAGCCCAACAACCTGCAACAACCATCTACAGGTTTTAAGGAACCAAAATAGAATTCGGTTAGAGTTCGGTTTTGGACGATATATAAACCCGTGGTCGACCATGACCCTGTCGCTGGTCGACAATGGGCAGTCCCCAGACGGCCGGTTCTTCTGGCTGAAACTCACGTCGCCCGTTGGTCGACCACAGCCTGGTCGCTGGTCGACAGGGGGCAGTTTCCAGATGGCCAGCAGTTCTATCTGTTGCTTCTGTCTTTTCTGTGGTCGACCAGAGGCGGGGCTTTGGTCGACAGCCAAGATGCTTCCAGAAGACAGATGATCTGATGCTTTTCTGGTTGAGTTCGTTGGTCGACCATAACCACTTCCCTGGTCGACAAGCGGCCTTTGACACTTCTTCTGATTTGTTGATTCCACTTGGATTTCAGTGGACCTGAAATTACTTAACTTATCAGAGGTAAATTGAATGAGTCCAATACTTTGAAGGAACAATCAAACCACTTGTATTTGTTATGAAACAAGATAGAACTTGATTAATCAAACATATCCTATTGTCATCATCAAAACCAAGGGATGCACAACACCTCTGAACCTCACAGCTCCATCCTCGCCAAACTCCACCTCGGCCATCGACAAAACACGAGGTAGCTCGGGGTCCGCTCGCTGGGCCTCAGTCACCTGTCGACGCACCGCGGGCGTGACAGTCAGACTCACAAGGACAGTCGAACCCTGGTCCTGAGGGACCTTGAGCCTAAAAGTCATGGCCGGGACCTGCTCCCAAAGCTTCCACTTCCTCAACAACATCTGACTGACCGTTACCCTCCTGCTCAGAGCATCAGCCACGACGTTCATCCTGCCAGGCTGATAAGACAGAGTAACGTCATAATCCTTCATGTACTCCATCCATCTCCTCTGTCTGAGGTTAAGGTCCTTCTGCGTGAACACATACCTCAAACTCTGGTGATCAGTGAAGAGCTCAAACCGCTCGCCGTACAAATAATGCCTCCAAATCTTCAGAGCGAAGATCACCGCTGCCAACTCAAGATCATGAGTAGGGTAGTTCGCCTCATGTGGCTTCAACTGTCGCGACGCATACGCCACAACTCTCCCATGCTGCATCAACACAGCACCGAGACCTACCCCGGAAGTATCTGTACATACCACAAAACCACCCGAGCCAGACGGCAACACCAATACTGGAGCAGTGGTAAGCAATCTCTTCAGCTCCATGAAGCTCCGCTCACACTCCTCCATCCAGACGAACTGCACCTCTTTCCGCGTAAGTCTGGTCATCGGGGCCGCAATACGAGAGAAATCCTGAATAAACCGCCGATAATAACCTGCAAGCCCCAAGAAACTCCGAATCTCCGTGACAGAACTCGGCCTCGGCCACTGAACCACAGCCTCGACCTTAGCCGGGTCCACGGAAACACCCTCACTAGAAATCACGTGCCCTAAAAAGTGCACCTCACGAAGCCAGAACTCGCACTTGCTGAGCTTCGCATACAACTGGTGACTGCGCAGGGCCTGCAACACCACCCTCAAGTGATACACATGCTCCTCAGCAGACCGCGAATACACAAGGATATCGTCCACGAACACGACCACAAACTGGTCCAAGTACGGACGAAACACCCTATGCATCAAGTCCATAAACGCTGCGAGGGCATTGGTGAGCCCGAACGGCATCACCAAGAACTCATAATGCCCATACCTCGATCGGAACGCCGTCTTCTCCATGTCCGACTCTCGGATCCGCAGCTGGTAATAACCCGATCTCAAATCGATCCTCGAAAACACCTGGGCCGACTGAAGCTGATCGAACAAGTCATCAATCCGCGGCAACGGATACCTGTTCTTAATAGTCACCTGGTTTAACTGACGGTAGTCTATGCACAGTCTCAAACTACCATCCTTCTTCTTCACAAACAATACCAGCGCACCCCACGGGGAATAACTAGGACGAATATACCCCTTGGCCAGCAACTCCTGCAACTGCGCCTTCAGCTCTCGCAACTCAGCAGGCGCCATCCGATAAGGGGCCTTCGACATAGGCGCCGTACCCGGCACCACCTCAATCACGAAATCAATCTCTCGCTGCGGTGGCAACCCTGGTAGCTCCTCGGGGAAAACATCAGGAAACTCGCACACGACAGGAATGTCCTCTACCTCAGGGCCCTGCCGCTCGACCAAAACCACGGATGCGAGAAAACCCTGACAACCTGCATCAAGCAAACGATGCGCACGGAAAGCCGAAATAAGCAAGCGGGAAGAGGAAGACCGAATACCTTGAAAATAGAAGGTGGGTCCACGGGGCTGTCGGAAGTAGACCTTCTTCGAGCCACAATCCACCAAGGCATGATGAGCCTCGAGCCAATCCATGCCCAAAATTACATCGAAGTCCTGAAGCGGTAACGCGTAGAGTCTAACCGGCAAGTTCTGCCCTTCCACCCACACAGGTACCTTCTCAAAGCAGTACGGGGTGATCATGAAGTCACCGGTAGGCAACTCTATCGCCAAGTCACAGGACACCTCGGTCACCGGGTCCTCCACGCTCTGATACCAGCTGTGACGACCCGAGGATCTGAGTACCGAAAAGGAACCGGCGCGTCTCGAATCTCGGCCCGCCAACCCACGAGCCCGAAGACTCGGAAGGGTAGAAAGGAGTGGTGTTGGGTATAAGAGAAGCTGCAACGTCCACAGAGATAGCACAATAATCAAAAGGAAATGCACATAATAATAAATCAAACTACCACAAGGTCCACAGTGTCTCATGTCCAAAAGAAAGTACAGTCAACAGGAAAGAAAGTACAACTACACGGGGCATCCCCCGGCGTACAACAACACGGGGCATCCCCCGGAGTACAACTACGCGGGACATCCCCCGGCTCTGGCAGACTGGCAACTAACCCTGGCTGGAAGACCCACGCTGAAACTCGGCCGCGCCTCCCGCCGACCCCGCCTCACCTGAAGAGCAGGGGTGAGCCTCATCTCATTGGCCCAGTAGGGATCCCGCGAATCCCCACCTCGCACGAAAAACGAGGAAGAAGAAGACAACCCTACCAACCGAGAGCACGGTAGAACCGACAAGCTAAAGTAAATAAACGGAAAAGTCATCTACTATAACGGTACCGTAGTACGGAACCTCGGTCCAACAAAACACGAGTCCACGCCTGCCAGTGAACAGGAGCACCATCCACAAGAAGAACGACCGGATGCGTCCCCTGACGTCTTACACCGCGTCACAAGTGTCTAGCTACAATGCTCCGGGCGTGAGACTCAGACACGCAACAAGTACCACACAACAAGGACTAGCTGGGGTCGCACTCGTCAGTGCGTGTCCCAAGCCCCCAACTACATGTGCACACACATACCATCTGCTCTAGGTCGGGTCCTCTAGCTGGTTTTCCCCCCCACCGGACTCTGGTGGCAAAGGCAAGGGGCCCTACGGTAACCAGCCTAAAACCGCGTCACACTGGGTCTCACTCTCCACCACTCCCAGGTGGGTCCGCACCCGCGTGCGCAAGAAGTTACGACTAGTGGACAGGTCTCTGGAAGTAAGGACTAATCCACGGAAACCACCGACCAAACCCTAGCACAGACTCTCGATGATCCTACGGTACGTACGGAAGCCGGGGACACGCATGAGGTCCGACCGTCCCTCAAGTCACGCGGCACTCCTACCGAGGTAACTGATTCTCCGAGGAACCCCGGGCGTCCCTGTGGCTCTCACTGGGTGCCCACGGCATCCCTAAGGCCACACGCCACAACCGAGTCCATAACTCATCCAACCGGAGGTCACGCTACCCACAAAACACGGTTCGGGGAAGGGAAAAGGTAGAACGCGCTAGCTTTGGCTAGTGCGATCTTCCATGTCGCACTGTCCAAGGCTAGCGCGTTCAATATGAACGCGCTAGTCTTGGATAGCGCGATATGGAGATCGCGCTACACGAACCAGGCGCGTTCCCCACCGCCTTACTGTTCATCTTCTCCGACGGACACGCTCGGACGACACATCGCGTTCATCAAGAACGCGCCACTGGACTATAGCGCGACATCGGGCCGAGCCCTGTTCGCGAACTACGGCCAGAAATCACAAAACCATGCCCATTCACCCCCTTTGGTGAAGGGAAAACAATGGGGAATCACCCCACAACGACCTAGCATGCATCTAGAACCCCCAAATCGATCAAAAACCCCACGAATCGACGGATCCGGCGCTCAAACCCCAAACATGGAAATAACCCTCCCGGCATGAATCTAGCCCCTCTCGGCCTCTCCACGGCCTAGAAATCACGGGGAATGCTAGAAAGAGGGTAAAGATTCGTCCCCCTACCTCAAGGAAGCCCGAAATCCACCGAGTCGCCGCCGATCTTCAAATCTAGCTCAACCACGAACTCCACAACCACGCGCCAATGGGGGTACCGCCGCGATCCTCTCGCCGCCGCCGTCGTCACCGCGCTGCCGCCAAGGTCCACCACCCGTCGCCGGATGGGAAGGGCCGCCGCGAGGTTCCAACGGGCAAGGAGGGGAAAAAGGGGGGTGACCGTTGCGCGCTCACGGGAGGGGAAAGAAGGAAGAAAAAAAAAGGGAAGAAAAAGAAAAAGAAAAAGAAAAGGCTTTAAATAGAAATCCGAAAAATGTCAAAAATACCGAAAAATAGAAAAATAGAAAAAATACACCTCCTCGACCGCCTCGACACGCTGATTGCAACGGTACCACTCGCGGGCTGGTGAACGACCTGGTTCACCCGCTACAGGGTTCCGAAGGACTCGCCGAAACCCGTACGCGGAAATCGGAAAACGCGTACGGAAAAGTCGCGGACACACTCCGGGCCTCCGAAACGACTCCGGATCGCGTCGATCCAAACACGAAAGATGTCCGAAATGAAATTTCGGACACAACAGGGTCGAACACCCTGACAAACCAGATCCGGGACCCATAACGAAGGATCCGAAAGATCCGGGACATTACACGGTGTCTCGACCTTCATGGTCATAGTGATCTAGCAGCTTTAGTGGAGAAATGCCAGACATTTGGTGATGTCTGTTGGCTTATCAAGGAGGCTGCTTCCCGCTCCAAGGAGGTAGCTTATCTGTACTGGCCGCTTTCTGTCTTTTACGAAGGCCCAGCAGGTATGATCTCTTCTCTTCTGACTGCAGTGCTTTCTGCTCAGTATTCACACTCTGCATCCACTGATCACATTACCTTTCTGACATCTTCAACAGACAGGCCTGATATAAAGCGACAGGGGCTTTACAGAAAAATCATTGCGCAGGCTGAGAAGCCTACTTATTTTGAAATCCCTGCAGTAGCACCGACTACTACTCCCCTGCCTCCTGGCAAGAAGAGAAAGGCTTCCGTAGTTAAGGCTACAGTTGGGAAGGCCAGGAAGGCCAAGAAGGCTCATGCTGAGCAGTCGGCTTCGGTAGTGATGGACACTGGGACCAGTCTCCCCGATATTCTCTCATTTGACGAGTTTGAGTCTCAAAGGGAGGCTGCTCAGACATCGTTTCAGGGTAACATCAAAAGCTTGCATTTGCGTTCTTCATCATCTTTTGCAGGATCTCAAAGGAGTCCTTGAATCTGACCCCTCCCTTTTGCACAGCTCAAGAGCCAGTTGTGGCACCTTCTGTGGTGGAGACCAGGTTGCCTTCTCCCACGCCGGCTAGTGAGGCGGAGGGTAAGTGTATTTTCTTATCTTGTTTCATACTTGCATTGTTTTCTTTGCTATATTCCTCAGAGGTCCCTTTTTGTAACAGTGGCAGGCGAAGAGCAGACTGAGGCCATGATGACAGAAGAATTGCTTCAACCACAGGAGGGTCACAAGACTCAGTCGAAGCAGAGTACTGTTTCGGCCAGGCGCATAATTACCCGGTCTACATCCCGACATGCTTTAGAGGTGGCCCCACAGCATATAGCTAGTGTGGAAATATCCTCAGGCAGTTCTAAGACCATCTTTGATGAGGAGGAAGCGACTTTTAGCGGCAGTGAGGGGGATGCTCCTGAATCAGAGGCCCCGCCTGTATTTGCAAAAGGTGTTCTGCCTTTTCAGCCTGCTAAGCTACTGGTGCTATCTTCTGAGGAGGAGTTGCAAGAGGAGTTTGTCGGGCTCGACACCGAGATCGACATAACTCCACCGTTTGTTACTCCGACTACAGAGCTTCCTCCTCTTTCACCCCACTTCGAGGGTGTGGACCCTGCTTCAAAGGTGGGTTCCTTTTCATGTTTGTTGCTTCATCTGTTTCTTTTATCTAGTGCTGAAAGTTGCTTTGCTTTGGTCTCAGGGCATTGTCACTGCTAGCTCAGACACAACCGTGGCTTTCACGGACATTTCTTCTACAAACTGGGCTATTGTCCCTTTTCTGCCTTTAACTTGCATGGGAGTTCCTGAGGTCATTCGCCCTGTGCCAGTGCGGATACAGTCTTCGACGGATTTAGCATCATTGGACTTGGGGGCTTCAGGAGAAAGTTGCATTCCTATCAGGGCTTCAGATTTCAGAACCGAAGCCGATCCATCTAGAAGCTCCGCTTTTATACCGGCCGTAGTAATGTCAATTGCGCCCGAGTCAGCAGTCCCTGCCATAGTGGCTATAGAGACTGGACTTCTGCCTCCTCTGACTATGGCAGCTCCCTCCCTATTACCAGAAAGAGCAGCTGAAGATGAAGCCCCAATTCAAGAGACTCATGAAGAGGCAGCTCCATCCTTCATCGATTCTCCCCCTGTGGATGTTCAAGCTATAGCTTCCGATACAGCGATAGGGGAGGAATCTTCAGCTCAGCAGGAGAGCACAGAGAGGGACTGGCCAGCCCCTACAGTAGATCGGCCGTCTTCGTCCTCTCAGCCGGACGTTGCATTGTGGGAAGATATCGATGGCGAGGTGACTTTTGAAGTCGTCCCCTCTGCCTCCTTTGGCTTCGCTTCCTCTGACAACTTTGTCTGGCAACATTTGGACATGCTACGTCAGCTGGTAGAATCCCAACCTGGCTTGACGTATCTGCAACTGAAGGAAATCGCCAATCGCTTCACCGCTGGCCTGCAAGCCATGGGCTGCCCTTTGAACATATGGGCTCAGCGGGTGCTGCTTCTACTGAAATTCGTGCATCGGAGAGACTTCCTAGCACGGACTATGGTTGATAAGCTAATGGCGTTGAAGTTGCAGAGGTCAAAATATAAGTCTGAGCTGGGGAAGCTGACGCTTATGCTTGATGGACGCCGAGCCGAGCTACAAGGTGCTATTCAGCGGGAGGAAGCTGTGCGGGACCGGATAGCCATCCTGGAGACGGAGCTCTCTGGACTTCGAGTCGAGCTGCAGCAATTATCCTCTATCCGGCCGCAGTCCGTAGAGGAGGTAGCCTCGCTGGAGGGACGAGTGATGTCTCTCCAAGACATGTCCATTGGGCTTCAGGAGGAGGAGGCGCGCCTTCATGAGCTAGGAGCCGCTCCTTATGTGGGTCTTCTGACCTTCGAAGATATATTCCGGCGGCCATGAATTGTCTATCCCTTCTTTTTCTTTTTGTTCTCTTTTGTGATATGATGCCCCCTCGGGGCCCTTTATGTACTCCCTTTTTAATGGAAAGGAATCTTTTGGCTTCATGCGTATCCATCTTATTCTGCATGTGATTTTATCACTTTGGGAGGTGGGGTAGCGGTTTTAACAATCCCTTATGCGAATGGCTCGTACCTTGGCAGGAGAGCGTCCACCCCTTCAGAGAAAGGATGGGGAACTCGCTCCACCGCGTGACGGCATCCGAGGAGGTGCTTGAACCGAATTTTGTTGGTGGCAGCAAACGTCCTATTGGCCATGTGTGCCGTAAGGGTGACGATTTGTCGGAATGCAAATGAGGAGGTCTCATCAGAGTAGACGTATGGTCTAGGCTGGGTAGAGACTATTGCAGGTGGGACATTGAAAAGGATATGTGGTTCTCATCAGAACGGACATAAAGTACGAACTGGACAGATTTTATCATTGGCCGGGCGATGTACCGATCGGCCAACGGTTGGCTTCCTCATCGATATTGAGTTTATATCGATGCAAGGGGGATTTTAGAATAGACGTAAGGTCTAAACTGGATAGGGTTTCATCATTGATCGGGCAAGGTGCCGGTCGATCAACAGCGGGTTTCATCATCGATATTGGGTTTATATCGACGCAAAGGGATTTCATGAGTTTCATCAGAATAGACGTAAGGTCTAAACTGGATAGGGTTTCATCATTGATCGGGCAAGGTGCCGGTCGATCAATAGCAAGTTATAAGTAGAGGTGTAGGTCTCATCAGGATAGACGTAAGGTCTATTCCAGCAGGTTTTATCGCAGGTGGGACTTTGCCAAGAAATATGTAGGTTTCATCAGGATAGGCATAGGGTCTCTCCTGGTAGGGTTTTATCGTCGACCGGGGAAGGAGCCGATCGATCAAGGGAAGGTTTAAGAGTTTCATCAGGACAGACGTAACATCTGAGCTGGTGAGGCTTTATCAGAATGGTGCTGGGTTTCATTGTCGGTGGGACGTTTGAAAGAGGGTATGTAGATTTCATCAGGGTAAACGTAAGGTCTACCCCGGAAGGGTTTTACCATCGGTGGGGAATGGAGCCAGCTGACCGACGGAAGGTTTCATCAGTGAAGGGGAGGTAAAGGCAGCATGCCGGTTGGCAAGGAACTCTGAATTACCACATTACTGACCCAAGCGCCCTTTCGAGTTTTCACCGGAGCCAGCCCCCTCTTGCTTTTGCCCACGCGCCCTTTCGGGTTTTCACGTGGCGGGGTACCCGATTTTGCCTGCAGTGCCCTTTCGGGTTTTCACCACAGCTGGGTTTTAGACATTTTTGCCCTTGTTCAGAATGTCCGAACAAGTCTGGCGGGGTATCTCTATTTTTAACCCCATCTTATATATATATATATATTTGAATTGGGCCTTTAGCACGGATCAGGCGATGTGCTGCTTCATCAGTGGCTGCTCTTATCATCGGTATTGGGTATATACCGATGCAAGGATTTCATAGGTTTCATCAGGATAGACGTAAGGTCTAAACTGGGTGGGTTTCATCATTGATCGGGCAGTGTGCCAATCGATCAACAGCAGGTTTCATCATCGGTATTGGGTTTATACCAATGTAAGGATTTCATATGTTTCATCGGGATAGACGTAAGGTCTAAACCAGACAGGTTTTATCATTGATCGGGCGAGGTGCCGATCGACCAATGGTAGGTTTCATCACGGCGGGACGTAAAGAGACATGCAAATTCAATCGGACGAGTTTCTTTGTCGATCGGGCAGGGTGCCCAACGACCAAAGGTGGGTTTCATCATCGGTATTGGGTTTATACCAATGCAAGGATCTCATGAATTTCATCAGAATAGACGTAAGGTCTACACTGGATTGGTTTTATCGTTGATCGGGCAGGGTGCCAATCGACCAACAGCGGGTTTTATCATCGGTATTGGGTTTATACCAATGCAAGGATTTCATAAGTTTCATCAGGATAGACGTAAGGTCTAAACTGGAATGGGTTTCATCATTGATCGGACGAGGTGCCAATCGACCAACATCTGATTTCATCACGGTGGGGCAGATGATAGGTGTAAGCTTAGTCGGAGTAGACGTAAGGTCTAAACCGGATGGGTTTAATCGTCGACCGGGCGAGGTGCCGGCTGGTTGACGAAAGATGGGTTTCATTATCGGTATTGGGTTTATACCAATGCAAAGAAATTTCATAGATTTTGCCAGGAGAGACGTAAGGTCTAAACTGGAATGGGTTTCATCATTGATCGGGCAGGATGCCGGTCAATCAACGGTGAACTTCACCATGGTGGGACTTTGGACAAGGTATGGGGGTTTTATCAGGACAGACGTAGGGTCTATACTGGGTGGGTTTGATCGTTGATCGGGCAAGGTGCCGGTTGATCGACGAGAAGTTTATGGCAGGAGGTGAGGCTTCTTTAGGATCACCACATTACTGACTCAAGCGCCCTTTCGGGTTTTCGCCGGAGCCAGCCCCCTCTTGCTTTTGCCCACGCGCCCTTTCGGGTTTTCACGTGGCGGGGTACCCGATTTTGCCTGCAGTGCCCTTTCGGGTTTTCACCACAGCTGGGTTTTTAACCATTTTTGCCCTTGCTCAGAAAACCTGAACAAGACCGGCGGGGTATCTCTATTTTTAACCCCATCTTTTTATTATTTATTATTTTTATTCTTTTATTCTCTCTTCCCCTCTTTTTTGGGAGGGTGACAAGTCGGAATGCCATTAGATCATGATAAGGGATGGCTTGGTTAGGGCGGAGTGCCGCTATACCAAGAAAGGGCGTAGCTCGGCTAGGGCGGGATGCCGCTAGACCAGGGAAAGGGTGTATCTCGGCTAGGGCTGGATGCCACTAAGCCAAGGAAAGGTAGCTTGGTTAGGGCGGAGTGCCACTAATCCAAGGAAAGGGTGTAGCTCGGCTAAGGCGGGATGTCACTAGGACAAGGAAATGGAGCTTGGTTAGGGCGGAGTGCCACTAGACCAAGGAAGAGGGTAGCTCGGTTAGGGCAGAGTGCCACTAGACCAAGGAAAGGGTAGCTCGGCTAGGGCGGAGTGCCACTAGACCAAGGAAAGGTAGTTTGATTAGGGCGGAGTGCCACTAAACCAAGGAAAGGTAGCTTGATCAGGGCAGAGTGCCACTAGACCAAGGAAGGGTAGCTCGGTTAGGGCGGAGTGCCACTAGACCAAGGGAGAGGTAGCTCGGTTAGGGCGTAGTGCCACTAGACCAAGGGAAAGGTAGCTCGATCAGGGTGGAATGCCACTAGACCAAGGAAAGGGTAGCTCGATCAGGGCGGAATGCCACTAGACCAAGGAAGGGGAGCTCGATCAGGGCGGAATGCCACTAGACCAAGGAAGGGTAGCTCGGTTAGGGCGGAGTGCCACTAGACCAAGGGAAAGGTAGCTTGGTTAGGGCGGAGTGCCACTAGACCAAGGAAAGGGCGTTTTTGCCCGATTACTCGGGGAATATTGGTTGTGCAGCATGATACAGCTTGAGGTGTTTACCGTTGAGTGGCGAGAATTGAATTTTCCCTCGATGGTTAACAACTACATAGGCCCCTCCTTCGTAGACCCTTTGTATCACATAAGGACCTTCCCAATTAGCATTCAGCTTTCCTTTTGGGTTGGACGCCATGACTTCTTTTTTCTTGACCATGACGAGGTCACCTTTCTTGAATTCTCGTCCTCTTACGAGTTTGTTGAATGCAGTGGCCATGCGGGCTTGATACATTTGGATATTCTTCTGAGCTTGGAGGCGCTTCCCCTCCAATTCAGTTAGTTCTTCTAACCTTCTTTCAGCATTGGTTTGTTCGGCACGGGCCATGCCATATTGGATTGCCACTCTGAGTGACGGGACTTCCAGCTCTAGTGGAACCACTGTCTCCGAGCCGTATACCAATGAGTATGGTGAGCACCCTGTAGGTGTCTTGAAGACGGTGCGGTACGCCCACAGAGCTTCATACATTTTCTCCTCCCAGTCCTTCTTATTAGAACTGACAACCTTGGCTAGCAAGGTGCACAAAGTCTTGTTAAAAGCTTCTGCCAATCCGTTTGCAATCCGTTTGCCTGGGGATTGTAGGGAGTGGAGGTTCTCCATTCAATCTTATACTTCTCAGCAAGCCGATAGATTTTCTGATTTCTGAAATGACTTCCATTATCAGATATTATTCGGCTGGGGATCCCGAACCGGAAGATAATGTTCTGCTTGATGAATCTGGCGACCAGTTCACCAGTCACTTCTCTTAATGCTACAGCTTCCGCCCATCGAGAGAAGTAATCTGTCATGGCCAATATGTACTTATGTCCGGCCGAGGAGGTCGGCAGTGGCCCGACTACATCAGTTCCCCATTGTGCAAACGGCCAGCTAGGGACTGTAGGGTGCAGAGTTGTAGGTGGCCTTCTAGGCACAGTAGCATGCTCCTGACACTTCTGGCATGACTTTGCAAATTTACAGCAGTCTTCAAACATGGTGGGCCAATAGTAGCCCAGCTTCTTGATTTCTATCTTCATCTTGGGGCCAGCCTGGTGGGCGCCTGCTGTCCCAGCATGTATTTCTTTCATCGCTCACCAAGCTTCCTCAGTGGACAGGCAGCGGAGTAGAATCTTTTTGCGTGCATCCGCCATTATTCGGAATAAAGTTCCATTCCTGAATTCATAGGAATCTTTGATTCTCAAGAGTTTCATCTTTTCTTCTCTTTTCTGTGGCAGTTTTTGGTGCAGAAACCACTGTAGCAAGTGCTGTCTCCAATCAGACGCCTGTACTGCGCTGATAGTGGCAACTTCTTCTTCTTCGGGGCACCCTTCTAGCATACTGGGGACTTGCCGCCGGTTCATAACAACAATGTTCAGTGTTTCATTTGGCGGGACTGCTAGTGAGCTGGCCAGCTTTGCCAGTGCATCAGTGACGCGGCGGCGACGTGGAAGACGGATTGACGGGACTCCGGGACACGAACAGGACGGATAGGTTGCTACCTCACGCAGCTCGGCCTCACGCCGGACGGTCTCACACCGGGCGACGCTCAATCCACACAAAAGAGAAAAGAGAGAAGGGAGAAATCACAAGGCAAAACACCTTAGATATCAAACTTTCATTCATAAGATTTATGATACGTAACACACCATGGGCCTCCTTTATATAGGGAGAAGGCCATAACAATAATACCACCTAACTTCTAAAATTGGGTTTATACCCTAGCCTAACAAGACAAACCCACCAACCAATATTTGACTTGTGGGTTTTAACCAAATAAAATATAAAAATACACATGTGTTTTTTTGACTTAGACTAGCCTAATAAGACAAAAGGAAAATACATGTACGAATACATGTATACACACAAATACATATACTCGAAGATATAAATACACACAAGTATATCTACTCAATATGCCGGGTCTTCAATCGAGTCTCCGAGCCATAAGCTCGGTGTCGTCTGTGCGATGCGGCATCGGCTCCGGGTAGTGGGCCCCGCAGTGGACCTGGTGTCCCCACCAACCCTCCCGGGGCGGCTGGAACTCGACTCCGTCGAGTAAGGGGGGACACTGCTGTGGTAGTGCTCCAGCAGATCTGGATCAAGGCGCTGGAGATCTTCCCGGCTGATCCAGGAATCCTCAGAAGGTGGACGGTCTCGCCAGCGGACAAGGTAGCGCTGGTACACCCGGCTCCGTGTAGTGGTCACCTGCTCATCCAGTATCCACTTAATGTGCTCGCGCGGTACTCTCGAGGCTGTGGGACGCACAGGGGTGGGCTCACTCTCAATGGGAGGAGAAGGCTCGAAAGGGTCACTAGGAATCGCTGTGGGTTCCTTATAGGCCACTAGGTCTGCCACATTAAAAGTCGAGCTAATCCCATATTCGGGAGGTAAGTCCACAACATAAGCATTGGAGCCAATCTTCCGCAGAATTGTGAAGGGTCCATCACTACGGGCCTGAAACTTTTTAACGGCTCCCGAGGGGAGTCGTTCGGGTCGGACCCGTACCATAACCAAGTCACCTTCTTGAAATTCATTGTGACGCCTATGCGAATCAGCCATTTTTTTATAAGTCTCATTACTGAGGTTGATTTGCTTGCTAATTGACTCATGCAGACTTTTGACATGCTGTGCAAATTCCTCAGCTGATTTGGACGTTCTAGACTCGAGGGGAAGGGGAATGAGATCCACAGGTTTCCTAGGTTTGTAGCCATGCACGACCTCAAATGGACTCAGGCCGATGGACCTATTGATAGAGCTGTTGTATGCAAATTCGGCTCTGGGCAAAAGAAGATCCCAAGTGCCAGAATGTTCCCCTACAAGACATCTCAACAGATTGCCTAAGCTCCTATTGACGACCTCAGTTTGCCCATCAGTTTGTGGGTGATAGGCAGTGGAAAACTTCAGTTTGGTGCCAACTAGGTGCCAAAGTGTCTTCCAAAAATAGCTAGTGAACCGAACATCCCGGTCAGACACGATGGTTTGGGGAAGACCATGCAGACGCACGACTTCATCAAAGAATAAATGGGCTACTCTAGATGCATCAGATGTTTTGGAACATGCAATGAAGTGGGCCATCTTAGAGAACCTATCAACGACAACAAAGATGGAATCATGCTTGTGAGCAGTACGTGGTAACCCAAGAATAAAATCCATGCTCACATCAACCCATGGTCGATCAGGGACGGGGAGAGGAGTGTAGAGACCAGTGTTCTGTTTGACCTGTTTGGCCATCGTGCATGTCCTACACTGGGCTACAATCTTGGCCACATCTCTCTTCAGGCCAGGCCAATAGAAGTGCTCCTCCACAGAATGGATAGTCTTGTTACGGCCAAAGTGACCAGCAAGACCTCCAGCATGCATTTCCAAGACTAGAAAGTCCCGAACAGACGTCCTCGGGACACATAGTTGCTGCCCTCGAAACAGAAAACCATCCTGGAGTAGATAGTCAGCAAATGCTGTCGAGGATCCAGCAGACAGAGCAGAATATGTAGGGCCAAAATCAGGGCACTCTCCATAGAGTTCCTTCATGCGATCAAATCCCGTGACCTCTACCCGAACAGTGGAAAGAAGGGAGACCCTTCGGCTTAAGGCGTCGGCCACCTTATTGTCCTTTCCAGCCTTATGATTTAGGACAAAAGTGAAAGACTGGAGGAATTCTACCCACCGACCATGCCTAGGGTTTAAACCCTTCTGAGAACTAAAGAATTTCAAAGCTTCGTGGTCCGAGTATAAGACAAACTCTTGTGGTAAGAGATAGTGTCTCCAGTGTTTGAGGGCTTGGACCACGGCATAAAACTCCTTATCATATGTGGAGTATCGAAGCTTTACATCAGAAAGCTTCTCACTGAAATAAGCCACAGGGTGGCTCTCCTGGCTAAGCACTCCACCTATTCCTACGCCAGATGCATCACATGAAACCTCAAAGACTTTGGAAAAGTCTGGTAGGCGGAGGACAGGGGCTTTGGTCATAAGCTCCTTTATGGCAAGAAAAGCCTGGGAGGCGGCTTTGGTCCACTCAAAATTTCCCTTACAGATGCAATCCGTAATGGGTGCCATAATGGTGCTAAATCCCTGGATGAAGCGTCTGTAGCAGGTGGCTAGCCCGTGAAAACTTCGAACGTCATGGACATTCTGGGGCTCTGGCCAGTCTACTATGGCTCGGACCTTGGATTGGTCCACAGACACTCCATGACTTGAAACCATAAATCCGAGAAAAGTGACCCGATCTGTCATGAATTCACACTTAGTCAGGTTGGCAAACAGGGTTTATTTCCTCAGGGTCTCGCAGACCTCCCTCAAATGGTGAATGTGGTCCTGAGGGTTGTGGCTATAAATGAGGATGTCGTCAAAGTAGATGACAACAAAGTGACCAATGAGGGGGCGAAGGGTTTCAGTCATAAGCCTCATGAAGGTACTAGGGGCATTGGATAGCCCAAAAGGCATGACAAGCCACTCATACAGACCCTCTTTTGTTTTGAAGGCTGTCTTCCACTCATCCCCGGGTCGAATCCGGACCTGGTGGTAGCCACTTTTCAAGTCAATCTTGGAAAAGATGGTGGCTCCACTCATCATGTCAAGCATGTCATCAAGACGGGGAATGGGAAATCTATACTTGACAGTGATTTTGTTGATGGCGCGGCTGTCAACACACATCCGCCAGGTGCCATCTTTCTTTGGTGTGAGCAAGGCAGGAACAGCACATGGGCTCTTGCTCACCCTGAGGAAACCTTTGTGGATAAGGTCCTCGACAATCCTTTGGAGCTCAGCATGCTCCTTGGGATTCAACCTGTAGTGGGGAAGATTGGGTAGGGTGGACCCCGGGACAAGATCAATGGCGTGTTGAACATCACGCATGGGAGGGAGTGTTGAAGGCAGGTCTTCCGGGAAGATGTCTTGGAAGTCCCGCAGGATTGCCTGGACTTCGGGTGGGGCGGAGACCTGGGACTCCTCAGAAGTAATGGTGACGACAACAGCCCAAACAGGGGCACCCTCGGCAACCTCTCTATTCAACTCATGAACACCTATGAAGTTAAGGCGCCTAATCGGGTCATGGTCAACCTTAGGGGCCTTAGGGATGGTCATGACAGGTGTAGGAGAGGAGGGAATGGGAAGCTTCCCTTTGGTGGGGGTTGGAGCATTCTCCCGAATTTTGGGGGATGCAGTGGGTGTGGAGGTAGGATTCTTTCCCGTGACCACCTTTGGGGGTGTTGGGAGCAACTGAATCCTCTTCCCATTGTAGGAGAAGGAACACTCATTGGACCGAACGAATGTAGTAAGGTCTACATCGTAGATCCACGGTCGTCCTAGGATGATGCTACCGACCTTCATGGGCACTACGTTACATAGGATATGTCCTTGGTAGGACTGAAATTGGATGGGAATGACACACGTAGTGGTGACTGGAATAGATGTGTCGTCAACCCAAGCCACGTTGTACGGCCTAGGATGAGGATGAGTAGGTAGATCTAGACGGGAGACAAAGTCTGAAGAGACTGCATTGATACAGCTCCCGTTGTCGAAGATCACCTTGCAGGGTTGGGTTTTCACCATGACATAGGTTTGGAAGATGGAGGTTCGACGCCAGTCGTCCTCCTGTGGGTGTGCCAGGATGCAGCGGACCACGCCCAATCTTTCATGGTTAGAACTCTCAGTAATAGCTCCCACTTGCATGTACTCGACATGCGTGCCATCATATCCTGCATCTAACTCCTCAAACTGGGTGATGAGGTCGGGATCGGCCTCATATCTCTCAAGGGTTTCTCCTTCCTGAGGTGGAAGCTCCATGAACTGGGGGTTGGTGATAACCAAGGCTCGGGTTGGGCAATTGGTGGCAATATGCCCTAGGTTATGACATCTGAAGCATCGGACTCCCGAGACAGGGGCTGGTTGGGAGGTGCTAGGGACGACTCCTTTTCCCTTGTCATCTCTCCTCTCAACCGGTGGAGCGTACTCCAACCTAGGCACAGCTGCGGGTGCAGGTAATGGGTTCCGTGGGAAAGGAGCCGTAGGGGCAACGGCCCTAAGTGGGGTAGCAGTAGGGACGTAGGAGGTAGAGGGGCCAGCTCTCTCAGTATAGCGGGCTATGGGGTTTCGGGGTTCAGGTTGGCGGTAGATGGGAACCCGAGGTGGGGCCACCCTTTGAAACCTCTCAACATCTCGTGCAACCTGGTAGGCGTGCTCGAGGGTGTTAACCTCCCGCAAGAATAAATCCCGCTGAATACTCTCGTGTAAGCCAGCCCTAAACCGAGAGAGGGTGACGGAGGCATCCTCCATGACTCGACTCCGAAGGAAGAAGTCATCAAATTTGGTGATGTAATCGTCCACAGACTTTCCATCTTGGGTGAGTTTCTGCCATTGGTCTAAAAGACGCTGATGGTAGGAAGGTGGCAGATACTTCTCCCTCAATTTCTCCTTCATTTCTTCCCATGTGCTAATAGGCTCCTCTCGTCTCCGTGCTAGGAGATTCTCAACATTACACCAGTAGGTCTTGGCTTGACCCAGAAGTTTCATTTTGGCAAACCTCACCCTGGTAGCAGGGGTCATGCGGCGATGCCAATCAAAATATTGGTCCATCCCGGTCTCCCACTCAAGGTATGTAGCGGGGTTGAGGGACCCATCAAAACTTGGAGCGTCAATCTTGACGTTCCGTAGGATGATATCTTCATCGTCATGGTCTCTCTCTCGAGGCACACGGGCCTCTTGCTCTCTACCTTGGGGAGCCTAATTCGGGCGGGCTTGCTCTCTTTCCTCCCTAGGATTGACTACTAGATGGCCGTGGCCATTCACTCTTCCTTCCTCCCCTTTTAATCGATCCTCTAAGGCTCGGATCCTCTTATCGAGTTCCGTCCGTAGCTGGCCTATGGATTCTTCAAAGTGGGCCACAAGATTATGCTTGAGCTGGACTAGCATAGCAGTCACGCTCTCTTGATCCATGGGTAGCGTTGAGGGGCACTCTAGACGGCCAGATGAATTCCTAGACCAACGTGGCATGCACGACCTCGGACCTAGATGATGCAGTCCTGGGACCGATAATTAGCAAGCTGTGGACCCAGCTGATATGCAAATGATCAATTTGAAGGGACCGGTCGGGAAAAGTTACTCGCCCGTAGGCGAAGTAGTTGTGGAACTATCTTCTGACAGTTATGGTGCCCTAATGCGGCAATCTAGGGCCTATAGGATAGGCTCAAGTAAGCTCTCGCTTTCCGTCCACAGCGATGCACTCAGAAGACTGGCTGCATGGATCGGGCTCTCTCTTACTTCGTCGCGCGGCAATTAAAAAGATACTAAATGAGCAAGTTTGGAGCATGCACCTAGCTGACTGAAAAGTCTAGCTCCGACCGGAGACGAAGGCGAGCGGGGACGTGCGGGCCCGCACGGCGTCGACGAAGCTTGAGTGGTTACAAAGCATTCACTCCACGCAGGGAGGATTGAATTATTACAAAACCACGTGACTTAAAATTTCCCACGCAGGGGAACAAATCACTCCAGAATTTCTCCGCACAGGGAGACTTAGGGGCACTCACGTTCCTTAATTTACGGATCTTCTGTCGACATCCGGACGGCTCAGACACAGTCGAGCAGTAGTAGAGGACGTGGGTGTCACGAGAAAGCAATACGTTAATATATATATAAGATTATATATATCTCGAATATATATATACTATATATATAACTTAATTGTCAAACTCTTTTTTTTAATCAAATAACATATAAAGATATATATATATCTAACACTTTCTTTTTAAATTTTTTTTAAAACACTTTTTTTAAACTTTAACTACTCTTTTTTTGACTTTTTTTTTCTCACATTTTTTTTTCAACTCTTTTTCTTTTTTTTAAGCCTTTCGGCTGGGTGGTCAAACAGGGCAGGCGGAGGCGGGCTCGGGGGCCTGCTGGCGCAGGCGGCTCGTCGGCAGCGGCGGGGTGGCGCGCACGCCTGCGTGCGCGGGTGCCGGCGAGGCCGGGCGCAGGCCCGGGTGTGGCCGGGCGCAGGGGAGCGAAGGCACGGCCGGGCGGGCCCGCAGGGGCGTGCGCGTAGGCGCCCAGGGGCGCAGGCGACGGCCGGGCGGGCGCGGCCAAGCGCGGGCCGGGTGCGGGCCTGGCGAGGGCGCGTGGGCGCGCGGGCGGTGCTGGCGGTAGGGCCGGGCACACAGGGGCGCGCGGTGCGCGCGGGGCTGGGCGCGGTGCGGGCGGCGGGGCTGGACGCCGGGCGCGGCGGACGGCCACGGCGGCAGGCGGTGGCTCGGGCGGCTGCTTCTGAGTCCAGAGAGAGAGCGCGCAGGAGAGAAAGAAACAGAGAGGAGAGAGGAGAGAGAGAAAGAGAGAACACGGAGAGAGAGAGAGAGAGAGAGAGAGAGAGAGAGAGAGAGAGAGAAACACGGGAGAGAGAGGGAGAAAATGAGAGAGAGAGTGTACGGGAGAGAGAGAACGTGGGATGAAGAGAGAGGCAGAGAGAACCGAGAGAGGGAGTGAGTGCGATTAAGGGAGAGAGAAAGAGAGCTTAACAGGGGAGAAAGAGATTAAGGAAGGGGGGAGAGAGATTAACACAGAAACACAGAGAAACTTCACTTTTTTTTCTAAAAATTTTTTTTCTCCAAAATTTCTTCAACCGATCTCTCTCCACTTCTTTTCTTTCTTTTTTTTTGTTTCTTTTTTTTTTCTTCACTTCTAACAATCTAGAGAGAGAAAGAGAGAGAGACGTCGGAGACGTCGGGTTGACGGAGGCGCCGTTTGTTGGGCTCTGATACCAATTTGACGCGGCGGCGACGTGGAAGACGGATCGACGGGACTCCGGGACACGAACAGGAGGGATAGGTTGCTACCTCACGCAGCTCGGCCTCACGTCGGACGGTCTCACACCGGGCGACGCTCAATCCTCACAAAAGAGAAAAGAGAGAAGGGAGAAATCACAAGGCAAAACACCTTAGATATCAAACTTTCATTCATAAGATTTATGATACGTAACACACCATGGGCCTCCTTTATATAGGGAGAAGGCCATAACAATAATACCACCTAACTTCTAAAATTGGGTTTATACCCTAGCCTAACAAGACAAACCCACCAACCAATATTTGACTTGTGGGTTTTAACCAAATAAAATATAAAAATACACATGTGTTTTTTTGACTTAGACTAGCCTAATAAGACAAAAGGAAAATACATGTACGAATACATGTATACACACAAATACATATACTCGAAGATATAAATACACACAAGTATATCTACTCAGTATGCCGGGTCTTCAATCGAGTCTCCGAGCCATAAGCTCGGTGTCGTCTGTGCGATGCGGCGTCGGCTCCGAGTAGTGGGCCCCGCAGTAGACCTGGTGTCCCCACCAATCAGCCCGGGCATTATGTCCACGGCCCACATGTTTGAGTTCAATATGATAGAACTTTGCCATGAGGCGTACAGCTTTCTGGTGATAGGGATTTAGTTCTCGCTTCCGCACTTCGAACTCCCCTTGGACTTGTTTTATTATCAACATCGAATCCCCGAATACCTGAAGCATTTGGATACCCATGTTGAGACTGATACGTAGTCCGATTATCAGAGCTTCATATTCGGCTTCATTATTGGTGCAGGGCTTGTTTATAGAACAGGAAGTATGCACAACCTCCCCCTCTGGTGATTTCAGCACAATACTGGCCCCAGCCCGTATCCTGGTCTTTCCATCGGAATCTGTCTCCGTTCTGGATGCTCCATCAAAGAATAGTTGCCACATAACTGGCTGAGCTTGACAGGCCTCGAGTGTCTCATCATCGGGTAATTCAGTCCCCAACATATCATTCTCCAGTACAGGATGCTCCGCGAAGAAATCAGCCACGGCCTGTCCTTTTATTGCCCTCTGGGGTATATATGTAATATCAAATTCCATCAGAATTACTGCCCATTTGCCCAACCGGCCTTTCAGTACTGGCTGAGTCAATATGTATTTGAGTGGATCTGCTGCAGATATCAATCTGATTTCATGCGACAGCATATAGTGCCGGAGCTTTTTGACAGCAAAGACTAGTGCCAAGCATGTCTTTTCTATATAGCTGTAGCTTTCTTCGGTTCTAATCAGCCTCCGACTTAGGTAGTACAGGGCCTGCTCTTTGCCTTCTTCATTTATCTGTGCTAGCATTGCCCCCAGGGAACAGTGTGTGGCTGAGATATACAATATCAAGGGTTTGCCCTTAACCGGTGCCCCCAGTACTGGAGGGGTTTTAAGATATTCTTTCAACTTTTCAAAGGCCTCCTGACATCCATCGTCCCAGAGGAACGGTACATCTTTCATCATGAGCTTGTGAAAGGGATGGCATCTTCCCGACAGATTTGATATAAATTGTCGGACATAAGCCAGGCGCCCTTGCAGAGATCTCAGCTCATGCAGATTCCTTGGTGTAGTAGGATGCATCGAGCATATGGCACTCGAACACTTCAAAGGGATGCAGATCCGCAAACACCCTTTCTTCTTTTCCTTCATGGCAGTATTTGATGCACTGATGTAGCGTGGATGGCACTATTTGATATTCATGTAGCCACGGTCTCCCCAGCAGGGCTTTATACGTGGTATTGGAGTCGATCACATAGAATCGTACCACTGTAGTGAGGTCTCCCAATGTGAGGTTGAAATCAGCTACCCCAAGAGGTGTCTCACACTTTTAGTTGAATCCTGCAATCTTCATGTCTCTGACCTTGGTAAGCTGCAGATCAAAGTAATATTTCTGATAGATGCGGTATGGGAGAATGTTCACAGCAGCCCCGGGGTCTATCAGTATCCTGCTTATCGGCTGACAGTTCAGGGAACCCCTCATATACAGCGGTCTATTATGGCCGAAATTTGGGATTAGCATATCATCCTCTGTGAATGTGACTGATGGACCAGAATTCACTTCTGTCAAGAGTGCTTCATACTGTGCCGGCGACTGCAAGACATCAATAATGGCTTGGCGAGCCTCTTCACTCAGAGAGAGGATTTCCCAGATGGAGAACCTGGTAGGGAGCTTCTTCAGCATTTTCATGATCCAGCTGCCAACCCGGACATTAGACAGTCTCATCTCCTCCACCCAACGGGGTCTCGGAGGTTCATGTGGTGCCTGTGGCCTTTGCTGCCCAGTGCCGGTTTCATCCTCTTGATCGGTTTCCCGGGAGGCTTCTTCTGTAGTAACGACCCATGTTTCTGCTAGAGGGTTACTTCCTTTATTTTCTTCATGCTGCTTCTGCTTCCTAACTGCAGCCTGCTGGCGTTTATTACTTTTAGCTGGAGCAGTGTGAGCCAGCTGCTCATTTTCCAAACTGGACAAGAATTCCAGGAATGAAGGAGCCTCTTCTTTTTCTTGGTACAAGCTGGCAGGGGGAGGAACCTGGACACCTCGTACCTCCAGTTCTGGGATTTGGTATGGCTGTTCTCCTCTGAACATAATATTGTGATTAGCTGGTGGCAGGCGCCCCCATCTTTTCCCAGAACGTGTTGCATGGGCTGAGGTAGAGGCTTCAGCATGGTTGGCTTCTAGCGGGGCATTTGATGCTTCATCCTCATCATTCTCCCCGGGCAAGGAAAAGAGTACCGACAGAGTGTTGCATTGTACTGTCGTGACTTTCTTTCCCCTTTTGAACTTGGGCCGTCTCTTCTTCTTCTGAGAATTTGGCTTTGCTGGCTCTTGCCCCCAGAAGGGCTCATTTTCAGCTTTTTCTTGTTCTGCCTCTGGTTGCTCTTTAATTTTCAATTCTTCGAGCTGCTCCCAGAGTATACAGTCTTTTATCAGCAGGTGTTTGGGCTTTTTCTGCTCATATTCATCGAGCTCATTGATATACTGCTGTAGACGCCTGGCTGCAGGACTTACTTCTTTATGTGCAGGTAGGGGAGTTTGTCTCCTCCGGTTGTGAGTAGGGATCCGGATGACTGGTCCGGTCTCAGCTGTATGCCATACTGGCTTTACTGGAGGCGGCTCAGGCCTTGGGGTGGCACCCCGGATAGTTGCCCCACTGGTGCTGGCTGCAAGAGTCTTTTTTCTGTTCTTTATAGGCTTCGTCTGCCATCCTTCCTGATCTTTCAGTGGGGTGAGGAGGCAAGCTTCATAAGTATGCCTGGTACATTCTTCAACGGCTTCCTCAGGCAGCTGCTGATAGACTGAAATCATATTGGCGGCCATCCTCCAGGGCGGAGGCTCATGCAGATGAGGTGGCTTCACCTGGTAATCACCCAACTGTAGCGCACCCTTTTTGACCATTCCTTCCATGATATCCTTGAAGACATAACAATCCTCAATTGCGTGCCCCAGCGCACGGTGAAATGGACAGAACAGCGGATCATCTTTCTTTGTTGCATCCGTAGGTCTCTTCGGTTCAGGCAATGTTACCTTGTTGAACTTGTATGCCCAGTTAAATAGTGCTGGTGTCTTATCTTTGGGAAAAGAGTAAGCCTTTCTCATTTTGTCTCTCAGAGAGACTTTATCTTTTCTTTCTGTTGCACCCTCAGGCGGGGGGGCTTCATCTGCCTCCTTTTTCCCTTTCTGTTGCTCGAAGGTTCTAAAATCGACGGCGTTAGCCTCAGTATGTGATGGCCGTCGATCATTGGTTTTACCCTTCGGCATAGTGGGAGCATTGGCGGTCAGACGCTTGGACAAGAACGTCTCGACTTCCGCCACTATATTGTTCAGCCGGTCAAATGTTCTGACATCTGCACCGATCATCTTTTCTAGCACCTCTCTCTTGAGGCTCTGTTTACATATCTGCACTGCATCTTCCTGATGAGGAGGTCTTCGGCATCTCATGGCTAAGTTTCTCCACCTTTTGATGTAGTCCAGTGCTGTTTCATCTTGCCTTTGCTTGGTTGCATATAGCTCCGCTATTGTAATTTCTCTTTCCGTGACATGAAATCTGTCGCGGAACTTTCTTTGCATATCACGCCAATCAACCACTGATCCAGCGAGCAGACTTGAATACCATTCAAAGGCTATCCCAGTGAGGGACGAGCCAAAGAACTTAAGCAGATAGGCTTCATCAGCTGCCAGCTCGCCCATAATTGTGGTATAGTAAGCAATGTGCTCCCTGGGAGAGCCCTGGCCGTTGAATTTCTCAAATTTCGGCGGCTTACTGACGCCTGGGGGTAGTCTTTTAGCAGCATACTGGGGAGGATACGGTACTTTGTACACATCATAGGTACTTACACCATCACCGGTCTTCTCAGACAGCTTCATCTCCACAATTCTTTCAATCATCAGCTTGTGGGCTAGGGCTGGATCTATCTCTTCTGGGAAGAAGTGAGCTTGTTGCTGGCTGTAGGGAGTCGTCATCACAGTCGCGCGCAAGGTGGGTGCGGCGGGCTGCGTCTGAGATGCAGAGGGCTGAGCTGCTGCTTGCTGCAGAACAGGCTGGCTTGGAGCTTTGCCCTTATCAGCTGGAAGAGGATTAGTTGGGACAGCCATTTCTGCTGAGCTGAAGTTTGCCCCACAGGTTCGGCTTGCTTGGAGATCGGTGTGGCTTCATGCCTCTCATTTAGCTGTCTTCTGAGAGCACTGATCTCTGTTGATATCTTCTAAACATCATCTGGATCATGGGATCCAGAGTCGATGGGATCTGTATATCTTCTGAAGTCCCTTCAGCATCATCAACGAAGGGATTGTCTTCTTCTTCTGCTGTCACCACATTGACTGTCATGGTGGTGATCTTGCGGGTTTCATCATCATTCTTCATCTTATCTTTTGCAGCCTGACCTCTTCTTGTGACGGGACCTGGTCTGGTAGCCAGCCTGAGCAGTTCATCTGGCTGAGTTGGTAGCATACCCTGCCCCCTGGCGATTCCAGCCATGTTACAGGCGAAGATTTGCATTCTTCCCTTCTGCCTGCAAACTTTTCTTTTTGCCTGGTCAGGGTATTTGAGTCGGTCGAAGACCGATACTCTTTCTTCAGCTTCTTCCCTATACAGGTCTTCTTTATCATATCCGGCCTTGCGGCCCTCTTCATAATCATTTGAATCGGAGGAGGAGACTCCGAGCATCACTTCTTGAAGGGCTTCTCATTCTTCTTCATCCACGGTGCCCAGAGCACGGGATAATCTTTGCTGACCGAGGGCAGAGTTCCCCACGTAGTGGAAGTAGTCTTGGACCACTTGTTTCATCTCCTCTGGATTGTGCCTTCGCGGCTCTGGTCGGAGTATCAATCTTTCCTGGCTTTTCTGCTGATGAGCCAGTCTTGTCATCTGAGCATTCAAATGCTCGGCTTTGGAATATCTGAATATGTCAGCCTGTCTGGCACAGGCTCTTGGTCTTCTTGGAATGGCAACCGTGACTGGTTCGCTCATTCCCATGTCGCCATCTTGGCAGTAGTTGGCAGTGTCAGCATAGTTCCTCCTTTCCCATCTTTTGCCTTTGGCCCTGGGATGGGTGACAGTAAGGTCTTCCTTCTTCTCATATCTTCTGCCCCTCATCACGGGGCGACTAGTAATCAGATTCCTTTCTTCATCATTTTTTTCATCTCTCCTCCCCTGAGCCTTGGGGTAAGCAACAACAGCATCTCTTCTGTAGTTTCTTTCTTCTCTTCTGCGTCCTGCCCTGAAGCGGGCAACAACATCCTCGGTAGCTTTCTCCTCATATCGAGCTGGGGCCCAGCTCTGAATCTTCTTTGGTCGCCAGACCTATTTATATCTTGCTGGCTTGGGCGCCAGCGGCTTCCTCTCATCAGCTTCCCAGTTGGCCCTCCTAGTGGCCAGAACGCGGAACCTGTTGTTGGTCTGGACAGTCGGGACAATCCTGTCCGACCGGACTTCTCTGGGCCGACCGTTGAGGTTCACCCTAACATCACCCATCATCATTGTCTTCCCAGAATTGGAAAGACGACGCTCAGCAGCAGCATACCGGCTTTTCCGATTATTTCTCTTTCCCCTCTGGGCAGCAGCGGGGACCGTGTCCCTCCTTTGAACTTGGTGAACATAGCAGGCGACGGCCGTCGAGGTCGTCTTCTCCGGTAAGCCAGTCTTCTCACCGGTAGTCTTCATCGGGGCACTTGCAGCAGTGCCTTGCTCGTTGTTGTTGACCTGTAGAAGGTCGGTGAAGATGAGGCCCAGACAGTTGGGCAGCTCGACAGCAGGGGGCATTGATCCGAACGAAAGAGGTACCGCCAGGTAGCCCTCTCGCACATGCATATCGATCGGTTGCTGGTCGAAACATACAGACATGATCCTGGCCGTCATTGTAGCTTCCTGAAGATAGAGAAAGCACACAGGATCAGAAATTTGAGGGGGGCCCGCTGGGCCTCCTATTTTGGCGTAGAGATGAAGGGAGACTCTGTCCCACCGGGCGTGCCAGACTTGTGGAACGTGGATTTTTATTTTTAAATTAAGATTTACTTATTGATTTGATTTATTTATTTGTTTTGTTTATTAGTTGGTTTATTAGGCGTGCCAGTCACATGTGTGACGATTTCATTGTGCGCTCGACTTGACTTGGTCAGTCGATTGTGAAGTCCGAGTCGGGACCGGAAGTCCGTCATACCATAAAGGCCATGACGTTAATTATGCCCTTCCTAAGAAGGACAACCCTTGATTAAACGCCAAAATAGGAGGCCTCATAAGGCAAACAGATATTCATGTACATAACTTTGAACTTCATACCAGGCCCAGAAGGCAGGTAAGAGAATAACATCGACCGCAGAAACAAACTATATCGCTGAATCGGCGGTTCAAAAACAATCAGACTCAGGGGAAAGGTGAAATAGAGGATATCAATCGCGGACAGGATGAGCCACGATCATGACGGAGGTTTAAAGCATTGATTATCATTTCGGCGACACTTCCCCATAGTCTGGATCATGTCCAGAGGGAAATAGGCTATCACCCACGGAGTGCCGGGGTGAAAGCCGAAAGGAAGAGAGAGGTCGGACCTCTCCACGTTACACATGTATGCCCTAGGGCAATGTTTGACTCTTCCCTCACAGGAGCTGGTGGCACTCATGCATTGGCATAGCTCACCGGAGCTAAGAGGGAGGCGCGTCGTTGTGACTTCGACACGAATTGATGGAACATAAGGGAGTCTACCTCCCTTTAACTTTATCCTCGGGACATATCTGGTGATCCACGAATATCTCTGTGTGGGTTATCTCTGGGCATTTGGGCTCACAGGGTGGCAACTTAGGCTCTCGGCATGACCACAGATGGAAGGCTAAGGCTCCCGGCGTGAGTGGCAAGAAGGTGGAGGTTCCCGGCGTGGCCGAAGGGAAAAGTCCAAGAAGCTCCCAACGCCGACTTCCCGGCGTGACGGAGACTCTCCAAGGGGGTTCTCGGCGTAGGCTGAAGGGAGGAAGAGGAGTTCTCGGCGTGAGGGTTCCCGGCGCGCTGAAAGCCGCGCCGAGAGCTGATGGCGCCGAGAGTTCAGTGCCGAGAAGGTATTGGTGTTTGGGCGCCGTGAGGAGTTTAGGATTTTACGGTACCCTGTTTTTGGGGTTTTAAGAGTTTTCTGGGAATCTATATCAAAGTAGATTGGCTCTGGGGACTCAGAGATGGGGTTCAACTGGTTTTAGTTGTATATGTTTCAAAGGAGGCCGAGAGCTGAGAGGGATTGGAGGAGAAGAGTCCAACGCAGAGAACTTTTTCACCATTACTATGCGAAGTCCCGAGGACAGCTTCAGTGTTATCTTTCATCGGCCTGGGAGAATTTCAGCAGCACCTCCCCCGTACCTAGCGTCTGCCAGGGAGTGATAGACGATCACCCGCGGAGTGCCGGGATGAAAGCCAGAATAAGGGGGGTATGGGACCCCTAGCCCGTGTATATGATTACAGCACCAACTTAATATCCCTTTGAGGCCATTGAAACTTATGCAGTGGCAGAGTTTCCTTGGCTCGTAAGGTTATGTAGGGGGGTTATCCCCAATAATCTTTATCCCTTAGGTAGATATGGTGATCTGGGGCGTCCTTCGACCGAATTCAAGGTCACACTGAACGGACTGTAGGGGCTACCGGTGTGGTTTCTTCATTGGTGGCAGGAAAGTTTATCAGGGGTTCGAGGGGTATATCTGTGTGGTTTACAGTTTGAAGGGGTGGAAGGCACAAGGGGTGGTTCCCGGCGTGGGGGACTTCTCGGCGCGACGTCACCGCGTTGGGAACCTGGCGCCGAGAAGCCCGGGCCGAGAAGGCTATATTGAAGGGCTTTATTGACTTGCTGAAGGGGCTAAAGAAAGGGACCTCTCGGCGGCGTAGCTCTCGGCGGGGAAATGACCACGCCGGGAAGGGGCTAAAGGGTTTATGGCTTGATTGCGGTACTCTGCTCAGGAGATTTCTGGGATTTCTGGCTCGGATTGAGGCAAGATATGGAGTGCAGGAGGGGATTACATGGAGGTTAGTATCAGTCGAAGGGCAGACCATCCATTATCGAATCCTCGTGGGACGTATAGCGTTTTCTCCACTCACCTGCTGCTCAGACGGTCAAGAGATTGATGTCTCTGACCCTGAACGAGATGGGAGCTCGGCAGAAATCTATGATATTCGAGAAAACCCTGATCCGAGGGGAGGGAAGAGGGGGGACAGAACCCAATAACCCACTGAACGAAGGTTGAGGCTCCGTCCTCGTCCTTCACCAGAGAACGGGCTAGGGGGGGGTCGAAACACGAGCCAGAAAGCTGGAGCATCTAGGCAAACCGATATTCCAAAGAACAACCGATGCAAGAAGGGGAGACAGACAGCAGATATCTCAATCAATCGAATGTCCAAACGGGCCATGTTGATACTTCATTTCATTGCATCATCCCAAACTTACACAGATCATAGAAGGGAAATGAAAGACAGAGAGGTGGAAATCGAGACTGGAATCCTCCGGCTACATTGATAAATCGAGAAAGACTCGCCAGATTACATCAGAGAAGAAAAAAAAAAGAGGAAAGCATGGGGGAGGGCGGAGCATTGACTCCTCTCCCTCCCCGGTTACCCACCTGAGTCTTCCTTTCTTCTTCTTCTCCCAGCTTCTTCTTTTTTCCCTCTCGGTCTCTCTTCTGTCTTTTTCTATCTTTCCCTATCTCTATCTTATGTCTCTCTTTTTTCTCGTCCTCTCTCCCCTTTTTTTTTTCCGAAGGGAAGGGGGCTTTATAACCGTCCCTCTTTGCCTTCTCGGCAGGCATCTCACGGCG
The DNA here is from genome assembly GCA_022559845.1 of Amorphophallus konjac. NCBI lineage: Eukaryota > Viridiplantae > Streptophyta > Magnoliopsida > Alismatales > Araceae > Amorphophallus > Amorphophallus konjac. Next base: position 21,095,246 of record CM040128.1, read on the forward strand.
CGCCTCAGCTGAGGGCTTCCCGGCGCGCAGGACTCCAGCCTCTCGGTGCAGCCATTGGGCTTCGACAAGGGGCTCCCGGCGCCACTATTACAGGCCCACTTAGGTCTCTTAGACCAGGCCCTTTATCGGCCCCTCAAGTACATCAGCACCCAAAAGGGTCCTCCGTTGGTGATATAGTTTGTATTGAGATCATTAGTAGGGTTTTCATCAGTCCGCAGACAGGGGTTTCATCAGTATTGCCATCTGAATGATGACAGAACCGGGCATCATTTTATCGATATCGTCACCTGAATGGTGACGAGATCGGACATCAGCTTTAGTCTGGGAAGACTTCAGCCGGGTGTATAATCTGTGGAGACGATTCTTCTTGTGTTCTGACTTTGCAAAAGCCTTTACAATCTTCATCTGCCGGTACCGGCTTCATCTTTATCTCACATCACATCTGTCAATAAGCCGACACCTGACTTACCCTGACATGTCATCTGTGGATTCTTGGATGAGACAGTAACACAACTCTTATTAAAGTGTGCTAGGAGGTCTCATTAGTCAAGCGACTACTGCTTTATCAGTGATGCCGTCTGAGTGACATCAGCACCGGACATCAGCTTGGCCGACAAAGGCTTCAACCGGGTAAATGGTTGACGAGCTTCGTCATTGGTCTTTCACTGTGGGTATGATCTACTTCCACCCTTGTTTATTTTCAAGGTGTCAACAGTTCTTCTCCGTCGTCGCCGCCACCAACAAGAGTCATTATTTTTTAACCTTGAAAAAATTTCTTTCACATAATAGAAATGATTTGCACACTTTTAAATTTTGATTAACAACTTTAATACTCTTTTTTAAATATAAGTTTTAACTAACCACAATACATTTACTTTATAAATCTAATAAAAATAATTTACAAATAAATGAGATAGAAACAAATAGTGTTAGTATATTGTAATGTTTAAATAAAACAAGAAAGGATGGTCATGTTGTTGTCATCTTAACGTCGATACGTCACGTGTTGACCGACGATAGATCAATAGGACAAAGAAGTGCCTTAGCACAAGCAAATGATAGCGACAATTGGAGCTTTCCGCCACTCAATGCGCATATGATTCAATCCCTATTTATGGGAAGGCAATTATGTCCCCTCGAGAGGATCTAAGAGGCGTCTTAACCTATGATGATGTAGGAAATATGTTACTTTCCCAAGTAAGATTAACTTAACTTAGGTGCCGTGGGGGCAAGTGAAGAGGGAATTTTCCTTCGTTCTCAAAATTAATGTCCAATAACACGGCTTGGCCCAACAGCCCAGAGGTTAGTCCACTAGCGGCTATCCCGCTCATTAAGAGCATTTTTCTGAAGGTCCAGGAAATGCTGTCAAATTTGACACACCCAACATGTCAAATGAGCCCCTCTGTCAGATTTTAGACTGGGAGAAAAGTCCCTCGGAAAACAACGAAAGACCCCAAAGTGTTTGCTCAACAAACTCTTGAGTCTTAACTCAGACCTCGAGCTGTGTCAACGACCCTATAGCTTGGCCTCCGTAGCAATAGCTCCATTGATCATCTACACCTCGATCAAGGGAGACTCGCTCGTCGGCTCAACTGGAAGGAGTAATTCCTCTCCTCCATTAATCTTTGAACGGCTCTTCATCACATACTGAGGGGCTATAATGGATCACGATATATGGTAACGCTCACGCCCTCACGATGGAAGCCATGATTATAGTTAATAATTTTATTAAGGCCATGACCTCCAAGATTACATGTAATGGCTCCCAACATGTAGGGGAAATCTTATATATCCCTCCCCACAAATAGGGAAGGTCTTCGTCAATTCAAAAAGAGGAAAGATACGTAACACAAGTCACCCAACTCTAAAAACTACTCTTACTCCTTTGCTCTGATTTAAAGATCGGAAGGTTTCCCCTAAAAAAATTTCACAGGACTTCCTGATCCTCGATCTTCTTGTGACAGCAGGTCGTCGTCTGGATAAGACGTGATCATTTTCCTCTCCATCCCAATCCCCATACCATCGTCTAATTAATATTATTGGTCCTGGGCAACAGTGAGATTTGAGAATCTTCAGTGTAGATAGTTGTCCAGCTATCTATTTTTGTTAACTTACTAATAAATAAATAAATTTTTTAGGTAACGTCTAATATAAGCAACCCAACCGAACCGTCCACTTTTGGATCGGATCGTTAAAAAATGAGATTTTTATATGAAAATCATTGTTAGATGTGAATTAGCAAAAAAATTATTTCTAGAAACATATTAACAGACATATCACTGGGTTAATTCAAATAGTGCATAAATATGATTTAAGGGTAAATTTTTTACAAATTATTAGAAGAAAGATGTGATATACATGTAAATAAATATGTCATTTTTAGACAATTCAAATTTACACGATGATATATCTACTAATATATTTTTAAGAATGATTTTTTTACAAATAACTTTTATCAATAATTTTCATGTAAAAAATCCCTTAAAAATCGGGAAAAAAACAGACATTTATGTCACCAAAAAATGGGCATACCAAAATCGACATATATTAAGGAAGTTCGTTCTATTTTTTTAATAAAAAATCTAACCATCTAATTTAATATCGAGTGGTACGTACAGACTATAAAAAAAATTGATTTGCCTTGTAATTTCTTACACTGCACGACGTCGCAGAAGCCTCCCACCTAAAACTCAATACAAAAATACATGTTAATAGTCAACAGTTTCAACTCTAGCGTCAACACTAAATTCAGGACATCTTGATGCTGCATTTATTTGGTTAAAATTTGAAGATGCAGTCCAAGTCTGAGGGAAGATACTGGGCAGAGACAACGGTGCCGCTAATGAGAAGAAGATGAGTTTAGAGCTGCAGTCCCCGACGGAACCCTGGAAACGGTCCGGTCAACAACGCAGCAACAACCGAGTTGGAGCGAGAGGCACGTGCACAGCACCACATGCATGCAACCTAATAGAATACAGTACAGGAGTGGTTGGTCACTTGGTTGCGCTTCGTGTATTAGAATATATATGGGAGCCCATATTAGTTGACAGGACCAATATTAATTTTAATTTCAAATAAAAATGTTTATACTCTTTAAGATGCCAAAATACGCGTCCTTGTCCTCTTCATAGTTTGAAACAAATTAGCCCTTTTAACATGTAACACTCAAATATAATAAATTGACAAACTCGTCCTTCTTGTGGGCCACACCTCTTCTCGGAGTGAAGAGGATAGTTTTCCGAGGAGAGGGAGCTATATATTTTACTGTTAACGTTAATATCTTGGCGATATAATTAAATTTAATACTGTACGGTAGTGTTACCATCACTCATTCCCCACACGCCTTCTGGGTCAGAGCCCACGGAAGCAGACTTCAACAATTCATTTCTTAATCAGAAGCGCGTCTATGCAACTAAGACCAAAAGTATACAACAAAGATGGTCCAAGGAGCTAGCTATGGCAACAAACAAGGGACGAATCGGGAATCTCGAGTGCGTTGTTCAACCCGCTGACTCGGTCCTTCTTAATTTCCTGCTCTCATCAGGAGGGATTCATGGCACACCCAGCATCGCCCAGTCCAACTCTATGCTCGGTTGGATCCATAGAAGTTATGCTGCCGGCCGGCCTTCATCACCAGTTCCCCATATAAACCAGTCGAACGTACAGGCAGCCTCACTTCACCACTAAGCTTGCACCTCCTCCTCCCTGTCGCTCAGCGCACGGCCCCACTCAACAGCCACAAGCCATCACCACTCCGATTAATCCTCCCCCCCCAAACCCTAGATCCCCTTCTTCCTCAAGCTTCAGACAAACAGGTGCCTTCCCCCCCCCTCTGCAGTTGGAGATGGCATCAGTAGCGGCCATGTGGGAGGAGTTGGTGGTGAGGGCGGTGTCCAAGGTGGACAAGAACGACTACATGCGTTACTTCCCCAACATCTGCCTCCCCAAGCCCACCCCGTCGGAGGACCCTCTCGCCGACCTCGAGACGTTCGAGGGGCCCGGGCCATGGGACCGGACCTTGCTGGAGGTGGAAGTGGAGAACCCCATGGACGCCGCCTCCGGCCGCACAAAGATGGTCCTCTTCTCCGGGAACGACTACTTGAACTTGAGCTCGCACCCAGCTGTTCGAAAGGCCGCGGCTAAGGTTCATATCTCAGACCCAAGACTGCCACATGCCTAAACTCTTCTTCTTCTTCTTCTTCTTCCTTCATCTCCTCCTCTGCTTTGGAGAGGCTTACTTAATGCGTATCCCATGCGTTCAAATTGTGTTCAGGCAGCCTTGGTGTACGGGATGGGTCCGAGAGCATCTTCCATGATCAGCGGTCACACGGATTACCATCGCCTACTGGAGGACACCTTGGCAGAGCTGACCAAGAAGGAGGCATGTGTCATCACCCCCACTGGCTTCGCTGCCAACACCGCCTTCCTTTCAGCTCTGGGAAGCGTCGCCTCCCTCACGGCTGCCGCCCGAAGGCCAGCCAAGCACGAGAAGATCGCCATTTTCTCGGATGCCCTTAACCACGCGTCTATAATTGATGGCCTTCGAATGGTCGAGCGCCATCAGGAAGCCGATGTCTTCGTGTACCGGCACAATGACATGAAGCACCTTGACGAACTTCTCTCCAATTGTCAAGCTGAGAGGAAGGTGGTTTACACTGACAGGTAATTAACAACGATAGCTAGCTAGCTAGCTAGCTATTCTCCCAATTATATATATTACCTTTGGTTTCAACTAATTATCCCAGTTAATTATCTTTATCAAACTTCCTTCTTATCTTGCCTATTCACATGTTGCAGCTTGTTCAGTATGGAAGGAGACTTTGCCCCAATGCTCCAGCTCGTTGAGCTCCGAAAGAAGCACGGTTTCTTATTTGTCATAGACGACGTAAGTGAACTTGCTATATGCCATGCACAAACGACGCTCGTCTGTGGCAACAACGGGGGTGGCATCGCAGAGGTGTACGGCATCGAAGACCAGATTGACATATGCGTCGGCACCCTGAGCAAGGCCACAGGCTGCATTGGTGGATTCATTGCCTGCAGCAAGAAATGGAAGAAGCTGATCCAGGGAAGAGGTCGGCCATACATCTTCACCACTGCTTCTCCCCTGCCAACCATAGCTGCTTGTTATGGTAAGCTCCGGATTCACAAGCTGCGTTCACTTCCAGGATGCATGCATGCATATATAGCTGTACGAGAACGTACGTGTATTGATCGAGGTGATCAGCAAACTCACTTGTTTGAGCTTCTGGTTAACTTGGCAGCTGCTGTGACGGTGGCCAAGAAGGAGTCCTGGCGCAGGCAGGCAGTGTGGAGCAAGGTGCAGGAGTTCTCCGCCTTAACCAAGTTTCCAGCCACCAGCCCCATCGTATCACTTGTTGTCGGCACGGAGCAGGCTGCTCTCCATGCCAGCAAGCACATGCTGGAGTGTGGTTTCCATGTAACGGCAATCAGACCTCCCGCGGTGGCTCCCAATGCCTGTCGGCTGCGCGTGACGCTAACAGCCGCGCACACCTCAGAAGACATGACAAGGCTCGTTGCTGCCTTGTCCCAGTGCATACCTTCTCTTCAACAGCCGAGTGAACAAATTCCGGCGAGGCTTTGAGCTCCTGTACCCAGTGGAGGACAGCATCCACAGATTCATTTAGTAGCAAGCACACGTATCTAGCACTTTTCAATACATTCTTTTTCGATGTCTCGTTTGTTCTTGAGATTTGATTTTTCCAGTACAGTTCATCATTCAATTCTTGTAGCTCAACCTGGCCTTCGAGTGAATTAGTGAAAGCTTCACTTGTTTTTTTTTGTCAATATCAGTACAGCCCTGGGCCAAACTCCGGATTGCTTTTTCCTATATATGTATCAAGTTTTGTCGGATTGGTCTTACCAATCGTATTGATATTTTACGATATAATACTATATCGTACCATATCGTCGTGTGCCAAGACTGAAGAAATATTTGGGGTTCAAATCTCACAATTGTCAGACGTGTTTCACTTTTTTTAAAGAATAATGGAAAAATAAAAAAATAATATTATTCTCACTTTTCCAACCAATTTATCTATTAAGACATCTTATTTATAAAATATAATATAATATATATATATATCGTACCGATTACATATCACGTATCGGTCGCATCAATCTCCGGCTAGTATAGTCCAATATATGTGTTACTGCAAATATCAGACCTATATATATATATATATATATATATATATATATATATATATATATTAGCAGATGTGAGATGAATGTGTTAATATGTATTCCAATTCTTTCTATCACAAATGGGAAGAGCTTCCGGAGGAATGCTGATTAATCTTGTCTGTGATTGTCATGCATCCCCGTGCAATTAACCGTAATCACAGAGTCACGACAGTTCTCTAGGGGCTGCTTTGATAGTGGGTAACTAGGGATTAGCCCGATTTTTATGCCTGGGTTAGCCATTTTTTGGTTTGGTGCTTGGAACAACAAGATCCGGCTAAAAAATGTGTTAACCCGGATTTAATCCGGGTTTCAAAACCCACCCATCGACGTGGGTTAACTCCTTCCGACACGTGAAATGCCCTCGCCTTCTATTTCAATCCTCGGTGCGCCGCTAGTCTTGGTTGTCACCTTCGGGGGGATAATGCCCGGGCCGGCCCGATACTAAACGAGTTCAATAATTATTTTTTGACTCGAGCGATCCAAGCAGGATCATGACCCGTTTTTGTCTTGATGCGGTACGGCACGGCCGAGTCCGACCGAGTCAACGAACCATGATGATATATCGATTTTACGGGTTGTATCTTTTTTGTATCTCCACAATAGCTATGACTGTGTAAATAAAGGGAAAGTAGGAATATTTGTTCAATCTTGTGTTATCACACTGATGAAAATTATTTGGAACAATAATCACACTATTTTTAACATTTGACACAAATTATTTTATCAAATAAGTTAATTAATAAGAAAAAGGTACATCAATAATAAGCAATTTATAATAAATATTTAACATTTTTAACATTTATTTAATGTCACCAAGAAAGGGATATTTCAGGTACATCATCAGTCATCATTGCCAGTTTAACCCAAAACCTACCAAATCACACTAATTTAAAAATAGGTTAACTCACTTTCTCAATTCCGGGTTAACTTCTCCTTATCAAAATAAAAGTGAGTTAACTCTAAGACAAGTTAATCGGGTTGACCTATTCGCCTTTTAATCTAACCCTCTATCGAAGTGGTACTAGAAGACTTCCATGCCGTCCACGGGTGACATGGGGAAGATCATACTCTCAACTCGGCCGATTATAAGTTGGTCATTCCGCTGTGTCTACTAGAATTGGGCAGAGGACCGCCGAGGAAAGTTATGACTGTTGTATCATGGTTTAGAAATTGATTCGTCCACACAAACGCTCTTCAAAACTAATTACATGATACATACAAAGGAAGAAATACTACTGAACTAGTGTCTTGGACATGATTTTATGGTGTTGTTATCCGTGTGATTGTTAGAAAAAGTTTGTTTAATTTTTTTTATAAACACTCTGGAAACAAAAATTGCAACTAGAGCTTTTTCCCTCCGCAATTCAATGTTTGTGTTTTATGGACTAGTCCCCATGGTAATTGATATTTGTGAAGATGATATTTTCACAAACAGTTGATCGGATGCTTTTACCAATTTCTTCTTTTTTTCCCACCTACTTTTTCACACATAAGACTAGAAAAAATCAGAAGATCCTGCTTGGCAATAGAAAAGTAGCATGCAACTACATATGCCGTAAAGAGCAAGAGAATATTCAATGTGAAGGTCAGGCTTCTAATAATATAGCAATGTACACAATTTCTCAACTTTTTGGAATTTCTCATGATTTTTCTCTGATGTTGAAATGATTAAGCTTACAACTTGTTAACCGTGCTGCAACTTGTTCTTACCTCTTCTACCCATTGCATGGTTTGTTGATGCACATTTCTCACCAATAGTCATGGCATGAGCAAGCCCCATCCTGAAATCTGTGAAACCTGTTTGCATCTCTGACCACTAGTACTCTGTTCAGAATCTTTGATAGACCCTTTATGAACTCGTGGCAATCGCCACAGATTCTTAGGTTCTTGTAAACCCTAATCACATCCCTACTCTCCAGTCCAGTGCAGACCAACCCCAATCCAATCGCAAGCTTCTCACTGTGCACTCTTAAGCTGTCTTCCTTGGATTCCTCCTCCACGTCGTGGAGTGAACATGTCAACCTGGAAACATAGCCCACTTCTTCTTTCATCCTTCTCTCCACCTCCTTCAGTACCTCCCAGATTGTCTCAGTAAGCGGATGTGAGTCGTCACCCCCATAGAAAGAATGCACCTCCTTGTCAATCTCTATCCAACTGCATCCCCCTTGTTTCTTTAGCCCTTTCCTCTTAATTGCCTCCCTCAGACTTTCACACTCCTCCCACTGGCCTGCCTGTGCATAGATGTTAGACGTCATTACATAGTTCACAGGATTTTCACCATCCAACCTCATAAGGATAGCTCCAACTTCTCTGCCCATCTCTAAATCTTTATGTACTCTGCAGGCACTCAAAAGTGTCTGCCATATTCCTGCACTAGCTTCCAAAGGCATGCTTTCAATGAGGTGCTTAGCTTCCCTCAACTGCCCCGCTCGACCGAGCAGATCAACGACACAAGCATAATGCTCAACTTTCACTTTCATGCGGCTATCCTCCTGTAGTCTTGAATAATAGTACCAGCAATCGTCCACAAGCCCAGAGTGGCTACACGCTGAGAGCAAGGCCAAGTAGGTCACTTCATCTGGCTTTACCCCTTCTGCTTCCATTTCCTTGAATAGTCGGACGGACTCTCGGCCATTCCCATGCTTACCATGGCCATCTATCATCACTGTCCATGAAACAGCATTTTTAAGTGGCATTTCAGCGAATAACTGGTCTGCTTCTTCCGTCAGCCCACACTTGAAGTACATATCAAGAATTGAATTGGCTACAGAAACATCTAACCCACATGGCAGTTTCACAGTATGGCCATGAACCTGTTTTCCTTGTTCTACTAAAGCAAAATCTGCAAACATCCCCATCACACTAGAAAGAACAAATCCATCAGTGTGAGTTCCAGATCTCCTAATCTGGCTGAAGAGATTCATGGCTTCCTTCAGGTGACCTTCTTGAGCATAACCTGCAACTAGAGTGGTCCACTGAATTGCATTCTTCTGCACCGCATGGTCGAAAGTTTTTCTTGCTTCTGATATGTTCCTACATTTCACATAGAGGTCGATCAGGGCACCCGACAAAATTGAATTTGCTGAGGCTACATAACCATTTGTGATCAGTAAAGCATGCGTCTGATTTCCTAGGCGAAGGGCACCAAGACCACTGCATGCCTTTAGCACACTTGCAAACGTGAACTCATCAGGTACGTGGCCTTGCTTCTGCATTTCGTGAAACAAAAACAGGGCACTCCTCCCATCTCCACCAATGACAAATCCTGCAATCATCGTATTCCAGGTTATGAGGTTCCTAACTGGCATGATATTGAACATCCTCTTTGCTTCCTCGATCATTCCAGCTTTCGAATACATGTGAACAATTGAATTGCCCACCACAGGGTGCCCCTCAAAACCAGTCTTCAAACACAGCCCGTGCACCAACATCCCGTTTTCAGGGGTACCCAGAAAGCCGCAAGCTTTCAAATTGGTCGACAATGTGAACTCGTTCGGTCTAGTTCCTGAAAGACACATTTCCCTGAACAGCTCCAGTGATACCTCGGGACGACTCTCCTGCAGATACCCAGCCATGAGAACCGTCCAAGAGACGACGTTCCTCTCGGGCATTCTCTCAAACACCTCGGTTGCGGTACCAAGTCCACCACATCTGCCATACATGTCGACCAGGTCATTGCTCAGGACAAGATCAGAGTCAAGACCCAGCTTAACCAAAGCCGCGTGCAGCTGAACACCTCCCTCCAGCATCGAACTCTTCGAACAGCCCCGGAGGAGCCAGGCGAGTACCAGCCGCTCCATCATCGGCGAGATGAGGTCTCTCAATAGGCAAATGAATGATCAAGTGACCGTCGAGCTTCGAGATGCCACAGGAATGGCGGAACAGATGATCAAGAGGATCCATTATCGCATGTTGCTTGAAAAGCACAAGCAAAGGCGAACACTTTCTATCATCGACGAAGCCCAAACACCGAGGCTGATGAGGCGAGGCGGTCTCGCCAGCTTTTTTGCAAACCGTGTTTTGCCTTGTTTGCTCTAGAGGCAATCGCATTGCATCGCAGTTAGAAGACGGAGATGGAGCGGTGCAGGCAGACAGGACTGGCGCCTGGCGGAACGAAAGTATAGCCAGGGGGACTCGGATTCTCACATTTTTTGGGGAAAATATTTTTTAAACTGATTTATACATTGCCAGCAAACACAAGTTAAAAATTAGCTACAAAAATATTTTTTAGATTCTCATAATATTTTTTTATTTCTATCTAAGATTTATTTTCCCACCTCTCCCTTTGGAGAAATAATTCCCGAAAAAAAGTCCACCCACGTCCTCTCTCTCTTCCCCTCATTATCTAAGGAGGAGTACCTTGCCATGTTATCCTATGTGCCATTAATTTGGTAGTAAGTAAATTCTTTTCACATGGAAATGCAAACACATGTTTTTGTTGCCCATTCATTTTCTAACAAAAGTCGTAAACATGTGTTTTTTTTCCTTCTCGATAAAACATTTTCTATATTTTTCACTTTCCAGTGAAATGTTTTTGTGATTTTTGATTTTTACAAAAAAATTACAGAATGAGGACACCCACTTGGTTAAGTACATGTCTCATGCGTCTACAGAGTTCGAAGTATATTTTGAGGTAAGATTTATAGAAATACTTACATCTTTATCACTTCACAAATACTTTCAATTTAAAATTACTAGCACTTCTTAACTAAGAATCATGTTATTCACAATCATCTTGCAAAGTATGAGACCCACCTACGCCCCATAGACTAAATCTGGTGATATTCACAACCGGGGGGTAGACGGAAACATGAATTTGATATGCACATCGAAACCAAAACAGCGGAAGGTGGGGGGTAAGGGGGTGGCGATCTTCTTTCATGAAGTCTCATGTCTCACTATTTTTCGCCCATATATTAGAGCCGTATGCATGTTTCAAAATTTTCATATTTTAACTGAAATATATTATGTAAGGTCCTTCTGACCATTAGTGTCTGTCCAAAGGGTCTATAAAATTACAGCACCATCCTAAACTAAAGGTAAAACTATCTGCATTTTCTAGAGAAAAAAGAAAACCTATAGTCAACATAGAAAATACTTTACCTCTCGCATTGATTTCATTATTTTCAACATTTCAAATAACCGTATAACGGGACCCATCGCCCATAAGATACAACGATTGACGAGGAGTCTGATAATCTAATGGCCCATAAGGCAAGATAGCAATGAGTAATAGAATTATTAACTAGTAAAATGTACTAATACTGTGGTCAATGATGCAAAATTAGCAGCAAGTTAAATGTTAGTATATCGCAGATGAAACTTCGATCTTATCTAAAGATCAGAACCCCTAACGAGCTCAAATTTGCATGGCAGGTTTTGATCTCCTTAAGAAGCATCATTACAATTATACATGACCTCCTCTTCTGAGACGACTTATGTGCATACAGGCTAGTGGCTGGAATGGAGGATGGTTGCAGTTCTCCCATCCGTCACATGTCACGGCATATGAAAAGGGCACCAAGCACCTCCCCGAATCGACGCTGGCAAGAGTGATTTATGGGAACGCCGATTCCTGGCTTCATCTCAATTCATGCCATTCCATGCTATATAGACAGCCCATTATATGAAATCGACAGCAAGAAACCTGATGACATTACTGCGTGCCTTTTCTACCAGCTTCTGCACACAAAAGCATCCTGGTCTGGTTTTATGATCCACGCGTATGTTAAGAACAAGCTGTTGTTGAAGAGTTCCCCTGAGCATCGACAGAGCTCTACAGTTGGCCGATTTTTCTTGACTCTGACAAAAATAAATGATCCTAATCCTGGTGTTGAACATCATTACAGCTGCATGCTGGATCTTTACCCGTATCCAGGATGCATTAATCACGCTGAGGTGCTCATGAGAAAAATTCAACGGAGACATCAAGTTGAGGAGTTCTGCTCAACATTTGAGGAAGTCACAGCAATAGCGACTAAAATTTAAGCCAGAGGACATTGAAAACTCTGTGCTTCTTTCAAATACATATGCTGCTGCAGGGAGATAGGAAGGTGCACCTAACTGGAGGACATCGCCAAGAAAAATCTGAAGAGAACTCTGCAGTGCACTTTCAATGACATTACGGAGCTTGTATCCAGAAATGAATATGTACAACTAAATTATGTTTCTCCTATCCTGTAATCAGCTTGAGCAAGGCAGTTAGGTATGATATGGTCTACATGGTGATGAACATGGTAGAAATTGACTGACTTCTTTGGATGCACGCTTTCAATAGCTCAGGGTTCATCAATTTCTTTTGGAGGACATTAGGTCCTTTCTTCCTTGTCTTCTCAGGAATTTGTGACCATAGAACTCATCGAAGGACAATCGGTTGACTGTTAAGACAGATGACGTTATTAGCAATGTTAAGATTTGCTGAAAATAACACCATGAAGTTGACCTGACAAACCTGGATTCTTGCATAGAAGTCTTGTGCACATGTCAACACAATCAGGATGCAGCTCGGGATGTATCCGCTGAGAAAATGGGAGACTGGTGCTCATGTTTATGTTCTCTAGCAACTGATGAAATTCATCATGGACTACAGTTGTTAGAGACAGTAGAAATGAATTCCAAGCTAGTTGCAGCCTTCAGAATTTGGGGTTACCTGCACATGGCTTCTACCACGAAAAGGTGGGTAGCCATTTAGAAGTTCAAAGAGAATGGCACCAATACTCCACATATCAATCTATGCACAGAATATGGCCCTCAATCAACTGCTGTTTTGTCAAATGCTGCCAAATAAAGCTAGAAGGCCTACCTTCTCGTCATATTTCTGGAATCGCATAACTTCAGGTGCCATGTATAAGGGTGTGCCACAAACTTTGTCCTCATATTGGCCAGGAAGTACAACTCTGTGTGGCAACCAAAGGCAGTTGACAGAAATTCTATCCTTTTGCTTATTTTGCATATAAGAACACTCATGCTTCTAGGAAGACACAAACATTTGAGGATTCTTTACAGACTTGCCAAAAATACCTTGATAGGCCAAAATCAGCAATCTTCAGCACTGTGTTGCCGCCTGGAGTGGACAGGAGGATATTCTGCATAAGGATAAGTATTCAGCAGAGTTGATATCAAGGACCCCTTGATGACATACAGAGAAAGATAGACACCTACCTCTGGTTTCAAGTCCCTATGGATGATATGGTGAGCATGTAGCACCTCCAAACCAGCTCCTGGATAATGCAGTTCCGTTAATGCCTCTTGTTCGGAAAGGAAAGTAAACAAGGTCATCTTCCTGTCCTTTCTAGTGTAAGGGAGTAGTTTACCTAGTTGTCTCATGAATTTCCAGACAACCTGTTCGGGTATCATACCATGTTGACGAATGTAATTAGCTAAGTTCCCCCCAGCACAGAACTCCAGGACGAGGAATATGCATCCATCATCCTGAGATGGAAACCGTTTACCGAGCTATAGGCCAATGATTTATGATGTAGAACAGCAAGGAAATACAAAGAAAAGAATACTCTAGAGAAGAAAAAGACAGTGGTATCGACTAAAACATGGGATATAATTTCCATGTTCCCCATTTTCGGTGTTCTCAATTAAAAAATGATTTTTAGTTTTTGAACCTTATAATATTTCATATTTACAGATTATCACCTTTGATCTAGATATTTATTTATAAGCCCTCACAAGTACACATTTGTTTCATCAGCACCCTTTTTCAATGGCTTTTTTGTAAATAGCTGAGGGGCTTATTAGTAATAATATGGGACATTTTACTAAATATCCAGAGCCATAAACAAATATTTGGATAGGAGGAACTGATAAGTAGATATGAAAGATTACAGGGGTTGAAAACTAAAAAATCCCTTTAAAAGGGTCATATTTCAAGTGTTAGACTGATGGGAAAAACTGAACATGTGTAGCTCTAGAAGCGACCGATTGAGTGGTTGAAGAACAAAAATTACAGTTGCCCCCCTCTGGGTAGATGCATGCATATTACTAAGAAGGGATTTTACTCTTTAGTCCCTACAAATAAGCATATTTCTATTTTAGCTCCTCAAATATAACTATTTACTTTAAAGCCCTTACAAGGAAATTGTTGCATTTGTGGAAATTGTAGAGACAAAACTCGTGGTAAATCCAAGGACAGAAATCAGTTAAAGAATAGAGGAAGGTCCAAGTCTAAGTCTAAGAAGGCAGCGTGCTACAAATGTCATCAGAAGGGACACTACAAGAGAGATTGTTCTTTGCTGAAACAGAAAACAAAGGGGAAAAGAGCAGTCTAGACAGATTCAGCAAGTGCGACAGCAGATAGATCCGGTGATACGGAAGTGCTAGCAGATAATACAGAAATACTGGTAGCATCATCAAGTAATGATCATTTTCTTACATCTTGGGCCATAAATGCTGAATGTTTGTTCCATTATTGTCCGCACAAGGAATGGTTTGATACTTACAGGAGCTATAAGGGTGGAAAAGTTGTACTTGGTGATGATCACCCCTGCAAGGTGATAAGTATTGAGAACATCATAATCCAGATACATGATGGTGTTATCAGGACATTAGGAGATGTCAGGCATGTTCCAACACTAAAGAACAATCTAATATCTCTTCGTTATTTGGAGAAGTCTGAAATCGATCTGTCAGCAGCTCCAAACAGTGCTTTGTTCAAGGTTAGTAAAAGTGCTCTAGTTGTTATGAAGGGGAAGCAGATTGAGAACAACTTGTATAGACTGAATGGAGTACAGTTGTGCATAATGCCACTGTAACATCTTCAGCAGAGAGTAGTACTGAAGATACTAGTCTATGACATACGCGACTGAGGCATATGAGTGAGAGAGGTATGATGAAACTCCACAAAAGGACTACTAGGGGTAAAATCATGCAAAGTAGATTTCTGCAAGTACTGTGTACTGGGGAAGCAATGCAGAGTCCAATTTAAGACTTCTACACACAAAAGTAAAGATGTTCTAAATCTAGTACACTCAGATGTTTGGAGACCAGTGTCAACCCCATCATTGGGAGTCACAGTGTATTTTGTTAGCTTTATTGATGACTATTCTCAAAAAGTATAGTTATATTTCATGAGACAAAAGTCATAAGTGTTCACTAAGTTCAAACAGTGGAAGGTCAAGTTGAAAAATAAACAAGTAAATATGTGAAATGTTTAAAGTTTGATAATAGTACTGAATACACAGCAAATGAGTTCATGGAATTCCGCAGGAATGAAGGGATTGTCAGATTGTTTACAACTCCCAAGACCCCACAACAGAATGAGGTGATAGAACGGATGAATCAGAGATCACTCGAGAGAGCAAGATGCATGGCACTACAGACTAACTTACTCAAGTCCTTCTGAGCTGAAGTTGTAAGCACAACATGCTATCTAGTTAATAAGTCACCTTCAGCGAAGCTAGATGAGAAAGTTGTTGAGGAGGCATGGAGAGGGGAGGAAATATCCAACTCAGACCAGAAAATCTTTGAGTGTCCAGTGATAAGGACGGAAGCATACGTCGTTATTACACGCGCGCTAATAATCTTAAATTCCGAACTCACAATAAATAAAAAGAGGTAGAATAGTGACAAGAACAGGTCGAATCCACAGGGAGGTTGAGATCTTAAATTCCGGACCACCTACTCGGTCAGGGTAGAACTTCCCCTCGCTTAGCCCTATAAATATCCCACTAGGTGGTCCCACACAGTCCGAGGGCTTGGAGCGCGTGGAGATTTTTGTTTGTGTTTGTGCCTTTGAACAAAGGTATGTTACAAAAACACTTTTGTTTTGGCACTTACGTAATTTTGTCTCCATTCATGTAATTTTTTTGTAATTTCATGGGGTAAAATCATGTAGTTTTTGAATTAATAAAAAATACAAAAATACCTCTGAATTTGCAAGAAAACTCTAATAAAGTTATGTAATCGCAAAAACGTCTTGCAACTTCTGTAAATTGTAGATATGCCCTACATTTTGCAGAAAAGCCCTGTAAAGTCTACAATTCGTCGAAAAAGTCATTTAAAGTCTTATAAAGTCCAACAATTATCGAAATGCCCTGTGTTTTTATAGAAATGTCTCGGGTTCACAAAAATACCCTGCATTTTCTGTAAATTATGTGAATGTTCTTGATACATATGGAAGTTTTGTACATGGGTCCCGCCTCAAGGAGATGTGTTCAAGGCATTCCGCATTCGTCTGACGGTCTAGTAGTGATCATCTTGGCGATCCAACGATTCGGCTATGATGAAACTCAGAACTAAGTCTCCAACAGCGATCTGGCAGATTAATAAAGATAAGTCTCGGATTGATCCAACTGGAGCTAAAAGTCAATGCCCAAATTGCAACCAAACTTCAACTAAAATCAAATTGCAACTAAACCCTCGCTAAATTGCACCTTAAACTCTAACCAGCGCTAAACTGCGATCAAATTCTTGCCAGTACAAAATTGCAATAAAACCCTAGTCAGTACCAAACGACGACCAAATCCCTATCAATACAAAAGTACAAATAAACCTTGAGCCAGTATAAAACTACAACAATATCCTGCTCCAACTAAATTGCAATTAAACCCTTAAACAGTATCAAACCGTGAAACAATCCTTAGTCAATACCCAAACTCTCACTTAGATCATAGACGTACCCCTAGAAACCTATCCTAACCAAAACCAAATTACATTTATACTCTCATTATGGCATAAATGCTCTCATCCTTTCAAAGGTGTTTGCTGTTGTGATTGCAAATACAACCTCAATGTCGCAAGTGATATTGTGAAGGTTGATGCCTTCTTTGACAGTTAAAACAAAGGTGTTCGGACTTTATGCCGATGTAAATTAATACTAATTCCGATCAGTGGAAAAAAGTCCAACACATGAACCCTAATCGTCCGATAAACCTAACTTGTGGGATTAACGGTAGAGATGCCATTCAAATGGTTAAACAAATGTGCATAAATGTCCAATCAATGGACACTAGATAATTAATTTTTCTAATATTCCACCAATTTATTTAATTTATTTTCTCAGTCAATTCCCACATGTTAAACAAGTATCTAAGTTGTTTTCTAGACAATACACGCTGTGGATAAGGTGGGCCCCGTCCCAGGCAATGCGTGTGGTATTTCTGCACGGTCAGGAGTCTGGAAAAACGAGCCTTTATTGTTGTAACCAAGCCCAAATAATTGGGGGAATAATCTCTTCTTAGTGTTGGGGAATATTTGTCAAGTAGTGTCCAGAGTCCCTATATATATATATCATATTGGGGATAGGGAAACCCTAACCTCAGTAATTCCTAGAAAGGCGAGCCTCAGAGATAGATTGTCACAACTGTACCTTCATTCTTGTTCTTAGTGCAGAGCAGAAAGTTGAGGAAGATTCCATGGATGTAGGAAGACAATCTGGCCAACCAAACCACATAAATCTCTGTACGTTGTCTCTCTCTCTCTCTCTCTCTCTATCTCTCTCTCTCATCTTCTTCTTCCTTCTCTCTTCTTCTGTGCATCTCTGTGTGTTGTATAAATGATATGTCACCATCATCTTCTGACACATGCGAAAATGGTGAGATTTCCATTGCTGATGGTGCTCAACAGATTGGTATCAGAGAGTCAGGTTCCACACGGATCAATAATATTGCATCAAAGATGAGTGAACTGATGAAGGCCGAGTCCGACAAGTTCAATGGAAAGAGCAATTTCAGTCTATGACAGATGAGAATGAAGGTATCAGAGAGTTAGTAAGACTTTGACAAGAGAGAAGCCTAACAAGATGGACCAGGAGTAGGAGGAACTAGAGCAAATGGCCTTCAATACAATCCGGATGTGTCTTGAAAAATCAGTCTTGTATGATGTGATGACAAAGAAGACAACAAAAGGGTGATGGAAAAAGTTGGAGACGATGTACATGACTAAGAGCGTCACCAACCAATTATTCCTGAAGGAGTTGTAAAGTCTTCGAATGACCGAAGAAGGAGATCTGATTCAACACATCAACAAATTTAGTCAGATCGTCATTGATCTATCACAACTCGAGGTCAGGTTTGATGATGAGAATAAAACCATCACGATGTTATGCTCTTTACATGTTCCTTTTAATAATCTGATCACGATGTTAATATATGACAAGGAGACTCTCTCATTGGAGAAGGTTACAATAGTCCACAAACCTAATAAGACAAGGGGAAGATGTGATAGAGATGAATCTCACTCTGAGGGTCTGGTGGCCAAGGACAAAAGTCGTGATAGATCCAAGAATAGAAATCAGGGGAAGAACAGAGGAAGGTACAAGTCTAGTTATAGCAGTCCTCATGCCTAATAAGATAAGGAGGTGTAACAGAGATGAATCTCACTTTGAGGGTCTGCTGGACAGGGACAAAAGTCGTGGTAGATCCAAGGACTGAAATCAAAGGAAGAATAGTGGAAAGTCCAAGTCTAAGTCTAAGAAGGTAGAGTGCTACAAATGTCATCAGAAAGGAAACTATAAGAGAGATTGTCCTTTGCTAAAACAAAAAGCAGAGAGGAAGAGAGCAATCCATGCTGATTCAGCAAGTGTGACAGCAAATAGATCTGATGATGCGGAAGTGCTAGCAGATGATGTAGAATTCCTGGTAACATCATCAGGTAATGATCCTTTTCTTACATCTTGGACTATAGATTCTAAATTTTCGTTCCATTATTGTTCGCACAAGGAATGGTTTCATACCTACAAGAGCTATGAGGGTGGAGCAGTCGTGCTTAGCACTGATCAACCCTGCAAGGTGATAGGTATTGGGAACATTAGAATCTGGATGCATGATGGTGTCATCAAGACACTAGGAGAAGTCAAACATGTTCCAGAACTAAATAAGAATTGGATATCTCTTGGTTATTTAGAGAAGTTTAGACTCAATCTGTCAGCAACTCTAAACAGTGGTTTGTTTAGGTCAATAAAGGTGCTCTGATTGTTATGAAGGGCAGATTAAGAGCAACTTGTATAGATATATTAGGAGTACAGTTGTGGATAATATCGCTATAACATCTTCAGTAGAAAGTAGCACTGAAGATATCACTCTACGACATATGCGTCTGGGGCATATGAGGGCATATGAGAGAGAGAGAGAGGTACGATGTTAACTCCACAAAATAAAGTTGTTACCAGGGGTGAAATCATGCAAAGTAAATTTCTGCAAGTATTCCTCCAAGGCCTTCTCCACCTCCTATAAAACCCAAGACCTTGTTCCTACTAAGGGAGAGCTTTTGAAAAGAAGAGAAGAAGAAAACTGGAAGAAAAGGCTGCTGCAAACTTCAAAGAGGTGTGATAAGTGTGCATCTGTATGAGTTAATTTATGATATTTATATGTTTTATGAGCTTTAATATTAATACTTATGCACTTATCACACTTAATATCGATTTCCGATCAAAATGTTTAGTTTGATAAAATTAATTATAAATTGAGCAATAAATATGTTATTTTGCAGGCACTTGGCAAGAACTCCACAAGTCTATGCAAGAATGGGTCAAATATCATAAAGCATGAAAAGATAAAATAAAAAATAAATCAAAATCAAAATCAAAAAAATAAAACATTAACACCTCTATATAAATATTACGATATATATACATTCACTTATATATTATAAATAATATATATTCATATAATATACACATGCTATATATATCTATTCTATATTTAAAGGCTCATGAAGGCAGCCACGTTGAAGCTTCAAATCTTTCACATAAATCCTTCCTACGATATATATCACCATGTGTTTTATAACTATATAATATATATGTCGCAGGTGACTTTTGCAGGTGCAGCATGGTTGCTATCTTCACGTTGGAGCATGCAATGCAACATAGGCTCGGCTGGGTCCATGCATGCAAAAGGGCAGGCTTTTCCTCATGATGGCTTGCAGCTGGGCCATGCACATAAGGTGGCCCACGGCAGCGTCCACAAGGTCGACAGTGGCTCACACGTGAGCTTCTCTCATGCAACACGGTCGAAGTCGGCAGGAGGCAGCCATGGCTTCTCCATGCGTTGGGCGGCAATACAAGGCGAAGCCTCCACGTGGGCCATGCAAATGTGGTTGGCAGCGTCAGGTGCGAGCCCCCCCCCATGCATGCAGTTGGCGCGGCTGAAGCCAGAAGGGCGGACACGGCCTTCAGCTGGGTCTCACGCGGGCGGGCGAACATGCATGCAAACAAGTCGGCAGCGGCAGAGGAGATTCAATACGCAGCCAAGTCGCACTTCTTCACACGCGGCTTCACACACGCCGCTGTAGACGTACAGAGGAAACAAAGGGCTTATATAAGGCGGGGTGGAAGAGATAACAAGAGGAAGCTCTTGCAATTCATTTTAAAGTTCTCTTCTTGTTATTAGTTTTTGTAAGAAGGTTCAAGTGGTGTATTTGAAGAATCAAGGAGAGAGGGGCAGGAGGCCCCTTCAGATTTTAATTTCTTTCAATCTTATTATTCATTTAAATTATTAGAAGTTTTGAAATTTTGAGTAGTTGTTATTACAAGTTCTTAAGATTTTAACCCTTTCATAGCCATTTACGTGTTTTTCTAATCGTTATTTCAATTTCTTGTCTTCTTCAAAGTTGTTCATATTTCAATTCTACACATTTTCTATTTTTACTATTTTCTCTAATTCCTCTCCGTTTTTAAGTTATTGCATATTTTTCTAAGTTCTGTCCTGGTCGGTTACTATTTATCCGAGTTGATACCTTCTGTCATTTCTCCATTTTGAAGCTCTTCCAATCCTCTTTTCATTCTGAGTTCTTCATGAAAGTTGTTCCTCTCTTATAGATCTAACTTTTATTCTTCTACCACGTCCTCCAATTTTTCTTCGGTTTTGAGTTATTTTAATTTTTCCACAGTTCTGTCTTTAACGTTTTTACTGTTCATCCGTGCGCATAGGTTTCACGTTTTCTCAATTTTCACCTCCTTCCTCTCATTTTCTCTCTCTACACTATTCATAAAAGTTATTCCGAACTCTCTGATCTTTAATTTTGTCTTCTGTCACTTCTTCTAATTCTCGCCGGTTTAAAAGTTATTTTCATTCTAATGTCACCCTAGTTTCATTATAATTTTCTTTTCGTAGTTCTTTCATCCACTTCCCTTTCTTTACATCCTTCACACACCCTAAGACGGTTTCAATTCAATTCTCATGATTTTTAAATCTTAAAAACTCAAAGTTTTCAACTTTCAGATCTACTTCTCCCTGTGGATTCGACTCGGTCTCACCACTTAACTATTCTATTTATTTAATTTGTGGACCGAATATTTTAATTTGATAGCAGGACGTATTAACGACGTGCGTTTTTTCGCCATCAATTTTGGCACCGTTGCCAGGGAGGTTTGAATTTGAAGTTGATAATTTTGTGTTTTCTTTTATATACATATTGGTGCTCACTCTTATTTTTGCAGAAAAATAAAAGGGTCAGCAAAAGTACAAAAAAATAGAAAAATGTTGAAAATGTCAAAAAAATGTTATGTCTCCCCGAGGTAAGTCTTCTATATCTTCTACTCTTGTTATTTTTTATTTACCAAATAAAGAACGATGGAATACGATTAAAGTTAGTATTCTTACCCTCTTTCTATAGATTTAGTTTCTTTATTTTTACTTTCAATATGTAATTAGTTTTCATGCTTAGAAATGTTCTAAAACAAAAAAAAATAGAAGAAATAAAAAAATATGGTGGATTAACTCAGTTCACTAAAAAAAATAGAAAAATTAAAAACACAAAAAAAGGCATAACTTGGGCTCACTATCATCTTCGAAACTGGTGTCTAAGGCTAGAGGACAACGGCAAACACTATAAGTGGGAAAGTGGTTACTTAATTAGGACCTTGTGAAAGCAAGGGGAGCCTCCCACTTCCCCACCTGTTACCTGGCCGGTGGACAAGTTTGATAGTGAATCTAAGTTAGACTTTGTTTGAGAATTTATTTGTATAAAAAAATCAAAAAAAAGAAGAAAAAATAAAATATATGAAAAATGGTGAGAGCATAAGTTTTCATCTATGGATTGGGCACACAAATTAGACAGTTTTGACCAATTGGCTCATAAATTTGATCAATTTCTAGCCATAGATCGAGACCCTTTCATACCACCTAGTCGCCATGACAATAATCACATGTGGGTTAACCCGACCCATTATGTAGGTGGTTGCCCAAACCAAAACTCATATCTCACCCAAAATAGCCCGACTTATTATGAAAGTCCATATTCGTGGTCGGCTCAAAATGAGATCCCGTCACCTATGATGGCCCAGTCTCCATCGTTTACCCAAGATCAGGCTCAAACCACTCAGTTCTTCCAAGGGGGCCATGATCTACCTTTCACCCCGGAGCAAGGCCAATATGATCAACGGTTTTCTCAGCCCGATTATGAATTATCCTCAGATACTTATAACTCTAGCTGGGAAAATCATCCAACAATCTCTTGGATGGACCAAGCGAGACAAACCCACATGTCTCAAGACCTCTCCACACCTTATTTTGATCCATGTCCAAACAACTTTAATTCTGGTTGGAGAGATCAACATGATTCTTCTTGGGAGTCTTATCAGGATCAAGCCCAAAGTCCTCGAGAACAAGATTTTCCAAATTGGGCTCTGTATCCCAATGATTCATACAATCAACCCTATTATGAGGATCAACCCATACACTCTCCACCCCCTCATTCTCAGACTGAGTGCCCTTCAAACTACTATCCATCACAGTCTGACTGTAATGCCCCGGATTTTTCAGATATTTTCGGATCATTTTAGTGGGTCTCGGAGTGTATTTTGTGCTTTACACGTGTTTTTCCCTGATGTGCCTTCGGAACTCTTTGCAGGGCAAACCGTGGCGTTCTACGACTCCAGGACAGTACCACTGCGTTGTGTTCCTTCCGAGGATCACAGTGGTAATTTTTCGTAATTTTCTGAATTTATCAAATTTTCGGGTTTTCCTATATATACTAACCCTTTCCTCTCTCCCCCTCTCATTCTCTCTTTCTCACTCTCTCTCTTCTCTCACGCCCTCTTTCTCCCCTCTCTTCTCCGGCGGCCGACGGAGCGAGGCGGGGGCGAGGCGGAGGCGGCGCGGGTGAGGACGCGGGCGAGGATGGGCGAGGATCGAGGCGGTGGAGGCGCGTGGGAGCTCGTGGCGCGGTCGCGAGCCGGCGAGGGTTTCACGGCGTTTCTTCGCGGATCGGCGAGCTCGGGGCGCGAAATCTTCGGTGGAGGTAGGGTGATGGTTTCCCAGCTCGTGCACTTCCTTTCCCGCGAGTTTCGTAGGCCGTGGTGAGCCGAGCGGGTGGAATCGGGGTTTTTGGGCAAAACCCATGTTTTAGGGCTTGTGGGCCGATCTCCCGTTTCATTGCGTTTTTGGCCGATCCGAGGCCGTAGATGCATGCTAGGGGCTTCTGGGGAGCTTCCCCCTTGTTTTCCCCCTCTCCTGTGGAGGTATGGGGGCGTGGGACGAGTTTTGGGTCGTTTCCCGCCGTAGCGTTCTCGGAAGGAAGTGACGGTCCTTCCAGTGACCGTCACTTGGTGTAACGCGCCTAGGCAGGGCCGTTACATCCCCCTTCTGTTGGCCTTTGGTGGTCTGTGGGTGTGACGGTCCCACGATAGACCGTCAGGTGCTGTGACGCACCAGGGCTAGACCGTTAGAGTCTCTTCCGTTGGTTTTCGGGTCAGGCGTGTGACGCACCAGGGCTGGCGCGTCACAGCCTTGTGACGCCCCAGGGTGGGTGCGTCACATTCCCTGTTACCCAGCTGAGGGCTGGGGGTGTGACGGTGCCGTCTGGACCGTTACTTGCTTGTAACGCGCCCAGGGTGGGCCGTCAGAGTCGTTTTATCCGTTGGAAGGGCAGCGTGTGTGACGCGCCAGGCCAGACGCGCTACATCCGTGTAACGCGTTGAGGCAGGCGCGTTACATCCTGCTTTCACGCTGAGCGCGTGAGGCATGTAACGCACCAGGGAGAGCGCGTTACATTCGTGTAACGCGCTGGGCCAGGCGCGTTACATCCTGCGTTCTTTGGGCCGTGTGACGGTCTGCGTTCGACCGCCAGGTGGAAGTGACGGTCCCGCCTAGACCGTTACAGCCGTGTGACGGTCTAGGGCTAGACCGTCAGGCTCTGGTTGCACCGAGGCGAGTTTCTGTGTTCTCCGCCTTGCTCCGCGATGTGTGGATCCCCGGTCGACCCGGTTGGGACCCAGTGGTCGACCTGCGGTCTCGTGAGTGTCCCAGACACCCGTGGGATTCTGTGTCCGTGTTTTGAGGGTGTCGGGAGGACCGTGTTACCTCGTTTGGCGTGCCCAGAGGGTTGAGAGCCCGGGTGACTTCTCGTGTGTTGGGCTTTCGGGTTCGCTCGATCGAGTCACCGTGTATCGGTGTGAGTGCGGTGGGGTCTCCCCCGCGTGTCGTGGGTTTTCTTTGGAAGGCGATTCCCGTGTGGGCCAGGTGCTTGGCCTTGGACTGCGAGTCCAGTTATCCGGCCTGGGGCTGGAGGTTTCCCGCTTGCTTCAAGATGGGAAATCGTCGTGGCGGCTTGTGTGCTGCCTTGGGAATCGTGCTTCTGCATTTTCCGTGTGGCCCGTGTGAGTGGCCTTAGTCCTTTGCGTTCCCTCTCCGAGGGAGTGGTCTTGGCGACTCGTGTGTTGTGTCGGTACTCGTGCTACCGTGGTTTTAGACCTAGAGATTGGACTAGATTGACGGCCCGGTGCTGTCGCGTGCAACGGTCTTGACCCCGAGTCTTGTGACTCAAGGACCGTTGGGTGTAGTGCGTCTGGAGGACTGTCCAGAGTCCAGTGGCTTAGCGCCACTTGAGTTTTCTCGACTCTAGCGCACGGTGCGTGCGTGGCCGTGGACTGTGAGTCCCGTTTCTTCTCCGACTGTGGTCACCGTGCGACGGGGCCGGTACGTGGAGTGGTTCCCGTACGTCGTCGGATTCGGACGTTGTTTTCCGTTGACTTGGGAGTCTACTCCCTCAGTGACCCTCCACTAGTCGTAGCCCACCAGTACGAGGTGCTGGTCTCACCTGGGAGTGGTGTACGGGCACCCACCTTTCGAGACGGTTTGTGGACCGGTTACCGTAGGCCCCTCGTCGGTAGCCAGAGTCCGGCTACGGGGGAAAACCGGTCAGAGGACCAGACCTAGTGACGCAAGGTCTGTGTGTGCACACGTGGTTGGGGGCGGTTGGACCCACGTCGACGGACGTGACCCCAGCTAGTCACTTGTTTGTGGTTACTTGTACGGTGTTCGCGCCTCGGGTAGGACCTACCACGTCAGGCGGTTCACCTGCGGTGCGGTGTAAGACGTCAGGGGACGCTACCGGCTGTGCTTCTAGTGGGTGGTACTCCTGTCGAGTACGGAGTGACAGACTGTCAGTCTCTGTGTCTTTGACCTTCGGGTTTTTGGTCGTGTTGACCGGTGAGTTCGGTTGTTTCACCTTGGCGCGTGTGTCGGTTCTTGCGCCGTGAGATTAGTACTAGTGGCTTTACCGAGGTTGGGTCTTGTTGTGCGGTGCCCGCGATCGGGTGGTCGGGGTTGCACCTTGGACAGCGTGTCCAGGTCGGCTGTGTCCGAGGGACAGGCCTCTACGGCGTGGTTGCCGTGTGTTCTTACTTCGGTAGGTGATACTAGCGTGGTTCGGTAGCTTCGACTGTGTGATCGAGGTCTGCCTTCTTGCAGTAGGAGTAGCTGTAGTGCCGAGTTTTGACCGGCCACCGGTTTGCTGTTCCTGCTGTAGTTGTAGCTTCCTTTCCGCTACCGCCGTTGTTTCCGGTTGGGGTTCCGCGGGATCCCTGCTGAGTCTCTGTTTTGGAGACTCATTCCCTGCTTTTCAGGTGTAGCGGTTCTTCCTCGTGGTTCGAGGGTGCGGAGCGGAGGTTCTCAGTTGCCAGCTTGCTGGGCCGAGTGTTCACTTGGCATGTGGTACGCTTTACTGCTTTAGACTGTACTTTCTGTTGGACTGGACTCTGTTGTAGTTGTTTATTTAATTCTGTTAATTGTTGAGTTGTCCTGCTTTATTTCCTATTTCTTTGTGCCTCCACACTCCTTCTAGCCCTTCCGAGCCCTCCCGGCTCGTGGGCGGCGGTGCGAGTCTCGGGTTATCGGGCCTTCCCGGTAATCGGATTCTCGGGTCGTTACAGCTGGTATCAGAGCGGTGGTTGTGGACGTACATAGAAATTCAAGATATTGCAGTGATCAGAGTCCGTAAGGTCCAGTACAGTCGGCAGCTGGCTTAGGGTTTTGTGTTCGTTTTTCGCCTTGTTTCTCGCCTGAGAGCTTGAGTGCGCTGTGCGGCGCTGTGAAGGTGGTTGCTGTCCGCGGCTTTCGTGCCAGCATGGGGTCTAAGGATCGAGGTCGAGAGTCTTCTCCCTCATCGGTGGTGGCCCTGGTTGTGCTGCGTTGGGCAGAGGTTGCTGGCAGGCGTGAGCTCGCGGTGCTGCGTTCGAGGAACCTACAGCGTGGTCAGGTGGCTGGTGCGGACTGTTCTTGGTTAAGTGGCCGTGAGCGTGCTCTGAGGGAGCTGCTGTCGGTTTTTGGTCACTCTAGCTTGAGGTTTGTCCAGCCCCTGAGGCGTTCTGATCGAGAAGTGTGCTCCGGTGAGCGGAATGTCTTCTCGGTGAGCTGCTGTTTCGTCGAGCCTGATGTCCTTGTCGTGTTCTGTGGAGTCAGAAACGACGTGTC
This sequence comes from Amorphophallus konjac, assembly GCA_022559845.1. Taxonomy (NCBI): domain Eukaryota; kingdom Viridiplantae; phylum Streptophyta; class Magnoliopsida; order Alismatales; family Araceae; genus Amorphophallus; species Amorphophallus konjac. Next base: position 21,122,095 of record CM040128.1, read on the forward strand.
GGTCCCGATTGTTTTGCGGATTTCGAGGTAGGATTGGGCTATGGTGTCCCAGTAAGTCTTGCTCCTGCGCTCTTGTATGCGAAGGGGTTGTTCGCCTTGGATTTGGTCTGAGGTGTGAAGGTTCCGCGGTGAGTTTCGGGACTCGAGGATGAGCGTCGACGGTTGTCGTTACGGCTCGTGTTACGGCTCTTGGCATGCCGTGTTGCAGTTCGAGGAATTGCAGCGGTGGTGCATCGAGAGGTGCTGTAATGGTGGTCCGACGTGACACTCGTCGAGTGTGTCGAAGGCGCTGACCTGATGGAAGCGATGGTTTTCCTTGGTGCTGGATGGTGCTGTTTCCAGCGTGCGCGAGGTTTGAGGTCAGGTCGAGCGTGGAGTCCTTCCGTTGGTCGGAAGTGCGTTTGGTCTCCCCTTTGGTTGGAGAGACTGTGTTGGGTTAAGGTTCGTCGTCTTGCATTGCGTGCCCGGATTGGTTGGCCTTGCGTGCCATGAAGTCCGTGCGAGACGTGCTCCTTGTCTTGGCAAGGTGGCTGCCTGTGAGAAGTTGTGCCCGTTCCCTTGTTGTGTGAGGGTGTGCTGGCGCTTTTCCGGAAGGACGAGTGCTGGTTGGGCGGTGTTTGCTTTCTTGGCTGTGCGCGCGGATTTGAGTGCGCAGCGGAAGCGTGGTGGGCCCATAACCCACTGGTTCAGGATCGTAGCGTTGGTTGCTACGGGTGGATTCTTGAGTTCGCGTTCAGCATCGGAGGATTGGTTCCTTGGTGTGAAACGTGTTGTTGCCATGCCGTTGCTCGAGGTATTATGGTTGTTGGCACTGGCAAGTTGGAGTGTTGGGAAAAGTGCTGGCTAGTGCGCCGCATGAGTACCATGTTCCTGTGATGGAAGCCGTGTCAGGCGTCGGTGTTGGACCTGGATGGGGTTGTTGAGAATGTCGCCTGACGGTGGTCGAGGACGTGTTGATCAGAGTCGGTGGCTTGGCGCCCGACTTGTGTTCCCAATCGTGTCCTCGGTTGAGATCGTGCTTTGAGGATGTGGTCTCTGGCAGACTATGGGTCCCGGTTGGCGGCTGTGAGTGGCTGGTGAGCCTAACCGGGTGACCGACCATAGTAACGTCTGTTGGTTCTACGGTCTTGTCGGATTGTGACGGTGAGATGGTTATTGCTTAGGGACCCGTGAGCACTGTTCAGGTGGTGTCCCGTGGCTCTGTGGTAAGGGCGGAATCGGGATTGGCGGGTGTCCACTTGGATTGATCGAAGGATTTGATGAGACCAGATGGATGAGTGACGCCTGTGGGCGGAGGCCTTTTGTGAGGTGGGCGTCGGAGGATGGTCCTTGATAGGACGTTGGTGTCGCAAAGGTTATCCCTGGTTGGGTGACTAGCATGGGGTGGTTCCCTATAAGTCTGAGTCCCGTGAGGCGATGACTGAAGACGCCATGTTCTGTCATTTGGTTTCGTCGTGCTCCCCGAGAGGGTCGAGTTGGCGAGCAGTTGGTGACCAGTGGATGGTCTTTTCAGAGACGGAAGATGCTGGTTGTTGGGGCTCGAGCGTGGCGAGAGCCGTGTGCCAGCGAGACCTTTGATGGTCGTTTCTGTGATGTGCCTTTCCGGATGGGATCTGGACTTTGTCGGAGTTTATCTTCTGACGAGAGTTGGCACAGTGTTATGTCCGGCTTTCGGCTTGCCATGTGTGGGGTGTTTCTTGGTGTTGAGCCGATGTGCTGGTTGCGGTCTGCTGAGATGGCTGCTTGAGCTGGTGGAGGCTCTGTTTTGGTTGCTCCCTTGAGGAGGGTGTGCGACCTGTCAGCTGGTTGCGAAGCTGATGTGTGTTTTGTCTGCTGACCATTGGATGGATCAGTAGCTGTTGCTCGTATCGAGGGTGGTGATTCTTCGGTGAGCGAGATCGTGGCTGCGGCGCCATGGTGGATTCTCGCGTTGTCTGAGGTGATGCCAGACTGTGTCCTTTGGTATATGCCTGCTCTGTGGCCGGTGTGCTCGGCGCGAGGAGCGAGGTGTTGTGTGTGATTGTGAGTCTGGCTGTGTTCCTCAGGATCCGTGTTTTCGTGAGAATCGAGGTTTTCTGTGCTGGGGCCCTGACAGCGTGTCAGTTGGTTCAGTGTTCTTCCCCTAGGACGTCGTGCTAGGTCCTGAATTTCGAGGACGAAATTCCTTTAAGGGGGGAGGGCTGTAATGCCCCGGATTTTTCAGATATTTTCGGATCATTTTAGTGGGTCTCGGAGTGTATTTTGTGCTTTACACGTGTTTTTCCCTGATGTGCCTTCGGAACTCTTTGCAGGGCAAACCGTGGCGTTCTACGACTCCAGGACAGTACCACTGCGTTGTGTTCCTTCCGAGGATCACAGTGGTAATTTTTCGTAATTTTCTGAATTTATCAAATTTTCGGGTTTTCCTATATATACTAACCCTTTCCTCTCTCCCCCTCTCATTCTCTCTTTCTCACTCTCTCTCTTCTCTCACGCCCTCTTTCTCCCCTCTCTTCTCCGGCGGCCGACGGAGCGAGGCGGGGGCGAGGCGGAGGCGGCGCGGGTGAGGACGCGGGCGAGGATGGGCGAGGATCGAGGCGGTGGAGGCGCGTGGGAGCTCGTGGCGCGGTCGCGAGCCGGCGAGGGTTTCACGGCGTTTCTTCGCGGATCGGCGAGCTCGGGGCGCGAAATCTTCGGTGGAGGTAGGGTGATGGTTTCCCAGCTCGTGCACTTCCTTTCCCGCGAGTTTCGTAGGCCGTGGTGAGCCGAGCGGGTGGAATCGGGGTTTTTGGGCAAAACCCATGTTTTAGGGCTTGTGGGCCGATCTCCCGTTTCATTGCGTTTTTGGCCGATCCGAGGCCGTAGATGCATGCTAGGGGCTTCTGGGGAGCTTCCCCCTTGTTTTCCCCCTCTCCTGTGGAGGTATGGGGGCGTGGGACGAGTTTTGGGTCGTTTCCCGCCGTAGCGTTCTCGGAAGGAAGTGACGGTCCTTCCAGTGACCGTCACTTGGTGTAACGCGCCTAGGCAGGGCCGTTACATCCCCCTTCTGTTGGCCTTTGGTGGTCTGTGGGTGTGACGGTCCCACGATAGACCGTCAGGTGCTGTGACGCACCAGGGCTAGACCGTTAGAGTCTCTTCCGTTGGTTTTCGGGTCAGGCGTGTGACGCACCAGGGCTGGCGCGTCACAGCCTTGTGACGCCCCAGGGTGGGTGCGTCACATTCCCTGTTACCCAGCTGAGGGCTGGGGGTGTGACGGTGCCGTCTGGACCGTTACTTGCTTGTAACGCGCCCAGGGTGGGCCGTCAGAGTCGTTTTATCCGTTGGAAGGGCAGCGTGTGTGACGCGCCAGGCCAGACGCGCTACATCCGTGTAACGCGTTGAGGCAGGCGCGTTACATCCTGCTTTCACGCTGAGCGCGTGAGGCATGTAACGCACCAGGGAGAGCGCGTTACATTCGTGTAACGCGCTGGGCCAGGCGCGTTACATCCTGCGTTCTTTGGGCCGTGTGACGGTCTGCGTTCGACCGCCAGGTGGAAGTGACGGTCCCGCCTAGACCGTTACAGCCGTGTGACGGTCTAGGGCTAGACCGTCAGGCTCTGGTTGCACCGAGGCGAGTTTCTGTGTTCTCCGCCTTGCTCCGCGATGTGTGGATCCCCGGTCGACCCGGTTGGGACCCAGTGGTCGACCTGCGGTCTCGTGAGTGTCCCAGACACCCGTGGGATTCTGTGTCCGTGTTTTGAGGGTGTCGGGAGGACCGTGTTACCTCGTTTGGCGTGCCCAGAGGGTTGAGAGCCCGGGTGACTTCTCGTGTGTTGGGCTTTCGGGTTCGCTCGATCGAGTCACCGTGTATCGGTGTGAGTGCGGTGGGGTCTCCCCCGCGTGTCGTGGGTTTTCTTTGGAAGGCGATTCCCGTGTGGGCCAGGTGCTTGGCCTTGGACTGCGAGTCCAGTTATCCGGCCTGGGGCTGGAGGTTTCCCGCTTGCTTCAAGATGGGAAATCGTCGTGGCGGCTTGTGTGCTGCCTTGGGAATCGTGCTTCTGCATTTTCCGTGTGGCCCGTGTGAGTGGCCTTAGTCCTTTGCGTTCCCTCTCCGAGGGAGTGGTCTTGGCGACTCGTGTGTTGTGTCGGTACTCGTGCTACCGTGGTTTTAGACCTAGAGATTGGACTAGATTGACGGCCTGGTGCTGTCGCGTGCAACGGTCTTGACCCCGAGTCTTGTGACTCAAGGACCGTTGGGTGTAGTGCGTCTGGAGGACTGTCCAGAGTCCAGTGGCTTAGCGCCACTTGAGTTTTCTCGACTCTAGCGCACGGTGCGTGCGTGGCCGTGGACTGTGAGTCCCGTTTCTTCTCCGACTGTGGTCACCGTGCGACGGGGCCGGTACGTGGAGTGGTTCCCGTACGTCGTCGGATTCGGACGTTGTTTTCCGTTGACTTGGGAGTCTACTCCCTCAGTGACCCTCCACTAGTCGTAGCCCACCAGTACGAGGTGCTGGTCTCACCTGGGAGTGGTGTACGGGCACCCACCTTTCGAGACGGTTTGTGGACCGGTTACCGTAGGCCCCTCGTCGGTAGCCAGAGTCCGGCTACGGGGGAAAACCGGTCAGAGGACCAGACCTAGTGACGCAAGGTCTGTGTGTGCACACGTGGTTGGGGGCGGTTGGACCCACGTCGACGGGCGTGACCCCAGCTAGTCACTTGTTTGTGGTTACTTGTACGGTGTTCGCGCCTCGGGTAGGACCTACCACGTCAGGCGGTTCACCTGCGGTGCGGTGTAAGACGTCAGGGGACGCTACCGGCTGTGCTTCTAGTGGGTGGTACTCCTGTCGAGTACGGAGTGACAGACTGTCAGTCTCTGTGTCTTTGACCTTCGGGTTTTTGGTCGTGTTGACCGGTGAGTTCGGTTGTTTCACCTTGGCGCGTGTGTCGGTTCTTGCGCCGTGAGATTAGTACTAGTGGCTTTACCGAGGTTGGGTCTTGTTGTGCGGTGCCCGCGATCGGGTGGTCGGGGTTGCACCTTGGACAGCGTGTCCAGGTCGGCTGTGTCCGAGGGACAGGCCTCTACGGCGTGGTTGCCGTGTGTTCTTACTTCGGTAGGTGGTACTAGCGTGGTTCGGTAGCTTCGACTGTGTGATCGAGGTCTGCCTTCTTGCAGTAGGAGTAGCTGTAGTGCCGAGTTTTGACCGGCCACCGGTTTGCTGTTCCTGCTGTAGTTGTAGCTTCCTTTCCGCTACCGCCGTTGTTTCCGGTTGGGGTTCCGCGGGATCCTTGCTGAGTCTCTGTTTTGGAGACTCATTCCCTGCTTTTCAGGTGTAGCGGTTCTTCCTCGTGGTTCGAGGGTGCGGAGCGGAGGTTCTCAGTTGCCAGCTTGCCGGGCCGAGTGTTCACTTGGCATGTGGTACGCTTTACTGCTTTAGACTGTACTTTCTGTTGGACTGGACTCTGTTGTAGTTGTTTATTTATTTCTGTTAATTGTTGAGTTGTCCTGCTTTATTTCCTATTTCTTTGTGCCTCCACACTCCTTCTAGCCCTTCCGAGCCCTCCCGGCTCGTGGGCGGCGGTGCGAGTCTCGGGTTATCGGGCCTTCCCGGTAATCGGATTCTCGGGTCGTTACACTGACTCTCAGCCCACTTTGAATAAGGAGAAGATGTTTGATCAATTGACACGACTCTTCCAAACTCAACAAGCCTTCCAAGAACAACTACAAAACTTTGAGGCCCAAGTGAGCAGGGTTACTCAAACCATCATGGAAATGAAAGTAGACCAAATATCTAGCAACTCCACTACAAGTCTTAAGGGCCAACTTCCTAGATTTGATAACACTCAAAGTCCATATGATCAATCCATAAGTCCCCAATCTAACACTCATATCACTTTTGATCTTGAGGGGATCATGGAAGAGTCTAATGAGGAGGACTTAAAGGAAGAGCAGCCTAAGATGCATACACCCAACTCCGTTTGTGAAGAGGATTATGATGAATCTGATGATTTTGAGGCAGGGGGAGAAGAAGAGGAAGAGGATTTGCCAGTCAATGATCAAATTCCATTACTTTTCCTTCCTGAATTTGATGAATCTTCCTTCCAAGTGAATGACGAAGAAAATGTGAGTGTGGATAAAGAATTGAGTGTGGCCGTAGATCTATCTTCTTGGGTAATTGAGGAACCGGGACCTCCATTTGAAATTCACTCTAGCCGGGCATCTCCTGATTTAGGGGAGGATGTGGATCTTTTACCCACCCCTGACCTTGGTGAATCCACAATCATTCCAAATATTTTGCCACTCGCCAACTGGTCGGATCCATCAGACGCTTATGAGAATCCGTGTGTTAAGGAACAAACTTCTTTCATTCCTAATCCTCCTTATCTCCTTAACCCTGGCCATGTGGTGGATTCCCCAAAATTCCATAATAGCCTCATCCTCTCTCACCTAAACGATACGCAAGTACATCTTAAAAGTGAGGATGAAGAAGAAAAGTTGAGGGAAATTAAGGTCCGCATTGATGTGTTTAATACTTATAAAGACCTTAAACATACAGAGGAATATTTTGTAATTGAAGATATGATAATTCCTTCGTCATTCTCTGACCGAGGGGGTCCGTCCAAATTCCTAGACCCACCTTGGCATGTTTCTAGCCCACATGCAGATGCATATAATCTTTTCCTCCAATGGTACAAGGGCTGGAATTTATCGGAGGATAAGATCACTTGGTGGCTCATTCTGAATGCCACACGTTGGCTAGTGAGTTGCATTGCGTCTGGCTGACGACGTTAAACCAAGCGCTTCTTGGGAGGCAACCCAAACCTTTAATGGTTTCGTGTGCTAATAAATGGCTTCTTGGGAGTCAACCCAAGTTTTTATTGTGATTTTTGTTTTTATTTTTCAGGTTTGAATAAAGATAAGTTGGAGGGAAAAGATGATTGCTTACTCTGTTACTCAGCTTTGCCAAGCCGTCACAAGCCAACCTGTCAAAATTCTCCATCAGGTTGTCCCGTTCCTTCCCAAAATTCATGTCTACATTGTTCTAATACTCCACATTATTCATGCCATTGAGGACAATGCCATTTAAGTTGGGGGGACGAAAACCATGTTGCACATGTTGCATTCATATACAACCTCATTTTTTTTCAAAAACAAACTACAAACACCCAACTGAGTTTTCTTGCTTCATGCTTCCATTGAAAGTAATTCTGGAATAGAAATGACTGGATAAGGATGATGGAAAATGTATTTACTCTAGCCATGGAAAACTGATCTAAGAATCTCTTTAAAGTTCATGTGCACTTTAGAAAACTAAAATCACTTTGCACGCTAATGAAACAAACAAGACAAGCCTTCTGCTATTTTGGGTGTGTTGCCTGATATTCTGCACTTCTTGAAGAAGAGATCTTTTATAAGCTTTCTGCCATGTTATCTATTGAAAAACATGAATAGAAAAACACCATGAAAAATGTTCCGATTCTGAGTAACCGGGCCTACTTCACCTAAGACGTGTTGAGGTTCGCGTCAAAAGGAAAAGGGAACCTTGATCTGTGTAATCGGGCCTACTTCACCTAAGACGTGTTGAGGTTCGCGTAAAACAGTGAAGAGTAGTGCAGCATCATGTGTGTATAGAAAAAAAGTAGAGAGAAAAAAAATAGAGATCCCAAAAGGGACAAAATAATAAGGCAGACAAAAGCTATTATGCTTAATGCTCTGATTAAGAAGTACAGGGTTGAAGGACACTTGCTTAGAATAGCAAATGGGGGACGCACTTGTCTACGTTGTGAATTTTAGTATTACACATGCACAAATGCTACTGAATTTTAATTAGAATTCTTGATCATGTACCCTAATTTCCTACATAAGGCTAGTATGTGTTAATGATTCCAAATTCCTAATCTTTAATTGACTATATGAAAGATGATCTGAAAATGAGGCATAGATATTTTAAACTCTTGTTGGTCCTAAATTCAAAATTGTTTACATTGCTAAGAGACTAGCAATGAGTAAGTTGGGGGGTGTGATAAGTGTGCATCTGTATGAGTTAATTTATGATATTCATATGTTTTATGAGCTTTAATATTAATACTTATGCACTTATCACACTTAATACCGATTTCCGATCAAAATGTTTAGTTTGATAAAATTAATTATAAATTGAGCAATAAATATGTTATTTTGCAGGTACTTGACAAGAACTCCACAAGTCTATGCAAGAATGGGTCAAATATCATAAAGCATGAAAAGATAAAATAAAAATAAATCAAAATCAAAATCAAAAAAATAAAACATTAACACCTCTATATAAATATTACGATATATATACATTCACTTATATATTATAAATAATATATATTCATATAATATACACATGCTATATATATCTATTCTATATTTAAAGGCTCATGAAGGCAGCCACGTTGAAGCTTCAAATCTTTCACATAAATCCTTCCTACGATATATATCACCATGTGTTTTATAACTATATAATATATATGTCGCAGGTGACTTTTGCAGGTGCAGCATGGTTGCTATCTTCACGTTGGAGGATGCAATGCAACATAGGCTCGGCTGGGTCCATGCATGTAAAAGGGCAGGCTTTTCCTCATGATGGCTTGCGGCTGGGCCATGCACGTAAGGTGGCCCACGGCAGCGTCCACAAGGTCGGCAGTGGCTCACACGTGAGCTTCTCTCATGCAACACGGTCGAAGTCGGCAGGAGGCAGCCATGCGGCAGGAGGCGAAGCCTCCACGTGGGCCATGCAAATGTGGTTGGCAGCGTCAGGTGCGACCATGCATGCAGTTGGCGCGGCTGAAGCCAGAAGGGCGGACACGGCCTTCAGCTGGGTCTCACGCGGGCGGGCGAACATGCATGCAAACAAGTCGGCAGCGGCAGAGGAGATTCAACACGCAGCCAAGTCGCACTTCTTCACACGCGGCTTCACACACGCCGCTGTGGACGTACAGAGGAAACAAAGGGCTTATATAAGGAGGGGTGGAAGAGACAACAAGAGGAAGCTCTTGTAATTCATTTTAAAGTTCTCTTCTTGTTATTAATTTTTGTAAGAAAGTTCAAGTGGTGTATTTGAAGAATCAAGGAGAGAGGGACAAGAGACCCCTTCAGGTTTTAATTTCTTTCAATCTTATTATTCATTTAAATTATTAGAAGTTTTGAAATTTTGAGTAGTGATTATTACAAGTTCTTAAGATTTTAGCCCTTTCATAGCCATTTACGTGTTTTTCTAATCGCTATTTCAATTTCTTGTCTTCTTCAAAGTTGTTCATATTTCAATTCTACACATTTTCTATTTTTACTATTTTCTCTAATTCCTCTCCGTTTTTAAGTTATTGCATATTTTTCTAAGTTCTATCCTGGTCGGTTACTATTCATCCGAATTGATACCTTCTGCCATTTCTCCATTTTGAAGCCCTTCCAATCCTCTTTTCATTCTGAGCTCTTCATGAAAGTTGTTCCTCTCTTATAGATCTAACTTTTATTCTTCTACCACGTCCTCCAATTCTTCTTCGGTTTTGAGTTATTTTAATTTTTCCACAGTTCTGTCTTTAACGTTTTTACTGTTCATCCGCGCGCATAGGTTCCATGTTTTCTCAATTTTCACCTCCTTCCTCTCATTTTCTCTCCCTACACTCTTCATAAAAGTTATTCCGAGCCCTCTGATCTTTAATTTTGTCTTCTGTCACTTCTTCTAATTCTCGCCGGTTTAAAAGTTATTTTCATTCTAATGTCACCCTAGTTTCATTATAATTTTCTTTTCGTAGTTCTTTCATCCACTTCCCTTTCTTTACATCCTTCACACACCCTAAGGCGGTTTCAATTCAATTCTCATGATTTTTATATCTTAAAAACTCAAAGTTTTCAACTTTTAGATCTACTTCTCCCTGTGGATTCGACTCGGTCTCACCACTTAACTATTCTATTTATTTAATTTGTGGACCGAATATTTTAATTTGATAGTGGGGCGTATTAACGACGTACGTTTTTTCGCCATCAAGGTGAGAGGAGGAGGTCGCCCTTCTCCCTATGGAAGTTGTTTTGAAAGCTTCGCAAAAAAGCCCTCATGTCAGGGTTATATGTAAAAATACCCCATGTGGGGGAGTTTATGTTATTCAAAGAAGGAGAAAATGAATCCTACGAATCCTTCTGGAAATTTCTCTCTGGTGTATCATATTAAGAAGAAAAGACCATCGAAATTGTGGAAATATCTTCCGCTATTCCTAAAATTGCAGAAATATATTCTGCTATGCAGAAAATTGCAAAAAAAATAACACCAATTGTGTAGGAATTGCAGAAATATCTGCTGCTGTCCAGAAAATTGCAGAAATGGCCCCAATGACAGCAAATTACAAAGATGTCCCCGGAAGACATGAAAGTCCAAAATACCCTCCAAAGGAGGAGAATTGCAAATACAACTCCCGATCGAGGGAAAATTGTAAATATACCCTGCCTTAGGGCGAACAAGTCCTCCCAAGGGTCGACAATGTAATCGAAATCTTTGGCAATCAATCAAAGGTGTTCGGACTCGTCCGATGTAAATTAACACCGACTCTGGTCGGTGGGGAAAGGTCCTGTACACGAACCCTAAATCGTCTGATAAACCCAAAAACACGGAATTAACAAATGTGCCTAAATAAATGCATGTTTATCCAACGAAATGGATACCCCAAGATTCCGCATGTTAAACAACGATGTCTGAAAATTAATATGGCAGGTGAGCAATTGTGCAACTTAACGAAGGATAGAACAATGTAGCAAAGCACTTGCATAACAAATGATGGTGCAATTTGCAGACAAATCCTAAGCTGAAACAGGGATAATTTGAGCTCAAATGTGAAATTTCTAATCTTGACCATAATTGGCACAGCAATTTTTCTAGCATCATAATCATCGAATGGAATGGCATCAGCAGCATCAGATGGCATCTCTAGATTACTCTTCAGTGTTTTTGATGCAAATGATCCAAAAAAACAGCACTTATACCAGATCCAAAACCACCGAACCTCAAATGTGACCTGAAGATGGTTTGGAATTATTACAGCTGGGTTATCTTTAGCCTGTGTTATGGAGACATCCTCCTTGTCCAAACAAAGTCGCTGCAAGCTAGCAACAGTAGATGATATGTCCATATTGACAGCATTTCCTTCATGATGCTCCATGTTTTGTATTTGAAACTGGTAGGAATCCATGTCATCATTAGGGCCTCGATCCAAACCAGACTCTCCTCCCAAACTATCCACCTGTATGTGTTTGTCAGATCCTGTCACAGGTCTCACGGAATCTTCTGTCTGAATATCACCATCTACATTTCCCTTCATGACATGTATTTCATTTATCAGTGAACTATGGTGCAAACTGACTCCATCAACATGTAACTTTAATGATGTCGAGGAGTCAGCATAAACAACAGAAGCAGCACTTGTTTCCGAAAGGGAGGCACAACTTCCTGCAGTTCCTTGATGAAATACAGCCATACAGGCCACCCATCATGGGACGTATACAGGCCCACAGAAACACAGGCTCATAAACTATACCTGAATCAACAGAAATAGAATTTTCATGGTGTGATTCTGACAGAACTGTTGAGCTTGAACCCTTAGCATTTATGGGCTGACTGGTTGATGAATTAACATTATGAGATACATTAGGATTAGTTGGAGCAACTGGTGCTCTTGAGATCTTGCCTGGAGGTCTACCCATCTTCACAATGTCAGTCAAAGTGCGCTGACCTGGCATCCCAGCCCAAGCATTCTGGATGTCCACTAAAGAGTGTGAAGACATGCTATCAGCTGAGGCAGTCAAGCATCCTGTGGTCTCCAGAGGAAGAACAGAGTCACTCGGAGGGGTGGAGCTCTTGGTAGTACTAGTCCCTCCAACAGTAGAGAATGAAAGAGATGGGGTGCGATCTACACACTGCTGAAGCTGGGAATTCAGATGAGAGAATTTGATTTTACTGGCATTAGGGGATTTTGCATCAACAAGAACTTAGGAACTTGAGAATGAATGATTAGTGGAGGATCTAAAACGAGAATGTAATGCTTCAACAAATTCTGACCAAGAAACGGAGAGTTTTGTAGCAAGAAAACTCCAATACCAATGTAAAGCCTTACCCTGGAGGTGGAATGAAGCAGAGTCAACCCTGTGACCTATTGGGGTGTGGTGGAAACAGAAATAATCATTTGCTTTCTTAGTCCATAGAGAGGGATCATAACTACCATCATAGATTGAGAAATTGAGTAAATCAGATGAACAGGAGTGGACATTAGACAAACCCGGAGGAAAAGAAGAACAAGAATTGTTTAGTAGAGCCAAGAACATGGAAACCTGACAGCTGATGGCCGATCCCTGCAAAATCGTCCTTCATCTCATCCAAGAACTCCTGAAGCAAAAGACGAAGAACTTCCAGATCTTCCCTGGGCGCCATTGATGAGGACGACAAGGCGGTGCTCGGAGTGGGCTCAGACACCATTTGTGATGGACGAACGTACTGCAGAGGTCCAAATGGGAAGAACACACAGAGAAACTACATTTCCATAAGAACTAAAGCTAACTAAGTACAAAGGAGGAGATCTGAGGATGTTCTCAGAGAAGATGGTTCATTTGGGATATTTAGTCTGTTCTCCTTTCCTTCTACCTGTCTTCTATTTATAGTCCTTACCACCGACTGCAACAATTTCCCAACGAAAATACAGCTGGAAAACCTAACAAAAAGGCCTAACTAATATAACGACCCCGGCTTGCAATGGATCAATGTTGTTGAACTGGCTTAACTGCCACAACCCAGTTCCTTGTCTGTGACACCCCTCCTCTCGCGAGCTGCGGTATTTTTGGGTTTACATAAATATTTACCATAGGAGATATCAGAGGGGGCATAAAATTAAATAAACTCTGATCAATGATCCTCGTGTTAAGATGACAAATTCCCAAAGTTAACGCTTCCATTTTGGGCAAAGAGACCATTCTGATGCAATTAGTCCACCCCATTCCAAGCAACTAAAATCTGCTTACGATGTCTAGGGAAGCCAAAGTTTCTAACATGCGGGAGTCGAGCATCCCCAATCATGGTATTCCTCACAAGCCATAACCTCGGAAGCTCAAATTTTCCATCTTGGCAGATAGATGAGAACGCATAGATTTCAAACAAACGAAGAAGAAGAAAATAATAATAATAGAAGAAACGGAAAGGTGGGTCGAACCCGGATGACATCGAGGAGGCGGACGATGTTTGGGTGGCGGACGGCCGCGAGGAAGCCGATCTCGCACTCGAGGGACTCCCTCAGGCTCCCGGTGAGCTCCGACAGCCGCACCTGCTTCAGCGCCACCTCCCGCCCGCTCGGCCCGTGCACCGCCCGCCATACGGCCGACACCCCTTGCCCCCCGATCCTTTCCTTCACCTCGTACTCCCCCAGGACGCCGGCCCCTCCTCCTCCTCCTCCTCCTTCAGCGCGACGCCTCCCGCCCTCTCCTTCCGCCATTCCGATCGCTCACCGGTCTCTTTCTCCCTTCTCAGTTCTCAGCGGAAAGCTACCCAGAAGACGGTGGAATCACCGGATCATGGCAAAATCTCGATGTGCTGTTCCGATGAGGCGATCCCATGGATAGGACTCCGCGAGTATGCTGAACAGAACTGGGACCCACATTCCATCTGGGCCCAAACAATTAACGGGCCACTGACGATTCCACTCTTCCAGGTTAGCGCCCCATCGGCCCAGAAGCGGATCATCCAGACATCCACTGACTCGGATGAGCCCAAGTGGGTTGATGCCTACAGACGATCACCGATGTAGTTTCATTTACATGGGTGATCGGACGTTTTGTAAGAGTATGTTTTGTGTTGAGCTTGATGTGGAGAGATATTTTCAAATAAAATCCTTCACATGCGACACTTGGTTAGTCATAATTTCATGTGGATGGATTTTTTTTGTAATAAGAAAACATGTGGCAAAAAATTTGAGTGCATGCCGATTGACCTTTCCTCGTTCAGTATTCTAAGTAATTTGCTTCTTGTTTGTCCTAAAAAGTTTTCCATGAATAACACTGGTAAAAGTTTGTTCATGTAAAAATATATTTCAAAATTGTGACACCATGAATATTATTCTTAGATAAAAAAATGCCATCACTATCTAGTCTAACATCATAAATGCTCTTGCATAGCATCGCAATTTACATATATAATCTTCAGACTGAAAAGAATAGTTATGATTTTTAAGAAAATTATTTGTATGATTTTTGTGTATAAATGTAAGTTGCCTAAGGTTATTTTAATCAATCCTAAATGAAAATAAGAATTCATTGAAAAGATATGGACATGCCATATATACAAGCCCAAAGCCCACAACAAGACAACAATTGGGCCTACTGTGGAGATGGCTGTCGCACACTTTTCACTTACTATCTTGAAAGGGCCTTCTAATTGTAACCCACACAGCCACACTCACAGGAAAGGCCCACGCCGACATTTATGTCGCAGGCACTCCACGCTTCATTATGCTCCATTTCATTTTCTTTTCTCTTGGTGCTTTCTTCTTTCGCTAGTTTCATCATATCGCGAGTATAATACCATTACCTAATCGTCTTTACTCTCCCTGTTGTGAGAACTTTCATCTTTTCATTGTCTAGTCTCATCTCCAACTTTGCTTTCAATCTCCCCTCCTCCTTTAATGTATTCTCTTCTCTTCTTCTTTTTCTCTCTATATTTCATATATATGTTAGCTTGAAGCATGTTGAAAGAAAGTGAAGTAGAAGAACCCTCATATCTTCTAAGTTCTAGTTGTTTAGCAAGAATATGATAGATTGATAATGTGTGATTGAACCAGCCAATTTACAAAATAGGGTGACGAGGCATTCCCAAGGCACTTTCTAACTGCAATTTCTGAGTGCACTAGTTGTTTTTGAGTTGTCGTGTGACGGGACGTCTAGATCAAAAAATTCAATAAGAGAAGTCTCACAAATTCACGATTCATGATACCACAAATTTATTCTCATGGAATTGTGAATTTCATCGTATTTTAGTTTTTTCTTCTTAATAAAAAGTTCTAACACATACCCTTCTATTTCAGTACTATTGTATCACATTATATACGTGAACTAAGAATAACAAAAGTACGCCTTTGAAATTTTCAAATCGCTAGAATTATAAGATAAATAATCTTTGACATGTTGGAGTAAATATCTCAAGTGGAGGTCATATCCACGTGCTCACGAGGAAGATGATGCAAAGAAGATCATTTACGGAGTCGAGCCGATTCCGAATGGAGACGCACATAATCCTGCTAGTGTCTCCCTAGTTTTCTCACTCCATAGAGCTGTTGAATGCGTGTGTCCTCTATGAGATATACAGAGGCCATTACTTATAGAGAGGAGATACCACCCAGGGTTTTGATCTAATTGGGTTCTTATCCATAACCAGAACCTATGGCATAAATATGAGTTAGGCCCATTAACCATATCACGTCGACTAGACTTAAGCATGTTGTACGGCCTAATAATAGTGATAAGCGGACCACTAATAGAGTAAAAATTTAATATTCTTCCACTTGGTCCATCTTATCACAATCATATCAAAATATTCTATTAAATCATACATACATATAAGATAGTTTTAAAAAGTTATTTAAAAATTTTGATTCATTAGGTTACACTTAAATTAGAAACTCAATATGCATGCGTACGATATAAAATAGAAAATCACATATTGTTCTAGTCAATAGTATTCGTAAGTCTAACTTGTGAAAAATCAAATAACATGACTCATGGCGGTAAATACATTTAGTCACATATCACCATCTATGCACTACGATGTCACCAACTTATCATAATTGAACACTGAATTTGACACTGCAAATAAATCAAACTTTAAGTTCATCTGTTGGTCATCACATTCTGCTAATCGTAATCCATCTTCATGAAATAAGTAGAACTGAAGAATCTTTGTCATTGAATGTGATCATACGTAAGCACAACTGAATGTATCATTGCACATTGAAAGAACTAATATTATCTTTTATTAGGTTGCGCAAAATCTATTATTGATCAAGAGTACTTTTTACCTAATGTTTCTTCACAATATGTGATATAGAAATTAGATGATTCTTAACTCTCTCCAAGACAACCCCTATATCCAAAGCTCTACCATCTTTGAATGTTATTGTGTAAAAGGAGAAACTGTATTGTAATAATTTTAGAAGTAAAATCTATAAATAGTAGAATAATGATCAATTTCGTATATAAATGGCCTACTTATTAGTCTCAAATATCTGTAAAATTGACTACCATAGTGGAAGTCTCCATAATACTTGTAATTACGCTAATAAATAATATTTTTGGTTAACAATATAAGTGAACTTCCTTACTTATAAATAACTAATATAGGTCATGTCTGTATAACCAATAATCACTAAATGATCATATATGTAAGCATATAAATAATAATATATTTCAAATTTGGGAGTCTCTTACTCAACATACGAGTATTCTAAGTACTTTAAATACACGCATCATGTACGGTAAGGTTTCAAACTTTAAAACTTAATTAAGACATTATAATCAATATTAAGTTTATTACTTTATATAGATGTATATATCTTTTTAAAATTTTCAATTCTATAGAGTACATGTGAATAGCACGACACATCCTAAAGCACTTATCTCCCTATATCTTAAAACATCATTAAGAAAGAATTTCTCTATTTTATGTAACACACAAACAAATATAAATGACATATAAACAATAACTAAAGATGAGCTTACTTCCACACCTCCATGCATGTACAAATCTTTATACTTTTTTGAAACCTGAAACTTATACCTTCATTCTTAGAAACTAAGGAATAACAATTGTGAAACATAATTAAGTTCATCAAATACATGCCAAATGTCTCATTTCTAAATACATGAAACTACTAGATGTTTATATACACTTCCTTTAAGTATAGTCTCACAAATATGGATATCTTAAATGAGAACTTCTAAAAACTAAATAGAATAGCTCATGTTATAGCCCATTACTTTCATTTGAGTGAATATTAAGTATTGATTTGACATCATCCAATACTTTTCACTCTTTCTCAATAGACTTACGTCGATCAATCAAACATTCACCTTTTGTATCTCCCTTGCCGATGGTCTTTCCTAGAAGTCACTTAATAAATTATTCTTCTAAAATCTCGTCCTTTGAATGAGTATTAGAATAATTTTAGAATATCTCAAAAATAAACTTCTAAGATTTTCACTTCATCCATCATGTACAACTGAATAGGGGTAAAGAGACTATGAATGTGGCTATATTTGAATCTTAATGTTCATACATTAAATAAATATCCTTAAAGTCCAAAGAACTTAATTTGACTCCCATTGATTTAGTTATCCTTTGAATATTATATACTAAATATGCTTCTAGATATATTATATACTTTAGTGAAATCAAATTAAGACTTCTATAAAAATTTTAATATTATCTTCAAATAACTTAATGAAGCTAGCTTAATGGGATACACTACTCAATGTTATGTCTTACATAACTTAATAGACACAAACAATTACATCTCTCACACTTATCAAATAATTCAATAAAATTTGTGCTACCAAACTAAGGTATAAAACTCATGGTGCAATTATAAAAGAAATAGCAAACTTAAATGTTCAAATATATGGACAAATAATCTTGGTTTATTCAATTTTCAAGGACTCCCAAGCATATGTATTAGCTATAACTAAAGCTAGTTAATGGGAAAACAACATATGAGATTTTCACTTTAATCCAAAGTGAATTTTAAAACCAATTTTGTTATAAATAAATCAGTCACATTCTTATGATCTCACATTTGGGTGAAAATCACATGTTAATGGTCTACTTCTCCCAAAAAATTAAAGATCAATTGTATGATGAATCTAGCATAAATATATAAACGGATGCCATGAGAAGTTCATACTTTTAGATACAAAAGTTTCTCAAGAGATAATATACATACTAGTACTATTCTATCCTACTCATATCATGAATATGAAGCACTACTTTGAGAGTATAAGCATTCACTTCAAAAATACAAGCACAATGCACAATGATGATATTATTCAAATCTTAATGGAAAAATCTTTAACATTCTTAATACTTAAAGACTACTTTAATGGACAACCTAGCACTTTAGAACTCAAAAGTTTTAATTAATCTCCACGATAATGTCAAACAAATCACGCACTTGTATTGATGTTATTTAACCTTTTAAGAGTGAATTTTATCAATATTCTTATCTAGGGCCACTTGGTGACAAATCTAGGTAATTAAAAATAAAAAATTTTCAATCTCTTAATAAATAACATCACAACAATCATTATGTGTAGTGCACTATAGGGGTGAGCACGGTTTAGTTTGGTTTGAAGAGAATTGTTCTCAAACCAAACCGAACCGAATTAAGATTTCAACCCGAATCAAACCAAACCAAATCAAATCGAATTAATTCGGTTTGGTTTGGTTTAAACCATATTCGTCTCCCACTTTAAAAATTAGATGGGATTCAAACAAGAGTAGAGAAAGGTATGGTAGAAAATTTTCTACCAAATAAAATAAATATTAAAAATATAACATAAAAGGTTGTAACTTGTAAGAACAAGCTCTATAATATTTTCACATAAAAAATTAAGAACTTCATTTACAGTAAAATGGAAGGTGATTTGAAACCTATTTCATAGAGTCGGAAACCCCGTTAGGATGGCGGGGATTAGACTTTTTGAATTAGGGTTTATAATTATATATACACTTATATTAACTTGACAAAAATATCTTTAAATTCAAGTTATTCGATTCGGTTCGATTTCCTAAACTTCAAAATCAAATCAAATCAAAATTTTTATGATTCGGTTTGAACTCAAATCGAATTTTTTTTAAATTTCAACCCAAACCAAACCGAACCAAATCTATCGGTTCGGTTTGGTCTTCGAGTTAAACCCGAATAATGATCACCTCTAGCGCACCATTTAACATCACTCAATTCTATAATGGATGTGCTAAAGTATCCGATGTGAAGGGTCAATTTAATTAGTGACAGACCTAAACATAGAATCTCAGTATCTTAAGACATCAAATATCTTAATATGGACCACACCAACATATCACTTTCACATTAGAGAACTTAAATTTATTTTCCAAACTTAAGTCCACTTTGGTGGCGACCCGAACAAAATTGAAAAATAAAAAATATCTTATTTCTTTAAAAAATGATACTTGACAAAAGCAAGCGTCAATTTAAGGACTAAATCAAATATTGTCATCCACGAGACATAGATATAACTAATTCCATATACAAATGAGATCAATGACTTAATGAAATCTCCTTAAGTATCTCCACACGATGACAATGAAGATTATAATAACATACATGAGCACAATTTTATGATAGAAATTTTTACGAAAGAAACTATTGTTAAATATGATTCTACAAAAATCACTCTTGAAAATGCATTAACAAACATGCCGCTGGGTAAAATCACATTGTGCAAATATGTCATTTTTATTTACAGTCATACCACTTTTTTGCCAAAAACTTATGAAAAAATCACGCTTAGATGGATGGCCTTACATAGCATCTATGAACTATTCGATTTTACATAGTGGTATGTCTGTTAATATATTTTCATAAATAATTTTTATAAATTCACTTATAACAATATTTTATTTATAAAAATATCTTTTATAATATAATTTAATTATCTCGAGAGAATAAATTATTCTTCATATATAAAATTACTTTGGTGGAGTACTTACACACTTGGAATACCAAATGTTACGTCAATTCTACGACAATAATAACAAATATCACTTAGTTGCCCATATAATTCTTGCATATTATTTCTCACCGTAGTCCTTCGAAAGACTAATAAATAGTTTAGAATGCATACACTTGTCCAAGTAGTAACCCATCTTATTCCCATCTAGAGCTTTAAGTTAATTTTGCAATGGAAATCAAAATTAATTACTTCTGAAATTCACAAAAAGTAGGATTAACAGCATGTCATACTGCTCTCAAAAATGTAGAAATGTAGTTTGCAACTTAATTTATAAAACTATGTATAATATTCAGATTATCTTAATAGGTATAATTTTCTTAAGTGTGTAATTAGATCCTATCATAAAGTTTTGATACATTGTATATAAGTGTTTAGTCTATTAGAGTTGTTGAGCATACTCAATAGGACAAATATAAACCTTAAACTCTATGTAGACTATGTTATATGGCTGCCAACATCTCTAACTCTTTGAATCCAGTGGGTCATTAGAAATCTTATCTGTATGACTTTAAAAGACCTAAAACTTCAACTCAAAGTATATTCAATGTTGGACTTAGGTAGTAATAGTCTATCAAAATTAAAAATCCAATATAAAAAATATTTTAATGATAGATCTATAATAATTATTAGAAGACCTAACAACATTATAAGATCTCAAATTATTTTATAGATCTAGATAGTTGGTTCCATTAACTAAGGAGATTCATGGTAGTGATTTGTTGAATCTTACATAGAAACCTCCTAGATTTTTGAGATCTATAAATTACCGATTAATATTTACACAATGATACGATGATACAATTTTATTGTCATCATGTCAAATGTAAATATTATCGTTCCATATTTTATTGATTAAAGGAACTATCCATAAAATTCTTACAGTGATAATAAAACGTGCAGCATATATCAAACATCAATTAATAGACATAAACTGACAACTTAAAGCATGCCTTTCATATATTATGCCCTCACAATCTTGATTTAATAAACAATAATCATGCAAAAATAGACCTTAATTTGTACATGCATGTATAATTCCGGTTATTTATTCACATGTCTACGATGTTTTGCATATATGTCCCTTAATCTATCCACGATTCTTTCATTACAGTTCTCCTTATAAATATTTATTAATAAATTTTAAAATTTTAACCTTTAATGAGCTAAGAAAGACGTACACTAACTGGAAGTCATAATCCATCAATCATATTGTCAATTTTTTAAATGACAATATAAATAAAACTTTATATGAAAACAAAAGGCTCATCCAACCACATCATTGTATTCTAAAATTAAAAATATTACGGCATATAAAAAATAAATATATGTCAAAAATAAAAAAAATCATCTATAATACATATATATTGTAATATAAGGCGCTAATTAAGGAGCGGCCCAGTCGCCTCTTTTACTAAGAGAGAGGCTCTGAAATTAAATTTTCCCTACCTCTACCTTGCAGTGCAAGGCCTGTGAGTAATTTACAAGTGAAAGAAAATAAAAGTCCATGCATGTCAGATTGGGAGAGATACCCGTCACAAAGATATATAAACCTTCTGAGTATATATTTTATTTGAAGATATATATATATATATATATATAGAGAATTAGTTTTTGCGTAAAAACTGTTCCCTCCTGTTTTTAGCCAAATGCCATACGTAGTCCCAGAAATCCAGCTAGTGATCGCAGTGACATGGCGGCTGATGAGAATAGCAGTTCTCCTCCAAACACTCATATATTGGCAGTTGCCTTTAATTAATTGAGAACTTGGGTGGGCAAAAACAAAACCAGTAGCTTTCAGCCCACGGAAAAACTGGGGTGTTTGATGCAGGCAGCTATTAGGGTCGTCTAATCCAACAGCTCCCTCAGGTGTAGCACAATTATTGATATATGTGAAATGTCTTCTCCATCATCTCTGCTAGCCATATATAATTAACGTGGGCTATGTCCAGTCAAATTTCTCCCTCCCAACTTTACAAATAGTGTTAAGTCACGTCCTTATCTAACAATTTAAAAAAATAAATAATATAAACAATATTTTTTATTATTCACATAATCTTTTTTTTATTTTTAGATCATCTGATATCACAATCACTTGCACGACAATTATAGAGAGAGATGAATCACACCTCTTAAAATAAAAAATCAATACACCACCCTGCATGAGATACATATAATTAATTAGAGGGGCAGTGCAACAAATATTACTCTTCTTAATTACGACCGTCTTCGCACCCGGTGTTCATGTGTGCTTGTCGCCTCCCCCACCCATTCACCACCACCAGTCTCCACCTCCACCTTAGCTCCCGATCGCTTAACAGACATACAGATTTGCTTCCCACCATTATATCCTAACATTATAATCCGTACACCACCACCTTCCTTCTACAGTTCTACCAACTCCCCCAACTTCAACTCGATCTCCTCCTCGTTAATTATCATTACAACTCACCGCCACTCGATCATCACGTGTACAAGTCGCCGCCGGCCGCCACCTCCCTTCTGTTACATGTAGGCCCGCTCGGCCGCTCCTCCCCTCGTGTACGAGTACGTATCGCCACCTCCGTCTCCTATTTTATCATCACAGCTTGCTGACCGCGTTTCCTCGTCCAGTGTAAGCATCTACTTGCTTTTATAAGCAAGATATCATGCAACCAGCTGTTGTACGGATTAATTAGGTCGTGTCGATTGGGCCTTTAATTAGCTTTGTGCGGCAACCATGATCACCTTTACAAAGGCTGATAGGATGCCGTGCCGAATAAAGGGAGAGTCAGAGAGAGACGGGCCACTTCAGCCAAAGAAGAGAAGAACAAATATCTACACACCAACAGCATTCGTACGTTCCGTTTGTTAATCGCCGGGGTTCATGAAGAGGGAATGTATAGGAGGATATATGTGCATGCCTTTCTCATAAGCAATTAGTAGTTATTGATGCTACTGTGTAGAGTCTTCCAAAATGAGCTCAGAAGATCTCATATATAATGGATGTTTCAAAAATGGGAATGTAATTATAATTAAGCGAAGATTAAGTCTTATCTTTTGAGGGCCATTTTTCAACAAAGACAAAACTCGAGAGCCAAGTCACCCCCGGGTGCAACGAGAGACACTTCCCTAGCTCGAAAGAGACATCTAGATTTGCGCATCTATTATAACTAGGGTTTCTAATTACCTTCTAAATTACAAGTTTGTTTGAAATAAAATGGAGATCTGAGAGTGTCACGTCACCGATTGCATTTCTATTCTCCATTGGCCCTCCACGATCATTTTGGCTGTCAACATATGACACCAAAATCTTCCTTTTAACTTTTGCTTCATATCTGGCTTAGTGTACATATTTCAGAGTGTGAAGGCCATGAAGTCCATTCTGCTGTGGCCTGTGTATCTATATGTAAACCCTCTTTTGGTCGTGCAAGCCAGCATGTGGAAGAGGCGCGCGGACATTGCACCTGCAATAGTTTACATGTAAATATCCGTACGTAGAGGCTCAACTTATCTGTTTCTCGTAGTCATAGGGGGTGAATCAGATCTTACAGAATCCGTTGACGTCGATACAGTACTTGCTGTGTTGTGTTTATTGTAGCAGTAACTCTTTTCGTTTGACACGAGACAGATAAAAAATAGTCGGAAAATGATTCGGCTCAACCTTTTGTCATTGGATTTGAGTGCAAAGGTTACGAGTAAAACAATGAGAGAGTGCAGACAATTAGCTACAGAACAAAATCATAGGTATATGAGATATGGACAACCAAAACTTTCATAGCTCTGCTGATGCCTTGTTAATTATCCTTCTCGTTCTCTAGCTAGCACTCGGGTATATAATTTGTCATTTCTACCGGGGGATGGTTTTACGGTCCAAATCTATATGTATCGTGGTTTTAGATACGGTTCGACTCGCCCTGACTCCGTGACTTGGATCGTATTTAAAGAATTTCGAGTCACGAGTCATTCGAATCACGTCGAGTCGTTATAAACTATTTAAATAATAATATAATATTTAAGAATAATGTTAAAAATTAAAAATATAGCAATGATATAATGATAATCATAGATCTTACATTTTAATAGATGAAAAGCATCCAATCTTATTATCTAATTTATTTTAAATATGCGACTCGATTGATCGGTCCGAGTCAATTTTGCGTCGGGCTGACTCGTATTGATCAGAGAGAATTCAATTCGGTATGAATCCCTGAGTCGACGAACCCAACTGATATGCACTTTCCTCGGAGGTCAGGTGGGATGTAGTCCCTTTGTTGACATATTTAAAGTTCTTAGTAAACATCTGACTCGAGGACATTCATTAGATTCAGGTCTAATTCTAAAGAAAAAGAAAACAAACTGCGCGCCCTTTTCAGCAAACAAGAAAAAAAAAACTGGAAAATCTTTGAAGTCGGGCTGTTCCACTACATCTTAATTAGAATTGGCATTGAAATTTTTTGAGTTACTGTTCGCTAATTAAGAATTCCCTTTAAAAAATGTTCCCAAGAAGGTAGAGAAAGGGATGGGCACCGAATCTGCCGATTTTTCTCCCTCCTCGTTAATTGTTCTTTGACTTGTTGGTCGCCGGCTTGACAAGAAGTCAAACCTACTCCATGTCGCATCATTCGGGCCCAGATTAATTAATTAATCCCTGTCAAGTTGATGTTTCAGACCATCTCAAGATAAAAACACCTCTAAAGATGAGATTTTCTTGGACTGGGGATAGGTGATTGATACTAATTGATATAGCCACCTTCACAGTCGCAGCTGTGGAAGCTGTACACCAGTGCCATTGCCTACGGTCTACGGCCATCTTGGTCTCTTTTGATGGTGAGCTCTATGACGGTTTAATCAGCTATATACTGTAGCCAAAATCTCACGTGTTAGGATCGTTGCCACAGTTTGCATCTTGTGATCTCGTCGGGTGGAAAATTCCACGTTGATGTGGAGGCGTCGTGGAAAAGTCTGGGGAAATCACACCCATTTCCGCAACAAACTTAGGCCAGCGTTAGCTTTCAGGTTGGCCACGTACTAAAGGTGAATGTGACACGCTTTGAATATGATCTCTCGTCTTTGATACTGCTCCTTGTTGTGTTGAGGTGGTAATTAACATCTTTGGTTTTTATTTAACCTTGGAACTGCCACGTTAATTAGTTTGTATTTTCTCCTCGTGTCTTCTCGAATGCTCTTCAAGAACACCAGCTGTGTCCTTCCCCGAGTTTCCGCTTATTTACAAGTCAGCTGTGAACTCTTCGAGTAAATCCCCGGAGCCCCACAAACCAATATGCATGGTCTAATGGATTAATGCCGCGGGTGCCCTGCTGCACATTAATTCGAAACTATAGAAGAATTAACATCATAAAGCATCATTAGTTACAAGGAATTAATTAATGCATGGCGTCGATGGCAAGTATGTAGTTGAGTGTATCCTTGCCAACCACCGAACGGGATGAATGTTGCCGTAAAACAAGTCTGGATTCAATCACCAACCCCAGAGGGGGTGTAGCAGTCTAAATTCTATGCATGGGTGATGCCACCCCTGTTTAAACCAATTAAGCGAACGGTGAGAGCTCATCATGTGGATTGACGTCAAACGTTGTGAAATTGGCAGGCACAGATGTGTACATATATATATATATATATATATTAGAGTTTAGAAATTATAACGTAACTTATCTTATCGAGACTGATTTTTCTATCTGTCTTCGTGGAAACAGCACTTCCCTCTTCCCATAATGAGGTATAACTATCCACGTCTGATATATATGATGAGTTCATGTAGGCTGATGTAAGGTTCGTCGACTCGGTGATCTGTATCGGATCAGATCTTCTCTGATCTGATATGGTACGTCTGAGTCTCAACTAACTCGACCCGACTCGACTCGACTCTCTCTCTCTCTCTCTCTCTCTCTCTCTCTCTCTCTCTCTCTCTCTCTGTGCGACTCGGCCCGACTCGACCGATCCTAGGAGTGATTCTCAACGTATCAGATTTTTCTAGATATGATACATCACGCCGAGTCAATCCGAGTCGGATCAAGTCAGCAAACTATGATCTGATGGCCCCAAGAAAAGAAAAATCTTATTAGCATATATATATAGGGATCGAAAGTCCTTTCTCCCCGGGAAACGTTAGGCATTGCTAGTGCCACCCCGACGGCGAGTAGGGCCCTAGCTAGGCCTTAAACATGTTGTTAGCCTCCTTAATTTTGTCGGTGTTCCTCGGTTAGTTTCCTGCTTCACATAAGAAAACCCCGTCACCCTCCGATCAGTCCTTCCTTAATTAATTATAATTTTTATATATTAAGCGCATACCACTGGCCTTCCTAATTCAGCTTAATTAATTTTCCTCTATGTTTAGCCCATGGATTAGGTGAAGAATAATGACCACATTTTAATTTGAGCTGTCTCTAGCTAGGTATATATATACTTCGTTCGCAAAGTGACGAGGCACACGCACGCACGTTGTGGGTGTTCGTAGGAAAAAGCCCATGCAGCGTCGAGCTTTTTTAGAAAAGAAAAGCAAAGCAAAGCAAAAGATCACCGGAAGAAGGGACCTGGAACCTTCCACAATTCACTTGCTTTGTAAAAAAGATCATGCAGTCCCTTTTACGCGCGGTTTCACAGGCGATCCCTTTTCATGGTGGTTTTCACTGTGGATGACAATCGACTAATTACTGGGCGTTTTGCGTGTAAACTAATTGGTGGTACCACGGCATCCCTGGAGACAATTAATGGGATCCGAAATTCGTGGCAGCTCTCCTGCCGTTGCCTCTTGAGAATGTCAGATACGCTTCTCTCTCTCTCTCTCTCTCTCTCTCTCTCTCTCTACATAAACGTGCGAACCGTCAGGTAAAAAATCTGTGTGAGTGAGAAAAGATTTCGCGAGTGACAGATACTTACGACGACTTTAATAACAGAATAAAAATAGAATAGAGTGAGTGACTTTATTTATTCTCTCTTAACTTAGTTTGACAGTAAGATTATATTATTCGAGGTCAGATAGGGTTAAAGCGCGCACTTATTCCGTAGTTAATTCATTGAACCCTTTCGCATTGAATGAGTTAATCTTAGAGTAAGAGTAAATTATCAAAATTAAAAAGAGTAAATTCAGAGAATAATTGATCGGGACTCATCCCGAGTAACATATTCTAACATGTTATCAAAATTATCTCTCAATGAATTCATTTTCTGTAGTGTGACCTAGAATATGGATTAGTCTATTTATTATTAGGTAAAAATATCATCTATATATATATATATGTGGCATTGTCGGAAGAAAATACTCAAATAATTACTGGGAACTGAAGTATCTTAATCAGAAAAAAAATATCTGTGAGAAAACATTTTGATGATGACATGTTTTGTAAAACATCTGCCTAATTTTGATTACCTGGTTAGGGGAGAGAGGATGTTTATAAGTAATTAGTAAAAGCAAACACGATGTTGCCATGCAGATTTTTGTAAGGGGTTGTTCTTCGTATAAATTTGTTTGGTGGCCAGAGGGTCTGTAGCTCAGTGGTATTGGGCTTCCCTCGTATGAAGGAGACTTTGCGTTCAACTCTCATCCCGGCTTGTTATACAATATTTGTCCAAAGAGTTACTTGGCCAGAAATAATCTTCTTTCTTTGATACAATTTCCACTTGGCAATGCTTTTCAAATTTTAGTTTCGGCCCAATACTCTTAATTTGGGGGAAGATATATATTAGACCTTGGATTGTAATTTTCCAACTTCTAAGTACGGTTGCTGCTTTTAAATTCAGGAATAACTACACTTGTTGACGACAACTTGAGTAATAGAATTGCTATCAGTAAGTAAGTAAAAATAATAATAATAATGTTTACGTTAAGAAATGGAACAAGAATGAATTCTCAACAAGCATGCCCCGAGTGTGTGCAATGAAAGCCCTCCCTTTTACCTTTCCTTTTCACCCCCCGGGGAGCTAGGCATCTGGAGATCACACAAACGCAGACAGGACCACTCGATAAACTCGTGAAAGCTCAAGATGGAAGAGCCAGGCGGGCCAGGATCGAGGCAGTAGGGGAACCTCGGGTCTCTTTCTACCTCCCTCTTTTACTCATTTTACCCCCCCCCCCCCCCCCGCCTCTCTCTTTTTTTCTGTTCTTTTCTAAAGATGAGAAGCAATGGAGGCAGCGGTGGCAGTATGAAAAGCAGGTCCTTGACTGTTTGACCTCTTGGTGGGCCACGGATAGTGCCCAGGGATCGATGACAAACCCCTTTTCTTTAGACCCCTAGAAGGAAGGGAAATTAAAAAGAAAAAGGTGCATGCAGCATGCAACGTGAAGGCGATGGAATCACTGAGTGGGAGTGGTTAGGTCTCTGCGAGGGAGAGAGTTGAAGGGGCCGGGGAGAGCTCGATCAGTCGCCAAAGGGGTCCAGCAATATACATGAAAGTTGCAGTGTATGGCTTTAATTATTTCTTTCTTTGAGGATTACCTGTGTCGGGGAGCAGGAACACTGACTACTGTGTAGGACAGTGGCACACCAACTCCATTACTACACATATATATTATAGTTTATTAAAAATAATTTTTGACGTATTTTTTGATGAATCTTCGACGGATATCGTCCGTCGAAAATGTCATCTTTTCTTGTGATGAAAATTTTAATATGTTGAATGAATAATGTTCTATTTTTAAATATATTAAAATTTATTAGATTACGTCGTCTAATTCAAAACTTCAAAGATACTCTGTGCCTCTGATCTATGCAAAGGAAATCTCCGTATTGCACATGGGAAGGCGAGAGGAAGGAAGGAAGGAAGGGGACGGCAGGGGGAGGAAAATGACAGAAGAGGAGGAGAGAAGGAAGAAGAAGCAGAAGAGGAGGGCGTGGGGTTTCCCGTCGCCCTGGCCGGGCCGACACCTCCGCACAACACGGCTTCCACTCCGCCGCGCATCACAAGGCGGAATAGAGCGCCGTGCGCGAAATTTTCAACGGGACGACGGCATTTTAAAATGGCGGAGTCGGTAGCGACCACATGGAAATAATAACGCTCGTCTTTGTGTACCCGGTGGACAGTGGGCAGCCCTCTGGGTGTTTGCAAACCGGGATCGAGGTGGGGGAGAGAGGTGGTCCGCAGCCCTGCTATACGGCCTCGGCGACATGATTAGGGAGCCCAAGGACCCACGAGGATGGATGGATGATGGACGGAAAGGAATCAACAACCGCATCTGTTCATGTGACATGATGCCGGAGTGGTCCACATTCAGTCCCTACGGACGTACCTCGCTCCGATCACCCCTCCGGTGAGCCGGGCGAGGTCCTTTACCTTCTATTTTATGGACCTCAGAGGCATGATGCTAGTTAAAGCGACTTCAGATTTGGATTTTAGATCATGTTAAGTATACAAATGATGTGGCGCGAGTCACTTTAATCTTTTGTTTTTGGGTCATTATAAATTAAGACATATTCATTGTAACACAAAAAGATTTACAAATCATGGTTTGTCGACTCGACCCGACTCGAGTCGACTCGGGCGTACCGTACCGTATCAGGGTAAACTCGGTATAATGCGGATCACCCTCAGGATCGACCGAGTCGGGTCGAGTCACAGTGAAAGAGAGAGAGGGAGAGAGAGAAGGCCGAGTCAGACCGAGTCAGATGCGAGTCAGATACGACTCGGATGTATCGTATCGGAAGAAGATCTTGATCCGATACAGATCAACGAATCGATGAACCTTGAACAAATACAAACTACTTCATGCAAGGAGGGTAGATCACAACAAATCCGATAAAGACACAAATTAATATCCTACCCATGCATCTTACCAAAATATTTTCTTGTACGTTTATCCAACCGTATAACTCATCCTACCCGATGTTGAACCCTTTATCAAAGAGATTAAGGTAGAGGCCCCCACGCCGGTCACCTATTTCGCCGCAACCAGTGTGTAATTGATTGATTAAGACAGCACTGGTGCAATCCGTTTGACCGCGAAGTGAGGAAAGATGAGATCAGGCAACCCCGATACCCATGTGAGAGTCTGAGAGAGAGAGATAGGTCATGACTCTTATTTTAGTTTCGTCTTAATTCACAAGAAAAAGATACATATACAGGCCGGTTAAATTGGTAGAATATTGGGACTGCTCGCCTCGGCTATAAAAAGGTGGCCATGGACGCCCATTACCGATCATCTCTCACTCTCCCCACCCCCGGTGGGATAGCAAGGCGTTGGATCGGAGAGAGATGGGGACGAAGAAGATGTCGTCCTCCTCCAAGGCCCTGGGCCTGTGCATGCTCTTGCTGGCCCTGTCCTCCTCGTTCCTGTGCGACGCCACTGCCACGGCCCCTCCTTACATCTACACCTCCCCGCCCCCTCCCTACAGGTATCCCACTCCCACCAACCCTCCTCCCCTCCACCCCGCGCCGCTCCCTCCACCAACTCCCCTGCCTCACCCTCCTTACTCCCACCCTATTCCGCCGCCTCCCACCCATCACCACCACCCTCGCCACCACCACTACCACCACTCACCTCCTCCCCCGCCACCGACCCATGTGAAGCAACCCCCTCACCACTACAAGTCGCCGCCGTTGCCGCAGCCCCCGCCAACTCCGGTGCACCCACCGCCATATCATCAGAAGCCACCGACTCTCGTGCACCCCCCGCCATATCACTACAAGTCGCCGCCGCCGCCAGTTCCCGTGCATCATCCGCCGCACCACTACTACAAGCCACCGCCATCGCCGCAGACTCCTGTACACCATCCACCATACCACTACAAGTCGCCGCCACCACCTGCCCCAGTGCATCATCACCCCCCACACCAGTACTACAAGCCACCGTCATCGCCGCAGACTCCTGTACACCGTCCACCATACCACTACAAGTCGCCGCCACCACCTGCTCCAGTGCATCATCATCCCCCACACCAGCACTACAAGCCACCGCCATCGCCGCCGACTCCTATACACCATCCACCATACCACTACAAGTCGCCGCCACCACCTGCTCCAGTACATCATTATCCCCCACACCAGCACTACAAGCCACCGCCATCGCCGCCGACTCCCGTATACCATCCACCGTACCACAACAAGTCTCCGCCGCCACCGACTCCCGTGCATCCGCCCGTATACCACAATAAGTCTCCGCCACCCCCGAGTCCTGTGAACCACCCACCCTATCACTACAAGTCCCCCCCGCCGCCACCGACCCCCCATCATCCATCCTACCATTACAAGTCGCCGCCTCCGCCACATCACGTGCATCACCCCCCTCACCACCACCATTACCCTCCGCCGCCGCCATACGACAGGTTCCCACCATTCCTCCACCTCCGGTCCACAAGTACCCGCCTCCGACGCCGGTCTACCACCCCGCGTCGCCTCCGCCACCAGTCCACAAGTACACATACCCTCCGCCGCCGCCATACGACAGGTTCCCACCATTCCCTCCACCTCCGGTCCACAAGTACCCACCTCCTCCGACGCCGGTCTACCACCCCGCCTCCCCTCCGCCACCAGTCCACAAGTACACCTACCCTCCGCCGCCGCCATACGACAGGTTCCCACCATTCCCTCCACCTCCGGTCCACAAGTACCCACCGCCTCCGACGCCAGTCTACCACCCCGCCTCCCCTCCGCCACCAGTCCACAAGTACACCTACCCTCCGCCGCCCACGCCAGTCTATCACACTGCATCCCCTCCACCGCCGGTGCACAAGTACACATACCCCCCACCGCCAACCCCAGTCTATCACACTGCATCCCCTCCACCGCCGGTGCACAAGTACACATACCCCCCACCGCCAACCCCAGTCTACCGCCACCCAGCATCACCACCGCCACCAGTTCACGGGTACACATACCCACCTCCGCCGACGCCAACTTACCATCCCAAGTCGCCCCCTCCGCCGCTGCCCCACACGCCATACAAGCCCCCATCACCAACACCCCCTCACCACTACATTTACGCATCACCACCCCCGCCGCCGTACCACTAGAGAGCCCAAGTCTCCGATGAGAGGTAGCAACTTCTAGAGGGTTGTAAGCACGAGGGCAGTGAGCAGTCTCTACCCCGGGCGAGCCTTTCAAGTCTGCACGATGCAGAATGCAGAGTGTAGTCTCTCAAGGCGCACTAAATAAAACACTAGGAGGGTATGTTTGTTTGATCAGCGGTTGCCGCTTGTAGTGTAGACTGTGTAGTAAGGAAGTGTTGTTCTCCTTATGAGAAACCGTAGTCAACTTGTCGTCCTCCAGTCCCCCACTTGGGCATGCAAGCAAATGTAGAAACACAAGGAGCGTCCATGTGTGTGCCGCTGTTATTTTAATATAACTATATACTTCATTTCTTCCAAGTTTCATCTGCCGATTCTGATCTCAGTTTACTTCAAAGTGGGAGACCCCTTGCATGTTTTAGCTTTTGATAGAAGCCCATGTACACAAAAGATCCCAGTGCTTATGCTCAGG
This sequence comes from Amorphophallus konjac, assembly GCA_022559845.1. Classification (NCBI taxonomy): domain Eukaryota; kingdom Viridiplantae; phylum Streptophyta; class Magnoliopsida; order Alismatales; family Araceae; genus Amorphophallus; species Amorphophallus konjac. The sequence goes on from CM040128.1 coordinate 21,154,256, forward strand.
TTCGCAGCCATGCAATGGGCCGACAGATTGTAGCATTCGAATTTAGCGAGTTGTTCAGATGAGTTTGCAGAAAAGTATCTCAAAACGAGACCGAATCTTCTGGATGAACCGTGTTGTTCGATTGCTACGTGTTTTATGACCATCTGCGTTCACCTACTCTTTTATTAATTTAGTTGATGAAGAAGGCGTCCTTTAAGACCAGGGCAAATGACCCAATCTTCCAAAATCAATCCAAACAGGCCCGGTTGTTGAATGGTTAATGAAGTACTAATTCTTGAAGTATGGCTCACTCAAGATTCGCATATCCGAAAATCACGCATGGTATCAGATTTTCCATAATCCGATAGGAGTCGACTCAACTCAGACTAACTCGGTCAAGTCGTATATTTAGAATAAATTTGATAATAATATTTAACACTCTTCATCCAAGAAATACAATATCCATGAAAACCGCTATATTATTTTTATATTTTTATTTAAAACTTAATTTTAATATATTATATTATTAATTAAATAATTTTATAGCAACCATCTAGATAGCTAGTGGGCCATATCACACCAAGTCATTGTGATTAGGCAAGCCATGGTATAGCCACTGCAAGATCTATATATGATTACTGATATATTATTTTTATATTTTTATTTAAGGAACGTAATTTTTAGACATTATATTATTACTTGAGTAATTTTATAGCAACTCAATGGAATAAAACCGACTTGTTACCGGAGCTCTCTAGATAGTGGGCCATATCGCACCGCACCAAGGCGGCATGGTACGGTCATTCCCATGCTTATATGGGAAGTCACGCAGATACATATGGCGTTTGTTTGAAGTAGCTGATCGGAGCATCCGTTTCGATCTTTCGCCCTTTGCCATGTTAATCTCGCACATCCGTCCAATATATTACGGAAGAAAGGCATTTAAAATGCTCGGTTGCATGATCTTGTTCTGCCGCATGACATGCACGGCACGAGATTAATCACCGGGCACAGAAACATGTGCAAAGGAATAGGCTATTCTCCCCCACGAGGAAGATTCGAGATGCTTCCCAGAGTAGCTGACAGACGATATTGCAGATTAATCATTACTACAGTGACAGTTAAAATATTGTTTACTCTTCTTTCTAATGTGCGATGATTAAGGCACCCATTGCATTCTCTCTTTCTAGTTTTATTCCCTATTCCATTCCAATGCCGGTGGGATACAATATGGGCCACTTGAGAACCACAACCAAAAAAATCTAACCATCACAGCCACCGTCCGTCGTGAGTTCCAAGTTCTAACAGGATCACCCGCCTAAAACACAGGCGGTTTCCCACATGAATAAGCATCCTCCAACGTTCCAGAGCATCACAATTCAAGTTATGTCGTTCAGAGTTGGGCACAGGTTCTCTCTGATTTTAGGTGGATCGAGCATGAGAACACAAGCCTCCACATGCAAAATGCAATTCAATGGGCGAAAACCTTTTTGAGACATAACACCAATTTTGGATAGCATTGACCAAATTCTACTCATCCAAGATCACAAACAATTTATATCATTGGAGTCAGAAGCCCAACAACAGGAACGGCAAGAAATCTAATACCAACTGGTCTGCAAATGTTTGACCACGAATAGCATTTTACAAAGTCCGTCGATCTAAAGATCCATCGTTGCCATTCAACCGATTTTTGATGCACCTAAATGTACTGCAGAAAAAAGAACGTTCTCTGCTGCTCATCCAAATCACTCTGGAGACTTAAGTTAAAATAAGTTATGGAAAGGCAAAAGAATGAACAGGAATGTACCAGCAGTGGCGACAGCAGATAATCAAAAACACTCGAGACAAACTGATGATAATAAGTTATTCATTATTGATACAGTGAAGACAAGAATGGTAAGGAGAATTCCTTGGCAACGCGACCCAACCCTCACGTTACTATGGTCGCAGGCACAGCCGAAATCCAGAAAATACACGAAGGAGGAATTAGAACTGTTTTACTGGGCCAGCAATCCAAGATCAGAATGCCCCTTTTGCCAGAACTTGTTTTCTGCAAGAGAAAAAAAGACTTTGAGCATCTAAACATAATAAAAGACTGAGGAATGCCATGGTGCCACACTTTCCACTCTCAACTTGGTCATCGATGATGAGATTAGACAAAAAAAGGTTAAAGAACTTAATTTGGCACCCCCGAGCTCCAGAGCACCACGTTCAAATCCAAGCTACAGATCAAACGGTGTGACGAGTGTGGCAAAAAAGGTAGTAAAAATATGGCACAGTAACTTCCTCTAACATATGTCACTTTCTGAACTATTGATTGAGAGAATCCCTGAGAAAGAACGATCTCATCAACTTGCTAAGAAGGGAGCATCATTAGGAGTAGGAATGCAAGGAAATCTATATTTAGCCAAATCGTATCCATATGTTATTCATTCCAATCTAGTAGAAATATTTATTTTACATCTATATTACATAATATAGATATAGATTCTTCAACGTAAGAGGATCAAATGAGATCTCGGCACTTCCCCCAAAATAGCTTTTTTATTCCTAAAAAGTAAGGGTAAAAACAATCAGTCATCTAGATGGACATACTGCACCTAAAGAGTGACTTTCTGTAAATACCAATCCTTTTTACTTTCTAAGGGTAACAAAAAGTTGTCCGAGGGAGAGTGCCTCCAACATAAATGCACCGCAGATCTCACTTAATCCTTCTAAAATGCATATATTTAATCCTAGAAGATTTATATTCGAATATAAGTTGTCCACATTCATATCAATCTTGTACACAGAACAACCTCAAATTCTTAGCATTACTTTTGATCTTTAGAAGGCATAAATGCATCAGAAATTTTATTTTTCCATTTTCTACGAAAACATATCATATATAGCATCCAGTTTATATGCATTTATATTTGTTATAGACATTGATATTAGTTTTCTAGTTCCAACCACTACTCCATATTCGAACTCATACTTGTTCCCAGAATAGGGATACAAACACAAATTTGCATCTAGCCGAGTTTTATCTGTTCAGCTTATGTGCCTAATTTTTTTTAAAGTGGGCTTATATGGCTAATTAAAACGCATAAACGCACACATCTGTGGACAATCTTCAAATTGACGCTCATCCATTTCATATCTAGATGTTAGAGCAGCATTTAAACTAGAAATGCAGCACGCGGAAATTGTCACAGGTACAGACCAAGATGTCATAGATGGCTCTAGGTATGAGAAGATTATCTAGAATCCAAGATGGCAGGGCACCATAATTTAAAAATTAAATGTCATCAGTGAATATTAGATTGGATGACTAAATTACGAGCCTCAACCTAGTGCCTTGGATCAGGGTCTCAGAAAAATTAAATTTTCTACATATGGATAACCATCTATCAAGTAAAAAGACAAAGGAGGACATGCATTATCAGGAGAAATAAGAATAACTGTGTTTTTTCCTTCCCTTCTTTGGATAACCAAACATATCTTCCTGTCTATGGATAAACTGGAAGAGACAAGTCTCATGTGTGAAAATGAGGATGTAGATAAGAACCTACAAATTAAAACAGATCACTAAAAAATGAAAAAGCAAATTAGTAGGGGTACCTAGATCCAATGTTCAAAATTTCTAATCAAGTTCAAGTGCATATTGATGCAATCTAGAGTCATGTGTAAAATAGGTTTATTGTAACGCTAAGCCCAATTCAGTCAACTAAGCATTGGTTAATGTTTTCAAATTTTATTTTTCTTTTTCAAGGAGAGATACATTCTCAAACTAGAGTCTGTCCTATGGTGGCATATTGGTGCCATGCAAGGCAGTTCCATAGTTTACCCATCTATTTCTGGCTTATCTTCCACATCCCCAAGATGGTGGCCAAAAAATTGGACTCAAATACAGGACACATTTTGTGCCATGAAAGTGGAACAAGATACAGGAAGATTGCACGACACTTGATGGGATAGGGTTTGTAAATGCAAAATGGAAGAAAGGCTAGGAACTATAAACCTTCATGACTACAACATAGCCCTGATAAGCAATGGCTGCAGAGGTCAGACACGAGAGATATTCGTGGACAGAGGTAGACAAGTCGGGAGTATATCAAGCCATCTAATTGAGGACAAAAGCAAATCCAACGACTTGTTAAAGGCTAGGAATAAATCTAACGGTCTGATGGTGACCAAAAGCAAATTCAATAGTTTGATCATCTACGGAAGCAATCTAAAGATCCAAATGTAAGCAGAAGCCTACTCGGTGATCAGATGGCGGTCAGATGTAAACCGAAAGACGCGATTATATAATCGGGACCAAATGTAAAGGTCTCAAAAGATCAATTGTACTCCAAACTCTGTGTTCAATGAATAAATGTCTTTGAATTTCTTGCAAGAGTATGAATCTCTAATGAACGATCATCAAGATCATATCCATTAGACAAAACCCACAAAATCACAACGGATACTGTACAGGCTAATGATGTCTTTTGACAGTTAATCAAGGGTATTCAGATTTTATGCCGATGTAGATAAACACCGACTGCGGTCGGTGAGAAAATGTCCCATACCCGAAGCCTAAATCGTATGATAAACTAAATACACGGAATAAACAATGCACACGCTATCCAAATAGCTAACCAATGTGCATCAATGTTCAACAAACTGAACATCGTTATATATATTTCTTTTGAAATTTTCCGTGTTAAACAGCCACCACAAACCAAAAACAGCATTATGTGGTAAGCAAGAAATTGCCAGAGAAGAGAACAAAATAGCAACCACCGCATAAAGAGGGAACCCACCACAACCACCTCCACCACAATGTCTTTACCCAACTCCATCGATACAATCATCATGGCAACTACAAGCACTGCTCAAACGTCACTGAAAAACATCACATCTACCATGTTAACTGTACTATACCTCTAATCATGACAACTACGACACCAACATTTTGTATATGGTAGATTATGGGAACAACTATAGTTTCCTTGAATCACCTAACTCCTGACACGACCATTGCCATTCCCCTACCAGGTGTAATATGAAGTTCTCTTGTTACTTGAGGTAATATCCTTTAATGAGCCAGACTCTTTCTTTGTAGCTGATCGATACCATCTCATTGGTGCATTATAGGATTTTTCTTATCTTGAAACACAGCAGCCTTCTTTCAAAGTAAAACTTTGCTTCTTTCTTTCTGTTTTTCTTTTTTTTTTAGGGTGGGGGTGGGTATTATTATCTTCCAATACTTGTCCGGTAACAGATGAACAATTATTCACCCATAAAATATAATTCAAGAAACAGAGCGAAACAATGTAAAAATGAAGCTGATGTCACCTTTCCTATCTTGACTGGCAATCACTTGAAGAGGAACTGCAGAGAACTGGTCAGGAGCATCAGTAGGGATTAGTTCATTGACCAACAGGCACAAGTAGAGAAGGGGATGCTCCATTCTCCTTTTTATCCTTCATCCTTGATGGTCTCTTACAGTACTTCTTCAGGTAGCGATCAGGCATATTACATTTCGCATCTTGTTGGACGGTAGAAAAGGAAGGACAAGGTGACGAAACAGAGTCAACACTGTTGTCATCTCTGGTGGAATTTACAAGCATATCAGAACAGCTGCCCTGTTCCTCCAACTGAGAGATCTCTTCTGGACTACCTTTCCCATTTTCGTTGGCTTCCCTATTTTGATCTATCCCTTCTCTCGTACCCATATGCACATGATGGTTATCTTCGGATGAACCAAAAACGCTCGACAGTTTTGCATCTACAGTCCCCATATTCTCAGAGAGTGTATCCTCCGTGCACAGCTCGACTTTTACATAACCCTTACACAACAGATTAATATCAAACCCCCCTCTCTCACTGCCAATGTAACAGTCTGAATTGGAACTCCTTGAGATCCTTTGTGAGCCATTCATAGCAAGATGCACCTGGAGAGCCAGTTTTTCATCAGTGACAGCTGCCTGTGTGCACACCGGTGGCTTCTTCTCTGCCACAACAACCAAATCTAATGCATTCCTTGCCAGGTCGGCAGCTCGCTTCGCCGCCACAGCCTTTGCCAGTGCCTTCTCCTTTGCCATAGCCGCCAACTCCAGCTTCTTTGCAGCGGCGCATTTTGCATTCCTCACCACATCTTCCAGAGGGATGCTAGAAACCCTGCTATCGCAAGAATCCCTACAATTTCTAGATCTTTTATTCGGCGATGTAGGAAAAGCACAGCAGTCGATGCACACGAACAAATCAGGAACAAGATCGGACGCGGCAAGATACCCTCTCTGCCTCGGCAGGCAGTCGAGATGGACGCGGGCGGAGCACCTCCGGCAGCTGGTGGCGCCTTCCTTCTCTTCCCCGAAGCTCGCAAAGCAGTAGGAGCAAACCTCGGCCGAGCGGATGGCCCGAAGGCACGCTTTGCAGAGGAGGACGATACGCCACTGGCTGTCCAGGGGCTGTAGCCGCTCGTTCCTGCCCTTGTCCGGGAAGCGGAGGCCGCAGCTGTGGCAGTTGCAGAGATTAGGGAGATCCCGGGTCTTCTTCCTGAAGGGATCGGGTACAAGAGAGGAATCGGAAGAGGCGGAGGACGGCGGAGGGGGAGGAGGCGTCAAAGAAGAGCTCAGGGAGCCCCAGCTGCTGGAAGACTCCTCGTTTTCCTCGTCCTCGTTCTCCACCATCTCCTCCTCCGTCTGGGACGAGGACGACGACGACGACATGAGCAGATGGAAGAGGATGGCGATCGGCAGACCGACGCGACTTCGGGTTTCAGGTGGGCGATCGGTGAGGAGCGAGGAGGAGGCGCTAGGGTTTGGGGATGTTTTGTGCCCTTCCCCCGCTTTAAAAGGGAAGGAAGAAAGGCTGGGATGCATCGTAGAAAACAATTATGCTTTTCCATTTTTTAAAATATAGAAATTTGAGAGATCAGTTTCAAATATTAACCAGCCGTGCCATAACGCTTTGACTGGCAGTAAAGAAGCGAATAGGCCGAGGTCTGGCTTAACACCCATCCGCTTCGGAATGTCATCTCACCAGCCATGGACATGAGACATGTGACTAGGGATGTAACGGGTTAGATACGGTACGGATACTAAATTATCCGTAGAATTATATCTGTTTACTGTTCCCTAAGTATTTAAAAAATAGTATATTTAAAAATATCCAAAAATATGGTTAGTAGACGGTTAACGGATAATTATCGATCGTAAAAGTACATATAAGATTAAAATTTAAGACATAAATTAATTTAATTAAAAAAAATAAATTGAAAAGAACAAACTATATATATATGATAAACAAACATATTTTAATTTAGTTCTCGTATCATTCATGAGTCAACATAGAATGAAATTAAAAACATAAAAATATATAATATTATAATATTTATAAAGATATGATGAAACATATTAAGTGAAAATAATAAAGTAAAATAACACTCTTGGACTTTAATCTCTGTCATATTTTCATTCTTGACATATTTTACATGGAAATAAAGAATATATTAAGTTATAATTTAAAAACTATAAAAATATCTTATAATTTAAAAATAATTTATCGTCACTAAAATAGAATTGACTTAGATTATACATCTATCTCATCTTCAATGTCATTTTCTTCGAGACATTAAATTATTTGAGTCAAATTCAAATTTATTTAACGGTAACGGACGGATACGGACTCGGAACGAGGTGTATTCGTATCCGTATCCGCTAAGAAATCGGATATATCCGTATTCGTATCTATTAATTTATCGGAAAGAAAAATACTATCCATTTACTGTTCGTTAAGCTAACAAAACGGACAGTTATCGAGTTATCGGTTACCATTGACATCCCTACATGTGACACTGTTGGGGATGCCAAGGGGCACCCTGTATCTCTTTTACTCTGATATGCTTTTAAAAGAGTTGATGGATATCCAAATTGATAAAATTCATAGAATAATTTATCAAAAATGAGAAAATAAATACCGTCTATCAATTGGATTCTGGAAACAAAAATAATTACATTTGCATATGTAAATTTATTTTTTACTTTTGATAACACATTCATATTAATTTGTATAATTATATAAAATTTATACTGTTGAATGAGATTAATCCACGTCCAATAGTTAAGATCAAAGGTACGGCGCCACGTATAATAGCAAAGGGGTTTTTAGCAAATTACAAAAACTCTCTCTCACTTTACTATTTTTAGACATCCCTATAATATTTTATTGTTCAAAAAAATATCAATGTGGGGAATATAAGGAGAAACATTCGTTCCACTTTCATAGTTAAAATATTTTTGAGATTTTTACTTTTTAGTCTCTATAATTTTAATCCCTCTAATGCACCTATTTCTCTAGAAATCTTTACAGTCTTCTCTATTTTACTAAAAAGTCTATGTCATTCCCTCTGCGCACTATGACCCGTAAAAAAGTTATCTCAAGTATAGTTAACTTTACCAATGTCTAAGACAAAAAAGCCATAGTTATTGTGTGTGTGCGTGCACACGTGTGTGTTGGTGGGGGCGTGTGTGAAAGAGAGAGAGGTTTCTAGCCAACTCCTCCCTACTCTCACATCTGTCGGAGTTTCTAGCCACCCCTCCGTCTCCTACTACTCCCACATTTGCCTGAGAAATTAGCAACCTCCCTCCTTTCTCCCCCCCCCCCCCCTCCCCTCACCCAGTCATCGGGCGACTTTGATAACAAGTTAGAATAAGTTAACCTGAGTGGTCTCGAGTAAGCTATTCCATGGGTTTTTAAATTTTTAGTCTTGTAACTTATCTTAATTAGGGTCGGGTAGGGAATTCCATGTGAGAGGATATAATGAGTTAACCTCAGAATAAGGGACTTAACCCTAATCGACTCCGAGTATGGTAACCATGCTATTAAACTCAGTTAAAGACAAGTAGATGAAATAACTCACTCTAATCGACCCTTATTAATTTGATTATCAAAGTTGCCCAGGTTTCCTGCCGTCGACTCGTCCCTGGCCATTAGAATGGAGAAACCAGCAATCTTGCCTCCATCTCCTCACCCCCCATGTGGCGACCCGTATCCCGGATACCAGGTATACCCGGTAGGACTACCGAATACACGTGATACCACTTGGAACCCGCGAGGCCTCCCAAGAGCGGTAAAGCTCCGAAGGGAAAAAGGACTGTCGTGTAGTACATTGAACTGACAGATATAGCAGCAAGCAATTAAATTTAATTAGATCGGTTTGCTAAAGTAGCAGAAATAAAATTACATTTTATTTAAAAGATTTTAAACAATTAAATATCCAGAGTCAAGTCCAAAGGAAAGACAGCAAGTCTACCAAGTACAGTCGACAGAAAAGAAAGACGTATCGGAAAGTCGGGGGAAGCCCGACGGAGGTACCAACTGGCAGCTACGACTCGAACTCCAGGATCCACGGAAGCAGAACGAACACATCACCCCACCTAAAAAGTAAGGGTGAGCCTCGTGTCACTGGCTCAGTAGGGGTCACGCGGATCCCCAATGAAAAATGCGCAGTAACACGGAACAACAGGAACAGCAGTAAGAAACAATGCTAGAAAGATGTAAAAGAAAGAGAAGCAGGAGTAAGGAACAGGTAAGGACGAGGGGAATAACCCGAACAGGCAAGCAGGCCTAGAAAGGGAAAGAGGAGCAGGGAGCAGCAAGGAAAAGGGGAAAACCAAACAAAACACCCCAACCTACACCTACAACATGCATGCAAAAGAAAGTCTAGAAAAGACCTAGACAGGCACAGACAACATGACCGGAGCGTCGTGCACAAGACATGACACAGACCTCGAGTATAGCCACGGAAAGGCCAACCCGGATAGGTCACGACAAACCCCACAAGTGTCTCGACTACCGACCGACGCGACAAAGGCGAACACGGCCGAGTCGCAGACCCACGCGGAACCACAGATACAAGTACTAGTCAGGGTCACGCCCGTCGGCGTCAGTCCTCCTCCCCTGACCACGTGCGCACACACGGGCTCCTGCCAAGAGCCAGGCCTCTAGCTAGTTTTCTCCCCCCGTAGGACGCTACGGTAACCGCAGGAGCCGACGGAAACTAGCTTACAAAACCGTATATCGGGGTCACCTTTCGACTGCTGGACGTCTAGGGCGACGAGAAGAGGAAGCTCGAAAAGCGGCGCTGAAGTACAGACAGTCGAACATGCACTGTCACCCGTACCTCACACACCGAAGGCAGCACAAGAAACTGCCGAAAGACTCAGAAACGTAGTCTTAGCCTTCGCAGAAACGTCGACCGACGTCCACGAAGAAAGCAGCCAGACCACAGGAACAACAGACAACCCTAACCTAGACCGACACACACACAGCCACGCCACAAACCTACCTCTAACAGCCCCTAACATCACCTAGACGGCCCAACACAGAACAAAACAAACCAACGACCATTACGGCCACAAGGACTGTAACGGCCTAGCACAGGCGCGTTACACAGCTCTGACGCGCCAAGACAGGGACGTCAGGGCCAACAGGCTCAAACCCAAAACGCGAGCCACGTAACGGTCCAGGGCGGATGCGTTACAGCAGCCTAACGCGCGAGCGCAGACGCGTTACGCCCACCTAACGCGTGAGGACAGGCGTGTTACGCCAACCGACCCAAAACAGCAAAACAGGGTGTAACGGCCTGGGCAGGCGCGTTACACAGCCTGACGCACCAGGGCAGGCGCGTCAGGGGAACCGAATCACCCAAAACGCTAGACGACAAAACAGACGTGACGCATCACCCCGGACGCGTCAGAGATCTGTGACGCGCCTCCCCTGGGCCGTCACACTCCCAATATCACGAAGAACTAAAAACGCCTAGACGCTGTGACGGTCTGTCATAGGACCGTCAGGGACATGTGACGGTCTCTGAAATGACCGCTACACCGGTCACGGCGGAAAAATAGTGGAAACGCCAAATCGGGCCGTTCCACGCCCCATTCACGCCGAAGCACAGGGGAAACAGATCTAGACGATGAAAAATAACTCTAGGAGGGTCAAAAGCCCACATGCAAGCCCTAAAATGAGAGATCGGGGCGATTTCATAAAATCGACCCAAAGTGGGTCACCGAGGTTCCTGGACTCCTACCGGCCTCGAATGACAACCGATCGACACGAAACTTACGTAGATGGGATCCAGACATCCCAACGGTCAGTTTGACACTAACCACATCACAAATGGTTTCCGTTTTCTGGCGAACCCTGAAAACCCCAAAAACCACGGTTTTCACTAAACCGGCCCGATCTCCCCCGATCGAACACCAAACAACGCACAGAAGCAGGGAAAACGTGCAAAAGGAAGTGGCGGTCCATCTCCCTACCTCCACCGAAGAAACCGTGCCCCGAAGGGACTAAACCACGCCGAAAACCACCAAATCACGAACGACGCCTTCTCGGAATCCACCGAGGGATCGCGCCAGCCACGCTCCTTCTGCTGCTCCTTCTCGTAAACCGATCACTCGAGCACGTCCACGCCTCAGCCAGCTCCGCAACGGTGCGCGTCCCGCGCCGAACGGACCAGAGACGGGAGAGAACGGAGTGAGATAGGATGAAGTTGAAAATGAGCAGGAGAGATAGTGGAATTGAATTTATAGAAAGAAATTAGGATATTTTCCTAATTTCTAAAAAATCCGATTTTTAGCCCGAACTCAGAAAAATACACAAAAATAGTCGAAACGACAGGCTCGAAGAGCACATCGTCACTGTAGCATCCGCGAGTCGATGAATTGAGAAATAAACTCACCGCAGGGTTCCGTAACTAGTACGAGAGAAAAACCAACACGGATCGTAAAACTCAACTCGGGAGCTATAAAAGCGAACCGAAACTCACCGAGAAGGATCCGAAAGACCCAATAAAGATCCAACAAAGATCCGGGACATTACATCCTCCCCTCCATTAAGAAATTTCATCCTCGAAATTTAAGGACTAGCAAGGGTAAGCAGGGAAGAACAACCCGACAACGACAAGAAACAGAAATCACGAAACCTAACGCTAGCTGAAGACTGTACTGGACTTAGCGACTCTGGAAACTGTATATCTGAGATTCCCATGTACTTCACACAACAACTGTAACGACCCGAGAATCCGATTACCGGGAAGGCCCGATAACCCGAGACTCGCACCGCCGCCCACGAGCCGGGAGGGCTCGGAAGGGCTAAAAGGAGTGTGGAGGCACAAAGAAATAGGAAATAAAGCAGGACAACCAACAACAACAAGCTGAGAGAAAGAACAACTACAGCTACAACAGAGTTCAGTCCAACAGAAAGTACAGTCTAAAGCAGTAAAACGTACCACATGCCAAGTGAACACTCGGCCCGGCAAGCTGGCAACTGAGAACCTCCGCCCCGCACCCTCGAACCGCGAGGAAGAATCGCTACACCTGAAAAGCAGGGAATGAGTCTCCAAAACAGAGACTCAGCAGGGATCCCGCGGAACCCCAACCGGAAACAACGGCGGTAGCGGAAAGGAGAGCTACAACTACAGCAGGAACAGCAAACCGGTGGCCGGTCAAAAACTCGGCACTACAGCTACTCCTACTGCCAGAAGGCAGACCTCGATCACGCAGTCGAAGCTACCGAACCACGCTAGTACCACCTACCGAAGTAAGAACACACGGTAACCACGCCGTAGAGGCCTGTCCCCCGGACAGCCAACGTAGACACGCTGTCCAAGGTGCAACCCCGACCATCCGATCGTGGGTATCGCACCACAAGACGCCACTTCGGTAAAGCCACTAGCACTAGTCTCATGACGCGAAAACCAACACACGCGTCACGGCGAACCAACCGAAACTCAACGGTCAACACGACCGAAACCCGAAGGTCAAAGTCACGGAAATTGACAGTCTGTCACTCCGTACTCGACAGGAGTACCACCCACTAGAAGCACGGCCGGTAGCGTCCCCTGACGTCTTACACCGCACCGCAGGTGAACCGCCTGACGTGGTAGGTCCTACCCGAGGCGCGAACACCGTACAAGTAACCACAAACAAGTGACTAGCTGGGGTCACGCCCGTCGACGTACGTCCACTGTCCCCAACCACGTGTGCACACACAGACCACGCGTCCTAGGTCTGGCCCTCTGACTGGTTTTCCCCTGCAGCCGGACTCTGGCTACGACGAGGGGCCCGACGGAAACCAGTCTAACCGTCCTCAGGGTAAGCCCGTACACCACTCCCTGGTGCGACCGGTACCGCGTACTGGTAGGCTACGACTAGTGGAGGGTCATTGAAGGAGTAGACTCTCAAGTCAACGAAAAATAACGTCCGAATCCGACGACGTACGGGGACCACCCCACGTACCGGCCCCATCGCACGGTGACCACAGTCGGAGAAGAAACGGGACTCACAGTCCACGGCCGCGCACACACCCTGCGCGAGAGTCGAGAAAACTCAAGTGGCGCTAAGCCACTGGACTCTGGACAGTCCTCTAGACACACTACAGCCAACGGTCCTTGAGTCACAAGACTCGGGATCAAGACCGTTGTACGTAACAGCACAAGGCCGTCAATCTAGTCTAATCTCTAGGTCTAAAACCACGGTAGCACAAGTACCGAAACAGCTCACGAGTCGCCAAGACCACTCCCTCGGGAAGGGAACGCAAGGGACCAAGGCCACCCACACGGGCCACACAGAAAACACAGAAGCACGATTCCCAGGGCAGCACACAAGCCACCACGACGATTTCCCATCTTGTAGCAAGCGGGAAACCTCCAGCCCCAGGCCGGATAACTGGACTCGCAGTCCAAGGCCAAGCACATGGCCCACATGGGAATCGCCTTCCAAAGGAAACCCACGACATGCGGGGGAGACCCCACCGCACACACACCGATACACGGTGACTCGGTCAAGCGTAACATAAAAGCCCAGAACACGTGGGGTCACTCGGACCCACCACACCTACGGGCACGCTAATCGAGGCAACACGGTCCCTCCTGACACCCCAAAAATACAGACACAGAACCCATGGGGTGTCCGGGATACTCACAAGGCCGGAGGTCGACCACTGGGTCACAACCGGGTCGACCGGAGACCAAAACAACACAATCGAAGCGCTAAAAGGTCACCTGGACCCTTAAGCTCACGACACACAAAACGAGGTAAGTGGGACAACCTCTGGACACCCAAAGACACGGTCACGGAACTCCACGGGGTGTCTGAGACACTCACGAGACCTAAAGTCAACCACTGGGTCACAACCGGGTTGACCGGAGGTCAAAACAGCGCAAACAGGAACCAGAACGTGGTAGTGGTCACCTGGTGACCGCGACCAGATAGTGGTCGACCGGGGACCGCGACCAGATGGTAGCGGTCGACCGGAGACCGCGACCATGCTGTCACGGTCACCTCGCGACCGCGACCAGCCACGCGCAAGCCTGATGGTAGCGGTCGCCCAAGGACCGCGACCAAACAGTAGCGGTCATCCCCTGACCGCGACTAGGCCAAAGCGGTCTATCGCACGACCGCGACGCTCGAAGGCCTCCTCGACCAAAACACAAAGGATGAACGCGGTTCTCCCAAGACCGCGACCAAATGGTAGCGGCTTCTGGTGGACCGCAACCATTTCGGAAAACCGTGAACGGCGGGAAAACCCCAAAAATCCACGCCACGCCCCCAAACATCCACGGATGAGGGGGAAAACATAGGGGAAGCTCCCCAGTAACCCCTAGCATGCATCTATGCCCTCGGATCGGCCAGAAACGCAATCAAACGGGAGATCGGCCCACAAGCCCTAAAACATGGATTTTGCCCAAATCACCCCGTTTGGCCCGCTCGGCTCACCGTAGCCTACGAAACTTGCGGGAAAGGAAAGAGCACGAGCTGAGGGTCTATCACCCTACCTCCACCGAAGATTTCGTGCACCGTGGATGCCGATCCACGAAGAAAACGCCGTTGAAGCCTCGCCGCTCCACGAACTCACGGCCGAGCTTCACCGCGCCCTCGAGCCTCGATCCTCGACCCATCCTCGCCGTCCTCCTCGCCCGCATAGCCCCGCCTCGGTCCGTCGGCCGCCGGAGAGGAGAGAATGAGAGGAGAGAGTGGGAGAAGAGAGAGAGGGTGAGAGTGAGAAATGAGAGGAAGAGAGAGGGTGGGGGGTATATATAGGAAAATCCAGAAAATCAGAAAAATCCCAAAAAATAGAAAATCACACCCTCGCGATCCTCGGAACGCACCGATCGCAACGGTACCACACTCGCCTAGGTGAACGGCTTGGTTCACCCGCAACGAGGTTCCGAAGGGAAAACCGAAACCCACACCGGGAATCAAAAAATACGCGCGGAAAAAGTCGCGGAACGCGTCTGGGCCTCTGAAACGACTCCGGATCGCACCGATCCGAACACGAAAGATGTCCGAAACGAAATTTCAGACACAACGGAGTTGGACGCTCCGAGAAACCAGATCCGGGACCCACGAACGAGGATCCGAAAAACTCGGGGCATTACAACCCTCCCCCCTAAAGGAATTTCATCCTCGAAATTCAGGACCAAGCACGAAGTCACAGGGGAAGAATACTGAACGAACTGACAACGCTATCAGAGCCCCAGCACAGAAAATCTCGATTCTCATGAAAACACCGGTCCTGAGGGGCACAGCCAGACTTACAATCACAAGCAACACCTCGCTCCTCGCGCCAAGCATACTGGCCAACAGAGCAGGCATATACCAAAGGACACAGTCTGGCATCACCTCAGACAACGCGAGAATCCATCATGGCACTGCAGCCACAATCTTGCTCACCGCGGAAACACAACCCTCGACACGAGCAACAGCTACCGATCCATCCTATGGTCAGCAGACAAATCGCACATCAGCTTCGCAGCCAGCTGACAGGTCGCACACCCTCCTCAAGGGAGCAACCAAAACAGAGCCTCCACCAGCTCAAGCAGTCCTCTCCGCAGACCGCAACCAGAACATCGGCTCAGCACCAAGAAACACCTCACACATGGCAAGCCGAAAGCCGGACATAACACTGTGCCAACTCTTATCAGAAGACAAACTTCGACAAAGTCCAGATCCCATCCGGAAAGGCACATTACCGAAATGACCACCAAAGGTCTCACTGGCACACGGCTCTCGCCACGCTTGAGCCCCAACAACCAGCATCTTCTGTCTCTGAAAAGACCATCCACTGGTCACCAACCGCTCACCAACGGGAAACTTCCGCTTGCTCAGCTTCTTCCTTCTTTCCTGGTCCTCGACCGGGTCCAAAGGAAACATTCCAAACCTCGACAAGCCATCCGTCGACTCACACACAGACTGATGCCACATCTCGAGCAGCACTCCTCTCGGACTTCGCATCCGAACGCCAACTCGACCCTCTCGGGGAGCACGACGAAACCAAATGACGGATCCTGGTGTCTTCAGTCATCACCTCACTGGACTCAGACTCACAGGGGAATCATCCCATGCTGGTCACCAAACTAGGGATAACCATTGCGACACCAACGTCCTATCAAGGACCATCCTCCGACGCCCATCTCACAAAAAGGCCTCCGCCCACAGGCGTCACTCATCCATCTGGTCTCATCAAATCCTTCGATCAATGCAAGTGGACACCTGCCAATCCCGATTCCGCCCTTACCACAGAGCCACGGGACACCACCTGAACAGTGCTCACGGGTCCCTAAGCAATAAACATCTCACCGTCACAATCCGACAAGACCGTCGAACCAATAGACACTGCTGTGGTCGGTCACACGGTTAGGCTCACCGGCCACTCATAGCCGCCAACCGGGACCCACAGTCTGCCAGAGACCACTTCCCCAAAAATGATCTCATCCGAGGACACGACTGGGAACACAAGTCGGGCGCCAAGCCACCGACTCTGACCAACACGTCCTCGACCTCCGTCAGGCGACATCCTCAACAACCTAATCCAGGTCCAACACCGACGCCTGACACGGCTTCTGTAATGCCCCGGATTTTTCGGATATTTTTCAGATCATTTTAGTGGGTCTCGGAGTGTATTTTGTGCTTTACACGTGTTTTTCCCTGATGTGCCTTCGGAACTCTTTGCAGGGCAAACCGTGGCGTTCTCCGACTCCGGGACAGTACCACTGCGTTGTGTTCCTTCCGAGGATCGCGGAGGTAATTTTTCGTAATTTTCTGAATTTATCAAATTTTCGGGTTTTCCTATATATACTAACCCTTTCCTCTCTCCCCCTCTCATTCTCTCTTTCTCACTCTCTCTCTTCTCTCACGCCCTCTTTCTCCCCTCTCTTCTCCGGCGGCCGACGGAGCGAGGCGGGGGTGAGGCGGAGGCGGCGCGGGTGAGGACGCGGGCGAGGATGGGCGAGGATCGAGGCGGTGGAGGCGCGTGGGAGCTCGTGGCGCGGTCGCGAGCCGGCGAGGGTTTCACGGCGTTTCTTCGCGGATCGGCGAGCTCGGGGCGCGAAATCTTCGGTGGAGGTAGGGTGATGGTTCCCCAGCTCGTGCACTTCCTTTCCCGCGAGTTTCGTAGGCCGTGGTGAGCCGAGCGGGTGGAATCGGGGTTTTTGGGCAAAACCCATGTTTTAGGGCTTGTGGGCCGATCTCCCGTTTCATTGCGTTTTTGGCCGATCCGAGGCCGTAGATGCATGCTAGGGGCTTCTGGGGAGCTTCCCCCTTGTTTTCCCCCTCTCCTGTTGAGGTATGGGGGCGTGGGACGAGTTTTGGGTCGTTTCCCGCCGTAGCGTTCTCGGAAGGAAGTGACGGTCCTTCCAGTGGCCGTCACTTGGTGTAACGCGCCTGGACAGGACCGTTACATCCCCCTTCTGTTGGCCTTTGGTGGTCTGTGGGTGTGACGGTCCCACGATAGACCGTCAGGTGCTGTGACGCACCAGGGCTAGACCGTTAGAGTCTCTTCCGTTGGTTTTCGGGTCAGGCGTGTGACGCACCAGGGCTGGCGCGTCACAGCCTTGTGACGCCCCAGGGTGGGTGCGTCACATTCCCTGTTACCCAGCTGAGGGCTGGGGGTGTGACGGTGCCGTCTGGACCGTTACTTGCTTGTAACGCGCCCAGGGTGGGCCGTCAGAGTCGTTTTATCCGTTGGAAGGGCCGCGTGTGTGACGCGCCAGGCCAGACGCGCTACATCCGTGTAACGCGTTGAGGCAGGCGCGTTACATCCTGCTTTCACGCTGAGCGCGTGAGGCATGTAACGCACCAGGGAGAGCGCGTTACATTCGTGTAACGCGCTGGGCCAGGCGCGTTACATCCTGTGTTTCTTCGGGCCGTGTAACGGCCTGCGTTAGGCCGCCAGGTGGATGTGACGGTCTCGCCTAGACCGTTACAACCCTGTGACGGTCTAGGGTTAGACCGTCAGGCTTTGTGTCGTCCCGAGGCGAGTTTTTGTGTTCTCCGCCTTGCCCCGCAATGTGTGGATCCCTAGTCGACCCGGTTGGGACCCAGTGGTCGACCTGCGGTCTTGTGAGTGTCCCTGACACCCGTGGGTTTCTGTGTCCGTGTTTTGAGGGTGTCTGGAGGACCGTGTTATCTCGTTTAGCGTGCCCGTAGGGTTGAGAGTCCGGGTGACTTCTCGCGTGCTGGGCCTTCGTGTTACGCTCGATCGAGTCACCGTGTATCGGTGTGTGTGCGGTGGGGTGTCCCCCGCATGCCGTGAGTTTCTTTGGAAGGCGATTCCCATGTGGGCCACGTGGTTGGTCTTGGACTGCGAGTCCAGTTGTCCGGCCTGGGGCTGGAGGTTTCCCGCTTGCTTCAAGATGGGAAATCGTCGTGGCGGCTTGTGTGCTGCCTTGGGAATCGTGCTTCTGCGTTTCCGTGTGGCCCGTGTGAGTGGCCTTAGTCCTTTGCGTTCCCTCTCCGAGGGAGTGGTCTTGGCGACTCGTGTGTTGTCTCGGTACTCGTGCTACCGTGGTTTTAGACCTAGAGATTGGACTAGATTGACGGCCTGGTGCTGTCGCGTGCAACGGTCTTGACCCCGAGTCTTGTGACTCAAGGACCGTTGGGTGTAGTGCGTCTGGAGGACTGTCCAGAGTCCAGTGGCTTAGCGCCACTTGAGTTTTCTCGACTCTAGCGCACGGTGCGTGCGTGGCCGTGGACTGTGAGTCCCGTTTCTTCTCCGACTGTGGTCACCGTGCGACGGGGCCGGTACGCGGGGTTGTCCCCGTACGTCGTCGGATTCGGACGTTGTTTTCCGTTGAGTTGAGAGTCTACTCCTTCAGTGACCCTCCACTAGTCGTAGCCCACCAGTACGAGGTGCTGGTCTCACCTGGGAGTGGTGTACGGGCACCCACCTTTCGAGACGGTTTGTGGACCGGTTACCGTAGGCCCCTCGTCGGTAGCCAGAGTCCGGCTACGGGGGAAAACCGGTCAGAGGACCAGACCTAGTGACGCAAGGTCTGTGTGTGCACACGTGGTTGGGGGCGGTTGGACCCACGTCGACGGACGTGACCCCAGCTAGTTACTTGTTTGTGGTTACTTGTACGGTGTTCGCGCCTCGGGTAGGACCTACCACGTCAGGCGGTTCACCTGCGGTGCGGTGTAAGACGTCAGGGGACGCTACCGGCTGTGCTTCTAGTGGGTGGTACTCCTGTCGAGTACGGAGTGACAGACTGTCAGTCTCTGTGTCTTTGACCTTCGGGTTTTTGGTCGTGTTGACCGGTGAGTTCGGTTGTTTCACCTTGGCGCGTGTGTTGGTTCTTGCGCCGTGAGATTAGTACTAGTGGCTTTACCGAGGTTGGGTCTTGTTGTGCGGTGCCCGCGATCGGGTGGTCGGGGTTGCACCTTGGACAGCGTGTCCAGGTCGGCTGTGTCCGAGGGACAGGCCTCTACGGCGTGGTTGCCGTGTGTTCTTACTTCGGTAGGTGGTACTAGCGTAGTTCGGTAGCTTCGACTGTGTGATCGAGGTCTGCCTTCTTGCAGTAGGAGTAGCTGTAGTGCCGAGTTTTGACCGGCCACCGGTTTGCTGTTCCTGCTGTAGTTGTAGCTTCCTTTCCGCTACCGCCGTTGTTTCCGGTTGGGGTTCCGCGGGATCCCTGCTGAGTCTCTGTTTTGGAGACTCATTCCCTGCTTTTCAGGTGTAGCGGTTCTTCCTCGTGGTTCGAGGGTGCGGAGCGGAGGTTCTCAGTTGCCAGCTTGCCGGGCCGAGTGTTCACTTGGCATGTGGTACGCTTTACTGCTTTAGACTGTACTTTCTGTTGGACTGGACTCTGTTGTAGTTGTTTATTTATTTCTGTTAATTGTTGAGTTGTCCTGCTTTATTTCCTATTTCTTTGTGCCTCCACACTCCTTCTAGCCCTTCCGAGCCCTCCCGGCTCGTGGGCGGCGGTGCGAGTCTCGGGTTATCGGGCCTTCCCGGTAATCGGATTCTCGGGTCGTTACAGCTGGTATCAGAGCGGTGGTTGTGGGCGTGCATAGGAATTCGAAATGTTGCAGTGATCAGAGTCCATAAGGTCCAGTACAGTCGGCAGCTGGCATAGGGTTTTGTGCTTGTTTTTCTGCTTTGTTTCTCGCTTGAGAGCTTGAGTGCGCTGTGCGGCGCTGTGAAGGTGGTCGCTGTCCGCGGCTTTCGTGCCAGCGTAGGGTCTAAGGATCGAGGTCGAGAGCCTTCTCCCTCATCGGTGGTGGCCCTGGTTGTGCTGCGTTGGGCAGAGGTTGCTGGCAGGCGTGAGCTCGCGGTGCTGCGTTCGAGGAACCTGCAGCGTGGTCAGGTGTCTGGTGCGGACTGTTCTTGGTTAAGTGGCCGTGAGCGTGCTCTGAGGGAGCTGCTGTCGGTTTTTGGTCACTCCAGCTTGAGGTTTGTCCAGCTCCTGAGGCGTTCTGATCGAGAAGTGTGCTCCGGTGAGCGGAATGTCTTCTCGGTGAGCTGCTGTTTCGTCGAGCCTGATGTTCTTGTCGCGCTCTGTGGCGTCAGAAATGACGTGTCGGTCCTGATCGTTCTGCTGATTTCGAGGCAAGATTGGGCTGTGGTGTCCCAGTAAGTCTTGCTCCTGCGCTCTTCTGTGCGATTGGGTTGTGTTCGCCCTGGAGTTGGCTTGAGATGTGAAGGCTCCGCGGTGAGTTTCGGGACTCGAGGGTGAGCATCGGCGGTTGTCGTTATGGCTCGTGTGACGGCTCTTGGCATGCCGTGTTGCAGTTCGAGGAATTGCAGCGGTGGTGCATCGAGAGATGCTGTGATGGTGGTCCGACGTGACACTCGTCGAGTGTGTCGGAGGCGCTGACCTGATGGAAGCGATAGTTTTCCTTGGTGCTGGATGGTGCTGTTTCCAGCGTGTGCGAGGTTTGAGGTCAGGTCGAGCGTGGAGTTCTTCCGTTGGTCGAAAGTGCGCTGGTTTCTCCTTTGGTTGGAGAGATTGCGTTCGGCTAAGGATCGTCGTCTTGCATTGTGTGTTCGGATTGGTTAGCCTTGTGTGCCATGAAATCCGTGCGAGACGTGCTCCTTATCTTGGCAAGGCGGTTGCCTGTGAGAAGTTGTGCCCGTTCCCTTGTCGTGTAAGGGTGCTGGCGCTGTTCCGAAAGGACGAGCGCTGGTTGGGCGGCGTTTGCTTTCTCGGCTGTGTGCGCGGATCTGAGTACGCAGCGGAAGCGTGGTGGGCTTGTGACCCACTAGTTCAGGATCGTAGCGTTGGTTGCTACGGGTGGATTCCTGAGTTCGCGTTCAGCATCGGAGGATTGGTTCCTTGGTGTGAAACGTGTTGTTGCCGTGCCGTTGCTCGAGGTTTTGTGGTTGTTGGCACTGGCAGGGTGGAGTGTTGGGGAATGTGCTGGTTAGTGCGCCGCATGAGTACCATGTTCCTGTGATGGAAGCCGTGTCAGGCGTCGGTGTCGGACCTGGATAAGGTTGTTGAGGATGTCGCCTGACGGAGGTCGAGGACGTGTTGGTCAGAGTCGGTGGCTTGGCGCCCGACTTGTGTTCCCAATCGTGTCCTCGGTTGAGATCGTGCTTTGAGGATATGGTCTCTGGCAGACTATGGGTCCCGGTTGGCGGCTGTGAGTGGCTGGTGAGCCTAACCGGGTGACCGACCACAGCAACGTCTGTTGGTTCTACGGTCTTGTCGGATTGTGACGGTGAGATGGTTATTGCTTAGGGACCCGTGAGCACTGTTCAGGTGGTGTCCCGTGGCTCTGTGGTAAGGGCGGAATCGGGATTGGCGGGTGTCCACTTGGATTGATCGAAGGATTTGATGAGACCAGATGGATGAGTGACGCCTGTGGGCGGAGGCCTTTTGTGAGGTGGGCGTCGGAGGATGGTCCTTGATAGGACGTTGGTGTCGCAAAGGTTATCCCTGGTTTGATGACCAGCATGGGATGATTCCCCTGTGAGTCTGAGTCCAGTGAGGTGATGATTGAAGACACCAGGATCCGTCATTTGGTTTCGTCGTGCTCCCCGAGAGGGTTGAGTTGGAGCGATGTTCGAGCTTGGATGCGGTGTCCGAGAGGAGTGCAGCTCGAGATGTGGCATCAGTCTGTGTGGGAGTCGACGGATGGCTTGCTGAGGTTTGGAATGTTTCCTTTGGACCCGGTCGAGGACCAGGAAAGAAAGAAGAAGCTGAGCAAGCGAAGGGTTCCCGTTGACGAGCAGTTGGTGACCAGTGGATGGTCTTTTCAGAGACAGAAGATGCTGGTTGTTGGGGCTCGAGCGTGGCGAGAGCCGTGTGCCAGCGAGACCTTTGATGGTCGTTTCTGTGATGTGCCTTTTCCGGATGGGATCTGGGCTTTGTCGAAGGTTGTCTTTTGACAAGAGTTGGCACGGTGTTGTGTCTGGCTTTCGGCTTGCCATGTGTGAGGTGTTTCTTGGTGTTGAGCCGATGAGCTAGTTGCGGTCTGCTGAGATGGCTGCTTGAGCTGGTGGAGGCTCTGTTTTGGTTGCTCCCTTGAGGAGGGTGTGGGACCTGTCAGCTGGTTGCGAAGCTGATGTGTGTTTTGTCTGCTGACCATTGGATGGATCAGTAGCTGTTGCTCGTATCGAGGGTTGTGATTCTTCGGTGAGCGAGATCGTGGCTGCGGCGCCATGGTGGATTCTCGCGTTGTCTGAGGTGACGCCAGACTGTGTCCTTTGGTATATGCCTGCTCTGTGGCCGGTGTGCTCGGCGCGAGGAGCGAGGTGTTGTGTGTGATTGTGAGTCTGGCTGTGTTCCTCAGGATCCGTGTTTTCGTGAGAATCGAGGTTTTCTGTGCTGGGGGCCCTGACAGCGTGTCAGTTGGTTCAGTGTTCTTCCCCTAGGACGTCGTGCTAGGTCCTGAATTTCGAGGACGAAATTCCTTTAAGGGGGGAGGGCTGTAATGCCCCGGATTTTTCGGATATTTTTCAGATCATTTTAGTGGGTCTCGGAGTGTATTTTGTGCTTTACACGTGTTTTTCCCTGATGTGCCTTCGGAACTCTTTGCAGGGCAAACCGTGGCGTTCTCCGACTCCGGGACAGTACCACTGCGTTGTGTTCCTTCCGAGGATCGCGGAGGTAATTTTTCGTAATTTTCTGAATTTATCGAATTTTCGGGTTTTCCTATATATACTAACCCTTTCCTCTCTCCCCCTCTCATTCTCTCTTTCTCACTCTCTCTCTTCTCTCACGCCCTCTTTCTCCCCTCTCTTCTCCGGCGGCCGACGGAGCGAGGCGGGGGCGAGGCGGAGGCGGCGCGGGTGAGGACGCGGGCGAGGATGGGCGAGGATCGAGGCGGTGGAGGCGCGTGGGAGCTCGTGGCGCGGTCGCGAGCCGGCGAGGGTTTCACGGCGTTTCTTCGCGGATCGGCGAGCTCGGGGCGCGAAATCTTCGGTGGAGGTAGGGTGATGGTTCCCCAGCTCGTGCACTTCCTTTCCCGCGAGTTTCGTAGGCCGTGGTGAGCCGAGCGGGTGGAATCGGGGTTTTTGGGCAAAACCCATGTTTTAGGGCTTGTGGGCCGATCTCCCGTTTCATTGCGTTTTTGGCCGATCCGAGGCCGTAGATGCATGCTAGGGGCTTCTGGGGAGCTTCCCCCTTGTTTTCCCCCTCTCCTGTTGAGGTATGGGGGCGTGGGACGAGTTTTGGGTCGTTTCCCGCCGTAGCGTTCTCGGAAGGAAGTGACGGTCCTTCCAGTGGCCGTCACTTGGTGTAACGCGCCTGGACAGGACCGTTACATCCCCCTTCTGTTGGCCTTTGGTGGTCTGTGGGTGTGACGGTCCCACGATAGACCGTCAGGTGCTGTGACGCACCAGGGCTAGACCGTTAGAGTCTCTTCCGTTGGTTTTCGGGTCAGGCGTGTGACGCACCAGGGCTGGCGCGTCACAGCCTTGTGACGCCCCAGGGTGGGTGCGTCACATTCCCTGTTACCCAGCTGAGGGCTGGGGGTGTGACGGTGCCGTCTGGACCGTTACTTGCTTGTAACGCGCCCAGGGTGGGCCGTCAGAGTCGTTTTATCCGTTGGAAGGGCCGCGTGTGTGACGCGCCAGGCCAGACGCGCTACATCCGTGTAACGCGTTGAGGCAAGCGCGTTACATCCTGCTTTCACGCTGAGCGCGTGAGGCATGTAACGCACCAGGGAGAGCGCGTTACATTCGTGTAACGCGCTGGGCCAGGCGCGTTACATCCTGTGTTTCTTCGGGCCGTGTAACGGCCTGCGTTAGGCCGCCAGGTGGATGTGACGGTCTCGCCTAGACCGTTACAACCCTGTGACGGTCTAGGGTTAGACCGTCAGGCTTTGTGTCGTCCCGAGGCGAGTTTTTGTGTTCTCCGCCTTGCCCCGCAATGTGTGGATCCCTAGTCGACCCGGTTGGGACCCAGTGGTCGACCTGCGGTCTTGTGAGTGTCCCTGACACCCGTGGGTTTCTGTGTCCGTGTTTTGAGGGTGTCTGGAGGACCGTGTTATCTCGTTTAGCGTGCCCGTAGGGTTGAGAGTCCGGGTGACTTCTCGCGTGCTGGGCCTTCGTGTTACGCTCGATCGAGTCACCGTGTATCGGTGTGTGTGCGGTGGGGTGTCCCCCGCATGCCGTGAGTTTCTTTGGAAGGCGATTCCCATGTGGGCCACGTGGTTGGTCTTGGACTGCGAGTCCAGTTGTCCGGCCTGGGGCTGGAGGTTTCCCGCTTGCTTCAAGATGGGAAATCGTCGTGGCGGCTTGTGTGCTGCCTTGGAAATCGTGCTTCTGCGTTTTCCGTGTGGCCCGTGTGAGTGGCCTTAGTCCTTTGCGTTCCCTCTCCGAGGGAGTGGTCTTGGCGACTCGTGTGTTGTCTCGGCACTCGTGCTACCGTGGTTTCAGACCTAGAGATTGGACTAGATTGACGGCCTGGTGCTGTCGCGTGCAACGGTCTTGACCCCGAGTCTTGTGACTCAAGGACCGTTGGGTGTAGTGCGTCTGGAGGACTGTCCAGAGTCCAGTGGCTTAGCGCCACTTGAGTTTTCTCGACTCTAGCGCACGGTGCGTGCGTGGCCGTGGACTGTGAGTCCCGTTTCTTCTCCGACTGTGGTCACCGTGCGACGGGGCCGGTACGCGGGGTTGTCCCCGTACGTCGTCGGATTCGGACGTTGTTTTCCGTTGAGTTGAGAGTCTACTCCTTCAGTGACCCTCCACTAGTCGTAGCCCACCAGTACGAGGTGCTGGTCTCACCTGGGAGTGGTGTACGGGCACCCACCTTTCGAGACGGTTTGTGGACCGGTTACCGTAGGCCCCTCGTCGGTAGCCAGAGTCCGGCTACGGGGGAAAACCGGTCAGAGGACCAGACCTAGTGACGCAAGGTCTGTGTGTGCACACGTGGTTGGGGGCGGTTGGACCCACGTCGACGGACGTGACCCCAGCTAGTTACTTGTTTGTGGTTACTTGTACGGTGTTCGCGCCTCGGGTAGGACCTACCACGTCAGGCGGTTCACCTGCGGTGCGGTGTAAGACGTCAGGGGACGCTACCGGCTGTGCTTCTAGTGGGTGGTACTCCTGTCGAGTACGGAGTGACAGACTGTCAGTCTCTGTGTCTTTGACCTTCGGGTTTTCGGTCGTGTCGACCGTTAGGTTTTCGGTTGTTTCACCGTGGCGCGTGTGTTGGTTTTCGCGCCGTGAGACTAGTACTAGTGGCTTTACCGAGGTTGGGTCTTGTTGTGCGGTGCCCGCGATCGGGTGGTCGGGGTTGCACCTTGGACAGCGTGTCCAGGTCGGCTGTGTCCGAGGGACAGGCCTCTACGGCGTGGTTGCCGTGTGTTCTTACTTCGGTAGGTGGTACTAGCGTAGTTCGGTAGCTTCGACTGTGTGATCGAGGTCTGCCTTCTTGCAGTAGGAGTAGCTGTAGTGCCGAGTTTTGACCGGCCACCGGTTTGCTGTTCCTGCTGTAGTTGTAGCTTCCTTTCCGCTACCGCCGTTGTTTCCGGTTGGGGTTCCGCGGGATCCCTGCTGAGTCTCTGTTTTGGAGACTCATTCCCTGCTTTTCAGGTGTAGCGGTTCTTCCTCGTGGTTCGAGGGTGCGGAGCGGAGGTTCTCAGTTGCCAGCTTGCCGGGCCGAGTGTTCACTTGGCATGTGGTACGCTTTACTGCTTTAGACTGTACTTTCTGTTGGACTGGACTCTGTTGTAGTTGTTTATTTATTTCTGTTAATTGTTGAGTTGTCCTGCTTTATTTCCTATTTCTTTGTGCCTCCACACTCCTTCTAGCCCTTCCGAGCCCTCCCGGCTCGTGGGCGGCGGTGCGAGTCTCGGGTTATCGGGCCTTCCCGGTAATCGGATTCTCGGGTCGTTACAGCTTCCAACACAGGAACAGGGTACTCATGCGGCGCACTAGCCAGCACATTCCCCAGCACTCCATCCTGCCAGTGCCAACAACCATAATACCTCGAGCAACGGCACGGCAACAACACGTTTCACACCGAGGAACCCATCCTCCAATGCTCAACGCAAACTCAGGAATCCGCCCGTAGCAACCAACGCTACGATCCTGAACCAGTGGGTTATGGGCCCACCACGCTTCCGCTGCACACTCTAATCCGCGCGCACAGCCGAGAAAGCAAACACCGCCCAACCAGCACTCGTCCTTCCGGAACAGCGCCAGCACCCTCACACGACAAGGGAATGGGCACGACTTCTCACAGGCAACCACCTTGCCAAGACAAGGAGCACATTTCGCACGGACTTCATGGCACACAAGGCCAACCAATCCGAACACACAATGCAAGACGACGATCCTTAGCCGAAAGCAATCTCTCCAACCAAAGGAGAAACCAGCGCACTTTCGACCAACGGAAGAACTCCACGCTCGACCTGACCTCGAACCACGCACACGCTGGAAACAGCACCATCCAGCACCAAGGAAAACCATCACTTCCATCAGGTCAGCGCCTCCGACACACTCGACGAGTGTCACGTCGGACCACAATCACAGCATCTCTCGATGCACCACCGCTGCAATTCCTCGAACTGCAACACGCCACGCCAAGAGCCGCAACACGAGCCATAATGACAACCGCCGACGCTCATCCTCGAGTCCCGAACTCGCCGCGGAGCCTTCACATCTCAGCCCAACTCCAGGGCGAACACACCCCATCGCACACAAGAGCGCAGGAGCAAGACTTACTGGGACACCACAGCCCAATCCTGCCTCGAAATCAATAAAACAATCGGGACCGACACGTCATTTCTGACGCCACAGAGCACGACAAGGACATCAGGCTCGACGAAACAGCCGCTCACCGAGAAGATATTCCGCTCACCCGAGCACACTTCTCGATCAGAACACCTCAGGAGCTGGACAAACCTCAAGCTGGAGTGGCCAAAACCGACAGTAGCTCCCTCAGAGCGCGCTCACGGCCACTTAACCACGAACAGTCCTCTCCAGCCACCTGACCACGCCGCAGATTCCTCGAACGCAGCACCGCGAACTCACGCCTACCAGCAACCTCTGCCCAACGCAGCACAACCAGGGCCACCACCGATGAGGGAGAAGACTCTTGACCTCAATCCTTAGACCCCATGCTGCCACGAAAGCCGCGGACAGCAACCACCTTCACAGCGCCGCACAACGCACTCAAGCGAGAAACTAGGGGGAAAACAAGCACGAAACCCTATGCCAGCTGCCGACTGTACTGGACCTTACGGACTCTGATCACTGCAATATTTCGAATTCCTATGTACGTCCACAACCACCGCTCTGATACCAGCTGTAACAACCCGAGAATCCGATTACCGGGAAGGCCCGATAACCCGAGACTCGCACCGCCGCCCACGAGCCGGGAGGGCTCGGAAGGGCTAAAAGGAGTGTGGAGGCACAAAGAAATAGGAAATAAAGCAGGACAACCAACAACAACAAGCTGAGAGAAAGAACAACTACAGCTACAACAGAGTTCAGTCCAACAGAAAGTACAGTCTAAAGCAGTAAAATGTACCACATGCCAAGTGAACACTCGGCCCGGCAAGCTGGCAACTGAGAACCTCCGCCCCGCACCCTCGAACCGCGAGGAAGAACCGCTACACCTGAAAAGCAGGGAATGAGTCTCCAAAACATAGACTCAGCAGGGATCCCGCGGAACCCCAACTGGAAATAACGGCGGTAGCGGAAAGGAGAGCTACAACTACAGCAGAAACAGCAAACCGGTGGCCGGTCAAAAACTCGGCACTACAGCTACTCCTACTGCCAGAAGGGAGACCTCGATCACGCAGTCGAAGCTACCGAACCACGCTAGTACCACCTACCGAAGTAAGAACACACGGCAACCACGCCGTAGAGGCCTGTCCCCCGGACAGCCAACCTGGACACGCTGTCCAAGGTGCAACCCCGACCATCCGATCGCGGGTATCGCACCACAAGACGCCACTTCGGTAAAGCCACTAGCACTAGTCTCATGACGCGAAAACCAACACACGCGTCACGGCGAACCAACCGAAACTCAACGATCAACACGACCGAAACCTGAAGGTCAAAGTCACGGAAACTGACAGTCTGTCACTCCGTACTTGACAGGAGTACCACCCACTAGAAGCACGGCCGGTAGCGTCCCCTGACGTCTTACACCGCACCGCAGGTGAACCGCCTGACGTGGTAGGTCCTACCCGAGGCGCGAACACCGTACAAGTAACCACAAACAAGTGACTAGCTGGGGTCACGCCCGTCGACGTGCGTCCACTGTCCCCAACCACGTGTGCACACACAGACCACGCGTCCTAGGTCTGGCCCTCTGACTGGTTTTCCCCCGCAGCCGGACTCTGGCTACGACGAGGGGCCCGACGGAAACCAGTCTAATCATCCTCAGGGTAAGCCCATACACCACTCCCTGGTGCGACCGGTACCGCGTACTGGTAGGCTACGACTAGTGGAGGGTCATTGAAGGAGTAGACTCTCAAGTCAACGAAAAACAACGCCCGAATCCGACGACGTACGGGGACCACCCCACGTAACGGCCCCGTCGCACGGTGACCACAGTCGGAGAAGAAACGGGACTCACAGTCCACGGCCGCGCACACACCCTGCGCGAGAGTCGAGAAAACTCAAGTGGCGCTAAGCCACTGGACTCTGGACAGTCCTCTAGACACACTACAGCCAACGGTCCTTGAGTCACAAGACTCGGGATCAAGACCGTTGTACGCAACAGCACAAGGCCGTCAATCTAGTCCAATCTCTAGGTCTAAAACCACGGTAGCACAAGTACCGAAACAGCTCACGAGTCGCCAAGACCACTCCCTCGGGAAGGGAACGCAAGGGACCAAGGCCACCCACACGGGCCACACAGAAAACACAGAAGCACGATTCCCAGGGCAGCACACAAGCCACCACGACGATTTTCCATCTTGTAGCAAGCGGGAAACCTCCAGCCCCAGGCCGGATAACTGGACTCGTAGTCCAAGGCCAAGCACATGGCCCACATGGGAATCGCCTTCCAAAGGAAACCCACGACATGCGGGGGAGACCCCACCGCACACACACCGATACACGGTGACTCGGTCAAACGTAACACGAAAGCCCAGAACACGTGGGGTCACCCGGACCCACCACACCTATGGGCACGCTAATCGAGGTAACACAGTCCCTCCCGACACCCCAAAAACATAGACACAGAACCCATGGGGTGTCCGGGATACTCACAAGACCGGAGGTCGACCACTGGGTCACAACCGGGTCGACCGGAGACCAAAACAACACAATCGAAGCGCTAAAAGGTCACCTGGACCCTTAAGCTCACGACACACAAAACGAGGTAAGTGGGACAACCTCTGGACACCCAAAGACACGGTCATGGAACTCCACGGGGTGTCTGAGACACTCACGAGACCTAAAGTCAACCACTGGGTCACAACCGGGTTGACCGGAGGTCAAAACAGCACAAACAGGAACCAGAACGTGGTAGTGGTCACCTGGTGACCGCGACCAGATAGTGGTCGACCGGGGACCGCGACCAGATGGTAGCGGTCGACCGGAGACCTCGACCATGCTGTCATGGTCACCTCGCGACCGCGACCAGCCACGCGCAAGCCTGATGGTAGCGGTCGCCCAAGGACCGCGACCAAACAGTAGCGGTCATCCCCTGACCGCGACTAGGCCAAAGCGGTCTATCGCACGACCGCGACGCTCGAAGGCCTCCTCGACCAAAACACAAAGAATGAACGCGGTTCTCCCAAGACCGCGACCAAATGGTAGCGGCATCTGGTGGACCGCGACCATTTCGGAAAACCGTGAACAACGGGAAAACCCCAAAAATCCACGCCACGCCCCCAAACATCCACGGATGAGGGGGAAAACATAGGGGAAGCTCCCCAGTAACCCCCAGCATGCATCTATGGCCTCGGATCGGCCAGAAACGCAATCAAACGGGAGATCGGCCCACAAGCCCTAAAACATGGATTTTGCCCAAATCACCCCGTTTGGCCCGCTCGGCTCACCGTAGCCTACGAAACTTGCGGGAAAGGAAAGAGCACGAGCTGAGGGTCCATCACCCTACCTCCACCGAAGATTTCGTGCACCGTGGATGCCGATCCACGAAGAAAACGCCGTTGAAGCCTCGCCGCTCCACGAACTCACGGCCGAGCTTCACCGCGCCCTCGAGCCTCGATCCTCGACCCATCCTTGCCGTCCTCCTCGCCCGCATCGCCCCGCCTCACCCCCGCCTCAGTCCGTCGGCCGCCGGAGAGGAGAGAGTGAGAGGAGAGAGTGGGAGAAGAGAGAGAGAGGGTGAGAGTGAGAAATGAGAGGAAGAGAGAGGGTGGGGGGTATATATAGGAAAATCCGGAAAATCAAAAAAATCCCGAAAAATAGAAAATCACACCCTCGCGATCCTCGGAACGCACCGATCGCAACGGTACCACACTCGCCTAGGTGAACGGCCCGGTTCACCCGCAATGAGGTTCCGAAGGGAAAGCCGAAACCCACACCGGGAATCGAAAAACACGCGCGAAAAAAGTCGCGGAACGCTTCTGGGCCTCTGAAACGACTCCGGATCGCGCCGATCCGAACACGAAAGATGTCCGAAACGAAATTTCGGACACAACGGAGTCAGACGCTCCGAGAAACCAGATCCGGGACCCACGAACGAGGATCCGGAAAACTCGGGGCATTACAACAACGCTCTGATACCAACTGTGGCGACCCAGATCCCGGATACCAGGTATACCCGGTAGGACTACCGAATACACGTGATACCACTTGGAACCCGCGAGGCCTCCCAATAGCGGTAAAGCTCCGAAGGGAAAAAGGATTGTCGTGTAGTACATTGAACTGACAGATATAGCAGCAAGCAATTAAATTTCATTAGATCGGTTTGCTAAAGTAGCAGAAATAAAATTACATTTTATTTAACAGATTTTAAACAATTAAATACCCAGAGTCAAGTCCAAAGGAAAGACAGCAAGTCTACCAAGTACAGTCGACAGAAAAGAAAGACGTACCGGAAAGTCGGGGGAAGCCCGACGAAGGTACCAACTGGCAGCTACGACTCGAACTCCAGGATCCACAGAAGCAGAACGAACACATCACCCCACCTGAAAAGCAGGGGTGAGCCTCGTGTCACTGGCTCAGTAGGGGTCACGCGGATCCCCACTGAAAAATGCGCAGTAACATGGAACAACAGGAACAGCAGCAAGAAACAACGCTAGAAAGTTGTAAAAGAAACGGAAGCAGGAGTAGGGAACAGGTAAGGACGAGGGGAATAACCCGAACATGCAAGCAGGCCTAGAAAGGGAAAGAGGAGCAGGGAGCAGCAAGGAAAAGGGGAAAACCAAACAAAACACCCCAACCTACACCTACAACATGCATGCAAAAGAAAGTCTAGAAAAGACCTAGACAGGCACAGACAATACGACCGGATTGTCGTGCACAAGACAGGACACAGAACTCGAGTATAGCCACGGAAAGGCCAACCCGGACAGGTCACGACAAACCCCACAAGTGTCTCGACTATCGACCGACGCGACGAAGGCGAACACGGCCGAGTCACAGACCCACGCGGAACCATAGATACAAGTACTAGTCAGGGTCACGCCCGTCGGCGTCAGTCCTCCGCCCCTGACCACGTGTGCACACACTGGCTCCTGCCTAGAGCCAGGCCTCTAGCTAGTTTTCTCCCCCCGTAGGACGCTACGGTAACCGCAGGAGCCGACGGAAACTAGCTTACAAAACCGTATATCGGGGTCACCTTTCGACTGCTGGACGTCTAGGGCGATGAGAAGAGGAAGCTCGAAAAGCGGCGCTGAAGTACAGACAGTCGAACATGCACTGTCACCTGTACCTCACACACCGAAGGCAGCACAAGAAACTGCCGACAGACTCGGAAACGTAGTCTTAGCCTTCGTAGAAACGTCGACCGACGTCCACGAAGAAAGCGGCAGACCACGGGAACAACAGACAACCCTAACCTAGACCGACACACACACAGCCACGCCACAAACCTACCTCTAACAGCCCCTAACATCACCTAGACGGCCCAACACAGAACAAAACAAACCAACGACCATTACGGCCACAAGGACTGTAACGGCCTAGCACAGGCGCGTTACACCGCTCTAACGCGCCAGGACAGGGGCGTCAGGGCCAACAGGCTCAAACCCAAAACGCGAGCCACGTAACGGTCCAGGGCGGACGCGTTACAGCAGCCTAACGCGCGAGCGCAGACGTGTTACGCCCACCTAACGCGTGAGGACAGGCGCGTTACGCCAACCGACCCAAAATAGCAAAACAGGGTGTAACGGCCTGGGGCAGGCGCGTTACACAGCCTGACGCACCAGGGCAGGCGCGTCAGGGGAACCGAATCACCCAAAACGCTAGACGACAAAACAGACGTGACGCATCACCCCGGACGCGTCAGAGAGCTGTGACGCGCCTCCCCTGGGCCGTCACACTCCCAAAATCATGAAGAACTAAAAACGCCGAGACGCTGTGACGGTCTATCGTAGGGCCGTCAAGGACATGTGACAGTCTCTGAAACGACCGCTACACCGGTCACGGCGGAAAAACAGTGGAAACGCCAAATCAGGCCGTTCCATGCCCCATTCACGCCGAAGCGCAGGGGAAACAGATCTAGACGATGAAAAACAACTCTAGGAGGCTCAAAAGCCCACATGCAAGCCCTAAAACGAGAGATCGGGGCGATTTCATCAAATCGACCCAAAGTGTGTCACCGAGGTTCCCGGACTCCTACCGGCCTCGAATGACAACCGATCGACACGACACTTACGTGGATGGGATCCAGACATCCCAACGGTATGTTTGACACTAACCACATCACAAATGGTTGTCGTTTTTCGGCGAACCCTGAAAACCCCAAAAAATCACTGTTTTCACTAAACCGGCCCGATCTCCCCCGATCGAGCACCAAACAACGCACAGAAGCAGGGAAAACGTACAGAAGGAAGTGGCGGTCAATCTCCCTACCTCCACCGAAGAAACCGTGCCCCGAAGGGACTAAACCACGCCGAAAATCACCAAATCATGAACGACGCCCTCTCGGAATCCACCGAGCGATCGCGCCAGCCACGCTCCATCCGCTGCTCCTTCCCGCAAATCGATCACTCGAGCACGTCCACGCCTCAGCCAGCTCAGCAACGGTGCGCGCCCCGCGTCGAACGGACCAGAGACGGGAGAGAACGGAGTGAGATAGCGTGAAGTTGAAAATGAGCAGGAGAGATAGTGGAATTGAATTTATAGAAAGAAATTTGGATATTTTCCTAATTTCTGAAAATTTTGATTTTTAGCCCGAACTTAGAAAAATACACAAAAATAGTCGAAACGACCGGCTCGAAGAGCACATCGTCGCTGTAGCATCCGCGAGTCGATGAATTGAGAAATAAACTCACCGCAGGGTTCCGTAACTAGTACGAGAGAAAAACCCACACGGATCGTAAAACTCAACTCGAGAGCTACAAAAGCGAACTGAAACTCACCAAGAAGGATCCGAAAGATCCAATAAAAATCCAACAAAGATCCGGGACATTACACCCCCACCCGACCATCTAAGGCTTCCTGTTGATGACACGTCGTGACCATACCCTCACCTCCCTCCTCCACCGTGACTTCCCAACTATTAGTGGAATGGCAGTCTCATCGACATAAGACTCTCGTGCTGGTAATCAAAGGGAAGGCTTAGTCTGGTAACATATTCTTTTTTCCTATCTTCGACTAAATCATATAGATTTTTATCGAGATTTAGAAGATTGTAGAGACTTTTAAATAAATAGTTATATTTGCAGAATTAGCAAAAATATATTTATTTATAGAGATTGAGAAATAAAAATTCTAATATTTTTATCCAAACTAACCTCCCCCGTATCTCTGCAACCCCACCTCGTTGGGTGAAGGTGCCAATGTCGGAGCTCTCTCTCACTCTCTCTCTCACTCTAAGCACCACACTTTGATATGGAGCTATTCCTGAGTTAACTCCAATTTAACATAGAGTTGCCCAGTAGATAGTTTGATAGTGGGGTTGAATTGTTTTAGAATAATGGGGGTTAACTCTAGGTTTCGAAACCCACCTCATGAGGTGGGTTGAGTTGTTTCGGGATTAACCTGGTAATTAATGCCCTCGACTCTCGCATCCCTTCTCTCTCTTCTTCTTATTTTTCAACCTTACTTAGAGCCTCTGACCATCTAATGACACCCTCATTTGTTGCTTTGACAATGGCTCCGATGACGACGCCCCCCCCAGCCATCGACGACATCTCTCCGGGCAGACGTCGAATGATGCCTAGTCTCAGCCCTGCTGCACCCCTACCCCACTCGCCTAACTACGGGACAAACTCCGAACGCCGCCCCACCTCCTTTCCCTGCTTGCCCGCCCTACTACCGACACACATGCTCGCCCGCCTGTTACTGACGGATGCGCCTACCCGTCCTACTGTTGGCTGGCGTACGGGTTCGCTCTCTCTCTCTCTCTCTCTCACTTAACCCCCTACCCCACCTTGTGTCGCCCACTGCCGGCCAACATGTCTGGCCGCCCTACTGCTGACCTCACTCTCTCTCTCACACACACACTCTAGAGAAGACAATACTACATAAATGAATAGTATTGCGAAAAAACAATATTCATATTCCAAAAACATTGTTCAATGAACAATAAGTGGTGGCAATTTTTGTCATGTTTCACAAAGACGTACAAAGTTAATCCAGTTGAGCTAACCCCCTTAAAAGTGGGATAACTAAGTGATAAGTTGTCCCACTCAAGTTAACCCCTAAAGTGGTGTTAATAGAATTTCTTGAAACTTTGACCTTGGCTGCTCTTCCCATTTAACCATCTCGGCTGTCACTGCCCCCTGTCGCGGGTATGCTGTTGCTATAGGGAAAGAAGTGATCATGGGAATCTCTCTCTCTCTCTCCACCCCGATTGGCAACCTCCTCCCTCTCTTTCTCCTTCCCAATCCCGCCCCCACCCCCACCACCACCATCTCCCTCCAAGTGTCCCCCCTCGCTCTGCTGGGGACCTCCCTCTCTCCCTCTTTCTCTTCACTCCAGTTTAGTCTTATGGTGGTTGGGTTAAGGATCTTTGTCTGAGATCAACTGCGTAGGCTTATTTCTATAATAAAGCATATTCTAGGGGCTTTTTTCTATAATTTTTATTGTTTTTTAATTTTTTTAGAATAGATAATTAATATACTTTGTAAGTTTGAATTTTATTTTTTTATAAGTGTAATGTCACTTTTATGAGCTTGCAATTTTACATACCATATAGATTATGTAGACTTATACAACGTGGAGATTTAAAATTTAGTCAAGTGAGTAGAAAATGGATGGAAGTAAATATTTTCGTTTTAATTTCTGTTTCTGATTTAACAAGCAATGGATGCAGAAGCAAAAATATATTTTTTCATTTTCATTTCCATTTTTATCTCCAATAACTATTATAGGAAATGTAAGTGTGAGGTATCATTTTCGTTTCCATCTCTAACCTGTTGGCAGCCATAGTCATTGTGATTGAAACTAAATGATGGGCGAGACCATCTGAAATTTTCAAGAAAACAAAAAAGGATCTATGCATTTATAACAGTTTTGTGTTTTGCAGATCTTTACAACAACATTAGTGTTTGGGAAAAAAATAGAAAACGTCCAGAGGGAATCTACCGCGTTGCCATCCATGGCATTTCAAGTTAGTGTGCCGTTCTTGCGTGAAGTAGATGGGAGAGAGACAACGGCCCATGAACCGTCTTACCCCTATTCCTCCCCCTCCCCTCTCACGGTCCATTCTGTGTAGCGAGCTGAGAGAGCGAGAGAAGGCAGCGGCGTTACTCTACCGCGCCGACGAGAGAGTGAGAGAGAGAGAGGGTGTTTGTTTCTGAAATCTCGTCGGACATCTTGCGGGGAGGAGTCGATCGGTTTCTGCAGTTGCAGGTGAGGGGAATCCGGAGTTCTTGCTGAGACGTCGAACACGGAGGCGTTTCGGAAAGATGATTCATGATATTGGTGGGTAACATTGGACGGATAACTTCTAGCGGTTTGTATTAAATTCCACACCCAGCTTAAAGAAAATACAAGTGCCATCCAATTATTCAGCTTTGTGAAAAATTCTTCTCGCGGGGACCGTCGTTGGAGTTTCTGCCATGGAAAAATCAAAAGAAGAGGCCTGCTTCCCATTTTTCCAGACATGCAACGGCCTGTTATCATAGACCCGCGGTCTTCAATGAATTCCAAATATATGGAAGAAACCTAGATGGATCAAACAGTTCACGGAAGACGGAACAGATCGTTTTCTCATCTATCACTGTTCCCTAGTTTTTACTTGCATCCGTTCCCGTTCCTCCTAGCGAAGACGAAAATAAGAACAAGGAGTTCTTTTGATCTGCACCCGTGAACCCAAGACGGCGGCGCCTTCTTCCAGGGAGAGGGTGAAGATACTGGTGAGGTTGAAGCTCCCCGTCATCCACCTCCCCTTGGGCACGTTCAGCTGCACCCCGCCGTCCCAGGCAACCCGCCCGAGGTGCTCCACCACCCTCCAGAACGCCTCCGTGTTCGACGTCTCGCCGTCCCTCACCCTGATACGTATGTGCGGAATTATACACCACTCAACGGCCGGCCAACTGTCCAAAGGAGGTACAGCTCAGCATGGAGGTTAGTACAAAAGGATGAATTCAATTGGCGCCAATAAACATTGCATTTGAATTTCATGTAATTCCGAGGGGCTGTCCCTATATAAGGGAGCTGGTATCGGAGGGAAAAAGGTATGATAAAATGGAATAAGAATCTCCTCTGGCATTGCCATGTCTACCTCATCTTCTTCTACTACTGCTTCTGCGAATTCTTCCCTTCCCCCGATCTCTGCTTTCCAGGTGCCTCTCTCTGCTTTTCCTCCTTCTATATCTACAGCTGCAGTTACCCCGGGGGTCCTTGGAGCTATTCCTGCGATTCCTGCAACCACTGGACGGAAGAAAGCAGCCATGAATGCTCTGCTGTCTGATCGATTTGCAACATCTGAAGGAGATCCAAGGTCTGAACCAGATGGAGCTAACAAATTGGTGGCGTCGCCCTCCTTGGACAGCCCTCAGCCTTCAAGACTGCTAGCACCGGATGAACTCCTGCTCTTTCAACAATCAATTCAACACGCTGTTCAGATCTCGGTGCAGCAAGCCATCTCGCAGACAGCAACTATCACTGATCAACGCCTAGATCAACTATCACAGAAGATTGAAGCATTGGAACTCACAGCTGCTAAACGAGAGCCGATTTTTGTGCAGCCAACTAGAATTTCAGAATTGATACCACCAGCTCCTCCATCAATTCAGGTACCTAGGCCTAAACCACTTGAATTACCTCTGTTTGATGGATCTAATTTTGAAGACTGGAAGTTCAAGGCAGATTTATATCTCCGTTTTTATCAATTGAGCCATGAGCAAATGTTACTCCATGTTCAATATTGCTTTCTGGATCGAGCATTAAGGTGGTTCTGTCGAGTCTATAAGACTCAGCAATTTACTACCTGGCCGCAACTTATGACAGCCATGGAAGCTAAATTTGGAAAAAAGGATTGGTCCAATCCTCATATTGAGTTAAGGCAGTTGCATCAAACAGGCTCAGTAGAAGAGTATGAAGCCAAGTTTGAGTGCTTATGTGATGAGATCGATGGAGTTCCGGATGAACATTTATTAGCACACTTTCTGGGAGGATTATCGGAAGAGTTACGCTATGAAGTCTTGCTTCAGAAGCCTCAGTGTTTAGATGAAGCAATGGCTGCAGCAAGATTGGCAGCAAAAAAGCCTACATCTCTACAGACTACTTCTTCCAACCTTAGACTGCACACAGATACTAAGTCCCCTCCTCCGTTCAACAATCGTCCAACTGTTCGACGTTACTCTCCAGAACAATTGGATGATCGCCGAAGGAAAGGCCTCTGCTATATGTGCGATGACAAGTGGGAAAAAGGTCATAAATGCAAACCTCATCGTGCATTTTCAGTACAACTAATTCATATTTCAGAGGTGGAAGATGTTACAGCAGCTGCCCAGACAGTTATAGAAACATCACAGGATATTACCACAGTCAACTATATTATAATTTCCTGGGTGCCACCCCCCATGGCTATGCACAGCACTATTTTCCCTCCCTCGTCTACTATGCAATTAGTAGGCTACATTGCTTCAATTCCTGTATTGACTCTTATAGACACGGGAGCTACTCATAACCTGCTTGACCTTCACATTGCCAAACAGCTTAACCTCCCCATTAAACCAGTGGAAGATATGTCTGCTACTGTGGTAGGAGGAAATCAATGCCCAATTACGGGTTATGTTACTCAGGTACCTCTACACCTCGGCAAACTCCATTTGTTATTGGATTTCTTGGTGATGGACACCTCTCCATTTGATCTCATTTTGGGATCAGCCTGGATTCAAACCTTAGGTGTCATTCAGTGGGATTTCGCAAACCTGTCTATGAAATTTACCCTTCATAATAACCCTTATCATCTGCAAGGCATCACCAACATGGAAGTTCAGCTCTCAGCCCTACCTGAACGGTCACATAGGCTATCTTCAGTACATGCCATTTATGTCTGCCAGCTATCCAAGGGTAATTCATCAGAACTGGTTCCCACTCTTGCACATATGGACATCTCTACTATTGATAAACCAGACTTTGCAGCATTATTACTACAATTCCGATCAGTTTTTCAGATTCCTGAAGGGCTTCCACCTGTTCGCAGCTATGACCATAGCATCCAGTTGATTGATGAAACCAAAGTTATCTCATTAACCCCCTATAGATACTCTCCACATCACAAGACAGTTATTGAGCAGACATTGGCAGAATCACTAAAGAATGGAATTATTAGGACTAGTGCTAGTCCATTTGCTTCACCAGTCTTGCTAGTTCAAAAGAAAGACGGCTCATGGCATATGTGTGTGGATTACAGACAGTTGAATGCAAACACTGTGAAGCATACATACCCAATCCCTATCATTGATGATTTATTGGATGAGCTCAGCCAGGCCACAGTCTTTACCAAACTGGATTTGAGGTCCGGCTATCATCAAATCCGGATGCGTCCGGAGGATATTGACAAAACAACCTTCTCTACACATGCCGGGCATTATGAATATCTGGTTCTTCCTTTTGGTCTCACTAATGCCCCAGCTACTTTCCAAAGTTTAATGAATGATTTGTTCAGGCCCTATCTCCGAAAATTTGTCTTGGTTTTCTTTGATGATATATTGGTTTACAGTTCTGACTGGAACCTGCATTTACAACATTTACAGGCTGTCCTCACATTATTACAGCAGCACATTTTTTATGCTAAGTGGTCTAAATGTTCCTTCGGCCAGTCATCTATCTCTTATCTGGGACATATCATTTGCCAGGGCACTGTCTCCATGGATCCGGACAAAATTCAGGCTATTCAAGAATGGCCCATTCCAAAGAATTGCAAGCAGTTGAGGGGATTTTTAGGCTTAGCTGGCTACTACAGAAAATTCATAAGGAATTATGGTTTACTGGCTGCCCCATTAATAACACTGTTAAAAAAGGATATTAGATTCAAATGGACTTCCCATGTTGATATCGCCTTTTTATCCCTGAAACGGGCATTAACAACAGCTCCAGTTCTGTTTCTTCCAGATTTTACACAACTTTTTATTATTGAATGTGATGCTTCCTCTACAGGCATGGGTGCTGTACTGCTCCAACAAACTCATCCCATTGCCTATATTAGCAAGGCCTTCACTGCTAGACAGCAAGCTCTTTCTACTTATGATCGAGAATTATCTACTGTTATTTTTGCTGTCCATAAATGGAAGCACTATCTCTTGGGTGCCCACTTTATTATCCGAACAGACCACCAGAGTATTCGACACCTGTTAGCTCAGAAAATCACTACTCCACAGCAGCAAAAATGGCTTGTTAAGCTTATGGGCTTTGACTTTTCCTTGGAGTTTAAACAGGGTCGCACTAATATTGTTGCTGATGCATTGTCTCGACAATCTGATACAACTCTTGTGTGTGGTATTTCTGTTGTACTTCCCAATTGGCTGGAGGGATTGACAGCAAGTTATGCTACATATCCCATATTACAGAAGCTGAGGCAAGATTGGGATATGGGTCAGTTAGACAAGCATTTGTACACTCTCAAAGGTGACATCATATATTATAAAGGAAGAATTCTCTTACATTCTGCCCATTCATACATCCCAAGGATCCTCCAAACCTACCACCTCTCTCCAATTGGCGGCCATGCAGGATTCCACAAAACATTGCATAACATTCGAAGGAGTTTCTATTGGAAACATATGACTTCTGATATCAAGAAATTCATTCGAGAATGTGACATTTGTCAAACCTGTAAATACACTACTCAGCCACCTTCAGGGTTACTACAACCTCTACCTATTCCACAAAGTACATGGACATCCATTTCTATGGATTTTATTGATGGACTCCCTAAATCCCACAATTGGACATCCATCATGGTTGTAGTTGACCGCCTCTCTAAGTATGCCCATTTTCTCCCACTGAAGCATCCTTACACCGCTCAGTCTGTGGCTCAGCAGTTTACCAAAGAGATTATCCGGTTGCATGGACTTCCTGTTAATATCATTTCTGATAGGGATACCATATTTTGCAGTAACTTTTGGCAGGAAATCTTTACACTACAGGGTGTCATCCTCAACATGAGCACTGCCTACCACCCCCAATCTGATGGGCAATCGGAGGTGGTCAACCGATGCTTGGAAACCTACTTGCGCTGTTTTTGCTGTCAACAACCGGCCAATTGGGCAGATTGGTTATGTTGGGCTGAATATTATTATAACACCACTTACCATTCTGCCATCAAAATGACACCCTATGAAGCACTGTATGGAGTCCCTCCACCAACATTCCTTTCTTACATACCAGGACTTGCTGATAACAATATGGTGGATGCTCAACTTCGGTCCAGACAGGAAATTCTACAAGAACTCCAGCATAATTTGGAGGCTGCCCAGAACAAAATGGTCAAGTATGCCAACAAGCATCGCCTGCATGTCGAATATCAAGTGGGCGACTGGGTTTACTTGAAATTGCAACCCTATCGCCAGGATTCTATGGTCCGTCGTCACTGCCATAAGCTGTCAGCACCCTATTTTGGACCTTACCAAATTGTCAAGTGATACGGCAAAGTAGCTTACCAGTTAGATTTACCCGAAGAAGCCCGCATCCATCATACATTTCATGTTTCTCAACTGAAAAGGAAACATGGGCCATACCCAGTGTTTCCGACTCCTCTGCCTCACTTACTTTGTGCTAAGGACAGAGTACCCAACCGCATCCTCCAACGCCGGCTGGTTCGCAGACATAATCAAGCTATTCCACAGGTCCTCATTTCTTGGGATGGAGCTCCTGCATCAGAGGCCACATGGATGGACTATACTGCCTTTAAACAGCAGTATCCTGCCACCAACCTCGAGGACGAGGTTGTTTCCCCGGGAGGGGGTAGTTGATACGTATGTGCGGAATTATACACCACTCAACGGCCGGCCAACTGTCCAAAGGAGGTACAGCTCAGCATGGAGGTTAGTACAAAAGGATGAATTCAATTGGCGCCAATAAACATTGCATTTGAATTTCATGTAATTCCGAGGGGCTGTCCCTATATAAGGGAGCTGGTATCGGAGGGAAATAGGTATGATAAAATGGAATAAGAATCTCCTCTGGCATTGCCATGTCTACCTCATCTTCTTCCTCTTCTTCTTCTACTACTGCTTCTGCGAATTCTTCCCTTCCCCCGATCTCTGCTTTCCAGGTGCCTCTCTCTGCTTTTCCTCCTTCTATATCTACAGCTGCAGTTACCCCGGGGGTCCTTGGAGCTATTCCTGCGATTCCTGCAACCACTGGACGGAAGAAAGCAGCCATGAATGCTCTGCTGTCTGATCGATTTGCAACATCTGAAGGAGATCCAAGGTCTGAACCAGATGGAGCTAACACACCCCCTCAAAGGTTTCCCATTTTCCTCTTGCTCTCCCCATCCTCTTCTTCTAGGTCGGCGTCTGGAAGGAGAAGGACAGCTTAGGAAGCAAGTAGAGGGAGCCATCTCGACCTCCGTGATCAGCGACGCCATCCCCATCTCAGCCCCTGCGGGGGTGGCGGCGGAGACACAGGGCGTCGGCCGTTGTAACAGCGGCGGAGGAGGTGGAGTCCGTCAAGTACAACTGCTGTGGGCTCACGGAGGGGTGCACGCCGACGTACATCAGGCAGGTCCGGGAGCCCTACCCCGGACGGTGGGTGTGTGGGTTCTGCGCGGAGGCCGTGAAGGATGAGACCTACCGGTCGAGCCCACGGCTGATCGGGACGGAGGAGGCTCTGAGCCGGCACATGGCCTTCTCCGGTCGTCCCCGCACCCACTATGTTCGCTCCCCCCCTCTTGCAGGCTCTCTCTCACTCTGTCCCTACAACGCTGCCGGCTCCAACTCCGCCTCCCTCCCCAAACCCCCAACGCTGCCTAGGTATTGAATCCTGATTAAAAATATAATACGATTATAATTATGACGTCCTCTCTATTCAATATTTTAAAATTTTGAGCTAAATTACTCGATCCAATAAAATGTAACATGATACGAGAGTCTATAGTTACGGTCTAAA
This sequence comes from Amorphophallus konjac, assembly GCA_022559845.1. Taxonomy (NCBI): domain Eukaryota; kingdom Viridiplantae; phylum Streptophyta; class Magnoliopsida; order Alismatales; family Araceae; genus Amorphophallus; species Amorphophallus konjac. The sequence goes on from CM040128.1 coordinate 21,197,609, forward strand.
CTGTACACCCCGTGTTTGTCATAGTTCACATGACAGAGCATAAAAATCGACTTACATGTGAGATAAAATATAATGTGATTATAATTGTGGGATCCTCTCCACTCAACATTTTAAGGTTTTGAGGTGGCGGTGAAGCCCCCCAACAATCGGACCTGGACCCTCGGACAAGGTTGGCCCTCGTCTTTCCCCTTTGTCAATCCTAAGGTAGTGGCCGACGTGCGACGTCTGGAGCGGCTGCTTCCCCCTCGCCGGGGACGATGAGCTAGAGAGAGAGAGAGAGAGAGAGAGAGAGAGAGAGAGAGAGAGAGAGAGAGAGAGAGAGAGAGAGAGAGAGAGAGAGACGAGGAGGGAGGGGGAGAGCTTTAATTTTGACCAGGGTTGGTTTAGAGAGAGATTAGCCGGGGATAAATTGGTGAATTGGCTCTTATTAACTCACATGCCTGTTGAGGGTAGAGGTACAATGTGTTGTTATTCGAGATTTTAAGTGTTTATTGATAAATTTCATAAAATATGATAAAATAACAATTTAAATATTTTTTAGAGATAAACATATAATTTTTCTTTAAAAAAGAAAGGTCACGATCATTTCAGGACGGGGCCACCTGCTCACCCAAACCATGGGTTGGGACCCTGCCGGTCCTATAAATACACGTGGTTGGACCCTGCCGTACGTTTATTAATCACATGCATTCACACTATTATTGTTAGGATTAGTCAAAGGAACTTGTTTCGCAAGTGAATTTATTTTAAATTTTTTTTATGATAAATAAGGAAATTTTAGATATTAAAACATGATTGAACATTATCTAAGGAGTAACTCTGCAATTTAACATACTTGGTTTACTAAATGTATGACCATCCTTGATACACTTCTAGGTCTCTTTGTATATTCTTAAACATATATGCTAATCAAAGATTATCTCTAGTGGATCAGTGATTCGGGTGAAACAACTGAGATTCACAATCGAAAATAGCCCAATACAACTTCAACTTCTTAGCTGCCAAATCATTTAAGAAAGTGAGAAGTCAGAAAAGCTACAACACCTTGCTCTTCAGTTCCACAACGTCATACACTAGAATCTCTTCTCCAATTAAGATCTGGCAGACTCTACTATTCCCGGGCTAAAAGATAATTGGCACACAACTGAAGAAATATCTAAGTTCTTCCTATCTAATATACATTTTTTGAAAGTGTTCCTATTCAATATATTGTGTCACCTCAAATAATTTTCATCATACATGATTTGGCACTTTCCACTAGGTTCAATTGATCGTCAAAAGTTCACAATTTTCCCCTTAAACAGATGATGTTTCAACTCAGATATCTTCGTTAATTCTCTCGAATGTATCAAAATTACATTAACAAGAGAAAAGGCATCTTACATGTTCTGCTTGCATGCAATCAGATTTTCTATATGTGGATGACATACTGAACAGCTCATCCACAAAGACGTATAGTAAACTATTTAGCCTTTCTTCTGAAAACGTGCGTCAAATGAACATAAATTTGGAGTGGATATCCATACCTCTGTATCTCAATAATAGGTAGTCTGACAATAATGAGCTCACAGAAGAGCTTAAGGATCTCTTGTGTCGCCATCATATTCTCCTCTCTGATGATATGTTTTTTTTTTCAACCTGCAAAACTCAACCATAATTTTTTCCCCTCAAAGGAAAAGTTTGAAACAAGCAACAATAAGCAGTGTTAATATCTCGATTCTCTCAGCAATTAGCTTTCTGCAAAAAGTACTTATACCTATCATCCAATGGCAAAATCAAAGTTTTGAATCGGATAACAACAGCTTCCCAAACCTAACATGCAAACCCAGACCAAGGAAACAAGAACTAAAACAAAAATTTGTAAATGCAATCACAAGTTTCATCTGATTTGGTCATCAAGAATCCGCTTTGACAGAATCACATGGACAAAATAAAATTTTCAACACAATAAATATTAGTAGTCCACATCCAGTCGCAAATCCCCCCCCCCCCTTCGATCTCCAACCAGAAAGATTTCACCCAGAACCACCGGTGACCTACCTTAATTGTTCAAATACCAAATTCAATCATTCGATAATCACAATCGAGAAAAACAAATCATCCGTAGCAAAGGAACATCAAAACACAAGATAACTACAACATCTGTGCATTAGCAGACTAAAAAAATCACACAGCAACCGCCACAATGAATTTTGTAAGGCTTTATCCATCTTTAAATGTTACAGGTGGATTAATTGCTTAGACACATCTCTGAATCTCAAAGCAGCTCATGCTTTATTTATAATGGCTTCATGCGTTTTAAATTTGGATTCCAAAAATCGATGAAGCAGCTGATGCTTTACTGACTGAGGCAGATGAGAGTCTCGTCGTCCATTAAAATGAAGATGGGCACGTGCATTTTACCATGTCAAATTGAAATATCAACTATTCTATCCGGACTGAGGCTCCTTGTAAGTTGGATATACAGTATTTTATTTACAGACATCGTTCTCATCTGGACCTCTCTTTAATTACCGAATCTGTTTTTTTTATTATTTATCCAAACATGTATACTTAATAGTGAGCTCTCAAAAAAAAAAAAAAGGAACCATAAATCTGACCCCGTATAATCGTAATGGTATTGGCCCAATCCTTGGGATGGTAGTTGGGCCCATTTTTTCTTCTTCGCCATTTACGCTGGCCTGAGCCGAATTTAAACGAGTCCAGCTGAGTCAGGTCTGCAGTCCAGAAGCCTGGCTGAGACACTTTCGCTCTTATAGATAGATGTACATATGTAGTTCATATAGGATTGTTAATATTGCCTTAATATATGCTTTTAGAATCGATTACGATCATATCCGTGTTTTCTGCAAACAGCGTAATGGCTCTATATGTCCAAACTTCATCATGAAGAGGTCGGATTTGGTCAGACAGGAAGAGCTCCAGTAAGCCTGGAACATTTTGGACTGTTTGAACAGGCAAGAGTTAAAGAGGAGGAAAGAGCGGCGAGGTAACCTGCAAAGACAGGTAAACGTACCTCAGAACCAGAGACGTGGACTTCAGGGAAATTCTCCAATGCCTAGGTTAGTACATGATTAAGAGAGGATAAGCACGTGAAGAAAGGAGAGAGATCAGATAAGAATAGCAAAGATGCCAGTTGCCTTCATGATGTACTCATGTACCCTCTAAGTTGACCAAAAACTGTGAAAGATGAGCAGTTCCTACAAGTTCTCTGGTATGGGACAGTTATGAACACCACGGTGGTAATCCTGGACGGGCCATGTGTCTTACATCGCAGGCGACATAGGCCATGACGAATTATGGAAGTGGGCCTGAGGTTATAAGGCCGGGCAACTGGGCAAGGTTTGCTTGGTCCATACACTGGCCAGGGCCGGTCGACAATGTGCTCTCATTTCCTCCAGACGCAGACCCAGTTTGTCAAACAAAGGCCCATTTAAAGTATTTGGGCTTCCAGGTCTATATCGACCCGCGGTCACTGTTCTCGGAAGAAGAGTCCGCCACATCCAATGTCGTGGCTCAAGTGGCCCACATTACGATGTTAGAAAAGGGAAAAAAGAAATGAGAAAAATATATGTATACACATAAAAAATTTAAATATTATCCCTATGAAATTTATCACAATACCCTTCAAATCTACTAACCCAAGTTGGCATCCCACTAAGGTTACATTTACGTTTGCTACTTGGGTAATAGTGTTAATAGTTCATATGAAATGACAATTTTATCCCTCCTTTTGCTACTCCTCTCTCATGGACTATGGGAAGGAGATATACGCAGACCAACGAGAGTACAGACGGAGGGGGAGGCCGCCCAAACCATGGAACATTGTGGGTTGACGTGCTTGGAAGCCGCCTCAAGTAGGGAGACAAAGCCAGAGACGTTGGAGCGAACCAGCCCTAGCCCATGAACTCGGTAGAACCTGTAACAAGCATAGAGATGCCGGCCGTGCAGTGCGGAGCAGTAGACAACCAGACCTCGTGCTCCCTATTGGAGCAGATTGTCAGACCTTGTGTGAGGCAGCAGACCATTGGACCTTAACCTCGGCAAGCGACTTCGCAGATAGGCAGCCTCCGCGAAGAGGGAGCAGAGGTTGAAGAAGAAGGCTTTGGAGCTTTCGACATTGTGCAGTGTGGACGTCTGCCTCCTCGGCATCAACTCCGATGGCAATTTCTTCTTCTGGCCCAAAGATATCTCTGAGATCTGAGGCATCTACCAAGACACTGACATGGAAGAAGAGGAAGAGGGCGAACGTCGAACCTCGTGCTCCTTGTTGGAGCAGATTGGGGGCAATAGTTGCGCCTTCCAATATGGCTATCTTGTTACGACTTCGCTCCAGTCACTAGCCCCGCCTTCGGCATCCCCACTCCCTTGTGATTAAGATAAGAACTTCGGGCATGACCAATTTCTGGCCCATAGTGTAACGAGCGGTGTGTACAAAGCATGGGAACGAATTCACCACCGTATGGCTGATCGACGATTACTAGCGATTCCAACTTCATGCAGACAAACTGCAGCCTGCAATTCCCAACTGAGGATAGGTTTTTGGGGTTAGCTCACCCCACCCCTAGTCTCAATGATGGACAGAGGGGCGATAGACTGCCAGGGGACATCGACTGTGTGCTCCCTCCTAGGACCCTCAAGGTTGTAAGTTCGACAATCTGCGTTGAGTTCTAATGCAAGGCCTCTAGCCCGGTTGTCCACGTTGGTGCCTCCCAAGGGACAATGGACCATGCTGGCCTCCCCTATAGTACCCATGCCCCATTCTGCCACCAACGACAACTCGACAACAACAATTTCGATCTCTTTGTGTGTTTGCAGGAGCTAGGGGCTGGTCCTTCAATTAGGCCAACTATGGCGAGGGCAACCCCCACCCTGGCTGTGCGGTGAAGAGCACAACCATGGACATCAAAGAGCTCACATGCAAGTTGGGCCTATAGAAAGATCGATTCTTTGTCATTGCCGCCTCCATGGGGGGCTATTGATCGGTCAGTGGGGGATGGACCACAACCCCTGCCAGAATCTCACCGTGGCAAGAGTGGGTGGAGGGGGAGGTAGAGAAGACGACCTTGGAGGCCATGGAGCCCCCAATCGGACCAGTAAATAATAGTAACTTAGAATCGTCAGTAGTGCACTTGGGCGGGCAGTGCTCAGAGGACCATCTCCCTCCGGAGGACCAACAATAGCCTAATGTCGATAGTAGAGCGCTTGGGCAAGCAACGTCAGAGGACCATCTCTAACTGTCTACCCATCCATCGGGGAGGGAGAGGGAGAGAGAGAGAGAGGAGCATAGAGAGATAGTGTAAGAGGGAAGAGCAGTGAAAGGGAGTGTAAGAGAGAATTAAGAGTAGTGAGAGGGAGGGTACTGACTCCTAGCAAGAGAGAGTGGAGAGAGAGGAGAGAGGGAGGGAAGGTGCAAGAGGAGGGGGCCCACCGACGCTAACAACCTCCACCCAGAGTTGCAGAGAGAAAGAGTTGCAGAGTGTGTGTGTGCGCGCATGAGCGAGAGAGAGAGAGAGAGAGAAAGTCATCAAAGGGTCTATCCCTCTTCGGCATCCACAAACCCCACCCAATTAAGGGGGTTGTGAAGAGAGTGACAAGGGGGAGGGGGAGATCACCCCGATGAGCTTTCTTCGGGGAGGGAGAGAGAGATGGCTAAGGTTAAGAGACATATGTTAGTCATTTGCTCCCTATTAACGCATATGGAATTAACCATTGTGAAGCACCGTTGATGATAGCTAGGGATACGGTGTGTTCATCGTAAAGATTTAAGAGATATTGAGATAAAGTTCATAAAAGTAGGGTATATCGATATTTTGAATGTTTCGAGGTATATAGATAATTTTTCCCAAAAAAACTTTATCTACCTAACCAATCACTATACAGGTGGGTGAGGAAAGTAGTGGGGGCGCAGCAACGCTTTCCACTAAACTTGGAGAAGGCAGGTGTACACATATGGGTGGTGTTGTCGGCCGGGTCAGGTCTTTCACACTCCTGCTCTCCTTTACATCCTCGTCCTCAAATTTTGACTGCTGTGTGATGGAGGTGTGGGATGACGGCAAAATGTCTGCATATCCCACAGCTTTTCTATCTCGTCACATCAGAATGCTTTCCATCGCAGGTACGCACGACCCAACCTACTCCCCTCGGCGCAATTAAACGAGCCTCTCTGTCATCCGTAACTCGTGTGTCCTGAATCCTGATGCTTCGTCAACGGCACCTCTGCTCCGGTAACATCATTCCGCCAGCGACCGAACACACAGAAGACCACATCCAGGTGCTGGTCGCTTGTCAGGGTGTCATAGACCTTGCAGGACAGCATTGGTTAGGTCAGGTCATGTGCGTACTCGACCGTACTTGCCGATAGGAAGCACCGTCATAGTGTCAGAGTTGTTGCCGAGCGGAGTTGGTTAGGTCAGCTCATGTGCGTACTGCGTACTTCGTGATAGGAACCATTTTGATCTGATGAAAGGCAGTGGAATATGCGGACATTCTGCCCGACATTCAGCATCTCTCTGTGTGTGTGTGTGTGTGTGTGTTCACAAGAACCATCATTTTGTTGGGCACAATGTGATAATCACAGTCTACCCTCACGCTCTTCCGTTCAACACATCCCTCCATCACAACTTAAGACTCCGGCAAGGCGAGGTGCGATCCATGATAGGTGAATAATGTGGTGCACAATCTGTCAAGTCGGAAGTGACCCTTCTTCCTCTCCTTCTTTGGCCATCTCGGGGAGCTCCTATCTGCGTGCACTAATGCCCGGCGCATTACCGCCCACCTTTCTGATGTGCGCGCCCGGAGAAAAGGCAGGGAGCTATCCAGCGTCTCTCCGAGATCCCAAACGACGGGCGTTCATTACTTGTTGGATTAAATTAGTGCGAAGGCCAGATGTTGTTTATTGCTCCGGAACCTCACGGCTGAGGACTAATTAATCCCCATGAGATGGCATGATGGCGTTACTTTTCTTCTGTAGGCTTTAACCAATTGTGAAGAACTCTGCGCGTGGACGCCACGCTTACCTCTGGAGACGAATTGAGAACAGGAATAGATTTAACTCCAGCTGTAGCAATTATGAGACTAATAATACAAAGGTGACAAGGAGAAGTCGAACAGACCGAACGCACCACATGAGCAATTCCTGAAGAGGAGGAGAGACGCAGGGCTCCCATTGGCCGAACTGGGTATTGCTGTCATACCCATATCTGGAGGCGGCAGAGGAAAAAGCAGGAAGAGAACCGGACAGCCTCTAATTCATGCATGTTGGAGATCACACGCGCCACCACTCCCAAATTTTGAATAATTAACGTTAATGCGGTGGTGGCCGTCGTGTGGAAAGCATACTCCATCCTCTTGCACCAAATGCCACATATCTGCGCTTGCGCCTTTTGCTCACTAGCAAGTGCTCGTCTATTCAGCAATCCAATTCACTCCTATTCGATCGTCTAGCTAGTGTAGAATCTCAAATTCGATCTTGGGGCTAATGGCCTTTTTTTTTAAACTCTAATCAATAGGGAGACACTTATTAAGAACTTCGATGTCTGAACCCGGCCCTTGCTCCTCTTCTAAGTACGTGATGGAGATGCTGCATTTTTCTACGTACGTGAATAAACGCATATTACTCGAGAAAAGTAAAGAGACAGAGAAGATTGTACGTACGTACGTACGTAGTTCTTCATGGAAGGTGTGCTTGTCTATGTATTGATAGTTGAATCAAAGATGAGTACGTACGTAGCTGATGCAGATACAAATACAGCTTCTATAAGCCACGCAGTTTCTGGAATCCGAATGATGTGATAGAGATAAAGCCAGAATTTCCTGATAAAAACAAATTCTTTTTCGTGAAACAACAGCTAATTTTGCACTCTACGTCTTTCCAAGTATATAAAACAATCTCCTCAATTCCCTTTACATTTGCATTCAGTAAGATTCTGCCTAGAATAGCAGATTGATGAGATGAATACAAGTTGCCCAAAAACGAATTAAGATTAACACTGACATGGACGTGCTCCTGGAGCGGTAGGATAGTTCTAGGGCAATTTCCATGCATTATGCACATGCTAGTCCCTACGTCCTGCCCACATGTTTACAAAAATATCAAAAACATACTCCTCTAAAAGAGAGGGGGAAAGCTTAATTTGTCACTGCTAAAAGCAGAGTTTACTATATTTCTCTTCTTCAATTCGTGTACTGATCAAAAGAATCCGAATCCGAAGGCAAATTCTCAACTGAAAGCAAGAAGGTGTAGCATTATTTATTCATGGGACCAAAGTATATTTGGTGGTCCTTTGCCAAAATTTCGGGGTTGCTGGGCCAACTTGCGACGTAGTGCTACTCTTTCATTACATCAACCAATTAGCAGATATCACCATTATCATGAAACATCAAGTTCTCTATGTTTTTTTTGGTCCTTTCCCATCTTAATTAATTAATTTGGTTAAATCCTCACGCATCCATTCCAGCCGCATCATCTGGGAGGAATCAACTCTGATTTGTTCCTCCGGAGCGCAACTGCAAACAGCTATGATGCCTAGGATCCTAAATACTCTAGAATATTGTTGTGCAACGTGTAAGATAAACATCTGTAAAGGCATTTGAGCCAAAACAGCTGGTGCAATGCAAACAATGCAAGTTGCAACATGTCGTCGTCCGGGTGTCTCTTAAATCACCCTAAAGTTTCTAAACAGTGATCAGCTAGAGAATTAAACAAGCTCACTGGAATGCCCAGGTCGTGGGCTTGTGGTTACAGTGTCCTCTGAAAAAAAATGTTCAACTATTCTAACACGTACTCTCACGTGCGTATCATTTAGATTATGTCACGTGGACCATGACAAATATAGAGTGCGCGGCTCAGATCATAATTATGGTCTCTAATATCTTGTTAAAATTTATTGGATTGGTTCATCTAACTCAACACCTTATGTTGTTGAGTGGAAAGAGATCCACTAATATAAACACGTTAAATTTTATCTCGTTTCTAATAAAACACTATTCTAACAGTATCATCACTATTATTAGAACTGGACCGGCCGGTCGGACCGATCGACTGCCAATCGGTCCAGAAACTGGTCCGATTAAGGTCAGTCTGGTCTCATGTTAAAAAATCGAATGAACTGTACGAACCGCGGTTCAACCGGTGAATCGGTCCGACCCGATTCACTCTTTAAATAAAAAAATAAACGTAAAAATAGTTAGATATTCAACAAAATGATATTTGTGTGTGAAAAAAATTATTTTACTATTATTAATTTATTATTATTTATCATTTTATTTTAGATATATTTAAATTTTAAAAGTTTAAAAAAGTATAAGTGTCAATTGTGAAGAGTGAAGATCAATAAAATACTATAAAATTTTAAGGTAAGTTTATTTAACGATGTTATTGTTGTTTTTTTACTTATATAGTTACATAATCATGACTAATAATTATGCATGTATATTTTTTATTTTGATCATTATAGCATATTTAATATTGTCTTGAATTATAGAATCGGGTCGGACTATATATCCATATAATTATGATGACGTCACAGTTCAAATTAAACCGGTTCGATTAAAAGGTCTGATCAACTCGAACCGAACCAACTTATTAACCGATCCAGACACCAATTCGGTTGCGATAACATTGAGTATCATGATACTTAGTATTCTTTTTTTTATTTATTCTCGATTTTACATAAGGTGGCTACGCAGTTGCCATCCAAACAGTGCCAATCCACCCTTATAAAAACCCCCACAGGGGCGTGTGCCTCCCACACTCCTCCGCCTCCTTCCAGTTACTTCTTACTCCTTCATTCTGCCTTCTTCAGAACTCGTTAATCACCAGGTTCCCTACGTACGCCAATGGCTATCAACGAGTTCAAGCTCACCGTGGACGGCGTCACCAGCCCAGAAGAGCAGCAGGAGCTCGACTACTCCCAGAGGGCGCAGTGGCTGCGGGCAGCCGTGCTGGGCGCCAACGACGGACTCGTCTCCACGGCCTCCATGATGATGGGGGTGAGTGCCGTGAAGACGGACGTCAAGTCCATGATCCTGACTGGTTTTGCAGGGCTGGTGGCCGGCGCCTGCAGCATGGCCATCGGGGAGTTCGTCTCCGTGTACTCGCAGGTGGACGTGGAGGTGGCACAGCTGAAGAGAGAGAGGAAGAAGAGGGAAGCAGTCGGCAGCCTTCATGAGGTCGGTGGTGGCGAGGCCGAGAAGGCCGAGCTGCCAAGCCCTACCCAGGCAGCCGTGGCATCGGCGTTGGCGTTCTCGGTGGGGGCTATGGTACCGCTGCTGGCCGCAGGGTTCATCAGGAGCTACAGGGTGAGGCTGGGGGTCGTCTGCGCGGCCGTGACGCTGGCGCTGCTGCTGTTCGGGCTCACCGGGGCCAAGTTAGGGGGTGTGCCAGTGGGGAGGTCCACGGCGAGGGTTCTGGTTGGGGGATGGATGGCCATGGGGGTCACCTATGGCCTCATGAAGGTGGTCGACCGTACTTCTGGGTTCTAACTTCTAATCCATCCTAGCCCTTTCTTTTCAGATGTGGAGTCTATATAAAATGTTCTATATATATATACATATACATATATATATATATATATATATATATATATATATATATATATATATATATATATATATATGTGGGTGTGTGTAACTATCGTTTCTTTCTCTTCCTCTGAGTCAAGGATGTACTCTTTTTCTTTTATCTTTTTGTTTGGGAAGTCAAGGGCACCGTAGTCAATCGTTTTATGAGTTAAAGACATTACATCTCTAATATTTTCGTCCGCTAAGCTTATTACATTATAATAAAGTAGCACGTTGTAATAGATTTGTTACAAATGGACAAGTCTCATTAGCTTGGGTTATCGAAATCTATGACTCATACCTTGTAATAAGTCATCTAGGACTCGGGGCGGGTGTTAGAATATCCCTACCAAAGAAACAGAAGTTCTCGTGTTCGATTCACCCTACGGAAATTTTTACATGATCAAGTGCTCTTTCTCAATAGGTGCGCGCGTGGCCCAAAATTTTCCGATATTCGTCGAGTTACGCGTATATATATATATATATATATATATATGACTCATCATTACGATGATACCATGTGCTCCCCATTCTTTCTATAGGTGCTGACTCTACATGTCCGCAACAGGACCTGGTAGAAAACGCCAAATATATATATATATATATATATATATATATATGTATATATATATATATATGACTCATCATTACGATGATACCATGTGCTCCCCATTCTTTCTATAGGTGTCCGCAACTGGACCTGGTAGAAAACGCCAAACGGCCAAGCCTAATGTCTCCGTACATGTTTACACTGCCTTTTTTTTTTTCTTTGGAGTTGGAGGGGTATTACTAAAAAGTACAAAAAACTTTTAAATATCCAATAAAGACACTCTAATTTTAAAATATCCATAAAGCACGTTCATTGGCAAACTACCAATAACGTCCTCGTTGTTTCATACATAAGTTTCTTTAATTAAAATCTATATAATAAAAACTTCATATCATTTAAAAAATTTTCTTAAGAAGTGGTATCACTTATTATTGTCACAATTTTATTTTACTCTCTCCAACTCACATCGGAGTTACATATAATAGTTAAATCATTGCGATGTAAATAAATATTTTAAATATAGAGTGCTATACACATAAAAACAACATGGTTTTCATATAATGATGTAAATAGGTTAGCTTTATATATATTTTGAGCCAAGCCTATATAATAATCATGTTCCTTTTACTCCATGTTGATATGTTAAATATATATATATATATATATAGTTTTAGATTTGAGAATTTCATTTGTAAAATATTTGAGGATATTTTTGATAGCATATTAGGAAAAAAATATGTCTTTTGCCCTTCGTAGATATTAAGTTTACAGAGAGTGCTCTTTTTTGATATTTTAAATTTAGAGTGTCTCTATTGAGAATTTAAAAAATTCTCTTGACCTTTTTGGTAATTTTACCTTTTTTAAGGAGAATGCTTCAGGTAAGTGTGCTTATTAATGTACTCCGAAATACTCCGAACTATGCAATCTAAATGGGGATCCTTCTTGTTAATAAAAGGGGCATTCAATTCATGGGGCACTAGACAGTGAGATGCGAAATGATATACGCTAACTAAATAACATTTCTCCTCGTCTAAGTTGAGCTCCCTTAAGGTACGTACCCTCTAGTCAGACGTCTTTAAGTTAAATGATAAGATGAATTTGCCACAAGTGGTGGAGTCCATTTTGTTATGGAAGGAGAGCGTGCAACAGACGGTGAGACGGGAAGAGAAGAACAGGAGAGAAAGGACAGCAACAATTAGTACTCCCCCTCTTTTATTTACCCCTTTCAGAGAAAGAACAATACAACCCTAGACTAAGCCGCTTATGTGTGCAACGTACCGGGAAAGCGGCGTCAGCTCTCACCTTGCTGCGTACGGTTGTCGTGTGTAGAGTGGGAGGATCTAGGTAAGCTTTGCCGTTGTGTCAAAATAACGACGCGGTGGTACAAAATGGGGTAGAGGGGATACCTAGAAGGCACAGATAGCAAAAGCACCTCCAGCCGCGTTGTTTTCGTTTCTAGACAAACAGCATCACGGGAGACCGTAACAGAAAAGGGCGCAGCAGTTGCCGGTCGATACCATGACCTCGTACAACTAGAATTGCCGCCTGAGATGCCCACGATACCCCCCACGCCATACGAGAATATGGGTTTTTGCCTCTGTACATACCAGAAAATTGGGCTTTTGACCGTGTGTACCGGGATTGCAATTCTTCTTTTTCTTCGGGCGGTTTCTTTTTCTTTTGCATAGCTGAGCACAGGTGAACGGGACTTCTCGTACCAAACCAACTTATTTAATCAAATTTGGAGTGCCATAAACGAAGGGTTGAACATCAGATTAATAACCAGCCCAGAAAGAGAACCCTCATCTTAAAAACCCCACCCAACCCTACATTGATGGAACAAATCTTCACTCCATAAAACAGTTGTATTTCCCACCCTACGCAAACCCCCAAAAGCAACTGGAATCTCTTGGCTGCCCCGATTAGTGGCTTTTTTTATTCGGTAGCTCCAAGAACATCATTCCTACTGGATCCTATTTTAACTGAAATTTTCCAAAGGAAAAGGGCTGCATCACTGGTAGACAATGTATCACAAAGTTATGTTTCACTGACAGATTCATAATATCAATGAGCACGCCATGATACTCTCGAGGCATCTTCGATTCTGCCTGTTGTCAATGGTACAAAACATGGGCAAACGCGAGTGAAAGCCAGCAATCTTTCACAATAGCAGAGACCGTTTTCTTCCATGCGGTGCCAAATAAAAAGTTGCTAGACGACGACCAAATTTATTGTTTATTTTAGCAAAAATGTTTAAGCTCTAAGGTGATTTTGAAGAAAAACTCTCGTAGCCATGCTTCTAAAAACAGAGGAATCAAGCACCTGCAACAAGAAATTGAAGAGGGGTCAGTCCTTCCACAGTTACATCATTCAGTTTTAAGCATTACTCCTGCTAAAACCAGATATCTTTCATGTCAAATTTTGCACGACACACGGAGAGATGTGGTCTTTCTTTGGACTACTGAGATATGTGGTCTTCGCTCCAACCAATTTGGAGTGGTGCTATGGTTTGACGGTGTTACCAGAAGCAAACACAAGGGAGATGCTATAAACGACCAACAGGAGAAAAAAAAACAGTGACAACCGACCCGTAAATCACAATGTGGTCAACAATAACGTGCCCACTAGGTCCCAAAAGCCATAGAGGGGCACCTTTTAATGTTCAGGATCCAGCCACCTCGGCACATCTGATCCTCAGAAAAAGCAGTAATCTTATGTAGATTCATCATATTAACCATGGAACAAAGAACGACGGGACATCAAAGAGATGGTTGATCATCTACCGTAGACATCGACAAATACGTTCAAACTTCAAAAAATTGACAAATGAAAAGATTGTCTTCAAACATGAGTTCAAGGGACCATAGGTTCGTAGGCAAAAAATTTGATAAAAGGAGTCAGGAAGAGCTCACCAATAAAACTTCTATTTCAGTTTCTCAAATAGCTTTAGGGCAACCTGCATTTCAAACGTAATTTCGGACTGATCAGACTTCCACATTTAAAAGTCCGCAAAAATTCAAAATGGAAAGCCACTTACACATTGATCAACACATGACCAGTAATCAAAATATTGTCCAGTGCAGTGTTTGTGCCCTGCTTCATCATCTTTGACTCTTTCAACACATCTCTAAGAAATGAACAATAGTTAGTAACATGATTGTTAGCTAATAGCTCCTGTTTTATGTTTTTTAACACACGTATTTATTGAATGGATGAGGATCACTGAATTAATGCATTGTCTTCCAAACATAATCTCACTGGTCTACATGTGAATCAAATGCCCCAACAGAATGCATTAGACATAAAACAAAAAAAAACTTGGGGATGTTCTTGGAAATTCACATCTCCAAAGACCTTCTCATAAAAAGGTTTCAGACTATTGCAACAAAAGATAATGCAATACCAAAACGCAAGCATACGCAGACACCACACGAGATAATCAAAAGAAGCAGAATGGCAATTATACATCAAGCTGTACCGTGAAGCCCAAGTGCCGTAAAAGAGAGAAAAGAGATAAGGATCCTAACAAGAACCAACCCCAACCAAAGGTAATGTATACATGCCTCGTGCCTCAATCACAAGTCCTTGGAATTTGGACCACATGCATGGTGATGACCAGAAGGAGATACAGTGTTAACATTAGCATGCTAACCAAACAAAACCCCAAAATAAACCTCTATCTAATTTTTACCAAAATATAATTGCTTATGGTGAAAAGGACAAGATTTGGATACCACAGGACTCACCAGTTTCAGGCGTTGGATCTGAACATCAAGGATTATTTGCTTTAACAACTTATTTTCTCAAGAGCTTGATGATTCACACATCGGAGACAACCATCTCCAATGATAAACAGCACTAAGAGCAGTATCTCCCCCTGCCTACATAAACCCTCTGACTAGGTGTTCATCTCTCAACAAGTTGCTACCCAGAGATGGACCGGAAATGAGTTGCATACCTGAATGATTTGCCCTAAATTGATATTTGATACAATAAAAATGCCTATTGTTTGCTTATTCATGTCATTTGAAATGTAGAATGAAAATGCTCAACTTAGGTGCCCGGGTTGTGGGGCCTGAGACCAGAATCAAGCAGGCTAGGAAATACAACGTAAATGAGACCAAAATCAATCTGGCCTAAGCCTCTCAGCAAGCTTGCATGGTTGCTGATATGTCAGTCAAAGTCCCTCAGCCACCTAATCCCTTCCTTGTTGAGATATATTCTAAATGTAAGTACCCACATTCCCCTTCCATCCCTCAAATCATACATATTAGCACCAATGTCCCTGATGCATTGGAGATGCTATGGATATATGGCAAATAAAGAATGTTTTAAAAAGTCACTTTCAAACACAAGCTGTCAGATAGCATTTTTTTTGGAGAAAAGTAGATAGTACTGCCAAGTTTATTAGATAAACAGAGGTAGTATAATCAGAGAAGGAGAGGAGAGGTTCCTCAACCTCTACCTCACTAAAAAAACTCAGTAATATCAAAACTACACAAGAAAGATACTTGCAGCTCCCTCTTCCAATCCTCTACAGGAAAATGTAAAATACAGATACATCAATTAAAGCATTTTTATCAAAACATTTATAGGAATTGGGGCCTTGGGAGGAACCAGAAGGAGAACAACAAAAGCTAGGACTCAGAAAAGTTGACAGACACTAGTCTTGTCAAGGGTTTTTTGGCCTTAACAGACTGATGCAACAAGGCTTATGGTTAGTAAATGTAACACAATCAGAAAGAGAAAATATCCAACACTTTATGTTAATAGATCTGTTCTAGGAAATGACCCAGCGAATATGCATGTAATGCCTGACCAAAGTTGACAGCCAGTCACTAGCCTTGTCAAGGGTGTTTTGACCCTACCAGACTGATGCAACAAGGCATATGGTTAGTAAACGTAACAAAATCAGAAAGAGAAAATATCTAACACTTTGTGTTAATAGATCTGCTCTAGGCAATGAACCAGCAAATATGCATGCAATGCATTTAACTTACTTTCAGATAAAATACTATATTTATTTAGATCTCAAAAGCTATACTAGAAGAAGAGATTCGAATTCTAAATGGATGATAGAACAGCTCATTTGCTTGAAGTCAAAATGAAGATATTCACAGTGATGTACATGAGCAGGCAGATGCTAGCCTGAGACAGCCTTGATGCAGGCTTGTCGCCAAGATGTCCATACTCCATCTATGTTATTCAAGCGTACTGATCCCCCCCATGGGAACATAAAGAACTTAGGATGCTCACGCTAAAACACTCTTCTCACTTCCAACTCACTCTCCAACTATGTAGCATTGCAGCATATATTACCAATGTTTAACTATCTTTAATAGTGCAAATCCACAGCAGCATCAATAGCATCTCTATTTGCAACTGTTCACAAGAAGTAGTGAAAGAAATATACACTATCAGTAGTACATAGTCAATCTCCAGTTTGTGGCTTTCCCTATATATGATCAAACAATTTACATGTGCCAAGCTTCATCACGTTCAATCAATTTAGCAGTCCTGGACTCAAACATGAAACCCCAGATGCAAGGTAAATAAACATGACATAGAATATATGCAGAAATTCTTTTTAGAAGATGATGGCACAAGTCCGATATCAAGCATGTAATAATAGGACAATATCGATCAACCACGAATGGTACAAGGAAGTGGTGAAACAATTATTTTCATTTTCATTCTTCATGTTGTTGCCTTTCTTATATATTATGCTACAGTAAAATATCCCACCACCTGAAAGTTTGAAGCAAATTAACAGTGCTTGGACTCAGGCTGCATTACTCAATGCAAATTAAAAATTCAGTATAGATTTTTTTTTGGTTTTTTGCCAAAATACCCTCCTTGCAAGTTTACTTGCAAAATTAACCCTCTTATTCTCATATGGTTTTTAATAACCTTCTTATATCAACATAAGGCCAAAAATATGCCTGCAGTAAACCTCCGTTAAAGATTCAAAGACTATTCCATTTCCATCCATATAATTAAAATTTTGGACGAAACTTAGAAAAAAAAAGTTATTTTGACAAACATATTGTGCCAAAGAGAGAGAAGGAGAGAAAAAGAGGTAGAATGATAGATAGATGGAAAGAGAGAAAGAGTTTATGAGAGTTTTTTGGTCTTTTTTCAAATTTTTTAAAGGCGAACCAGGGTTAAATAAGAGATTCTAATGGAATGCTAATGGTTAGTGATGGCAAGGGCATTTTTGCAAGTATTGTGATATAGCAAGAATATAAAAAACAATATGAAAATAAGAGGGGAAATTTCCTAAATAAACTGGTAAGGGTATTTTTGCAAGAAAAACCTGTGTTTTTCATCCTGAATATGCAAATTAAAAATAAGTTCATTAGAGGTTACCCCATAGTCAACCCAGTACTTCACGCATTTTGGTTTGCAACGCTCTTCGAGATACTTCTTTGGATCAACAATTTCCTCATCAGCCCTGTAGATCATGAAAAATAAGCAACCATGAACGATAATGCACAGTGTAGGGAAAAAGGATCCATAAGTTGGTCTGTATTCTTATTGTGCAAGTGTAAGAAAGAAAGCTTTTCCAGTCATGAATTAAATGAGCAGCATTTCTTGGTAATATATGTCATTAAAATGTGTATCTACACAAGGAGAACATCCCGAATGCTTTCAGTACAGCAACACGACGAGTAAAGTTTAGAATGAACCAACTGATCCCAAAAAAATAGCTCCACAAAAACATAATTGGCTGAACCGTCATACAAAATGATCTATCATGTGAAACTTTGTTGTCTGCCACCGACATTTGGGTTGTGACAGGACGACAATATTCATGTATCAACTATTTGGTCAATCTGTCAAAAAGAAAATATCGAGAATCAACAAAGAATATGGACAGAACACATGGTAATAGTTCTTTTTTTCCCCCATTGTTTGAGGGCCTTTAGAGGAGGGGAAACACCTGGACCCTGATGGAAGACTCTTATGCTACTAGTTCATGAGGAGGCCATGCCAGTGTAACTCAGATGTGGAAGGGCAACCTTTTAAAACCACCCCCCCACCCCCAATCACAACCAAACAAGGGCATAATGAATTCCATAGGCATTTGGGAAATTCCCAAAGCCATGAGAGTCGGGTAATAGTTAGTATGTGAGGAAACATTTTATTTTCAATATACAAAAACTCGGAACATTTAAAACCATTCCTGGCAATATTATAGGAAGATTTCTTCAGACATGGAGTACAAGTTTTGCATGAATCTGGCACATCAATATGCTCTGTCAAGAATTTAGATCCTTATGGTAGAAGAAGCTGGGGCTAGTGAATTGTAAAATACTAGATATATATCTGTACCAGTGCCAAGACCATGTTGTGTCGCTTTCAAAGCAACTTTTTTTAAGGAGCTCTTTCAAAGCAACTTGTGGCATATTTGACAAATAACGTGTTCTCTTTAAAAAAAATTGCAAAATGGCATTTATTTGAGAGGTGAATTTCACATAAAGTTGTCTTCCATCTGAGAGTATGACAATAACACCTTTCATGCTATCTAACCATACATATGACAATAACACCTTTCTTGCTATCTAACTATACATATGACAATAACACCATATGACATATTTATCATATAAGTGTTGACAGAATATGATGAGCAACAACAGAGCATCATCAGAATGATGCTACTAATTCTAACATAGCAATCTGACTACAAAAATGTTTGTGCATCCAACATTTGCAAAAGGTATCCTTCTAGTATTATCATAAAGGAATAAAGTTAATTTACTGCTATGCATAATTGTATCAATATCATGAAAGCTAGAACAGTCACATGAAGCTAGGAAGATAGCAATCGCCTTGAAAAGATGAAAAAGGTGACAACACTTCAAGCTATTTGAAGAAATGGAAATCATTACTAACAAGAGTAAACAAAATCCAACCTAGGGCTTGACATGGGTACTCAAATTATAGTTTATGTTTCTGGATGATAGTACACCTAACAGATGACCATAATCGCTTGCAGTATACTCTGTCTCTATTTTTTTTCATGCCTGAAATGCTTTCCAACCTCAAAAGACATTCATGCACTTTATGGAAAGGAGGCTGCAAAGTTCTGTAGAAATGAATACATCGGCACAAGGAATTCCTGCTTAAAAAGAGACTGTTCATGTAGAGGGTGACATTAAGCACTACACAGATCATTGACATTCAATAGGGTTAAAAGATTCTCTGGAGGAAAGGGGCTAAAGATTGAAACTAGACATGGGGATTACCTGTACTTTCTGTAGGCTGAGAAAGGAAACACAGATCACCTATTCGTGCACTGTGGTACTTTTAATGACTTACATAAAATGGTATTCAGATCCATTATGGGGTGGAATTAGCTGGCTAATACTGAACAAATGCTAGCAGAATGGAGCAGATAGGGAAGATTGATAGTGTAAATGGTGGAGACTGCTAGTTGCTATTCTATAAACCATATGTAGAGCAAGACACTTAAAAGACCAATTCTATGATCCTTCCACAATTATCAGCTCAGCTATCTCTCATCTTTGATCGGTAATGTGCTGGCAGTCCCTTAGTTTTTTTTTTTTTTGAAATGTGCTGGCAGTTCCTTAGTAAATAATCAGTTTCTCTAAAAAACTATGTAACTGGAAAAGATTAATAGCAAGGAAGGTTAACTCAGGGATCAAGCACGGATCGGTGGCCCAAAACCCGATCCAGATTGGCTGGATTGGCCAATCCAGCCCAACCCACTTCTATACTTTAAAGGTTTGAATTTATAAACTAACATACAGGATCTTTTGTGCAGATTTCACATCCCACCCTCCTTTCCCTTCTCCAGAATCTTCTTTTGTAGGGGGAAAAAGCAGAGCAGAATGGAAGAGGAGCAGAAGGAGGAGAGACAATGGTGGCATGGAGAGACAGTGGTGACATCCCCTCCATTCTGCATTCTTCTTCTTCTTCCAGCCTTACGATGCTGAGTTGAGAAATGGAAGGGGAGGGAGGGGACCTCGTCAGGATTGGGACACATAAGCTGATCCAGCACGATCCCAGGTTGACCCACCCAATTCTTAATAAGAGTCGGGGATCGCAGTA
This sequence comes from Amorphophallus konjac, assembly GCA_022559845.1. Taxonomy (NCBI): domain Eukaryota; kingdom Viridiplantae; phylum Streptophyta; class Magnoliopsida; order Alismatales; family Araceae; genus Amorphophallus; species Amorphophallus konjac. The sequence goes on from CM040128.1 coordinate 21,217,800, forward strand.
GGGGTCAGATCAATTTGGTAGAAAAACCAATTGGATCAGCCAATCCAGTCAATCTGATCCAATTCAGCCAACTTGTTTAAAAATTTGAAATGTTATGGCAGCTCCTCGGTAAAATAATCAGTTCTTCTAAAGAACTATGTAACTGGAAAAGGTTAATAGTTTGAAATGTTATGAGTGAGCCCTGGGTGGGAAGGGCGAGTTGCTACCACCTTGGTAGTGGATGCATTTATCTTTCTTGGGCTGTTTTTTTCCCTTTCTTAATGATGTACCTTTTCTGACAGTTGATGAAGCATTGCCTTATTATCACCTTCAGGGCGGAAAAAGAAGCCATGCACACAATGCTTCAGTCTCAACTGTAGATGACTTCTGTCTTTTAGGGAGATTTTTATGCACTGCTGTACAGCGTCTTATCACAGTGTTGTACAGGTTAAGTTCACAAAGCAAGGGAGCATTTACTTTCTAAAATTGTTAAATGTGAATATCAAGGCTGATTCACATCTAGACAATAGATTGATAAGTAAAGAAATGACTTGCTTCTTGGAATAATGAGCTCACTTGTGAAGATTGCACTTCATCGTTATTCAACGTTAACTTCATATTTTCAGTGCTGGTGATGGATGTGATGATGGGTGGGCATAAAAAATACAGGTTGACATGCCTTGGTTTACATTTTTGTTGATAATGTATTTTGGTTGACAAAACTGAAAATGAGTTACAAGCAAAAGTTGATATTTGAAAAAATGTGCTTGAAAGGTGCAAATCTTCCAATTAATAGAACAAAAACAAAAGACGTGAGAAGTATATTTGAACAAGGCAGCACCGAATATAATCTTTGGGTTCTATGTTGCAAAAGACTGATGCTGTGCTAACAAATAGAGTTAAAGTAGCCTGAATGAAATCAAAAGCAGCAGCCTTTAATGCATGCCGTTTGTATGCCTTTATGGACTAAAAGAAATGATATGAGACAATCATAAAATTTGCTACAGTGTCAGGATGAGCCTAGGGCAATTAAAAAACTCATCTCAACTAATTGATGGTAAATGAGATGAAAATGTTAATGTGGACTTGTAATAAGAATATGAAGGACATAATCATAGATTAGAATAATTCTCATGCAGCACTGATGAGAGGCCAAAGGTAAGAGAACATCATTTAAGACTGTTTGGCATACACTATGGAGACCAAACTAAAAAGTAAGGTCCAAAAAACTAGATGAATGCGATGAGAGTTGATTCAAAGAGACCATCAAAGTGTCAAAGGATTTTGCTCATCCACAAGATTTTGTGGTGGCGTTAAGTTAAGCCAATGACCCAAAACCCCAAGACTAGCATTTCTCCGTGTTGCGTAACTTTTATCCTCATTATTGTTCTTTTGCATACGCTAGGCCAATGATGTCTTACTTTCATTTGCATCTACAATCTAGTTCTTTTGTCTTCTGAAACTCTCGCTGTTTCATCCTTGTGGCATAAAACTTATCATTTCTTTTCTTGTCCTAGTAGATGATTCTACCAGCCAACTAGCAGCCAGATAGGAACACTGCATTCTCTGTAAGGTAGTTTTGACCTATGTGCTAACTTACACTTGTCGACCTTACAACACAACTAGTAGGGATACAACATCCGGTTGGCAGTGTACCATAAGATTGATGTCAACACTCCAGGGCTCAAGTCCTAAGCCAACCACAGGCTACGGTATAGAGCTTTCATAGTAAAAGGAAGATATATATGCCTTAATAGTCATTTGCGTGTTAACATCGTTGAAAAAAATGATAAGCAAATGACGCCACCGGGTCAGAGGTCAAGCCAACACTACCCCTCGACCTCCAGATCACATCTTCTATACCAGGAATTCAAGATGCCAAA